>OY725470.1:2400000-3600000 GCA_963281015.1 Lactarius tabidus | reverse complement strand
ATCGACGAGTACTACTCGGAGATCATGGGCGGTGGTCGTTCGACTATCAACATTTTTAACGAATGCGAGGACTCGTTGCTTGCTACACCACTTATCCTTGACCTTACCATCCTCGCTGAGTTGCTCACCCGCATCCAGTACCGCGACGTTGCAACTGGGACGGATGCGGAGTTTAAGCCACTTCATCCTGTGCTTAGCTTGCTCTCGTACATGCTGAAGGCCCCGCTTGTGAAACCAGGTGCGTGCTGTCCTTTCTTGTCTTCCTCGACGCTGATTGGTTGATATGTGAATGTGACCAGGCACGGACGTCGTGAACTCACTCTCGCGTCAGCGCAACGCGCTCGAGACGTTCCTTAAGGCATGCATCGGCCTCGAAGGCAGCTCAGATTTGCTTCTTGAGACGCGTATCTGGTAGAGATGTGCGAGTTAATATGCCTACGTATTTGTGTTTGGTATATGTGTAGTTTGCTTGATCTACAGGTTGAGCTTCAACAGCTCCGCCAATTCTAGTTGTTTTGTCCCGTCACTCGTCACGTGAAACGTGACATGCGCGTTTTGATATTTGATGTGATAAGACGTCATCCTAATAACCACTTATCATGGCACCGCACATCGTAGCCTGGGGACCCGAAGACAACAAGCGACCGATTTCACCCGCACCGTCGACTGTGGGATCTATTGTATCGATTGAATCGATTGCTTCAGATTCATCGATAATCCCCCGCAGCACTTCCGAAGTTACTAGCCGTCGTTCCACGGATTTCACGGAACGCAAAGTGCCCCCTGGCGTGCACATGGCCGTCGACAGCCCGTTCGTACGTCATGAGAAATACTTTTTCCAGGATGGAAACATTACGTTCCTGGTCCGTGAATGTTCCCATTATCGGGATTCGCACGATTCACCATAACTCAGATCGATGGCACCCTTTACTGTGTCCACCGTTACTTCTTCTCTCGCGATTCAGAGTATTTCTCCAGTAGGCTTACCCAGCTCGGTATCCGTGAGCACGAAGCTCTTCCCATTATCATATCGTTAGGGGATGTCGAAAGCAAGGACTTTGAGGCGCTCCTTTCGGTTATATATCCCGAGTGAGTTTGACAGCCCTTCCTCTCCTATTTCAACGATTGACGTGTTCAGTCATTTCGAGGGTCATGACCTCTCATACGAGCAGTGGAAATCGATACTTCACCTCTCCACACGCTGGGGCTTTGCTTCCCTTCGTAGGCTGACCTTGGGGTCTATCGAGCCCCCGACGCCATTCGATCAGCTCCTTTTAGCGCGCGCTTACTCTGTAGATGAATGGGTCCTTCCCGCACTGTCTGAGCTGTGTGAGAGGACGGTGCCCCTGAGCCTCAACGAGGCCCGCCAAATGAGCATCGATGACGTCGTGCTCGTCACCACCGTGCGGGAGGATATCCGCCATCACACCCTCCAAGTGGACCCGGCCGAGATCCCTCACTGCATCGAGGCCGCGCAGGCCGGAATGGCCGCCATAGCCGCCGCTGCCAGTACTCGCACCTTCCATCCCTCAAGATCTTACGCTGCTTCAAGTCCATCGAAAAGCGGATCGAGATTGAGCACTGGTTCGATGAGGGCGAAAGTTGAAGAGGACGAGGACGACGCAAAGACTGCGGTCGCCCTTTCGCCTGTGGATGTGAGGCGCACTGGGAGGAAGGAGAGCGCGCTGCCGAGTCCAGTGAGTCCAGTCACAGCGAGGCCAACGGGGAGGCCACGCGCCGCGTCCAAGTCGGCATGGGACAAGATCCGTGTCGTCCCGTCCCCCACGCTTTCTGTTGGGCCTAACTTAACACCATGGGGCACCGGAGCATGGGGCACCAATCGTCAAGAGTACCACGAACCCTCGACGTGGCGGAGGCCGGACAGTATGCGTCCTCCCAGCCTGGAATCATTTCAGTCTGGGGGATGGGTCGCTGGAGACGGGCTGTCGGACGAGGAGCGAGTCTGATGATCTGCCAGTGGCCTGGATATGACGTGCGTAGACTGGAAGTGTTATTTGGGCTGACGCGTGAAATTTGGTTTCCCGAGATGTTTGGACCGCTTGTGTATTCTTTTATCTCTCGCTTATGTGTAATACTGTATAAACACCCTAGTACTGGTCGCGATTGTGGTGTGCTGCATATTGGCAGTGATTACACCACCCTCACTGTGAGGATGACGAGAATGTTTTGAGGAAAATACGAAATGACCGGTACCGTTTTGACTGCGTCCACCAAAGAACTTTTTGTCTAATCTAATCGGCCAGTCACACACCCTTGGCGCCTTTTGTGTCCCATCCATTGTTCCTGTGGCGCGCTGGTGGCACGGAAACGTGATCCGCGTTGAGTTTGCAATATATACTGTAGCGAGCTTAAGTTTGGGCCCACATCCACTACTCCAACACTCTATCCTCATTCCCATGGCACCACACATAGTCTCTTGGGGAGCTAATGCACCAGCCGCGTCTCCTGCGTCTTCGAGCTCAGCTTCCGTCGTCTCATTTGAATCTATAACGTCTGACATACAACTGCCAAAAGCCCCTGAGGATGCCACCGAGACGGGGACCAATCCCGTGAACACTTCGACCGGCGAAGCGAGTGTAGGCCAGACACCCACCAGCGCGTACCTAGGAATTGACGATTCGTTCCTTCGACATGACACGTACTTTTTCAAAGACGGAAACATCACGTTCTTGGTGTGTTGCGATTCATAGTGGCACGTGCGGGCAAGTTCTCTGACCAGGATCGCGCAGGTCGACGGCACGCTCTATTGCGTCCATCGTTTCTTCTTTTCTCGCGATTCCGTATACTTCTCCACCCGACTCGCCCAACTCGGCACGCGTGACCACGAAGCTCTTACAACTGTCGTATCGCTGGGTGACATCGAACGCGAAGACTTCGAGGCGCTCCTCGCCGTGATCTATCCCAAGTGAGTTTCTTACATCATCTTCCAGTTACCGGGTTGTTGAAGCGCGTTTGCCTTGCAGGGATTTCGAAGAGCACAACCTCTCGTACAAACAATGGAAGTCGGTGCTTCACTTATCCACGCGCTGGGGCTTCGCCTCTATTCGCAAGCTGGCCTTGAAGTCCATCAACCCTCCAACGCCCCACGACCGGCTCATTCTTGCGCGTACCCATGCGGTCGACCACTGGGTGCTGCCGGCGTTGACTGCACTGTGCGAGAGAGCAGAGCCTCTGAGCCTCACAGAGGCCCGCCAGATGCGCATTGAGGACGTCGTTCTCGTGGCGGCCGTACGAGAGGACGTTCGCAAAAGCTTCTTTGTCCCGCTGGACACAGCCAAAGTCACGCAGGCTGTACAGGCTGCACTGGCCGGGAAGCCTCCTCGTAACGAAGGCAATGGCGCCTTCGGCGGAGCTGCTAAACAAGGAACTTCGTCTACGACGGTCGCGTTATTTGTAGGTGCAAAACAAGAGGATGCCACCCAGAACAGCGGCGACAAACTTTTCGTGAGTTCAGGACCAGTCCGTCTCAGACGCAAGTCTCTGACTGAGGTGAAATGATAGACACTGTGGCCAGGCAAGGGTGTTGCAAAGTCATCCGATGAGACCGCTGCACCGGCGGAGCAAGCAGCGCCGAAAACCTCAGGTTTCGGTGGGTTCTTTGGGGCTGCGGCCGTCGATTCCGCGTTTTCGTCACCCGCCCCCAATTCAACTACCTGGAAGCAGAAACCGATGGCGGGGAACCACATGTCTGAGAAACCCTCTACGAGTACCCACGAAACCCCAAAACCCACATTCTCGTTCGGCTTCGGTCAGGGCAATGTCGCTCCACCCTCTCCCTCTTTGAGTCGCCAAGCAGAGACTAGTTCTCCGAGCCCGGAGCCCACTGCCAAAAAAAGCAAGTCGCCTGGAACTAACCCCGCAGATAGCAAGGCGCGAACAAAGTGATCCCAGTATATTAGCGTGGCATTTGGGGAGTATCATAGTTGGCGGCTCGGTCAACCTACAAAAATGTCAAGCCTCTCCTGTGTTGCTCCGTGACCCTTACATTCCAGAATCGATTTTAATGTTAGGTGGCGGTCATGTTGTCTATAGTTCCTCGGTAGTGATCGTGCCGTAGTAGAGGTCGCAGCAATACTATTATGAAGCTACTCCTTCCAAAGCACTCCCAGGCCTCAGTCCCAAATGGAACGTTGAGGCATGAGATCAGGGGAGCTGAGCGCCGAGTGACGACACGCGGACACCAAGGAACCAGTAGGAGATGTCAATGGGACCACTGACCTATTGATTTGCTTTTGACCTAGCCTTAGCAACGTACTACCATGGCACCTTAGTCTGATGGTACCAAAGAAAAACTAGACTGGTCCAGCCAACGCTCAAGTTATTCTTGGGCTTATGTAGTTCTGGATCCCGAGCGCTGTTTCAGCGGGCAAGGCCTCCTCGTGTGCACTCACGTAACCATTATACTATCTAAGGGTGCACGCATTGCGTGGCATCAGATACAGTTCTCTCTCTTGATGGCACCTCGTATCGTCTCCTGGAGTGACCAAAAAATCCACATATCACCAGTTCTTTCAAGTGCTGCCTCCATCGTCTCATTTGACTCTACATTCTCACTCTCAGATACGTTCCCGAGTCACCTTCAGATGTCTCCAACCGCCTCCGAAGCACCCGGTGCTCAATTTGGGGCTAATCACACTAGCCTCCCTGATTTCCCAGAGGGTGGAAAGACACAAGGGGTTGGGAACGCAACACTTGATGGTTCATTCTCAAAACATGATACGTATTTTTTCAAGGACGGAAATGTCACGTTCCTAGTGCGTGGCCTGCGGTACCATGCGTGCCCGACGTATTGACCAGGGCACAGATCGATGGCATGCTATACTGCGTCCATCGATACTTCTTTTCTCGCGATTCCATCTACTTCTCAACACGATTTGCCCAGCTCGGCATACGTGACCATGAAGCTCTCCCCACTATCATATCAATTGGCGACGTTGAACGCAACGATTTCGAGGCCCTCCTCTCCGTCTTATATCCCGCGTGAGCTTTGCTGGATTCCCGCGCTTACCCGTCGGTTACTGAGACTTGACTATTTGCAGGGATTTTGAAACACAAGATCTGACGTATGAACAATGGAAATCAGTGCTCCACTTATCTACACGCTGGGACTTTGCTTCTCTTCGCAATCTAGCCTTGAAGTCTATCAGACCTCCCACATCGCACGACCAACTCGTGCTTGCGCGTACTTATTCGGTCGACGAATGGGTACTCCCTGCGCTGACTGCGCTGTGCTTGCGGTCACTGCCACTTAGCCTAGATGAGGCCCGGCAGATGAACATGGAAGACGTGATACTAGTGGCGACAGTGCGGGAAGAGATCCGTGATGGTGCCCTTCAAGTTGATGTGGCTGATATTCCGCGCTGTGTCGAAGCAGCGCAGGCCGGAAAACTGAACCGTCATGTGGGTGACAAGATCTATCGGGGTAAGCATAAGAGAGAAACCACTGTGCAAGGATCACATTTAACGATGGCTTCAGCATTGAATCCGAATGTGGAAACGGAGGATGCAAAAATGGTGGCATCGCCTTTGGGACCGCAACATAGGGATACGACGGAAGGGTATACTGACGAAAGTGAGGCCGAACGTTTGGTGAGCTTACTTTAAGTTTTAGTCCCTGAGATGCTATGCGAATGATGGTTTTTTGAAACCTTGTAGTCAAAAGGAGTTCCAATGGAATCACCAGGAGTGGAACAACCACGCGTCGTGGAGGGTGGCACACCGCATGACTGTTTGAAAAATGTGGCTACACCTGCCGTGCAAGCAATAGGGGCACGAAGGTTTGAAGATACGGCACCCGGAGCAGCTGCGTGGCCTCTGCCCGAGGCGGTGTTAACAGCACACCATGCGGTGAGAGCTATGGTGGGACAAGAGGCAGAGGCGGAGACCATGCGCCATGTAGAAGTTCAAGCGGTCAAGGAATGCGCGGACGCGGAAGAAAGGATGAGCAAGGCGCAAGAGGAGACCGCACGCGCAAAGGAAAAGGCTGAGGCTGAGGCAATGATGGCTGAGGCAAAGATGGCTGAGGCAAAGAAGGCTGAGGCAAAGAAGGCTGAGGCAAAGAAGGCTGAGGCAAAGAAGGCTGCGGCGATCGCAAAGAAAGCGGAGGCAAAAGCCAAGCGTGTAGCTGCGGCCATGGCCAAGGCCGAGGCCGAGGCGAAACGCGAGGCTGACGCTGACGCGGAGGCAAAGGCTGCTGAGGAGCAAATCGCAAAGCAGACGGCAACGGACATGGCCACGAGAACAGCTGTCAGTGATTCAGCATCTACCCCGGCTTGGGGACAATGGGGAGGCGGCACTGGCCATGGCGGTTGGTTCGCGGTGGCCCGAGTCGCGGCCTCAGCGACGGAAGGGTCAACCCCTCCTCCAAAATCCGGTCCGAGTCCGTGGGATACAAATCCGAATCCAGCTCGGGGTTCCGGTTGGCCCGGGTTCATTCCGAGTCGGTGAGATCACCTTGCTTGACAAGGTCATATCCCAGGTCGAAATGACTAAGCTATCTGTCAGTCTCGTGACTCCCTAATGTTCACTCTCATGACCTGTGTAGTGACTGGCAACGGTCATTTTTGGCTGTCGGTGTTCCTTTTTCGCGTACTTCGACATCTCTGTGTGCGTTCTCGTCGATGCAGCATGTGAATGGTACAAATGCATTAACCGGTTTGTCCTGCCCGGCTTATACGAAATTCAGGCAAAGGTATACGACACATTTTCACGTTCGCTCGCAGATTTCTCAGATTGTTACCTTTATTCCTCATGTTCATAAACCAAGCCCCATGTACGACAACAATGCTCTCACTTTGATGGGGGACATTCAATCTGTACGTCCCCTTTTTTAGGCGCAAAATCGTAACGGAACGGAGACAATACTGAGTCATCTCAAAAGTTGCAACATTTGGAATTTGACCACGACTTTCGCGATCTACAAAATCAAGCACCGGCAAAGATAACAATTGCCGGTCTTGTTTGAGGTCGCAACCAGCATGCAAAAACATTCACAGTTTTGTTATGATGCCTACATTTTCTTTCTCATTTCTCACCCTTTCTTGATATTTATGACTTATGATGACTCTAGAAGGACATGTCGTCCTTAGCTAGGTGACAGGTCATCGTTACCCATATGACTCAGTACTAGGACACTTTGTTGTGACTCAGTCCTAGTACTCTATTGTTCTCACACTGTTTCAGTGACGTGGACTTGGATACTGACACGTTGGTCTCTTAGTTCTCTATTGTTCTACTTTACTATAAAGTCTCGTCCATAGGTAGCACATAGCCTTAGACTTGACTTCTTGTATCTTACGGTACTAGAGACAACAAGCAGAACCATCCCCACTCTTTCACTTGTGTGATAAGAACTTCCTTTCATAACTCTTCTCAAAGTCCTTGCTTGACTTAGCAGAGAGTTACTCGTCATCAGAAGCTATCTAAGTTCACTTCGAACTTAGATCTCTCACACAGAACCACAGTCCAGACCTGTTATGTGTCGACAGCACGTGTTGCTTGACTTGAGCAGGTTCTAGACTATGGCTACTTCGGTGGTTCTGTTCCCAAATCCGGAGCAAGTTGGTACGAAGCCGGTGGGTGAGCTCCTTCGGATGAGGGACGATGTATGGAGGTTCTGTTGTGTCGATAGCACAGAGGAGTACTCTGTGCGGACTCGGTGATAAGTGAACAGGGAAGTGCGCTGGCTTATACCGTCACTGAGAGGAGTGAGACTGGGAAGTCGAACGACTTATGCAGCTCCTGGTTCTGGGTTGTTCTGGTTCCAAGGTCTTAGAGTGCAAGAGTCAATATGATTCAAGAACTCAGACTTAAAGTCCAAGTGTCCTAATGGTACATGTTATATACTACCAGTTGCCAAGCAGATACTAGGAGTACCTGTACTTGTAAAGCCACTAAGACAACTACTAAGCGTATGGGGATCGAGTCATAGTCCGAATACTACTAGTATCAGTAGTAGTATGAGTCACGTAGGTAATCAGGCATGAGTCATGTATGAGGTTAAGCCAGTAAGCGAGTATTCGTAAAGTCTGTGCATGGGGGAGATGATGACGAAGTAAAGATGACGGTCCCAATGGTAGTCCGTATAGTAAGCACAGTATAGTAAGGAAAATTGTAACATTACCCCCTCTTTAGGAGGCAAGTCCGCGTGCCTCAGACAGCACAAGAAGCCAAACCTTCTCTTATCTTTGATCGCTCCTTAAACCGCTCCATGGCATCTCGAATTAACATACCATTGATGTTCATGATACGTTCCAGGGCATCTGCTCCCTCTAGATACCTGATCGAGTCTTGACACTCTGTCAGTGCATGATAATACCTGGTTTGGGCGTCCTTCATGTATGCCAGAGCTGCCTTCATCTTCATGTGCTCTGCCCAATACCTGCGCACCTCTGCTCCTAGTGTATGGTCCCCTTCTTCAACAAGGGCGTCGTCAATTTCGAATCGACATGGATGGTCTATCTCAAAGAAATAGAGATCGGAGGGGAGGTAAGTGGGGACCGTGGTAAGATCGTGGGAGGGCATTGCCCTCAGTCGCACAGAGTGGGTGTTAGGACTGTTGGCTCGAATACCTGCAACATAAGTATCATCCCCTCGGTCCAGACGAGTCCACTTTGCCGGCCAGAGGTTGTCTTGCACATCCTTGATCTGGCAGGGGACGAAGTCTTGTCCCTGGTTCAGTCTGAAACCGGGTATGGGGGGAGAGGCGTTCGCTTGATCTTCCCAAGATAGGAACGTGTCAGCATCTGTCCACCCGTCAGTATCTGTGACAGCGCCAAGATCTCCTCCTCCCTCAGTTCCTCCAGCCGAGCATTGTATCTCCTCGGCTTTCGGACTCTCTTTCTGGTAGGGGTGGTAGCGTCGTACAGGGGATCGCGAATTTGGCCTCCCTGAGTGCGTAGGTAGTGCTCCCACACTGTGCTGCCTCTCAGCAGGCGGTGGGATTGGGATCGGTTCGGAATGGGGGATGGGGAGCGGACAGGAGTTGGTGGAGTGGGGAGACGCAGTGAGGGATCTCGTGGGGATGAAGGGAGTGGTTCCTGCTCGGTGGGTGAGAGCGGCCTCGATATGTCTGTAAGTGGACTCCCACGATTGTGCAGCATCGAGGGTTTGACGCACAAAGGTGGTGGGGATGAGGGTCTGAGGGATTGTAAAGCTTGAACGTTCTGTAAGCTCCGGGGGCGACACAGAGGGTTCACGACTAGGGGTAGGACTGGGAGTTCGCCAAGAGGAAGGCTCGTAGCTATCGAACCAGTATCTGACACCGAAATTACTCGGGGAGGGTACGTTGACAAGTCCAGTTGCAGCAAGCGAGTCCCTGACCAGTTCCTCAGCTCCACTGATGGAGGGGGATTGACGTTCTTCAGATCCAGTGTCTGATGCGGGGGAGCTGAGAGAGGCGGCATTGATGGACATGAGTCTGCAGAGGAATGTTATGAGTGGGGATGGTTTTGCTGTTGTCGTTTGAAGGTTGCTTTTATGCGTTATGAGTGAAGGGTTTCTGTTTCTGAACTCTTCTAACGCTTCGTCAGCATGCATGTTATTCCAATCGACCCATTCGTTGTCCGAGTCTGGGTATCCCTTCCACTTGACCAAATATTGAATCTTGCGCCCTCTTCCATGCCTTCTCGAGTTTAACACCTTCTCCACTTCGTATTCTTCTTCCCCTTGAACTAGGTCAGGTGGTGGCCTCGTATAGTTGGGGCCGTGGAACTCCATTTCGACATAAGGGGTTAAGAGGTCCACATGGAACACATCGTGTATCTTCCAAGTTCCTGGAAGTGTCAGCTGATATGTGATAGGAGATAAGACTCGTTTGATAGGAAAGGGGCCATGTCGTTTAGGGGCCAGTTTAGTGGATGGTACATCAAGATGAAGGTTGCGCCCTTCCAGCCAGACATAGTCTCCTTCCTTAAAGGTGCGACCTTCTCTCTTTGATTGCACCCATCGTTTCTGTGCCTGTATGATATGTTTCTCTGCTTCTTCTCTTACCTGTTTCCATGTTTCTCTACAGAGTTCTAGAGTTGGAATTGGGGTTGAGGCGTCAGAAATCTCTGCTCGTGGTTCGTATCCCATAAGCATTTTGAACGGGGATTGCCTTGTAGTTTCGTTCCTCCAAGAGTTATGAGCAAACTCAGCTAGTGGTAAATATTCTTCCCAATTATTCATCTGGATATTGACCCATGGCCGAAGGTATTGTCCCAGCCACTGGTTTGAGCGTTCTGATTGTCCATCAGTTCGAGGATGATATGCTGTGGACATATTTTGTGTTGCTCCAATAAGTCGACAGAGTTCTCTCATGAACTTGGAGATGAATTGGGGATCTCTGTCGCTTATTACTTTTCTGGGTAATCCAAATCTGGGGAATATATGTCAAAGATAGAGATCTGCTACTCCTTCGGCATTGATGGATTCATTGCATGGTATGAAGATTGCCATTTTAGTGCAGTCATGATCGGTGATGGTGAGAATTGAGTCAAATCCATTTGAGATTGGCAATTTGACGATGAAATCAAGAGCAATGGTTTGAAATGGTAAGGCTTCATGGATAGGGGTGATAGGAGATAGTGGCGCTTTTCGTGCCTGGGTGTTGATCTTGTGCCTTTGACACTCGGCGCATCCTTTGACATAGTTCTGGACGTCTTTAGCTAAGTTGGGCCACCAATAGGATCGGGATACTTGTTCTGTAGTTTGAGAAATTCCCGGATGTCCATAGGCCACTAAGTCATGGTGGTTGTGGATGATTTTGCGCTGTAGTTCTTGGTCTCCTGTGACTACTCTGCGATGATCCTTCCACCATTCTCCATTGAGTTTCTTGAGATTGTGCGGATCAATCCAAGGACGCAGTATGTCTTCGTTTTGTGATGAGATGAATCGAGGGATAAGTGTAACTTCTGAATCGGGATTAGTAGTAGTTGTTCGTGCGAACATGTCACGGACTGCCTTAGAAGTGGACTGACACATCAGTTATGACTATGACTGTCAGCTTATATTAGTCATGGACTGGGGCCGGAGTATCGATGTAGCACAGACTCACACGCTGTCAAGCGTCTTATTGTCTTTAGTATCACATGCACACGGACATGACTCATTCCTAGGATAGCTGTACTAGGGTTCGTGACTCATTACCTAGTTTAGACTCCGCTTTAAAGCGAGTCTCACGTGTATTTAAGTCGCCTAGTAAAGACCAGGGATCCCTATCCTGGTCTTCTTCAATTCGCTATCTTGTTTTCCTTTTCCTTTCCAAGTCTGCCTCTCTTCATCATCATCTTTCTCTTCTTCTTTCTCTTTCAACTCTATTCCCTCATCATCGACTTAGTGGAGGTGCTGTCACGCCCTTTTCACTCCCAGGAGACCTAGTGTTAGCCAGCCTAGTGTCCGACAAAGCCCAGTCACGTGTTGCAAGTCACCCAAGCTCGTCCAAGTCGGACAAACGGTTAGCGAACCGTTACATTAAGACCAGGATCCACCGTGGCGTTGCAACGTACAACCAGAGAAGTTTGGGCTGCAGAAGGAGGGTTTATCCCTTACGAAATCGAGAATCAACAACCGCGACAGGACGTACCAGAGTCCTTTGTCAAAGGAGCCAGTTGGCGGGTGGTCAACGCAATCGAACGATACCACGCACGGTCAAGTGCGCCGGAGTATTCATCAGGAGAAGAGCATTGGTACCCAGTTGAGTTCAACACCGAACGTGCCTGTTGGACTGAAATTCGCTGGATTGAGAATCTAGAAGTTGGCGGACACTGGGAAGCATTCCGCATTGCTGGACCCGACCTCGGACTCGACATCACACTACAAGACGCAGCGGACCAAGATCGTATTGATCACGCACGAAGGATCCGAAGTCAATCTCCAGATAACACCCCTACTACACGAACCAGCACCCCGTCAGTCGCAAGTGAAGCAAGCAACATACAAGTTCGGTCACCAGCACCACAAAGAGGAAGCGATCAAATCATCGCCCTACAATTAGCTGAGTCGCTACATATACAGGAACCAATCATGAGTCGTACGATGACCATGGAACCAACAGCAGGAACTATCAACCCGCGCACAGGGCATATGGAGATGCCAATGCACCCAGACGAGGTGGCATTACACAGGGCCATAGGACCCGATCAAGCCGATCCCCCATCAGACGGAGGGCGTAGAAGTTCACCAAGAATACCATTTGGATGGCCGCGTGGTGGACCACCAGGGCAAGGCCCAGGAGGAGGACCATTCGGCGGAGGGCCCCCAGGAGGTGGAGGACCACCTGGTGGTGGAGGACCCCAAGGGGGACCCCCATTCCCCATGCCACAAGCACCACAACCGGGAGGACACCACGGCGACAAATTGGTGGGCAACCCCCCCGTCATTTTCACAGGAGATCGATCGAAGGCGGAACAATTCATCACGCAATGGCAACTCTACGAGGGAGTCAACATCACCAATACGCTGATGCGCAACCCATACCAACGAGCTATGTTTTTCCTCACATACATTCAGGGGGCGCTCGTTAACGAATGGGTCAAGGGAGTCAATGCATGGCTTAGGACGCAAGTAGTAACCCAGGGATGGGCCACCACAGACGAACGCCTCTGGAACGGGGTGATTGGCGCATTCAACAGGCAATATGCTGACGTATTGGAGCAAGAGAAAGCCCAAGCAGAATTAGGGCGAGGACTTCGTATGCAATCAGGAGACCTAGACGGCCTCATAACCAAGTTCGAGACGTTGGTAAGACATGCCAACTATGACGTCAATCAACCGCTGGTTTTGCGTATCTTCACAGATGCATTGCCCCATGCAATGTATCAATTCATCTTCCAAAACATCCAACCGCGGAATTACGAAGGATGGCGCGAGGCAGCAATACAACAACAAAAGATGTTCGTGCACATGAAGAGCCGGCTAGAAGGCTTTCGATCCAAGCCAGCAACAACGCCAACGTTTAGCAACTGGAAGGGCACCAATAATAACAATGCCAACAGAAGATGGGGAGGACCCAACTTCCCGCGTATGCCAGACCCCAACGCCATGGACATTACGCCCGATCGCATCCGAGGACGAGTAGCCCAAAATGAAGATTTTCTCCCAGGAGGAAATCGCTACCAACAACGAGCTGGAGGGAGCCAAGAAGGAGGAATACCGAGAGGACCTTTACAACAGGATGGGACAAGGAAAGTGCTCACCTGTTTTAATTGCGGCAAAGCAGGTCACTTTAAAAGAGACTGCCGACAGCCGCTCAAAAGAAACCCCTATTATCAACAGGGGCAAGGGCCATCACGTACCAGACAAGGAAACGCTGAAGAAGAATACTACGCTGCTCGAAGCATAGTAGACGATCGCAGCGTAGCGGAAACCCGTACTCCGCAGCAAAAAGCACAAGATTGGTTAAGTGGTGTAGCCGAAGAAGAAGACGAGGTTAAAGACCTCGTTATGCAACAATTATGGAAAAGAGAGGATTTTCAAAATGTCTGAACCCGACGGCCTGGGTGAGGACGCTCCGTTGTAACTCTGTGTACATTACTCGCTATCGATCTATGCGCATTCCAGTATCGATTCGCACAAGTTACTTTATGGCCGACAAGCGAGCTCTAGTAGATTCTGGAGCTACCGACAACTTCATGAACGCAACGTTCGCAGCAAAGATGGGGTTGGGATTGCGAGAACTCCCGACGCCCAAGAAAATCTACAACATTGATAATACAACCAACAAATCAGGAGAGATCACTCATTATCTCGACCTAGACGTATTCACCAAGGGCATTCATAGGGAAATGCGCTTCCTCATAACCGACATTGGAAGCGAGGACATCCTTTTAGGATACCCGTGGCTGGCATCATTTGAACCACGATTCAACTGGCGGAGCGCTGTTATTGATGAGCGTGTTTTACCAGTCGTTATCTCATCCATCAATCCCCGCGTCATCCGACAGCGTCCAGTCATCGCAACAATAATGACTGAAACAGAAAAACAATCCATTGTACGGACGTTAGAAACGCAATCCACAATCCGAGGGGTAGCAACAGAGTTGGCCGTGCAAGCCGGTCAAAACCAAGTCGCGGCAGTCGTCCCTGAGGTTTACAACAGGTTCAACAAACTGTTCAGTGATGAAGAATCCGCACGATTCCCACCTTCTAGACCATGGGATCATGCCATTGACTTCAAACCAGGCGCCCCAGACGCCTTACCATGCAAAGTCTACCCCATGACGCAAGAAGAAGACAAAGGGCTGCTCAAATTCCTTAGGGAACAGGAAGCTAAGGGATATATCAGACCCTCTATCTCCCCATATGCCTCACCGTTCTTTTTCATCCAGAAGAAGGATGGCAAATTACGACCAGTGCAAGATTACCGGCGCATCAACGACATCACGATCAGCAATCAATACCCCCTGCCACTAATTACAGAGCTCCTCACAGACCTTAGTGGAGCTCATATCTTCACAAAACTCGATGTACGGGATGGGTACAACAATATCCGGATTAAGGAAGGGGACGAACACAAGGCCGCGTTCAAAACCAAATACGGCCTGTTCGAACCTCTTGTCATGTTTTTTGGACTGAAAAACTCACCAGCTACGTTCCAAAACATGATGAATTACGAATATCGCAATACAATTGACTATTGGAACGCTAGGGGAACTGCGATCCGCATTTACATGGATGACATCGCGATCGCCACCAGCACTAACCTCGAAGATCACATCAAAGCGGTGTCCGATGTATTCAAAGTAGCCGAACGACTCGATCTATATTTCAAACCGGAGAAGTGCACGTTCCATGCCCCACGTATGGATTACCTGGGGGTAATCCTTGAAAAGGGGATAACGCGCATGGACCCCATAAAAATTGCAGGCATTAAAAATTGGCCTAAGCCCACTAAAGTTAAGGACATCAGATCTTTTTTGGGCTTTTGCAATTTTTACCGACCATTCATCCGAGGGTTTGCGCACATCGCGCGACCACTCAACGAACTCACACGAAAAGACGCAGAATGGATATGGACAACACGACACCAAAAGGCATTCGACGACCTCAGGGACAGGGTCACCAGCGAACCGGTATTGGCACATCCCGAACTCGACAAGCCGTTTGAGCTGGAGGTAGACGCATCCGGGTTTGCAGTAGGCGCAGTACTGTTACAGAAGAAAGAAGATGGCAAACGACACCCCATTGCCTACTTTTCAAAGACTCTCAATGAGGCACAGCGAAACTACGACGTAGCTGATCTGGAACTACTGGCAGTAGTAATGTCGCTCGACAACTGGAGATCATTCCTGGCAGGATCGCCACACAAGGTTATCGTTCATTCAGATCACCAAAACCTACTATACTGGAAGGAACCGCACAAAATCAGCAGACGTGTGGCAAGGGAAGTACTTCGTCTATCTGAATACAACATTGAAATCCGTCACATCAAAGGGACATCCAACGGACGGGCAGACGCACTCTCCAGAAGACCGGACTACGACCAAGGAACGGATGACAATACGAACGTAATTGTACTGCCTGACTGTCTCTTTGCAAGAACGATCGCAACCATCACGCAACAACACCGTCAGGACGAAGAACGTCTCAAACCGTGGATTGACCCTCACCAACTCAAACGTCTCAATGGCACATGGTACAAGGAAGGGCGAGTAGTCGTCACCAAAGACCTAGAGGGCAAGCGCAATATCATTAAAGTTCACCACGACCCACCAGTCCACGGACACCCAGGGATTAGTAAGACAATCCAACTAGTCGAACGAAATTACTGGTGGCCACAGATGCGTAAGGACATCACCGACTATGTCCAAGGATGCGCGGATTGCCAACGTCACAAAGTCAACAATCGCCCCACAAAGGCAGCCTTAAGACCCATTTATCCGAAACCCGAAGCTATGCCGTTCGAGACTATCGCATTAGACTTCATCACTAAACTCCCTGAATCGCAGGGATATGACTCCATTCTTACCATCACCGATCACGACTGCACGAAGGCCGCTATTTTCATACCATGTCGAGAAGAAATCAATGCAGAAGGCACCGCCGCCCTCTACATCCAACACGTATTCGCCCATTTTGGACTTCCAAGGAAGGTCATCAGCGACCGAGACCCCCGGTTCATATCAAAATTCATGCAAGAAGTCTGCCGAATCACAGGGATAGAACGTAATCCCTCTACGGCATACCACCCTCGGACTGACGGACAATCCGAGCGTTCCAATCAATGGGTCGAGACCGCCATTCGCTTTATCTCCGATTACCATCAGACAAATTGGGCCCCTTATCTTCCGATCGCGCAATTCGCGCACAACAACTGGCCCAGTGACACCACGCGGAAGTCCCCATTCTTCCTACTGATGGGCTATAACCCACGCGCTGATTGGATTTCTGCGCCCTCTCCACTTCCACAGGTTACATTGCGCCTTGAGCAGCTGAAACAGGCACGAGATACGGCGCAACAACTCATGATCAAGGCACAACAGTCATGGGTGAAACACCGTGATACGCCCAAATACAAGGAAGGTGACCAAGTATGGTTAGAAGGCAGGAATCTCCGTCTCAGTCAGCCAACCGCCAAGCTTGCGCCCAGGAGACATGGGCCGTTTAAAGTGATCAAGGTACTATCGCCGGTCAATTATCAATTGGCCCTTCCCACGCAGTGGAGCATTCACCCCGTGTTTCACATCGATCTTCTCACACCGTACCGAGAAACAATAACGCACGGCCCAAATTATAACCGTCCGGTGCCTGACCTTGTGGACGGGGAAGAAGAATACTCCGTAGAGAAGATTCTAGACTCTCGGAAGTTCGGCAGGAGACGGCGACTCCAGTATTTGGTCAAATGGGAAGGCTACCCTGACTCGGACAATATGTGGGTCGATAAGGATGACGTATTTGCTGATGATAAGGTGCGGGAGTTCAAGATTTCGAACCCCGCCAAGGAAACACATATAAGGAGCACTTCATCCGCTAAGTCTCCTTATCCCTCAGCTCTTTTACACTCTCATCTCCTCTCCCAACACGCACAACGATACATGTCATCCAATGGACGCTCAGACCTTGCCGACGAACCTACTGCTGGAGCGTATGCTGACTCCGCCTCTGGGGACGAGGCCCCGCTTGTCCGCCACATACACAACTTACTCATCGACGCTGCCAATACTCGCACCGCGGCCATCAACGCCGCACTCAGGGCCGAAGCAACCGTGTTTAGTCCTCGACCTCGCACTTTGTCCGGAGAGGCAGAGGAGGTTGCCCGAGCCTTTAGAGCCATGTCCATCCACACCCCCGCTCCCGTCTCCCCTGCTATCGGCCCCACTAGTGTCATCGAAGAAGGTCACTATGAAATTTCCATGCCCGAACAAAATGTCGTTGGGTATGAAGACCGCTCTGGCGTGGCATCAGGAGCAACTGCTTCTCGCCAGGAAGAAGTGGGATCAGAAGAACCGCCGGCGCGTCGCCACCGGTCACATTCCGTCCAGTCCTCCCACGTTGATCTCACACCTTGTCCACAATGTGGAGAACCCAGGGATTACTGCCACGAACACAACCCTCCAGTCCCCGTCCCCGAGCCCGTCGTCCCTCTCCCCATCCCAGAACCCATTCACCCCACACGCGTGGCAACACTTAGCCTCAACCGTGAGGAAGCCGAGGCGCTGGCAGGTCGACTTGCCACTGCCCTCGGACAAGGTGGTCAAGATCCCGCTGCAGTTCCGCCGCCCTACCCCGTCGAAGAACACGTTGCCCAAGGGGTGGGTGTACGCGATCGAGGACGTCGCGGACGTGGTCAAACAAGAGGTGACCGACCCGTCGCTTTACAACAGCGCCGACCGAACCCTCACCCGCGCACAACGCGAGGTCCTCCACGCACAGAAGTTCGACCCCTATCGCCGCCATCGCAGGGCTACGAATACAACCGCGGGACTGCTTATGTCCCCTTCAACATCCTCAACGAGCAAGGTGTCGAGACCCCTGCTCGGTACATCAAAGTCCACCTCGAGGTCCCCAACCCCTTTGCGGAAGCACGCATGAGTATGAGTGGACCGGTCTATCGCGGTGAGATTCACGCCGCACCCGTCAACGACACCGAGACGCCTGCCGTGGAGCTAACGGCGGAGCGCATTCGTATCATCGGTGACGATTATCGCTATCAAGCGGTAGTTGACGAAGCGGTGGACCGGATTGGGGATAGGTCACTCAAGGCGGAGGTAAGACGATATCGGGGACTGAAGGTGAAGAACGCGGGATTACAAGAGCAGATCCGGCGCATCGAAGACCAGTTATTTGCCGTACAGATGGATCCGAGGGCTAACTGGGATAGGTTACAGGATGCGCGAGTATGGGAGCGAGTGAACGAGGAGGTGAGGAGGGACCAGAGGATTCATCCTCTCACGCCGTGGTCGGTAGAACGTGGGCGTTTACCCTGAAAAGGGGATAATGTCACGGACTGCCTTAGAAGTGGACTGACACATCAGTTATGACTATGACTGTCAGCTTATATTAGTCATGGACTGGGGCCGGAGTATCGATGTAGCACAGACTCACACGCTGTCAAGCGTCTTATTGTCTTTAGTATCACATGCACACGGACATGACTCATTCCTAGGATAGCTGTACTAGGGTTCGTGACTCATTACCTAGTTTAGACTCCGCTTTAAAGCGAGTCTCACGTGTATTTAAGTCGCCTAGTAAAGACCAGGGATCCCTATCCTGGTCTTCTTCAATTCGCTATCTTGTTTTCCTTTTCCTTTCCAAGTCTGCCTCTCTTCATCATCATCTTTCTCTTCTTCTTTCTCTTTCAACTCTATTCCCTCATCATCGACTTAGTGGAGGTGCTGTCACGCCCTTTTCACTCCCAGGAGACCTAGTGTTAGCCAGCCTAGTGTCCGACAAAGCCCAGTCACGTGTTGCAAGTCACCCAAGCTCGTCCAAGTCGGACAAACGGTTAGCGAACCGTTACAGAACATGTGATCTGGAAGAACTGTTACATCTTCATTATCTTGTTCCCCTTGATCATAATCGGGGCGTCTAGATAACGCATCAGCTCTTCCATTGCTTTTCCCGGGTATGTGTCGCAGTTCTATATCGAATTCTGACAGTTCTAGAACTTCTCTAGCTATCCTTCGGCTTATCTTGTGAGGTTGTCGCCAGTATTGCAAATTTGCGTGATCTGTGTGTATGATGATTTTGTGAGGGGATCCTGCGATAAAGGGCCTCCAATTTCGACAAGCTTTTACGATTGCCAGGTATTCTAGATCATAGATGTCATAGTTTTGTTCTGCTTCTGTGAGGGTTGTGGAGAAGTAAGCAATTGGGTGTCTCTTGCCATCTTCTCCTCTTTGCATGAGTACCGCTCCAAGAGCGAACCCTGAGGCATCCACTTCGATTTCGAATTGCTGATCTAGTTGTGGTTGTGCTAGTACTGGTTCGGATGTTATGCACTTCCTGAGTTCATCAAATGCTTCTTGATGTTTTGAGTCCCAGGTCCATGGTGTATCCTTCCTGGTTAATTCATTGAGAGGTCGGGCGATGTGGGAAAATTGGTAGATAAAGGGACGATAGAAGTTGCAAAATCCCAGAAAAGATCGGACTTGTTTTACCGAAGAGGGTGTAGGCCAGTTTGCTACTCCTTTCACCTTGGCAGGGTCCATGCGTGTTATCCCCCTTTCAAGGATTAGCCCCAGATAATCGACACGAGGTGCTTCCCATATACACTTTTCTGGTTTGATAAAGAGGTCGTTTTGTTCTAGGATATCCAGGACTCCATGTACTGCTTCTCTATGCTGTTCTAGAGATGCTGATGTTGCGATGAGGATATCATCCATGTAAACAATGATTTCCGTTCCTTTTCCCCTAAAAAGGTTAATGATCGGTTCAAGGATGTAATCCATCATTGCTTGGAAGGTTGCGGGTGAGTTGGTCAGTCCGAAGAACATAACTAGTGGTTCCCATAGTCCATATTTCGTTTTGAATGCTGCTTTGTGTTGATCCCCTTCTTTAATTAGGACATTGTTATATCCTTCTCTGACGTCAAACTTTGTGAAGACTCGAGCGTCTCTGACTTGTGAAATAAGGTCTGGAATTAGAGGAAGGGGATATCTGTTCCTGATCGTAAACTCATTGAGTTTGCAATAATCTTGGACAGGTCGGAGTTTGCCATCCTTCTTTCGGACAAAAAAGAAGGGGGATGCATAAGGGGACTTGGATGGTCAAATATATCCTCTCGCCTGCATGTCTTTGAGGAACTTTTGAAGTGCTTCATCTTCTGTTGGTGTTATCAGATATATTTTACAGTCGAGGGCTTTGGGTGCTCCTTCCTTTAGTTCTATTGCGTGATCCCAAGGACTTGACTTTGGAAACCTTCTTGCTTCCTCTTCGCTAAACACTTTAGCGTGCCTTTGATACTCTTCAGGTATTGCCACTGTTTGAGTATATTGTCCTGCGTCTTGTGCTAATTGTGTGGAGATATTGCGGTGCCAACTTGATTCGTTTTCTAGATCTTGTACAATTAGATCTTTCTCTTGATCTGATAGTGGCTCCGTGACCATTCTAGCCACTGTTACGCTAGATATGGTGGACTGCGTTGTTTGATACCAGGATAGAGATCGTATGATGATGGGTAGATGGGAAGTATCAATAACCGCATCTTTCCAGCTGAACTTTGGTTCGAAATTGGCTAGCCAGGGGTATCCTAGGATAAGGTCTTCTAGTCCTAGATCGGTTACTAGGAACCGCATCTTTGCATTCTTGCTTCCTGTTTGGATGTTTAGATCCACATATTCCTCGATCATTCCTGATTTGTTATTGGTTCCATCGATGTTCCAGATCTTTCGGGCCTGATCCAGAAAGTGGGTTTTAAGATGGAGTCGTTTGATGAATCGAGGATGGATGAAGTTATCTGTGGCTCCTGAGTCTACGAGGATTTGTTTATCGGCCCTTGTGTATGCGGTTCGAAATGATACTGGTATTTTCATACTTCGAAAGCAAGTCAAGTATACAGAGTTACATTGAAGCATACGAATAGCTCTTCCCCAGGCCGTTAGGTTAGAGCTCAGGCAAAATCCTCGTTCATGAAGACGTCTTGGATTACTTTGTCCTTTTCTCCTTGATCCATTTCTCGCACTAATTCGACTAATTCCTGAGCAGTGATCTTTTTGATAGAGTGTGATGGTGTGGGAGTACTTGATGCGCCACTACTAGCAGTACTAGTATTGGTGGCGTCCTGATAAAGGGTTGCGCCTTTACTAACAGTATTAGTATCGGTGGCGCGTATCTGGGAGTTCTGATTGGGACAGTTGCGCCCTATGTGTCCTTGGCATTTGCATCTGAAGCATTTGCCTTCTCGGCGCAATTGAGCCATTTCGTCTTCGGATAAGGCACTCCTGGCACGGATACGTCCAGGGGTAGTGTCCATGGCATTGCTGTCCTTGGCAAATCGCTGTTGCCATTGCTGATTGGTGGGTTTCTTGGGGTTGGGACTTTTCGAAGGTCTCTCGAAAAAAGTTTGATATTGAAGGAATTTGCGATGGTATCTGATGGCCGCGTCTTTGTAGTCTGCTACTGTGGTTAGCAGGCTCATGTTTTCGTCTTTGACGATGGCCCTTTGGAGTCCCTCAGGTAGTCCGTCGAAGTATTTCTTCCCAACCAGTCGTTCTTCCAGATTATACTCGGCTAGTCTGGCTAGTCGTTTGAATTCCGCAGTGTAGAAATCCAGCTTTCCTCCTTCCATGCAGAGCTTGTTAAGGGTGGCCTCTGCTCGTTCTGCGCTCATAATATCTTGGAATAGGACTGCAAAGTCATGAATGACTGTATCCCATATGAATTCGTCTGTTTTGCGCCCCCCCGAGCTGAGGTGTCGGCTAACCACTCGAATTTGGTCATTGACCCAATTTCCGACATTGGGTCCACGGATGAAGGTGAGGAACAGCATGGTTCGTTCAAGGGGTGTGGCCATAACCCTAGTTCGATCATTGAGTGCCCTATAGACATTCCACTCGGTCATGAACCCTTCAACTTTAGTTTGATCTCCATCGAAGATCTCGGGTTCTCTTCCTATCAGTTTGTCTGTGAGTCGATCATCGGGGTTTCCAAGGGGTTGGATCGGATTTCCCCCTCCTCCAGGATTTCCGGGATCTCCCCCTCCTCCAGCGTCTGGGTTATCGTCCGGTCCTCCATCTGGAGGTCCTCCTGTATCCCTAGGAGGTTTTCCACCCAATCTTCCTCCTCCTCCAAGAGTTTTTCTGATTGTGTTTGCTGATTGGGTTCCTCCAGCGGATATTCCAGCTCCAAGAGCTCTGGCCAGTACACTTGTTGGAGTGATAGTGGTAGTTGATGCAATTTGTGACATTCTTGAAGCAAGTGAAGGAAGTCCGCTGATGGAGGGGATTTGGGGTCTGGTAATGTGTGTGGGAATGAGTTGAGCCAATGCAGCAACTGCATGTTGTTCGAGTTCACTGGATGGGATAACAATGTTGGGATCTGGGGTGTCTCCTTCTTTGCTTCCAAATCGAAAGGTAGTGATGAGAGCTTCTTCTTCTTCATCGGGGTTTGCTCCGTCAGTTGGTCCCCACCTGCTTCAATCAGTTCTTTCTTCGTCAAAGATTCGAAGTCCGTATTTGACAGGTGTGGGTCGGGTGATAGTATATTGATTTCCGATTTGTTCGATAAGTCCCCACTGTAGAGCTTCGAAGTTGAATTCAACTGCTGTAAGGGCTTCAGGATTGTCACTGTCTGGATCTGAGCAGTAATATCCTGTTCCTAGGTATTTGTCTTCGTGCCACTCAGCTCCTTTGAGATACCTTCTGGGGACGTTGTGTTCTCCCCTTCTTTCGACTAGTATGGTAGCCACGTTGGACAGGAAGTCTGAGTTAATGTTACGTGTCGACAGCACGTGTCGCTCGACTTGAGCAGGTTCTAGACTATGGCTACTTCGGTGGTTCTGTTCCTGAATCCGGAGCAAGTTGGTACGAAGCCGGTGGGTGAGCTCCTTCGGATGAGGGACGATGTATGGAGGTTCTGTTGTGTCGATAGCACAGAGGAGTACTCTGTGCAGACTCGGTGATAAGTGAACAGGGAAGCGCACTGGCTTATACCGTCACTGAGAGGAGTGAGACTGGGAAGTCGAACGACTTATGCAGCTCCTGGTTCTGGGTTGTTCTGGTTCCGAGGTCTTAGAGTGCAAGAGTCAATATGATTCAAGAACTCAGACTTAAAGTCCAAGTGTCCTAATGGTACATGTTATATACTACCAGTTGCCAAGCAGATACTAGGAGTACCTGTACTTGTAAAGCCACTAAGACAACTACTAAGCGTATGGGGATCGAGTCATAGTCCGAATACTACTAGTATCAGTAGTAGTATGAGTCACGTAGGTAATCAGGCATGAGTCATGTATGAGGTTAAGCCAGTAAGCGAGTATTCGTAAAGTCTGTGCATGGGGGAGATGATGACGAAGTAAAGATGATGGTCCCAATGGTAGTCTGTATAGTAAGCACAGTATAGTAAGGAAAATCATAACAAGACCCTTAGTGTTCCTGTCATCGTAAACGTAACCCACGTCGGGTGAACGTCCCTACCGTGACATAACAAGTTTCCATTTCTCAGTCCATTTCTGGACTCAGCGACCTGGCCCCACTGACCATCGATATCATGGTGGATCCTTCTGACTCGTCCATCCTGACTCAAATCTTACCAGACTTGAACACGATTGTCATGTTCTCCGCACGAATCATGAACATTGTGCATGACACTCTTCGCGTCACCAACGAGGATCACTCTTTCTTTTACTCTTCGCAGCACTCAGTCACAGAAGAGACAAAGAATGCCACCTCTCAAACTTGAATGCGCACTCTTAAGAATTGTAAGGTCTGCCGTGAACGATAATTCAAATAAGATATTTCACGTTGCCCCGTGAAACTGCTCCTTTCACACTCTGTTATATACATGGACTACCTCCAACCCATTGAACCGTCAATCCAACTCCTTACATTTCGTATCGTCAACTAGCCTAGTACCCTTGAACGCATAGTCAAAAAAACATTGCTGTAAACTGGGATGCAATTACTTAAACTCCGACCGCACTATGCCGAGCAATTATTCTCAATCCCAAGCAAGGTTAAAGTCGCCGAAGTCGACACCTAGTTTCTCAATATGCGTCAGATTCGGAAGCTACCTTTCCTGCCGCCAATCCGGGTGATATAGGCGGGTTGCAACGGCAGTGTGCCGCTATATGATGATGTCTCTACTCTAACTACTAGTTTACTCCCGACCTAACCTCAGTACGTCCCGCTAAGCTTCGAGTACTTGCTGTAAAAGTTGCGCCTGCGGATGCCGACTGGGCGTGTCTGGTTATGTAACCCTATTCACCCTATGACAAGCCCTATGATCTATTTGACCTTTTAGTGTACAGGGTATCAGAAACGGTTCTTTCCCTTGATGGCGCCTCGCATCGTCTCCTGGAGTGACAGAGAAATCTACATATCACCAGTCCTCTCAAGTGCAGCCTCCATCATCTCATTTGATTCCACATTCTCAGATCCAATTCCGACTTACTCGCAGATGTCTCCGACCGCCTCTGAAGCCCCAGGGCTTCCCGGCGATGAATTTGGTGCTAGGCACAGCAGCCTCCCTGTGTTTTCAGAAGAGGGAAGAACACCAAAGGGCGGGCACGCAACACTTGACGATTCGTTCGTACGACATGATGCGTATTTTTTCAAGGACGGGAATGTCACATTTCTGGTGCGTGGCCTCCCTGCCTTTGCATATCCGATGCGCTGACCAGGGCACAGATCGATGGCACACTGTATTGCGTCCATCGGTACTTCTTCTCTCGTGATTCAGCCTACTTCTCTACGCGATTTGCCCAGCTCGGCATTCGTGACCACGAAGCCCTGCCCATTGTCATATCGATAGGCGACGTCAAACGAAACGACTTCGAGGCACTCCTCTCCATCTTATACCCTGCGTGAGCTTTGTCGTGCCTACTCGTCTGCTATTGAGACTTACGCATTTACAGAAATTTCGAAGCACACGAATTGTCATATGAACAATGGAAATCAGTGCTCCACCTATCTACGCGCTGGGACTTTGCCTCTCTTCGCAAACTCGCCCTGAAGTTTATCAGATCTCCCACATCGCACGACCAGCTCGTTCTTGCGCGTACTTATTCGGTCGACCAATGGGTACTCCCTGCGCTGACTGCGCTGTGCTCGAGGTCACTGCCACTCAGCCTGGATGAGGCGCGGCAAATGGACATAGAGGATGTGATACTAGTGGCGGCAGTGCGGGAGGAGATCCGTGGTGGTGCCCTTCGAGTTGACGTCGCTGATATACCGCGCTGTGTCGAAGCGGCGCAGGCTGAAACACTGAACCGTCCTGTGGGTGACAAGATCTATTGGAGTAAGTAAAACAGAGAAACCACTGTGCAAGGATCACATTTAACGACGACCTCAGCATTCAATCCGAAAGTGAAAACGGAGGATGCAAAAATGGTGATATCGCCTTTGGGACCGCAACATAGGGATACGACGGAAGGGTACACTGACGAAAGTGAGGTCGAACGTTTGGTGAGCTTACTTTAAGTTGTAGTCCTGATATGCGATGCGAATGACGACTTTGTGAAACCATGTAGTTAAAAGGAGTTCCAACGGAACCACCAGGAGTGGGACAACCGCGCGTCATGGAGGGCGGCACACCGCATGACTGTCGGAAAAATGCGACTACACCTGCCGTGCAAGCAAGAGGGGCACAAAAGTTTGAAGATACGTTACCCGGAGCAGCTGCATGGCCTCTGTCCGGGGCGATGTTAGCGGAGAACCATGCGGTAAGAGATACGGTGAGACAAGAGGCAGAGGCAAAGATGGAGACCATGCACCATCTAGAAGCTCAAGCTGCCAAGGAATGCGCGGACGCGGAAGAAAGGGCACGCAAGGTGCAAGAGGAGACCGCTCCCGTAAAGGAAATGGCTGTTACAGTGGCAATGAAGGCTACCAAGGAAGCGGAGGCAAAAGCCAAGCGTGTAGCGGCCAGGGCTGAAGCTGCGGCCATAGCCGAGGCTGAGGCCGTGGCTAAAGCTTGCGAAGAGGCAAAGGCTCAGAAGACGAAGAAGACGAAGAGACGGGAAGCTGTGGCTAGAGCGAAAGCTGAAGAAGCGGTGGCAAAGGCGAAAGCTGAAGAAGCTGAGGCCAAGAAGATGAAGAAACGGGGAGCTGCGGCTAGAGCGAAAGCCGAAGCAGAGGCCAAGGCAACACGCGAGGCTGAGGCTAAAGCACAAGCCGAAGCCAAAGCTAAGAAGGAACGTGAGGCCCATGCTAAAACGAAAGCCGAAGCCGAAGTTCGGGCGAAAGCGGAGGCTGATGCTTGGGAGATGGAGAAACAGGAAGCTGAGGCGAAGGCGAAGGCAGAAGCTCACTCTAGAGGCACTGAGGAAGCCAACATGGTAAAAACCTCCTGGACGAAGGCTGCAGCAGCGAAGGAAGAATTAGAGTTGGATCAACAGGTCGAGAAGCCTGAGGAGAGGCTAGAGGCCGAAGCAGAAGAGGAAAGGGCGGAGGCGGAGAAAGAGGTGAGAAAGAGAGCAAAAGCGGAGGAGTTATGCGAAAAGCAGGCTGGGGAGCAAATCGCAAAGCAAAGGACAACGGACAAGGCCACGAGGGCAAATGTCAGTGATTTGGCGGCTACTAGTCCAGTGCCTCCATTTTTCGGCAACGGTTCACTGGCAAGTTGGGCCAGCTGGTTCGTGGCCCAAAACCAGCTGACCCAAGTCACGGCCTCAGAGATCGCACCCACGGAAGGGTCAAGCCCTCCTCCAAGATTCGGATTGTGTGGTACAGATCCGTGGTCCAAAAATCCAGGGAGTTCTGGTGGGGGCAGTGCCAGTGGATTAAGTGAGGTTTCTCAAGGTGCGTCAGACTCGGAAGCGGCCTTACCTGCCGCCAAGCCGAGTGGCATGGGCAGGTGATGGATGCAATGATGACGGTGTGAGTATACAAAGTTACTGGTTTGCTCTCCACCTAACCTCAGTACGTCCCACTAAGTTTCCAATGCTTGCTGTAAAGCAGCGCCTGTGGATGCGCGTCAGGTTATGTAACTACCCTAGAACCTATTAGTGTCACAGTACAGATCGATATCAGAAACAGTTCTTTCTCTTCATGGCGCCTCACATCGTGTCCTGGAGTGACAGAGAAATCTGCATATCACCAGTTCTCTCAAGTGCAGCCTCTATCATCTCATTCGATTCCACGTTCTCAGATCCAATTCCGACCTACTCTCAGATGTCTCCAACAGCCTCCGAAGTCCTGGGGCTTCCCAGTGATCAATTTGGAGCTAGGTGCAGCAGCCTCCCTGGGTTTTCAGAAGAGGGAAGAACACCAAAGGGCGGGCACGCAACACTTGACGATTCGTTCGCACGACATGATGCGTATTATTTCAAGGACGGAAATGTCACATTTCTGGTGCGTGGCCTCCCTACCTTTGCATACCCGATGTTCTGACGAGGGGCACAGATCGATGGTACGCTGTATTGCGTTCATCGATACTTCTTCTCTCGCGATTCCATCTACTTCTCTACACGATTTGCCAAGCTCGGCATACGTGACCACGAAGCTCTGCCCATTGTCATATCGATAGGCGACGTCGAACGCAGGGATTTCGAGGCACTCCTCTCCGTCTTGTACCCTGCGTGAGCTTTGCTGGATCTTCGCGTCTACTCGTCGGCTATCGAGACTTACGCTTTTACAGGAATTTCGAAGCACACGAATTGTCATATGAACAATGGAAATCAGTGCTCCACCTATCTACGCGCTGGGGCTTTGCTTCTCTTCGCAAACTTGCCCTGAAGTCTATCAGACCTCCCACATCCCACGACCAACTCGTGCTTGCGCGTACTTATTCGGTCGACCAATGGGTACTCCCTGCGCTGACTGCGCTGTGCTCGAGGACACTGCCTCTCAGCCTTGATGAGGCTCGGCAAATGGACATAGAGGATGTGATACTAGTGGCAGCAGTGCGAGAGGAGATCCGTGGTGGTGCACTTCGAGTCGACGCGGCTAATATACCGCGGCACGTCGAAATGGCGCAGGCGAATCGTCTTGTTAGCAAAGTCTATTCGGATAAGCTAAAGGATGGAAGTACTGGGCAAGAATCGGGCTCAACGATGCATCCCGTGAGCAAGTCGGTCAATGCCTCGACTACGGATCACTTGGGGGATAGTCTGAGTGCCGATTCTGCTTCGGGGCATGCCCCTTCGGAAAGTGGCAACCGTAGGTTGCCATCTATGGGTGAGGCGCTACAAGTAGTGAAACTAGGAGAAGGAAACCCCCCAGAAGAGATCCATACGAGGGAACACCTCACGGTCACGACTGAAGTTCCAGTTCCAGCTCATGTGGCCACTGCTGGGCTGACCACGGCTGGCGACTCGCGTGATGGAGGTCGCAGCGAAGGTGAAGGCCGAGAAGGCGGTGAAAAGGTACTTGAGGACGATGGGACCATCCCAGTGAAGACGAAAAAGAAGGCCAGCGTAAGTGCAGTCCCACCAATCGACGTTTGCACTGCTTGTGGTGCAAGCACTTGGGGGACGAAGAAGAAGAAGAAGAAGGGAGGCGCGAAAGTGGGTACACCAGTCAACCCTAGGACTGGTGGAGGCGTGGTCGATGGGGTTTGAAAGAAGAATAATGCATGACAAGGATGGTAACTAATCGGTCGTGTATGTACATGTCGTATGTTTGAGCATCTTGTAATCGAGTCACCCGTACACCATCGTAGGACTGCCTGATGGGAATGTGGCTACGTCTGCCAGACAAACCAGAGGTGAAAGTTAGATGATGCGTCGCCCGAAGTAACCTGATGGGTACTGCTAGGGGCAACCACGCGGTGGAGTTTGGCGAAACAGGAGGCAAGGCAAAGGTGAAGACCGTGCGCCATCCAGAAGCAGAAGCGGGTAAAGCAAGTTCCGAAGTCAGAGGTGAAGCCAAGGCCAAAGAGTGACAGTCTCTCAAGAACTACGACTCATACTAAATCTGACCCTGAGTCAGCCTTAGTACCAAGAAAACAAACTGTTCCCGCCAAACTGCAAATCATTCTTGTAGCAAGTTTAGCAGCGTCTAGTACCGGTACCGGTTATGGTTCCGAAACACTGTTTCAGCGAATTAGATTCTTTTGTGTGTTGTTACGTCACCGTTATATAGATAGGACGCATGCCACGGCATCAGATACAGTATCTTCCTCTTGATGGCACATCGCATCGTCTCCTTGAGTGATAACGAACTCTGCATATCACCTGTTCTGTCAAGTGCTGCCTCTATCGTTTCATTCGATTCTACATTCTCAGATACAGAAAGTTACTGGAAGATGTCTCCAACTGCTTCCGAAGCTCCCTGTCTTCCCAGTGCCGGATTTGAAGCTAAGCACGCGAACCTCCCTAAATTTCTGGAGGGAAGGACACCGAGAGGCAGGCATACAATGCCTGACGATTCGTTTGTGCGACATGATAGATATTTTTTCAAGGACGGAAATGTTACATTTCTGGTGCGTGGCTTTCTGTGCTTTGCAGACCCGATGTACTGATCAGCCCGCAGATTGATGGTACGCTATATTGTGTCCATCGATACTTCTTTTCTCGCGATTCAGCCTACTTCTATACACGATTTGCCCAGCTTGGAATACGTGACCACGAAGATCTCCCCACTGTCATATCAATTGGCGACGTTGAACGCAACGATTTTGACGCACTCCTCTCCGTCTTATACCCTGCGTGAGCTTTGTTGGATTTTCATTCCTACCCGTCTGCTATTGAGACTTACGCATTTACAGGAATTTCGAAGCACACGAATTGTCATATGAACAATGGAAATCAGTGCTCCACCTATCTACGCGCTGGGGCTTTGCTTCTCTTCGCAAACTTGCCCTGAAGTCTATCAGACCTCCCACATCCCACGACCAGCTCATTCTTGCGCGTACTTATTTGGTCGACGAATGGGCACTCCCTGCGCTGACTGCGCTGTGCTCGAGGTCACTGCCACTCAGCCTGGATGAGGCGCGGCAAATGGACATAGAGGATGTGATACTAGTGGCAGCAGTGCGGGAGGAGATCCGTGGTGGTGCACTTCGGGTCGACGCGGCTGATATACCACGGCACGTCGAAATGGCGCAGGCGAAACGTCTTGTTAGCAAAGTCTATTCGGATAAGCTAAAGGGTGGAAATACCGGACAAGAATCGGGTTCAACGACGGATCCCGTGAGCAAGTCGGTCAATTCGTCGACTACGGATCTCTTCGGTAATAGTCTGAACGCCGATTCTGCTCTGGGGCATGCCCCCGTGGAAAGTGGCAAGTCACGGTTGCCATCTATGGGTGAGGCGCTACAAGTAGAGAAACTAGGAGAAGGAGACCCCTCAGAAAGGATCTATACCAGGGAACGCCTCACGCTCACAAAAGCTCCAGTTGCAGCTCATGTGGCTACTGCTGGGCCGACCACGGCTGGCGACTCGCGTAACAGAGGAGGTCGGAGCGAAGGTGAAGGTCGAGAAAGTGGTGATAAGGTAACTGATGACCAGCGGGTCGTCCCAATTAAGGGCGTTGGCACACCAGTCGCTTTCGCTTGGTACACCCCAGTCACGACGACGACGACTAAGAAGAAGAAGAAGAATATGGTAGGTTGGGCCGATTGGGTGTGAAAGAAGGATAACGCCTAACAAGGATGGTCATTAATCAATCGTGTAGTATATGCATGATGTATGTTTGAGCATCTTGTACAACACCTCAGGACCGTCTGAAGAAGAATGCGGCTACGTCTGCCGGACAAACCAGGAGGCGTGAAAGTTAGAAGATGCGTCGCCCGAAGTAACTTGGTCGAGGCAGTGTTAGCGGCAACCACGCGGTGGAGTTTGGCAAGACAGAAGGCAAAGGTAAGCGGGCTAGGGCTATTTCCAACATCAGTGGTGAAGCCAAGGCCAAGGCCGAAGCCAGTGTAATTCACTCTCAATCCGTCCGACCACGACTTAGTACCAAGAAAACAAACTGGTCCTGCCAAACCCCAAATTATTTTATTGTAACTTCAAGCGCTGTGTAGGCATGCAGTCATGGTTCAGAAACAAGTTTTAGCGTATCAGATTCTTTGTCACGTCACCACTACTGTAGGGTGTACGCCACGGCATCAGATACGGCATCTTCCTCTTGATGGCACATCGTATCGTCTCCTGGAGTGATAACGAGCTCTGCATAACACCCGTTCTGCCAAGTGCTGCCTCTATTGTTTCATTTGATTCTACATTCTCAGATACAGAAAGTTACGGAAAGATGTCTCCAAGTGCTTCTGAAGTTCCCTGTCTTCCCAGCATCGGATTTGAAGCTAAGCACGCCAATCTCCCAAAATCCCTGGAGGGAAAGACACCAAGAGGTAGGCACACAATGCCTGACGATTCGTTTGTGCGACATGATCGGTATTTTTTCAAGGACGGAAATGTTACATTTCTGGTGCGTGGCCTTCTGTGCTTTGCAGACCTAATGTACTGACCATCCCGCAGATCGATGGTACGCTGTATTGCGTCCATCGGTACTTCTTTTCTCGCGATTCAGCCTACTTCTCTACGCGATTTGCCCAGCTCGGCATACGCGACCACGAAGCTCTACCTACCATCATATCGATTTCTGACGTTGAACGCATCGATTTCGAGGCACTTCTCTCCACCTTATACCCTACGTGAGCTTTTTAAGATTACCGCACCTCCTCATCGGCTAACAAAACCTGGTTATTCAGGAATTTTGAGGCTCACGAACTAACATACGAACAATGGAAATCAGTGCTCCACCTATCTACGCGCTGGGGCTTTGCCTCTCTTCGAAAACTAGCCCTGAAGACTATCGAACCTCCCACACCTCACGACCAGCTCGTGCTTGCGCGCGCCTATTTGGTCGATCAATGGGTACTCCCTGCCTTGACGGCACTCTGTAGGAGAGCACTGCCACTCAGTTTGGATGAGGCCTGCCAGATGAAGATGGAGGATGTAATACTGGTGGCGACGGTGCGGGAGGAGATCCGTGGTGGCGCACTGCGAGTTGACGTGGCAGATATACCGCTCCACATAGCCAAGGCTGAGGCCGAAGCCCAAGAGGATAAATTCGAGGCTGAGACGACGGCAAAAGCTGACGCCGAGGCCAATGCTAAAGAATCTAAGGTCCCGAAGGCGAAATTTGAGGCCGTGGCCAAAGCAAAAGCTGAAGCGGAGGCCAGGGCGAATCGCGAAGGCACCACAACGGAATGTGAGGCATTGGCTACTGCGGAAGCGGAACCTCAGGATAAAGCCGAAGCGGAGGCTAGAGAGAAGCAAGAAGCCGAAACTGAAGCCAAGGCAGAAGCTGATGCTAAAGTCGCTGATGAAATCAAGGTAAAAGCTGAAGAGGAGGCGAAGGTTGCAGCGGTGAATACAGAATCAGAGGCGAAGATAAAGGTTGAGTTACGCGACAAGTCTGCCGAGGAGAAAATCGCAAGGCAGAGGGCAGCGGACAAGGCTGCGAGAGACAAGGCTGCGAGAGTAGCCAACGCTACAAGTTCAATAAGTCCAGCTTGGGGTTCCGGTCACAGTGGAACCTGGTTCAGCAAGATCACGTCTGCCGCAGCTTCGGCGACCTCTACAGAAGAGCCAGCCTCTCCTCCAAAATCTTCCAGTACGCGGAACTCGAATCCGTGGGCCAAGCGTCAAGCCAGGAATGATCCATCTCCTCGCCCGGATCTCATTTCTCCTGCTGGTTTTCCTGTGAAACACTCATCGACTACAAGTTCTACTCCCCATGGATCTGTGTTCACACCCTTCGCAACACCAATTGCGGTAGCGCCGCCATCGGCTAGTGTTGTGTCTTCTTCGCCTGCCCTCGGGGGGCAAGAGCGCAAACTGACCAATGACAAGCAGGATGGCAAGCAGTTTGGTTGATTATGTTGTACTTTGACCGATGGTCCATTTTCGTAGGCAAAGCTGGCTATAGAAATGACAATCAGGCCACAGCGGCTCTCCCTGCTGAGGTCGTAGATGGTGTACATGATGAAGCAGAGAGAGAGAGAGCAATGACAACGGCTAACCAACCTGTTCCGTCCAAAACGACAGATGTGAGCAAGCCCTGTTGCATGGTTGGTGGCGCCGCGGCTCTTGTTGCCCCAGGCCGCATGTATGCTGATCCAGACTCTACTCACTTGCCATTCCAGGCTGAATCCACGCGAACGCAAGTAACAGAGGTCGTCGCCAATTTCTGGCCTAGCAAGGACCTCGAGCCTGCTTCTTCTTTCCACCCGCCGACCTTGACGCCACGCCAGCCCAGCCCAATCCCAGAAAGCTTAACCCTGCCTCTGATTGTGAGAGGGGTCCTGCTCGGCAAATATGCCACCATAACCAAGGAACATACCCCTACCCCTGAATTGGCAGCATCGGTATCTTCCAAGCCAAATGGCGAGCCATTAACCCTGAATATTCTAGACGCGAAGAAAGTGGAGGAAGCTCCAGCACAGACAGCGCCGTCCTCAGCAACACAAGATGGTGGTGTGAAACCCGATGAAGCCACGACAGGATTAACGCGTCGGCTTAGCCAACGTAGCGAGGCTGGCGGTATGGGGTCTGCCATCACGAAGGGCGATAACGCCCATCCTGTGTTGGCAGTGAAGCCTACGCTGCGTCTTGACCACATTCGTGAACTCAGCGCTGCCTCCGCAACGTCCGCATCCGACCCTGGAGTGCCAGGTGACGCTCCATCGTACTTGCTCAACAGCGATGTACCAGGAACTACGCTCACCAGGCCCAAAGGTCGAAAGATGAGGGACAAGGCCAGGAAACAACATGCTCAAATGGAGCTGAGGAACAATGCGCGCCCTCCATCTGAAGCACCCTCGAACAGTGTAGATAACCTGGTCGCACAGGAACTTAAGCTAGCTCCTGTCGATATTCCCATCGGGAAGGGAGAAGGTGTGCGTGTAGGCGCGAAGACGGAGAGCGGCAAGAACGGTGCGCTAGTAGTTGTGGGCGAGCCTGATGTCGCTACCACGGCAGAGATGGCGACTGCTCGCGCTGACGATGATGATGATGAGTGCCAGTGGGCTTGGTTTAACTAGTTTGCACCAGCGGACCTTATTCAAGTTACAGTAGCACGATTTATTGGCTCGTGCGTCGGTTCGGTTTCTTTGCTTTTCCTCGGTACTTGTGTACGATATCTTTCTCGCAACGTAACAATTGTTTCTGGACTCGGTCCCTGCAGTGAAGCTGCTTCATCTACTAAGTACTTGCCGAAAATTGGCTCGCTTCTTAGCAGGCCGTCCACCTTATTCTGCAAGAGGGCTGGTGCACATGCTCAGTCGATCACTGTGTTCTCCCAACTCTATGTTCCTCTTGGAAGATGAACCAGCCAAATAGTAGGCGTTACGATGACGTGCAGGTGTAGCCGCCCGACTTAAGCAAAATAGCTAATGCGAGCCGACCAATGTCGTAAGCCCGCTGTCCAGCCAGTAGAGGAATAGATGAAAGCAAAACGCCCAAAAGGACACGAATTAAAGTCCAGGGAGAATATGCTAGATAAAAAGCGTACAGGCTGTTTTGTGTTCGCGTATCCGCTATGTGATCACGATCTGACTAGTACCTGTGCAAGCATCGGCGTGAGGTAAGCCTACTTCCGTCGATACCTAAGAGCTCCTGGGGTTCGGAAGGGTGTCCGTGCACCTAGATGCCCATGTTGAGCAGAGGTAGGGGCTACGTGGTTGCGCTAATGCCTCAAGCATAAGTCACCGGAATTTTGTAGTCCTAGGCGATTGGACTGCGCACCTGTTTCCTCTAACATTCGTAGCGTAGTCCTGGAAGTTGGTGTCACTCATCTCGACATACCTTCACATAGAAAACTCGCGGTGGGATTTGCGGGCAGTCTCGACCTACTGAATGACGAGCTAGCCGAAGTTCGGAGTAGTCCGAGTCTCCGTATTTTGCGTCACGTGGTGGTAACGCTGCGCTACTGCCACCAACGGGATACTGTGAAGAGGTCTTGCACAATCATGGCACCACGAGGCGAACATTGGCGCGCCCTCAGAAGCCTCAGATCACCCCCTCATCCTAACAGGCGATACTCGTCTACTGTCCACATAAGTAAGTGTCCATACCTCTCCTTCGTAGATACTATCTTTGTCCCCGACGTGCAACGTTCTCTTCCGTAGTGAATGCCCCAATCTACCCTTCCCCCCTCTCTATCCTTGCCTTGCACTGCTTTCGATTGGCCATCCTTCCAGTCGTTTCTATCCATGTTCTTTCCGTAACTTCCATCCACAACCTCTTCCACTTGGGGACTTCATCTTACGCCACTCTGCTGACATTCTCTCCATAGGATGAGTAGATCTAATATAGCGTCAACGTCGAAGAATTCTACTCGGGTTCCATCAAAGTCCGCTTGGGTACAGGGCACTGCCCAACCTAGTTCCGTTTCTGAGAAAAATCCTGCGAATGTCCCCACAACTCATCCCCAACGCTCGCAAGGAGTCTCCGTTAAAGATGGTGTCAAGGTACCCCGAAGCGCATTGAAGCAAGGTATGTCCACTTATCTCCCTGAACCCTACCCCGCCTCATTATCTCGCCCAGTATCTGCTGTGACATTTGGCTCGATATATGACTCCTCGGCTCCTGTCCCCTCTTCACCAGCACCAGCATCTGCAATGCGATCTGCAGGCGGTGCCAAATCTTTCGGCTCCGTTTCCGCCCAGAATGTCGTCTCTGACCCAGCAAATATTGCAGTCACTAGCCCACCACCACTTCTCGCTTCTACTTCATCCTCTCACTCCGCCCCCTTCTCCGCCTCCACCCTTTCAGCTGTTCCGAAGCTTGACAAGAAGAGCACAGTAGAGATCTTCGCAGGTCCCTCCGCCCAACCCATACCGACCCATTCCCACGAGGCGGCGTCCCCCGTATCACGATCCGCTTTGTCACCTTCACAACACAATCACGGTCAGCCTCACCTGCACCCTATTCTTTCTGGTGCTCCCCGCCAAGGTCAAAATGGCAATCTTTCCGCGCCCCCTCCGTCTCCCATTTATTCGCGTCCCATGGCAAATGGCCAAAATGGTGGTGTTGGTGTCAGTGGTCGGTCGCAAGCTGGTTCTGGCGGTACTAGCGCTGGTCCCACGCCGGCGCCTATGCCTAGTCCAAGATTGACACCCCACTCGCCTCCCAGCCCACCTGGTGGTTTGCTTCCCCCCCAACCCATGTGGCCCGGTTACTACGTGCGTGCTGTCTTGCTTAATTTAGTGACGTCACTTACTTTGACATACTGAACCATGCAATAGTACCACCCTCAGCTCGTTCCTCCCCCAGACCAGTTTTATCCTCCACAATGGCCTGGTCAACTCATCCCTCAACACCAACCGCCTTCGCCACGCCACCCACCAGATGCGAGTCCACCAACCGTGGCTCCGCCTAGGTCACCGCGAATCTCACCGATACCACAACAACAGGGGGGACGTAAGCTGAACGAAGAGGCAGAGCGTGCTGAGAAAGAGCGGAAGGAGGCTGAAGAATGGGCTGCCAAAGAGGAAGCGGAACTTAATGAGGCCATGGAACGCGAGAAGGAGCGTTTGCGACTGGGGGAGCGCCGCGCTCAGCGCGAAGCAGAAGAGAACGTACGGAGGCTGAAGGCGCAACAGGATCGATTACGCAAGCAAGAAGAAGACGCCAAGAGGGCGACCGAGGAACGACACAGAGCCGAGGAGGAAGCTCTCAGAGCTGCTGAGGCTGGTGAAGCCACTGTTACATTTGCTGATATGACCTCTGTTGTGATTCCAAAGAAGAGCGAGATCAGGGGTGAAGTCGGTGAGGAAAGTCTACCAAGCGAAACCGCATCTGTGCTTATCCCGACAGAGTTGCCGTCGAGGCTCATGGAGGAGCGCATCGGTAGCTCTTTCCTTTCTCCAGAACTTCCACGGAACAATCCTGGATCGCGCAATTTTCAAACAACCGTTACAGACAACAGCCCCTCTACCTCACCTTCTGCGCTTGCCACTGCGCATCACATCGAAGACATCAACCGCATCACTTACCCTCGAGGCATCAGAAGGCCTAAGATTGAGCTCAATGTCAATGCTCAGAGGGGCAAGTTCCGGTACGTACTCTTCCGCTTCTGACATTTCATTTGTCTATATATTTTTCATGCTAGGTATGATCGTGACTTCTTGTTACAGTTCATGAGTATCTGCAAGGAGAAGCCAGAAAATCTCTCACTACCCGACGTGATTGGGAAGCGTCCTACTGGACCGCACAATTTTCAGACCACTATCACTAGAAACATTCCACGTGCTTTACCTTCTACTCTTGCTGCTGCGCGAATCGTCGAAGGTATCGAAAGCCCTAAGGACGAGTTCGACGTCAGCACTCAGGAGGGCAAATTCTGGTATGTACCTTCTGCTTTTCCAGTTCAATTTAATTTAAACGCTTATCTCGTCGTATCAAGGGCGGGTACTGCCTCCGTTGTTCCGATTGAGTCGTTACTCTCAGATCTATACGTGGAACCACCATTTGCCCCTGAGGTATCGAGGATTCGTTTAACTCAGCCTGGAGTGAGATCAGCGAGCTTTCTGGGGATGGGGTCCAGTGAGAGCGAGACACCAGATACGTCATACTGGCAAAGCGATGACTCTTTCGTACACCATAGCAAATACTTCTTCAAGGATGGCAATGTCACATTTTTGGTGCGTCGTGTTAGATGACGTATACCCCTAATGTGCTAACAATTCGCAGGTCGATGGCTCTCTTTTCTGTGTCCATCGTTATCTGTTCTCTCATGATTCTGTGTACTTCTCCACTCGATTCGCCCAGCTTGGGGTTCGTGACCACGAGGCTTTATCAACCATTCTATCGCTAGGAGACGTCGAATGCAAGGAGTTCGAAGCCTTTCTGTCTATTTTATATCCCCAGTGAGTTCCCAATACATTCTCCTGTTTTTTTCCGTTTATCGAGGCATATACGTCTGGTTCAAGTTTTGAAGATCACGACCTTTCGTATGAACAGTGGAGATCAGTTCTCCATCTGTCCACGCGCTGGGGCTTCGCGTCACGTCGCAAGTTGGCACTGGAGTCAATTGATCCACCAACGCCATACGATCAGCTCATCCTCGCTCGCAAATACGCTGTGGACAATTGGATCCTTTCCGCTCTAATCGCTCTGTGCGAAAGGACGGCGCCGCTCAGCCTGGACGAAGCCCGCGGAATGGATATTGAAGACGTCGTGCTTGTGGCCACCGTACGGGAGCACATCTTTAGATTCGGTGTGAGCGCGGCCGAAATCCCAGGCCGCGTAGAGGCGATGCGAGCTGACTCGCTCATTCGTATCGCGGGTTCGCTCTCGAGCCCAGCGAGTGGGGATACTGAAGAGCCCAGTTCGAAGGCGAATGCGGCAGTCGACTTTGATTTGGAAATGCGAAGCCACGATAGTACAAAGACCGCGGCGACAGAATCCGTCAATGTCGCCACTCCCAGTGGTAGTGGGAATTACGTAAGCTCGGTCCTTGGATGACACGCGCGCGACTGCTGAGACTGTTGCTATAGGAAGGAGCCAATACAGGATCACAAGGAGAGGACATTGAACAGTCGGATGGAGAACGCTGGCAGAAGCCAAAGGTACCTTCAAGCGGCGAGTGGGACACGCATCCTTTCAAAGGGGAGAAAGGGAAGCAGCAGGTGGATGAAGAACCGCATCATGAGACCACGAAGGTAACATCAAATGACGAGCTTCCCTCCAAAAAGAAGAAAGGAAAAGGCAAACGAACGAACGTACCATACTAGCAGACCGTGAAGGGTGTAGCGAATGATGGGTGAGACTCGCTTTCCCTTCAAAGGGACGAAGGAGAAGAAGTGAAGGTATAGGCCGTGTGCGGACCGAGCGAGTAGGCAGTAGGGGACGCATGAAACAATTCGAGACGTGCAGACGACCAGGTGCCCAAGGGCTATCGAGAACAGCGGGATGAAATTGTACATTACAGTATAGCGAGGACCGTGGCCGTAGTTTTTTTTTTTTTTTTTTTTGGATGAATTTGTGCCGTGGCCGTAGTTTATAAGTACGTACACACAGGCAGTGACTGTGACTGAGAATAAAAGGCGAGAAAGTGGCTAACGGTAAGGCGACGGAGTCGGTCGGACGCACGCATAATGCGATTTCCACTGAGTTATTTGGACCCGGCGCACAGCCGGTACAGTACTTGCTTTAGAAACGACAAATCCAAGCTAGCAACGCAATTGTCGGTGCCGGGCTCAAGCCAGGTATCTCAAGTGCAGAATGGATTCGAATCAAGAATACGCCCAGGGCCAAGGCTACAGGGAGGCGCAGCAAGTGGACCTACCCTCAAGTTTGGCATTGGCATATTCAAGTTCTGCCAGCAACAGCGCCTTTGGCTTCGACGGGTTCCGCCTAACGCCGGTTCCTTGTGCCGGTACCTTGCGTCACAAGTTGTGTGATCTCGGAACCATTATAAGGGGCTAACAAAGCACACTGCATCTTTCTCTTTAATCACCTCGCATCGTCTACAGAGTGACCACGAAATCAGCATGTCGCCAGATCCGTCAAGTGCAGCCTCCATTGTCTCGTGTGATTCATTCTCAGACTTGGATACAAATCCGTGTCACTTGCAGGTGCCTCCAACCGCCTCTGAATCACATGACTCTGAGCTTCACAGCGCCGACCTCGGAGCTGAGCACACGAGCCTCCTTGAAGGAAAGACACCTAGTGGCTCATTCGTAAGACACGATGAGTATTTTTTCAAGGATGGAAACGTTACATTTCTAGTGCGTGGCTTTCGGTGGTTCGTGTACATGACCGTACTGATGAGCCCACAGGTTGGTGGTACGTTGTACTGCGTCCATCGATACTTCTTTTCGCGAGATTCTGTGTACTTCTCGTCACGGTTTGCCAAGCTCGACATACGAGACCACGAGGCTCTGTCCATTATCATATCAATAGACGACGTCGAACGCGACGATTTCGAGGCCCTCCTCTCTGTCCTGTACCCTGCGTGAGCTTTGTTCGACCCCCGTGCCTACACGTCCATTATGCATACTTGATCATTTACAGGAATTTCGAAGCACATGAACTGACATACGAACAATGGAAATCAGTGCTCCACTTATCGACGCGCTGGGACTTTACTTCTCTTCGCAAACTCGCCTTGAAGTCTATCACGCCGCCCACACCTCACGACCAACTGATGCTTGCGCGCACTTATGCGGTCGATCAATGGGTACTCCCTGCCCTGACTGCGCTCTGTGAGAGAGCACTGCCACTCAGCTTGGACGAGGCCCGGGAGATGAGCTTGGAAGATGTGGTACTCGTAGCGACGGTGCGGGAGGAGATCCGTGGTGGTGGGCTTCCGACTCGTGTCGAGACGGCTGATATACCGCGCCATATCGAAGTGGCGCAGGCCGGAAAACGGAGCCGCCCTGTGCCGGAGGTCTATGGGAATGAACCCAAGAGTGGAAGTACTGTGCAAGAATCAGACTCGACGATGGCCGATCCGAACATGGAGGATACAAAGACTATGTCATCCTCGGGACCGCAACACGTGGGTACGAAGGAAAGCGAAGGTGATGTCGAACATTCAGTGAGCTCACTCCGAATTTTCCTTGAGATACAATGCAAATGATGGTTTTGTGAGAGGCAGTCACGATGTTAGCAGAAAACGGAGCCGAGGCGATGGTGACCGCACAGATTTTGCAGTGTCTGGAAGCCGAAGAGGCCATGTATCGTGCTGACGCCGAAGATAACGCAAACAAGGAGCAGGAGGAAGCCGCATGCGCAAAGGAAAAAGAAGCTGCGGAAGCCAAGGCTATTGAAGAAGCCAAGGCAAAAAAACGCGAGGCCGATCTCCAAGCAACTGAGGCACAAGAACGCGCTGAAGCAAATGATAATGCGCGCAGAAAGCGAAAGAAGGCTAATCGTTCAAAGAGAAAGGCAGATGCGGCGGCGAAGATCGCTGCTGAGACGAAGACAACGGAAGCTCTCCAGAGGGCAGAAGAGGCTGCCAAGAATGCAGAGAGATCTGCTGAGAGGGCAAAAGCAGCCGCCGAGTTGGCGAACGCATTAAACAACAAGTAAGACATGCTGTCCTTTCATGAGAAGAAAGGGATGGGGGAGATCATACAGGGCTCGCACGTCGGTTTTTTCTTTTTTTTCTGCGCAAGTGCGCTATAGCGCGAAGTAATACTTGTTTTGGGAATTGCAATCCCAGCAGTCCAGGCTACTACTGTACCTTGTCTCAACCCTCATCTATCTATATATCGGAGATTGGCATCTTCTTAATGGCCATGAAGTTACTGTAACTGAGCACCTGAGTTTGTACTCAGAGCGTTCTATCGCATTGCTCCACGAATCCCGCGATCACTTCGTTCTCACACGGGAAGGTACGGATAAGTAGCCACTCAGAGTCTCAGAACGTTATCACCACTAATTTCAAGCAATGTAATGTCTTGGGGGGTCCTAGTGAACAGGTGTGTGGCCATGGCCAAGAAAGAGTATACACAATGGGATTAGCCATCCCGGTCAGTCTAAGGGGAAATAGCAAACAGCAGTGCAAATAGCGGCGGAAGGACCAAGGTCCCGTGATAACAAAAACAAAACAAAAAACAGGAAAGACACCTTAAAGGGCGGTGGTGTAGATGACTTTCAAGTTAACTCCATCCTGACAGGGAAAAGTTCGAACCTACCTTGACCAAGGCGAGGAACGCCGGAACGGTACTATCATTCCCGTACCTATGCAAATTCCCTGTTGGATGCAAATCTCAAAGATGATCCTCGATCACCACTTTCCTCACATTATTTCCACTCAAAAAAATTACTGTATGTTTTATAGGCTATGTAGTCGTGAGATCATACAAAAAATTGAGGATCAGCTGAAATATGCGTCTACAGTGAGGTAATAATGACAGAGTGGTCAGTATTTACATGCATCTGTACAACAAGATCCCATAGATCTTGAGAACCTCCTGCAATTCTGGGCAACTGGGTTGTTAGTACACATTATAAGGACGACATGTAGTGTAATTCATATCATTGATCCCATGCGATGACTTTGTAGTCAAGAATCTTACCTTGGGGGGTGCTCGGGGTGACTAGTGCGTGACATGATTTGATATTCACTCGGAAGGCGCCTCAGCCTCTCTGGCACTGCGCGGCTGATGTTGCCACAGAGCCATGTCCATTTCTGTCATAACAAATGATGACATTGATGTGACATTTCGTGACACAAATTTGCAGAGGTGCGGGAAAACTTTGCAGTTTGCTGCACCTCCAAGCAATGCAGAAAAAAAAAAGGAAAAATCGCCATTTCATGCTATACACATTTATATACTCAAATGTTGATTTTGGGGTGCCCAAGATGTCTTGTTGAAGCAAGAGAAAATGTTTATTGCAAAATTTGCAAAGGTACGGGAACGATAGTACTATGTGGCTCAAAGGCACGACGCGTGGAACGCGACGCGACGCGTCGTCACGTAACCATTACTAGAATTAGTAATTATAAGCATGAGGGCCATGCCCCGTACTGTGGTGGACCCTTCATTCGGACGGGACCCCTCAGTCGGACAGTCACGGATTGTCACAGTCCTATTTTGGAAGGTAGTCAGCCACTGAATCTAACCCCGACACGGCAATGGGCAAGCAAGCGTGACCTTTAATTTGAGCGTGACAGACGGCCATTTTTCTAACAGAGCAACAGAGCAAGATTTTAATATAAAAAAGGTTGAAACATGTTAAGAAGTAGTACTAGACATCATAAATTGAATTCGGTAGTAATAGAGCAAGAGGAGAGTGAGAAATTGAAGGTGTCCGACTGAGGGGTCCCGTCCGAATGAAGGGTCCACCACAGTACTGGTATTCTTGGATACCACCTCATATTGTCTCCTGGAGTGATAATAACGGAACCTGCATATCACAAGCTCTTTCCAGTGCAGCCTCCCTCATTTGACTCCACACTCTCAGATACATACCCAACACCCTCACAAGTGTCCCCACATGCCTCCAAATCCTCGGGACTTCCAGGTACTGGCCTCGGAGAGCGTACAAACGCCCCTGTGCGTCCAGATCTCAGAGCGGAGAAAGATGTCAAGAGGTGGGTACACAACATCTGGTGATTCGTCCATAAGACACGATACCTACTTTTTCGAGGACGGAAATGTCACATTTCTTGTGCGTGGCCTTCTGTGGTTTGTGTATACAACGCCACGGTACTGATCAGCCCGCAGGTTGGTGGTACTTTGTACTGCGTCCATCGGTACTTCTTCTCTCGAGATTCCGTCTACTTCTCCACACTACTTGCCCAACATGACATACGAGACCACGAAGCCCTGTCCTCTATCATATCAATTGGCAACATCGAATGCAATGATTTCGAGGCCCTTCTCTCCATCTTATATCCAGTGTGAGCTTTCAAGTTGTTGGATTCCTCTGCCTTCACACCAGTTATCAATACTCAGGATGTCATTTACAGAAATTTTGAAACATACGAGCTTTCATATGAACAATGGAGATCAGTACTCCACCTATCCACGCTATGGGGATTTATCTCCATTCGAAAACTCGCCCTGAAGTCTATAAAGCATCCTACACCTCACGATCAACTGGTGCTCGCGCGCACTTATGCGGTTGACCAATGGGTGATCCCTGCCCTGACTGCACTCTGCGAGAGAGCACTACCACTCAGCTTGGACGAGGCCCGGGAGATGAGCTTGGAAGATGTGGTACTCGTGGCGACTGTGCGGGAGGAGATCCGTGGTGGTGGGCTTCCTAGTCGTGTCGAGACGGCTGATATACCGCGCTATATCGAAGTGGCACAGGCTGGAAAACGGAGCCGTCCTGTGGGCCCGGATGTCTATTGGAATGAACCCAAGAGTAGAAGTACTGTGCAAGAATCGGACTCAACGATGGCCGATCCGAACATGGAGGATACAAAGACTATGTCATCATCGGGACCACAATACGTGGGTACAAAGGAAGGCGAAGGTGATGTCGAACATTCAGTGAGCTCACTCCGAGTTTTCCTTGAGATACAAAGCAACTGATGGTTTTGTGAAACCTGGCAGTCAAAAGAGGGTGAGGCAGTCACGATGTCAGCAGAAAACGGAACCGAGGCGATGGTGACAGCACAGATTTTGCAGTATCTGGAAGCCGAAGAGGCCATGTATCGTGCTGACGCCGAAGAGAGCGCAAGCAAGGAGCAAGAGGAGGCCGCACGCGCAAAGGGAAAAGAAGCTGCGGAAGCGAAGAAGGCTCTTGAAGAAGCCAATGCAAAAACACGCAAGTCCGATCTCCAGGCAGAAGCCAAACCTGAGGCACAAAAACGCGCTGAAGCAAATACAAATGCGCACTGGAAGCAAAAGAAGGCTATTCGCCTAGAGGCACAGGCAGATGCGGCGGCGAAGATCGCTGCTGAGACGAAGACAACAAAGGATCTCCAGAGGGCAGAACAGGCTGCCAAGAAAGCTGAGAAAGCTGCTGAGAAGGCGAAGACAGCTGCCGAGTTGGCGAACACATTAAATAACAAGTAAGACATGCTGCCCTTTCATGAGAAGAAGAATGGGATGGGGGAGAACATACGGGGCTCACACGTCAGTTTTTGCTTTTTTTCTTTCTGCGCAAGTGTATAGCGCGGTGTAAGCCTCAATACTTGTTTTATGAACTGCATTCCCAGCAGTTCAGGCTAACCTGTCTCAACCCTCATCTATCTATACATCGGAGATTGGCCTCTTCGTAATGGCCATGAAGTTACTGTAACTGAGCACCTGAGAGTTTGTATTCCGAACTTTTTATTGCAATACTCCGTGATTGCTTCGTCCTCACGCGGGGGTATGCATAAGCAACCACGCAGTCTCAGAATGTTGTCACCACTAAGAGCAATGTGATGTAATGTCTTGGGGGGTTCCTAGTGAGGCCATGGCCAAGAGTATGCATATGGGATTAGCCATCCCGGTCAGCAGTACAGATAGCGGCGGAAGGACCAAGGTCCTGCGACAACAAAAACAAACAAGAAAGACGCCTTAAAGGGCGGTGGTGTAGATGACTTTCAAGTTAACTCTATCCTGACAGGGAAAAGTTTGAACCTACCTTGGCCAAGGCGCGGAACGGTACTCTGGTAGTGTGTCTCAAAGGTACGGCGCGTGGAACGCGTCGACGCGACGCGTCGTCACGTAACCATTACTAGAACTAGTAACTTATAAGCCCGAGGGTAACGCCCCGTACCAGTATTTTACTCTTGGTTATCACCTCAATAACGGAATCTACATATCACAAGCTCTTTCAAGTGCAGCCTCCTCATTTGATTCCACATCCTCGGATACATACCCAACTCACTCACAAGTGTCTCCACATGCCTCTAAATCCTCGGGACTTCCATGTGCTGGCCTCGGAGAGCATTCAAACACCCATGTGCGTCCAGATCTCAGAGCGGAGAAAGATGCCAGGAGGTGGGTACGCAACATCTGATGATTCGTCCATAAGACACGATACGTACTTTTTCGAGGACGGAAATGTCACATTTCTTGTGCGTGATGTTCTGTAGTTTGTATACAACACCTACTCATCAGCCCGCAGGTTGGTGGTACGTTGTACTGCGTCCATCAGTACTTCTTCTCTCGAGATTCCGTCTACTTCTCCACACTACTTGCCCAACTTGATATACGGGACCACGAAGCCCTGCCCTCTATCATATCAATTAGCAACATTGAACGTAATGATTTCGAGGCCCTTCTCTCCATATTATATCCAGTGTGAGCTTTCAAGTTGTTGGATCCCTCTGCCTTCACATCGTTATCAATATCATTTACAGAAATTTTGAAACATACGAGCTTTCATATGAACAATGGAGGTCCGTGCTCCACCTATCCACGCTATGGGGTTTTGCCTCCATTCGCAAACTCGCCTTGAAGTCTATAAAACCTCCTACACCTCACGATCAACTGGTGCTTGCGCGCGCTTATGTGGTTGACCAATGGGTACTCCCTGCCCTGACTGCACTCTGCGAGAGAGCACTACCACTCAGCTTGGACGAGGCCCAGGAGATGCGCGTGGAAGATGTGATACTGGTAGCGACGGTTCGGGAGGAGATCCGCGGTGGTGTGCTTCGAGATGACGTGGCTGATATACCGTCCCACATCGAAATCGCACTGGTTGGAAAACTGAACCATCCCATGGGTAACAACACCTATTGGGATTTCCCAGAGAGTGGAACCACTGGACAAGGATCACGTTCAAGGACAGCCTCAGGAGTCAATCTGAATGTGGAAGTGGAGAAGGCAAAGACGATGGTGGTCCTACCTTCCGGTCCGCAGCAGAGGTCTGCAAAGGAAGGCGGCACAAATACAAGTGATGTCGAATGTTCGGTGAGCTCACCCCCGAGTTGTCATTGTAATCCGTTATGCAATGTGAATAATGACGTCGTGAAATCTTGCAGTCAAACGAAGTTCCTACAGAATCAGCAGACGCCAGGCTGGGAGCGGGACAGCCGTACATCGTGAAGGGCACATCGCAGGTACTTATGGAGGCTGTAGCTATGCCTGCTGTGCAAACAGGAGAAACACAGAAATCAGAAGAAACGCCACACGAAGCGGCAACATGGCCCAGCGCCCAGGCCCAGGCGATATTCACTGTGGGGGGCATTGCGCGGAAGCCAGAGCTTCTGCAGAGGCCGTTGCGGCGCCTGCCTAGACTGAAGGGTCGATGAAGATGATTGCAAGTACTAAACATTAGTGTCTTCCCGAGGGGAAGGGTAGACGAGTGGAACGGATAGTATGAGAGGGAAGCAGAGAGGAAAAGCTAACATGGACGGAGAGATGCAAACCTGGACGTTACGTAAATGCAAGACGAAAGAGAACATGATGAATTAATAAGTAACTTCGAGTCCGAGGGCCATGCCTCGTGCTGGTATTTTACCTTGAATATCACCTCATTGTCTCTGAAGTGATAATAACGGAATCTACATATCACCAGCTCTTCAAGTTTCTAGTGCAGCCTCCATTTGACTCCACATCCTCAGATACATACACGTCTCACTCACAAGTGTCTCCACATGCCTCCTGCGCCTCGGGACTTCCATGTGCTGGCCTCGGATAGAAGCGTGCAAACATCCCTGGGCGTTCAGATCTCAGAGCGGAGAAAGCTGCCAAGCGGGTATGCATCATCTGATGATTCGTTTATAAAACACGATACGTACTTTTTCGAGGACGGAAATATCACATTTCTTGTGCGTGGCCTTCTGTGGTTTGTGTATACAACGCCACGGTACTGATCAGCCCGCAGGTTGGTGGTACTTTGTATTGCGTCCATCGATACTTCTTTTCTCGAGATTCTGTCTACTTTTCCACACGACTTTCCCAACTTGACATACGGGACCACGAAGCCCTGCCCTCTATTATATCAATTGGCAACATCGAACGCAATGATTTCGAGGCCTTTCTGTCCGTCTTATATCCAGTGTGAGCTTCGTTGGATTCCTCTGCCTTCACATGGGTTATCAATACTTAGGGTATCGTTTACAGAAATTTTGAAACATACGAGCTGTCATATGAACAATGGAGATCAGTACTCCACCTATCCACGCTATGGGGCTTTGCCTCTATTCGCAAACTCGCCCTGAAGTATATCAAACCTCCTACATCTCACGATCAACTGGTGCTTGCGCGCACTTATTCGATCGACCAATGGGTGCTTCCTGCCTTGGCTGCGCTGTGCTCGAGAACACTGCCACTTATGTTGGATGAGGCCCGTGAGATGAGCATGGAAGATGTGGTACTGGTGGCGACGGTTCGGGAGGATATCCGTGGCGGTACGCCTCGAGTCGATGTGGCCGATATACCGTCCCACATCGAAATGGCGCTGGCTGGAAAACTGAACTATCCCATGGGTAATGATGCCTTTTGGGACCACCCAAAGAGTGGAACCACTGGACAAGGATCAGATTCAACAGCGGCCTCAGGAGTCAATCTGAATTTGGAAGTGGAGGATACAAAGGCGATGAAGGTGACCCTTCCTTCCGGTCCGCAGCAGAGGTCTGCAAGAGAGGGCAGCACAAATACAAGTGATGTCGAATGTTCGGTGAGCTTGCCCCCGAGTTGTAATTGTAGTTCGATTTGCGATGCCAATGACGACGTTGTGAAACCTTGCAGTTAAATGGAGTTTCAGCGGAATTACCGGGAGAAGACGCTAGGCATGGAGTAGAACAACCGCACGTTGTGAAGGGCGTTCCGCAGGCATGTCTGGAGGAGGTTGTAGCTACGCCTGCTATACGAACAAGAGAAACGTGGAAGTCAGAAGAAACGTCAAGCGAAGCGGTAGCATGGTCTAGCGCCGAGGTGCAAGCGACATTTACAGGGAAAAGCGAAGGGCCGATGAAGGAAAAGTTGACGCTTGAATCCATAACCAAGGCAGAAGTAGCCAAGGAACAAACTAAGGTAGAGTCGGTGGAAGATAAGACAATCGAGGTAGAGAATGCTGGGTCACACGCAATGCAGGCCGAGGAGCTAATTTCAGAGCAGAGGGCAACGGACAAGGCTACGAGATCAGGTGCCTCAGCCACTAGTCCAACGAATCCAGTTTGGAGTTCCAGTGGGAGTAATTGGTTGAGTAAGATCTTTCAAGCGGCCCCGGGTATCATCCCTGAGGAAGAGTCGGCCCTTCTCCCAAAGTCCACTATCCCGCGTACTTCAGATATATTGCCCAATGGTAGGAACACCTCTCCAATCACGGAATTCGATCCTCTCCCGAGTGATAGCAGCCCTGGTGCCTCTGTTCAATGTTTGTCGACTACCACCAACCCCACTCCCCATGAACCCCGGTCCATGTACCTGGTGAACTCAATCACGGCGACTCCGTCGTCGGCTAGCGTCGTGCCCTCTCTCCCCAACCTCGTCTCGCACGAACGCGAGCCGGTGAATGGCAAGCAGGATGGTAAGCGGTTTCAGTTAATCTGACTATCTCATACTTTGGCCGACGACTGTTCTTTAGGCCATACCAACGAAGGAAAAGACGACCAAACTCAAACTATGACCGCGGCCCTCCCCGCTGAGGATTTAACGGAACCTACGACGCCACAACTCGGCCACAGCAGCTTGGCAAGCGGTGGGGCCAACGTTACCTCCACGACGTCTATGTCCAGCTCAGGAACACTGGCCGATGATGACCAAGCGTCAATGCTCGAGGATCGGGGTGAGGTCAAGCCCACCAAGGCCGAAAGGAAAAGGATGAGGGAGAGGGCCAGGAGGCAGGCTCAAAAGCAAGCTCGAATGTCTGAGAAGAACAAATCGCGTCCTCCATGGAGCTTGGGAATGCCCGAATAAGGTAGATAACTCAGCCGTTCAGGAATATAAGCCCGTCGTGAACTCCTTACCGTGTTAATGCTCGGTGTGTCAGCGCAGCCGCGTAACCTTGGCCTGTTAGAGTGATGGATGGGCGTTTGACCCTACGATTTGGGAGTGCTGTTGTATGGAAGATGGAGCGTTGGCTAGCCCCACTTTCTGAGACGTGGTGAGGGCAGATATTCAAGGTATATAGCACGCTAATACATAAGTGAAATAGATCGTTGCGACTATAACTACTTGTGACTTGGTTCGTATGGACGCCGGTTATCAAGCTATCATGCCTATCAGGGGCGGGCAGTCTTGACTCCGACTTTTGCATTGAGTATCATGATGATGATGTCGGACCAATTTTAATCTTCGTTTAGCGGATTAGATTCGCACGGCTAGAAATAAGTAAGAGAAAGGTGATCCTGCCGATCCCACTGCTCTTCTCTCTTCAGAAGTCGTTTTGTCATAATCATTCCTACTAGTACTTTCCCACTCTGTGCCCACTAAAGGGGATTTGGTGGAGTCGCTAGTCCATCGGCGTTCTCGGCGTTGTCTCTAATTATGTGTTGGGAACGCGCGTTCCCAACAACAGGGGTGACAATGGCAGTGGGATAGATGACGATGAACGTTGTCTTAATAGGAGATGTGTCGCTTGGGCTTAGGTTCCTGCGATCGTTCTTTGCCACCGGCCCCTGAAATTATCATCAGATGAGAGTGAAAAGAAGAGAGGGGGACTGAAAGAGTACCAGATGTCGTTTTTCGAAATTGGACTTCTGTCCCATTCCATCCATATACAGCATGTGCCAGTGGCTGGCTAGTGGTTGCCAGTCCAACCTGCCGGGTATTGGATCAGACTCTGGGGTAGAGGCCGCCGATCGTGTCCGTGACGTTTGCATTCCAAGCTGAAGTGTAATCTACGACGTCATTTGGAGTAATACTCGCTTTATATTAAACCTACGCGCGACCCGAGCCAAGGTAAATCTTCTTTTATCACCATGTCCCATAACGTTCAGCTCGACCCGTACACTGCCAAGGCGGAGAATACCGATGTATCGCCTTCGCAAAAAATTAAGGGTATGTACCCCCTCCTTGAGGCGTCTGTTCACAGCTCATATTCTAGTAGACCTCCATGAAGTTATACAGGGTGCGCATACAGGCATGCTGACGACTCGTGCCTCCAATGGTTGTCTGCATACACGAGCCATGACACCTGTTGGCCGTGAGCTTCAACTTGTTCTTTAGGAGACTTTTTGATGACGAAAATCGCCCAGCGTACTCCGAGAGTCAAGTAAACCTTGTTTTCATCGCAAACAATGCCTCTCCAAAATTCTTGGAGCTCCAGAACGATGACCACGTCAATGTCAGTTTCTATGATAAATCGACCACAAACTGGGCAAGCTTTTCTGGGCTTGCCAAGGTTATCGAGGATAGGTCTGTCATAAAGAAGCACTGGAACTCACGGTATGCATTCGGACGTCAGCCTTGTACTTTCCATTTGAACTAATGTCGTACTCGTTATAGCATCTCTGCATATTTTGGCGACGTGGACGATTCTCACCGAGGCGACGAAAATGATCCTCGCGTAGTCGTGATCGAGGTCGTTCCGAACGAAGTTCGCTATTGGCTTGCTAAGAGTGGTAGCATTTCTCGAGGCGTCCAAGAAGTCGTCCAAACGGTCCGGGGTGAGGTTTCCACTCCCGGTGAATTGCGAACAATCACCGCAGAGGAGGTTAGTTGGTCGATGACAGTGTAACCGTTCCTCCGTTGATGCCTATTTCACAGATCCAACTCGTTCAAGGTCTGGGCACTACTCAGAAATAAGCATGAGTCAGATCGTTTCCGTAACATAAGTAAATGAGCGAAGTTGAAGTTGTTTGACGATGGCCCGAGCGGAATGGTGGAGTGAAATGGTAGACAGACACCTGTAGGGAAGGGTAGCTGATTGGGCGAGACCACGAAAATGTGAACATCTCGGGCAGGTTGAAGCTTTGAAGGTTTACATGTTCACAGTTTGAGATTTTGTCTTGATAACGACCACGCCAATCGCAGCTCCGAGCATCCTAAGCAAAAGCAAGAAGAATGCTGCGCGTGGTGGAGATGTAGGCAAAGTGGGTAAGCCTCAACAGACGCCATCCCTGCACCAGTTGCATGCCAGCGGCGCTATTTGGCGGCCCGCGCAACTCCCGGTTACTCCAAGCACTTCTTAATCACTGCCCTAGCACAGTAGCAGCTTTGTCCAGCGGCCCTGCCAGTGCAACAATGGGTCGCATGAACAAAACGTGCTCCTGAGGTGGAACCTGGAAGCTGTGATATCCTGATGTGCCATAACGCCGTCACGGTGGGCTCTAGGGTCGCAGCGAAGTTACTGCGTCGTGGGCGATTCACAGATTGCCCGTGACACTGGCATCCCAAAGGTCCGTGTCAGGAAGATCCCTCATGGGGAAGGCGTAACGCGAGCGCTAACACGATGTGCTATATAAATGGTTCTCTGATTAGAATCAGATACCATAACTCTCCTGTCATGGCACCTCGTATCGTTTCCTGGGGGAGGAATGAAGACTCGGAGTGGATCGCTCCTGTTGTGTCGAGTGCGGGCACTGCCTCCGTCGTTTCAATCGAGTCTTTACACTCCACTCCACACACAACTCAAAACCCTTCGATTACTGGAACTTCCAGGGCCCCTCCTACTGGGCCGAGATCCAGACCTGCAAGCTTTTTAGGCGTAGAATCGGCTGAGAGTGAGACATCAACTGGCTCACGATGGCAAAACGGCGACTCTTTCCTACATAGTAGCAAATACTACTTCGGTGATGGCAATATCACATTCTTGGTGCGACATGTTATACGGTGTTTGCCTCTAATGTACTGAGAAAGTCGCAGGTCGATGGTTTTCTCTACTGTGTCCACCGATATTTCTTCTCTCGTGATTCTGTGTACTTCTCCACTCGATTTGCCCAGGTCGGGGTTCGTGATCACGAGGCTTTATCGACCATTGTATCGCTAGGAGACGTCGAGTGCGAGGATTTCGAGGCCTTTCTTTCTGTCTTATATCCCGAGTGAGTCTCAATGCCTTATCCTGTTTCCGTTTGTGGAAGCATATACACCTGCTAGAAATTTTAAAGAGCACGATCTTTCATATGAACAATGGAGATCGGTTCTCCACCTATCTACGCGCTGGGGCTTCGCTTCCCTTCGCGAGTTGGCATTGGCGTCGATTATGCCACCTTCCTCATACGATCGCCTCCTCCTTGCTCGCAAATATGCAGTGGGCCATTGGGTCGTTCCTGCTTTAACCGCGCTGTGCTCAAGGACGGCGCCTCTTTGCTTGGACGAAGCCCGCGGAATGGGTATGGAGGATGTCGTGCTCGTAGCCACCGTACGAGAAGAAATCCGCAGCCAGGAGATTAGTCCCGGAGTGAGCCAAGCCGAAATCTCGAGTCGCGTACAAGATGTGGTGGGAAATGAAACGCCCATTCCTGTCGGGGGTAACGAAGTCTCACCAGCGGCCCCAAGGAGTGGGGGTACTGAACAAAGACCGGATTCGACGTTGAATGCGACAGTCGGCCCCGGTTTAGGAGCGCGACGTGGAAGCAATATAGAGACCGCGGTGACAGAACCCGTCAAGGACGGCACGCCAATGAGCGGTTGGAATTTGGTAAGTCCTAGCCGTTGACGAGACACGTGTGGTTGGTGAGACACTATAACCATAGGTAACACCAAGTACGGAATCGCAAGGCAAGAATGTCGAACAAGCGGCCAAAGTACAGCAGGCACCAAAGGCAGCGAACGATGAGTGGTTAGCTCGTATGAAAACGAAGAGGGGGAGCTCGAAGGCCGCAACTGGAGGGCTCTTCTCTGGGCTTGGTTCCAAGGGAGGCGAAGGATCCTCCGCAAAGACCGAGCCAAGAAGGCAGGGTTTCTTGGATGGCCAAGCGTCAGAGGCACCAGCGCCGCAGGCTGTAGCACTGCCACAACCCCCAGCTGCCCATAGCATGTTCGGTGGAATGGGTGGAATGGGTGGGGGCGGACTTTTTGGCACTGGCAGTGGTCCATAGTTCCCTACCAACTCCTTCCCATATTTGTGTACGATACAACGAGACTTGTACAAAGGCGATATTTTTCGGCCCGAGTAGCCGGTAAACATACAGTTTGTTTCCGTTGGCGACGTTTTTGGTTCGGGTGTTCGCTCTCTTTTTGCTCATTCGATGCATTCGGCTCTCCTCGCCCGCACCGCAAGCCGCGTGGCAACCGCTTCGTCTTCGTCTCATATATCTCGCTCGTTCTCTGCGAAGTCGGGGCCAAAGCGTCCCAAAAATGCAGCCCAGGATACAAAAGCCACGACTTCTGGTTCTTCGCAGCCAGACAAGACACATGCACATGCATCCCCACCCCCTCCCTCCTCCACCGGTGATCAATTGAACGTGCCCGAGCCAAACGTTTCCGAAACCCCTCTTCCTACCCCGCCAACAACGCTTTCACTCGACTTCGCCCCACCGGAACCCGGCACAGAACGAGAGCGCACGGGTGCCAAGTCTTCCAAAGATAGTTTGTCTAGCATAGAGCGCCGCCGTAAACAACTGGGTCGCGTCAGTTTTGGCCTCTTTGCTATCGGGCTACTCAGTGGGGGCGTCTACCTCGGGCGTGATTGGTCTGAGGATGAACTCGTGGAGAGGAAGTCGGTGCGTACTGACACGCAACACTCTTATGTACCACAAAGTTCACCCGTATCTAGAGAGGAGAAGCGATCGCAGATTCGCGGTGGGGCCGTACATCAGGCCGCCTCTCGTCAATGTTCGATGTATGCTCCACGCTCTCGCGATGACGAGTCACCTGTCTCTAATCGTGTTTTTTTAGTACTTCTCAAAACCGATATGGCAGGAACTCCTCCCGCCCATGCTTCCGGCCCCTCACCAAAAACCTTATACTTTGTTATTATCTATGGACGATTTATTGGTAACAAGTACTTGGGACGTGAGTAGCATCGTCTTGATCGTCATTCTTAAATCGACACCACTTCTCTTGTGTGTATCCTCACTAACAACTTCCTACAGCGTCAACATGGCTGGCGCACAGCCAAACGCCCAGGTGTTGACTATTTCATCGCCTATCTCTCCCAATTCTATGAGATTGTCATTTTCACAACCCAACATCATTATGTACGACATACTTTTTCCTGTCGGAAAACCTTCTGCTCACAGACATGTGTCACAGACCGCGCTGCCAGTTATCGAAAAACTAGATCCGTACAACTTCTTTATCATGTACAAGCTCTTCCGCGAGTCAACGCGCAGCACCGAGAGTGGCCCAGTGAAAGATTTATCATACCTTAACCGGCCGCTTGATCGTGTCCTCATTGTGCGTACCCAGATATTTACCCATTCCATTTCCTAGATTGATTCCTCTGCGTACGTATAGCTCGACACGCATCCCGAACACGTGGCAACCAACCCAGAAAACGCCATTGTTTTGAAGCCATGGAAGGGCGAGCCTGGGGACAAAGGGCTCATTGAACTCATCCCCTTCCTCGAATGTGAGACCTTCCTGACTGTTCGTCCATTCTGAACTGACAACGTCGGAACGGCAGCTATCGGCATCTACAAACCACCGGATGTACGCGCGATTCTCAAGGCATACGAGGGCAAGAGCATTCCGCTTGAGTACGCTGAGAAGGAGGCGGCGAACAAACGAGCCTTCGTCGAGGAGTGGAAGGCTCGGGGAGGCGGAAAGGTGAACATAAGCATAGTTGATTGTGTATACGCTGGCTAACGTTTTGGCAGGGTTTGAGCAGCGGCGGCTTTACCGTCAGTTCTCTCTTCTCCAGCGGCACTGAGAAGGTCAGCATCCTTAGCATCGTTCTAACTTGCCTATCCGCTCACGGAACTAAAATTCTAGCAAGCACCTCCGCTTCCCTTAACCTACCTCGAGGCTAAGCGCCGCGAGGCCCAGAACTTCTACCGGGAGGAGCAGAAGTACATCCGTGAACATAAGGGCGAGTTTGATGCTCTCATCGAGGCAGACCGCCAAGCCCAGGCGAATGCCCTGAGCGGCCCATTGTGGAATAGCGTTGCTGCGACGCTCAGCGGCGGCCCTCCCCCGCCACCTACTCCGGGTGATGGTAAACAGGACGCAGGGCCAGGAGAGGATCAAGGGAAAACGGACGGCGCGGTGATCAAAAGTAGCTCATAGAGTTCTGGGGTGACTCGGACCCGTCTGAGGATGGAGGAATATATAGTTCACTTAATACATCTGCCGCACCACCGCTCTTTAAATGTTATAGGCACCGACAACAGGTTAAATAATGGTGTTCCTACTAGAGTCTGTTCTTGGATAAACTGGGACCCCTCTAGGTACGTGAGTCCCGTATCGAAATGTGCAAACACTTTGCCACTAGGTGTCGAGTCTAGATCTGTCGACTGAAACCTTGCTTGTGTCGGGTTCGGTCAATGTTGCGAGAGGTTGTCAAATTACACGCCATGCCAGGGAATGCATCCCATGTAAAAATGGATTCAGAAGTAGGGGGAAAAAGGGTTGAGTACAGCGGGGGAGAGATTTCCCGATGCGCACACCTTGAGACAGAGAGTAGAACATTGTTTGTTTGAGAATGTAAAAAGGTTACTCCATAGGAAAACTTCATCGGAACTAGTGATTAGCTACGGTACCACATACAGTTTACCGTAATGGGTGTCTGCAACGTGAGGTGCACGCGACGACACAAGTAAAGTAAGGAAAATGTCGGTACGGACGGAGTCTTTTGGCGTTGTCTTTCTTGGGCAGCTGGATGCTGTAATGGCTGACCACACAACGTCCGATTGACAGGGGGAAAAGGTCAATAAATTGGAGCAAACACAACAATCTGCACTATGATTCCTTTTTGCTGTTGTATCACGCCTCGGTAGAGAGCTCAGTGTCTCAGCTTGCCTCTACGCAAACCGTGCGCCCTTCAAGAGTACCAACAGACCCAGTAAGGCACCACCCTTTGCGTATCGGTTCGTGGGTGAGTGAAGTCGAGCCAAAGGTTTTGCGCCTCTTGAAGTTGACACTGGAATAGTTGGCGGACTTGCTGCACGCTTTCGCTTCATAGAAGGTGGTGCAGAGGAGGATATGGATGCAGTCTAAGAGGCCAGCTTCTTTCCAGTGGCGTGGAGTGGTTTGTGAGACCAGGGGCTTGCAGTGGGGGCAGTAAGCAGTGGATCTGAGGACGATTACGAGCTTCATTCATAGATAGTTGCGATGGGTCATGCGACCGGTAGGCTCCGGTCGTCACCGTACTATTGATATCGATGGACACTCAGAGGTTTGTTGGGCCTTCGTTTGTCACATCATTATGAGACTAATTGACCAAATTCTCGTCGGTGCTCTTATTGCTCGACTCTTCCAGGTGTGTCCAATGCCCGCCAATTGACTGAAGACTCACCACTGATTTTCAATCAGTGTTCGTCCACTCTCGATACCAGGTGACCCATCCTCTGGTCCCACCTCGTATATCGATCTAGGTACACTGCCGTGGTGGCTGCAGCGAGTACTACTAGTACTTACTTTTGCACGGTACAGGCGAGAGTAAGAAACAGTCCACAACAATTAACACGTTCTCAGACGATATCTTGCTTGGAGTATTTGACTTCTGTCGAGACGACCATCCCTACCGTTCCCCTGTTTGGGATTGGAACTTATTGGTGCACGTCTGTCGGAGATGGCGACAGATCATATTCGCGTCGCCACACGGTCTCAATCTCAAGATTCTCTGCACAAACAAAACGCCTGTCAGGAAGCATCTGGGTATCTGGCCGGCCTTTCCTATCGTCATTGATTATCACAGTTATAGTTATGGCATTACACCCGACGATGAAGACGATATCCTCGCTGCACTAGACTCGGAGCACCTCGACCGTGTTTGCTTTGTTGGGCTTTCTGTAACCGACTCGCAGTTGGAAAAGATTGCCGCGGTGATGCAGGAGCCATTTCCGGCGCTGAATTGTCTTCACATTTTCGTGAAAGGTGGAAATGTACCGGTCCTTCCCGGTGGATTCCTGGGAGGATCTGCACCACGTTTACAGAGAATCGCCTTCTCTGGCGTTTCCTATCCGGCATTATCGACCCTCCTTTTGTCGGCTAGCAGCCTCGTCGAGCTTGAGCTTTGGCCCAAAAGCATTTCTGAGACTGGTTACATTTCACCCGAGGCAATGGTCGCCTCTTTTTCCGCATTGCCCATGCTCGAGAAATTCACCATCGAATTCCAAGAAGCCACTCCCCGCCCTGATCGAACACGCCCGCCTCCCACATCACGAACTGTCCTTCCTGCTCTCGCCTCCTTTGAATTCAGGGGTGCTAGCGAGTATCTAGAGGACCTCGTTGCCCGAATCGACAGCCCCCAACTGGTCGCGATCACCATAGCTTACTCAGATCCGCCTGGCGACTTTCCAGTTGCTCAGCTCATAGGGTTTATTGATCGCTCAGTAGGCCCCCGGTCGGCCATATTCCGGCGTGTGCATGTTATCATTTTTAATCACCACGTCAGCCTCACCTTTCATCGTCAAACAACAAACAATCCACACCGGGGCCAGCACCGTGGCATCACACGCGACTCGGAAACAATTCAATGGGAATTTACCCACATGAAGCAGGCGCTTAGCTATGTTTCCGCTGCGCTCTCCAATGTGGTCCGTCTCGAGCTCAGGAGAGGTCCAGGATTCGGGAGTGTGAATGGCGGTGAATGGCGGCACCTCCTCAGCCAATTCTCCAACGTGCAGACGCTGAAGTTGTGTGGGAGCCTCTCAGAGCGCATGGTTCGCACAATGCAAGACATCACAGAGGAGACTCAAGTCACCGGACTCTTTGAATCCCTAGAATTGATTTGCTTACAGGACCAGCCGGCATCATCCATAGAGACGTCGCTCTCCGCAAGCACTCTGGTCACCTTGTAACCGTTGTCAACACAAAAACGGAGTTTGATCAAAGGCTCGAATCCTACATCACATAAGAGAATATTCCCCACTAGTTGCGTACTGCGAATGTCAATCCAATATTTCTCTGACGTGTTCAGTAGACAGCTATTCACAAACAAATATCTTGCTTTAGACAACACTAAATTTTCCTTTGTGGATTGGGTATTACAACTCTACAGTAACAGAGTGGATAAATAAATAGGGAATCAAAATAGTCGGAAGGGTGGGAATCAAATATGTATGTATGTAGATAGGCTTATGACGAACGGAGGGGAGGATGCAAGGCTTTTCTCGGCCATCTAGAAATCGATTTCAGGCCACCTTCTTAACGCGCAGATATACGAGAAGCAATCAGTGCATAACTCGAACCGTCAATCCACGAGATGAGCGGCGCACAGCCGTCGAGAGTGCGGAAGATCTGTCAGCGATGTTCTCGGGTTTAATGCACCATGCAAGGGAAGGGAGGAAGGATGCCATCCTGGAGCGGTGATGGCGCACTGGCAGGAGAGGGTAGACAGGTACTGAGTGGCCTAGCTGTGCTGTAGCTGGGTATGGTTTTTTGATTAAGAAAAGAGATAAAGTAGTCTCAGTGTTCCGGTTGGAAGGGTGTGGATCAGATATCCAACTTTATTCACTAGGTGTCGACTTTGTCGACTGAAAATGCGTCCAGCGACAACGAAATGACACAATCAGAAAAAAAGGGGGGCAATACTCCTTCCGGTTGACACTGCTACGGTAAACTCCGTAGATCACGAGACTGACACGACGATCAGTAACTCCCAACCTCACTAGAACTCAACGATGGGTATTCAACCTACTTCTGGGCTGCCTTGCTGCTGCGAAATCCGATGATCATAAAGCCGATCCGCGAGTGCAAGTTCAAATTGCGTTTTCCCTTCCTCGGTTCCCCAGGTCTTGAGGTTTGATAAATTGAAGGAGCCATCGCCAAAAGCATTGTCGTAATCCTCATATGTCCACCCCACTTCGCCTGCACCTTTCATATGTTTGAAAAGGCCCTGCCTAAAGTGATCTGTGAACAGTTCGTCGAGCGGCCGAAGTGTCGGATCTTGTATATGACCCAGTTGGAGATAAAGGCCGTTTACGTCTGCATTGCCATTGGTAAATGCAGTGATACGGTAGTTATTCTACTTAGAGAGTCGACCTTTGAGTATCTAAGTATATCATAGCTGATACGACTCACATTCGGATCTACACCAAATTCATAATTGTCCCATGCATCGTGTAAATCGCATCGTAGCGTAATCACATTTTGCACAGAGTCGATCTTTGTCGGGCCGCCCATACTGGCTTCGTCTGCGGTGTCGGTAATTTTACTCGGGTATCCTTTGCGTTTCCACTGTGATAGTTTTATGGTCAAAATACTTTAATGTAAAGATCAGCTTCCTCGCCTCATTATCATGTGCTCGGGGAAATATATGAGCAATTTTCAGACGACTGTACGTTTGCGTCTGCAAGCCTGTGATAAGGCATTTTCCATCTCTTTCCCGTCCGCGAGCACGGTAGTGATGCCCCTGTAAAAGCAGCAATCAGAAAAAATCACAAATTTGAGGGATGTCGAGGATTGCCTGACACGGGCTGGAGCCGGAGAGTGTGGGAACACGAGGACGTGGTAGGCTAGGCTCTAGGCCGACGCGAATAGGTTGGCCAGCTGACGCAGAATTAGAACGACGCCAGTAAGAGCCACTGGTTCTCATTCTCACCAGGGGAGAGCATGATATAATGTCCTGGCTGGACAATCCTAGCGTTTGGCTGACACTGTGCACCGCGACGTTGTTGAGCGGTATCATATTGAAAAATCGTCCATTCTGCCTCAAGAACGATGAATTCAATCATATATCTGTAAAACTCATCCCACTGGAGGGTGCCATACTGCCAAAACCCTGCAGATAGTTTCAAGAAAACAAAACCCGTGCAATGATCTAAGGGATGTACCGGCGATAACAGCACCTTCTGAATTGAATACTTCCACATTCCGCTTTTGTAGACGAGGCGGTTCATGTACAGCGGCCATCTTTTCGCAAGTTCAATGCCAAGTTGGGCGTTTGTAGCTATTGACAACTAGCGCTCACTCGCAAGAGGCAGACGCAACGAAGCGACGATTTGTTGAGGGACACAACTTACGTGATGTGTTTGTTTGTATTTATTATACTCGAGTATATCGAGCTTATGTCTGCCTTGCTGCTGCGAAATCCGATGATCATACAGCCGATCCGCGAGTGCAAGCTCACACACAGATTTGTCGTGCATTCCCCCGAGCACTCTCCAGCCTAAATGAATTGCTCGTGTCTCCAAATTGCTCTTGAGAGCTAACCTTCCGTCCAAGAAACACCAAGCAAGGTTTCAGTCGACAAAGGCGACACCTAGTGATAAAAGACATCACATGACGCCATACTTGGCATTGATTTTGCACAAGACAAGGTCCCTTTAACGGCTTTCGATTCGACGCGATACGGCGATCATGATGAAGCAACATTAACCAAGCGCCGAACTTGGACTAAAGGAGAAAGGAAGACCACGCAAACGGGTCCGAGGCATCATTTAGAGGAGAGACAGTACCCTGGAAATGATCGAGCGCGCTATCTAGATTTGCACCAAAACGCTGTAGTCGAGCATCAACAGCATACATGAACTGAAAGAACATTCAATTTGGACAAACCCCGTGGGTGGCTTTGGACTATACTGTAAACAAGTGATTTCAATCAGCAAAGCCACACCTGTGTGCGCCATCCATGGCAAGGATGTTTGACAGTATGCGTTATCTTTTCCAGTACACAAAGGGTGGTCAGTGTGCATCTGTGCCCGTGGTGTCAGAACTGCGCAAGGCTGCATCCTTGGCTGAATCGACAAGGGCCTAGTTGGGTGAATATTGAGACCCTGAGGACTCAGGGTTATATGCACGTGTCCTATGTAGATGTCCCGGGCCCGTACGGTATTTCCATTACGGAGCGACCAAGGACAGGTTCTGAGGTCATAATTCATTGCATGAGGCTAGCTTCCGAATTTTGAGACGTACTCGAAAGCAAAGTGGACTTAGGGCGCGCGGGTGTTCCATAGGGTTCTGTACCCCAACGCGCAGGCGAATAGATTTCAAAAAGACTACTAGGGCGAGAGGGGTGACGTACATTTGGCGCAGCACATTACACGGGTGAGGTTGTATATCTGGAAGCACGTTTCATGGACGAGTGCGGCCATGGGTAAAGCCTGCACCACGTGCGAGGGAAATAGCAAGGACAATCCGTCAAAGCGGTCGTAATCATCATAATGCAATAAGACGTAAGCATTGATTAATATTGATTCATGGGAACCACATCCAAACTTACTAGTGTCTTACTCGACGCTCGACTCGATAAAGGCTGTGAAGTGTACGACAAGCAAGTCACACTCCCGGGGTGCTACGAACCCAGTTAATCGGAAAATAAATCACTATGAATGAAACACGGACTCACCACCGAGAATAATATGAGAAAACAACAAAAGCAAAGTAATAAGTTAAGAGCCTCCGTTGCGCTGTTAGCCATTCCTCCCAATCAGCAGGGCTGCCATTTCATGGTTCGATTTCCACTCTTTGTCTCATTCGCATGACAAGCGACAGGACGGTGGTGGATCACCAGATGAACTCAAAGGAAATGAAATCGTGGCAGACGACTTCATTTCCATTGAGTTCACCACAGGCCGCCTGTAGTGTTTGACCTCATCTCCGTCCCGCGTCTACTTTTCCAAGTAGGGTCATCGACCTAAGCCCAAGGGCGTTTTTTCAGGTGGCAGTATTTGGAGGAGGGCCTCGACGACTGTCATGACCTTCTCTCTTCTCCAATCGAGAATGACTGGAATGGGCAAGTAGAAATTGATCAGGGTCCAATCTCTCTTCGGCTTGCTGGACGGTAAAGTCGCAATGAGGATGGGAGTCAGGAAGTGGCCGCTAACCCTCTTAAAGGTCAAGTAAAAGATGTGCCAATCATGACCCCTGTGGGGCTGATGTCGCTTCGAGTGCGTTATCAGTGACGACGCGTGGCACCACGATTGCAGCGAACATCGTACGATGTGAAGCGGCCGAAGTAGTGCTTATCTTCGCGGCGACTTCACCACACGCACCGCTAGGGGTAGGTAGGAAAAGTACCAGGGCCAGCGAACGTACGTGGGAGTAATACGTAAAGGAGTGGCGTGTTGCCCTGTGGAGGCTTTAAATCTGGCGAAACGGATTACCCCGAGGGATTCGTACGCACCAAATCGCATGTGGAAGGTGCCACGGATCGGCGAGACACCTGCCAAAAGGTGACGCGGGCGTAGAAGGCCAGTTCACCAGGCGAAGGCACTATGACGAAATTTTGCGCTCTGCGTCATTGAGAAAATCGTAGACTGCTGACGGATATCAGCCAAGGAGTCGGTGCCAAACGAGGTTTCAATGCACCGGAAGGTGGCTGGAATGAATTCGGACACCTTGTTTTTGTTTACGAGTGAACTTAAATTGAAAATCATCCGTCGTGCTGTCCCGAAGCACGAAGGCGACGGACCCTATCAATTGGGCCAATTAAGTTTCCACGAGAGTCGGTCGCGGTGGTAATGAGGCGCATGTGTTCGTGATGTTCGTGAAAGATGTCCGCGGGGAAAGTTAAATGACTCCGTCTGTTCGGAAGCGTCCGAGAGGGTCAGGGTTGGGGTCGAGTCTTCTGAGGTACAAGGACTGCAAGTGTACCTGAAACGAGGCCAGGAAACATTCTGTCTGAATTACTGAACAGAGGAAGGGTCCATAAGTGAGCGCAGTAAGTTAACTTGAAGTTAGCGCCTCCCACACCCCGTGGATGCGTCGTACCTGAGTGCCTTTGTCCCCGTTCTCCGATGTTGATCCGGGTCGTGGCCGATATTCGCGTTCGGGCGTACGAGTCCGACTCGCACTCAGTAGGTAAACAATCGCCAGTGGAGTCGGAACACAGGACACTATCCCGAGGTTTTAGAAGAATTCGGACCACATGTGTGGAGGCCTAAAATCAAGTTTAGGAGTGTATATGGTTGTGAAGTGCAGCGCAGGATGAGGGTTATTCGCGGTGAGGGTTATTCGCCTGATGCGCCCAGTAGTAACCGATTAAAAAAGGAAGCCTAGGATCATCACTGAACCTAACCGTACCAGAGAGAACCCAGGTGAATAACTGGTTGTACTTGGACGGACCAGTTGAGGCTTCTTTTCGGATTAAACATAACGTGGACTACGCACTGACGTCACTGAGAAGGCACTAACTGAGGGAGAAACTTCGGAAGGAGGAACACGTGTCTCTGTACGCGGCCACTGTGGGGATATTTGCAGTGGCGCCGCATGCCCGGATTGCAAGTCAAATAAGGGCATACTTATCAAAATCTGCTCCACAGCTGCTCCACGGTCTGAAGGTGAGGCGTGTTCGTTGGGGGCGCATGTGTGACTCCCTCTCCGAGGAATAAATCAGTAACGCATTTGGTTTCTATCCCTATCCACTTTCAGCACTAACCATCTCGTCTTTCACCAACTCTACCTTTCTCTCAAGTTGACGCTGTAACTTTTTTCTACCCCTTGCCTTTAGTTTCCCATTCTTCTCGTGCATGGTGAGTGACCGTCCTTACCTTTACCCTTGCTCTTGCACACACCCTCCGGCCCAGTCGGGCTGAATATTAGACGCAGGATACATTAAGCACTCAGTCATTCAAGTTCGACTACGACGCTCTCTACGTCGAGACACACTCTTTGCACCAGGAAGGAAAGTATCAGTGGGCGCTCATATATATTGACCCTGCTGGTACGGTAACACGGCTACCAACACCACCTAAGGCACCTTCCAGGCCAGCCTCCCGCCATGGGAACGCCCCGTCACACCGAGAGTCACACCCACCGACGCAGTCACACAACTCTCGTGGGAAAACCTCCCAACTGCTAGGGTATTGCAAACTCAGGTCATACGTTGGTGGATTGGACCGGGGGATGTTTGAGGAGGTTGGAAATGCAGCGCTGAGCGGAAGAAAAGACAGTGTGCGGCCGTTGTGGCTGCTGCAGGTGTTGGCAACGCTGCAAGAACGAGGCCACATCCTGTGGAACGAGCCAGTAGCGAGCGTGGAGGGACGAGTGTTGGAAATCAACCGAGAGGCGGACATCCGATGGCTACAAGCGTTTTTACGGAGCACGCCGTACGGAGTGTACATGACGGAGATGTAATAAGGTTGTGGCTGAAATTTAGACGGAGCTGTAATCGGAGAAAGGGGTGGACATGAGCCTCGCAGGGCTGTCATGGGTTAACCGAGACCGAGGTCGTGACCACCGTCGCGCTCTTCCGTGACATGTCGAATCCGATGAACAAGGGTAAATCATCCACCGGCGTGAAGCCCTGGTCACAACTCCCCCCGGAGATCGTCAAGTTCGTTTCTCTCTCCTCTGAGATCCCTGCTTTTACATTTATCGCGAGACAGGCTCATCGCCACACACTATATCCTAGACGTGTCCTCTTCCAGCCACTGTCCGGCCACATGGGACCTCGCAGAGAATTGGCCTCACCGCATCGTCTATACCGTCTTCCGGGACGCGTTTGCCCTCGAAAAGTTGATGACAGTCTGTCCATCTTGGGGTTCTGCGCGTGAGCCTCAATCGCGTCCTAGCGCGTGCTCCCACCCTGATCTTTGTCTCTAGTCGAATGGCATCGCTTTTGGAACCATGCCTGTTGCGCGGTAGACCCTCTTGAGACCCTTGCACAGCATACCTTCACCCAAGGCAACGACAATACATCCACTCCACACCGCATCTCACCATACCATCAATTCCGTATTATCACCCAGTGCTCTTGTTATGTATGCAGGATCAACAACCCAGGAACCAACGTTGGTCTTGCATTGGCAAAACGCGCCGTTGCCGCCCCTTTATTGGGGACCATCCTCACCTGTCGCGAGCATCGCAAAAGCGCCTATTGTGGGCTGTGTTTGCGCGAGGCTCCTCCTCGATACGACATTTTCACCGCCGAAGTCGCCGCTGTCGGTTGCGCCGAAAATGAAGACGTCGAAACCTGGCCCACCGTTGCGACGACATGTCGAAACTGTCGCAGTGAATGGCTGTGGCGGCGTATGGGCGTTGCAGCACCGGATCGAGAAGTCACCACAAGTGGATCTTCGTACTGGTCCTCACTCGACTGGGAGGTGCGCCAGAGCATCGATGCGTTCATCGAGGCCGGTGAGGGCACACTCGGCGATATATTTCAGATTGCGCGAGAAAAACTCTGGCTGAGCCGTTACACTCGCATCGGAATGCACATGGAGCATGCGCTTGCCCAGCAACGGCTCGATATGCGTACGAACGGGTATGGCTACGAGGGCACTGATGAAGACGCCGCTGGCGGCGAAGTCGATCCAGACGACTACGAAACTCTCGCCATGGCTGAGGAGTTGCACAGCGTGCGTGAAATGGCACAGTCTGACTGGGCCCGCACACGTATCCTCGACGGTCTCTGGCTCTCCCCAGCCGATGATTGGTACGGTTATCGTCCTCGACTTCCCTCTGCCGAGCACCCGGTACCATGGGCACTGCCCGTCACTGATGGCCAGGTGCATCCTGTTCCGACGACGCTACGCGTACCCCCCGCGCCCACGTACCATCTAGCGGATCAACTATACCGCGTCTACGAGCGTCAACTTCGCAAGATCCTTCTCCCGGCAATGCAAAATATCATCAAGCGAATCATGAGCCAAGGACGTGCCGAGGCAATGAAGTCTGTTGCGTCGATGCACTCAGAGGATATATTACGTGTGCTCCAACAGGCATGGGCGTGGAGCAAGGACCTGCGCCCACCTCCTGTACACGAGAGCGAGCTAGATCCGGGCACTCCACTTGATGACGCAAGTTCCAGTTCCAAATCAGAAGCATCGCATACGACTAGCCCAGTTCTGAGCACGGCGACATTGCAGACGACCCCGTCACCCCCGCCAAGCGACGACAAAAGGGAGAAGGAAGGGGAAGCAGAGTCACCTCGCGAGGAGGCTCCGCGTATGAGACTTTTCGTCGAGTTGGGTCCTCCCGAGCCGTCCAATTTACTCCGCGACATACCCTTTGTCCCTGCCAGCATCCAAGAGATGCCGTCATACTCCCTCAAAGCATTTCTCGAGGTGCGTATTTGTAGGAAGGTCTTTGGTTGATAATGAATACTGTTCAGGTATGGCGCGAATCATATGCACCGTTGTTTGCGTGCAGCTGCAAGATCTGCGAGCGTGCTTTGCTCCACCGTGACGTAGGTGATCCTGTACGCCCAGTCGAGACAACGCACGTCGTGCCCTCACAACCTGAGCCGTTCCCACAACGCGCACAGCCTCAGACTGCATTAGGCAATAATACCATCCGTCTCGAAGAAGCCACGTATGAAGAGGAAGAAGAAGACGACGAGGACGACGAGGAGCTCATTTACTCGGATTTCTCTGACGGGGACCCAGCAGCGTATGTGGAAGTAACAGCTGCAGATGTGGTCACGCTCTCGTCCCGCAAGCGCGATCACTCGCAGGGCGACCGCGACCCTCGTTCGCACGCAGAGACCGAGGGCGGCGTTTTGAAGACCCCACCGAAGCGCACGCGTCTGGACGGCTCGTACTCCCCGCTGACGACCGCCGAAGCAGTTGCCACCAGGGTGTCGAAGCGCGGTTCCGAGGAGGCCGCGTTGTCTGTCGTCGCGGCGGGAAAACGTCCGCGCGTTGCCGGTGGGCAAGCTGATGGCCGTGCGGGGGAATTGACAGCGTCTTCGACACTCAGTGGCGAGTCTACTGTGCGTTTGCAGGCGACTGGGAGAGTAGGTGTAGGCGGAGGGACGTGATCGGGCGGGGCGCGATTGTTCGAATTAGTAGTGTAAAGCATGTGCGTTCTTCTGCGTCTCTTGGCACGCACGCGCTGACATTTCGTCGCCCTTTCTAGCTTTTGTCACTTTGTAAGCCACTGTATCAATTCCGATCTTCGTGTTGCACATAGCGTTGGGCCTTTTGACGTTGATTGATTGGGTGTCCAAATGCCCCTTCCGGATCCCGGTCTGTGTATCATAATTGTACTGCATGCATGCAATCCCCTTTTCCCCTAGTCACACAAATTTTTTCCCCGTATGTCGGCCCAATCATGTATCTTGGTTTGTGGAAAACATCTTTGTTGTTGTATTCCCATTCTGGGTCCTTGATGCTACGCTGACGCTTTGAAGCCTTGTTTTTGTTTTTGGACATCATCTTCGGTTTGGCCGGGATTCATGGCCATCGATCACTATACACTATCATTGATGGACAATGCCCAAAGATTTGACTTGTTGCGATAGCGACTCCCTAGTTCACAATACCATTGTTGAGTGGAGTTGTAGAGTCTGTCGCAAGCGCATGGAATCATTGTTACTAGGGTATATTACGTATATTCTTCGTCCAAGGGAACAAAAGGGTTCTGAATATCGACATGGCAACATGACCGCGTGATTTCGTTTGCTCGTAAAGAGTCCACACAGCCCAGGAGCCGAATCAGAGCCCCCCACAGCAGATGTAACGTGCGTTTCTACTGTCCAATTAGCTAGAATAATGATGGTCCCAATCACGATGTTCAACGGCAAGAGATCGATCACGGAAGAGAATGTACGGAAATTAAACATATCACCAGAGAGAGTGAACGTCCAGTGCAAGTCACACGATCAAGCTAGCTAACGACGGGGGGCTATAGCAGTGCAGCACCGAACAAAGCGCTGCACGCGGCAACCGCCATCGTAATCCAGCCGCGGGCATCGGGGGCCCAGGACACCATAGTCGCGGCGTTAAATGTCACCGTGCTGAGTGGGCCCGTCGACGTCGGTGATGTGGAAGAAGGGGAGGTCGATGGCGCGGTCGTGACGGAGAACGAGACCGTCACGTTACCGACCGCACAGAATTGCTTGGCGAGGTTCTCTGCGGAGGGAACGCTCCCGCTGCAGTTATCCAAGATGCAGGAGTACAGCGAGCTAGGGAATAACCTGTCGCGATGCGATACGCGTCAGTGACTAGTGACTGGTCAGATTGTGGGAGTACAGGTGACGTACTGGGATGGACAATAACAGTTGACTGCGGTGATGCTGGTGCAGTTCGTTTGTGCGACAGCGTATGTGAGACAATTGACGACTGCGCGTCGAGGTGGGTGAAAAAAAAAGAACAGGTTCAGCTGGCTGGGTTGTAGAGAGGATATATCAGGAACGCACCGCATGATGGGTACCCTGTGAGACTTGGGAACGGCGCTGTGGATGTGGCTGTTGAGGTGGTGTTCAAGGGGATGGTGATGGGGATGGAGGTGACGATGGTCGACCCTTGGGAATTGGTCGTGGTGAGGTTCCCGAAGGAAAGAGACGATGATGTGGGGCTCGGTGTGCCGCTGCTGGTGCTCCCCGGAAGCGACGACGTGTTGCTGGGGGTACTGGTGCCGGTGTCAGACTGGGCTGCTGAAGGAGTGGCAGCGAACGCGAGGGCGGAGGAGAGGACGATGAGGGAGCGGAAGAGGTTCATCCTTGTTAGATTTAGAACGGCGAATGGCGCCAAAGTCAATGATGTCCTAAAAATACCCCTCCGCTTTTCGAAGCTCGTCCTACGGTCTACAATGTCCGCCACGTCAGTCTCCTCAGGGTAATTTATCTAGCTACAAAGGCAGTGCAGCTCGACTTCTAGCGGTCTCGGTTGCGTTTCGGTACACTACTCTCCCATCACTAGCCTCGAAATACTCATCGTAGTTCTCGAATCTCAGAGCGTTGACAGGTTGACATTGATTGAAGCTAAATATGGACTTGCACGAGGTCTACGTTACCGTAGCTTGTTTAGTCCTAATGAGTGAGGTATCCAATGTTTAGATTGCTCTCACGTTCTTCACTGTCCTGGCGCCGCACGATCTCACTGCGGACTGTCGTAGAGGAGGATACAGTCATACGTGCAAGACCTCATTTCGCTGGGCGGATTCCAATGCCCGAGCCTTCAAGCTTCAAGTCGACGGAAGCTTCTCTAGACGCCCTGGAGGGGATGTGGTTGTCGTCATCGAACATCTTTTTCTCGGCGCTAAGAGGGAGGCAAATGAATGACCTGTCGTCATTGTTTACCTCTCAGGTGGGTCACATGAAGTTCTACATATTACAGCAGGATAACCCGTAGCAGATCTATTCTCGTCCAAGGCATCCTGGAATAGCTGCGGTGGCGACGCTCGGACAGAGAAAGAACGCAGGGTACGTGTTGGCCATGTTTTGTCTGACTAGATTTTAAGAAGCGCGTTTCCGAAAGGGAGTTATGGAATCTTATTCTCCGCGGGGCCGCCTTATGATACGGGAAGAATTCGCCAGCTTGTCGGAGCAGAACATCCTGTGACCTCGTGCCCTCCCTCTTCTGGACCAGTTGGGGAGACACCGAGACAAATGAGTCACTTTCGTACACACCGTCGAACTCATCGCCGAAGGCACTCCATACGGCGACGGTCTGACGCAAACTCCTCCCATCCATCGAGACGCAGCAATGCTTTTGCCGCATACTCACTGAGATATCAACTTGGTGGTGATTCCTACGCCTTCAATGCCTCATTAGCGAAGCAATTGTCGCGCTTGGCTCGACTTCATACCGCTTACGAGGCCATGACTAGTGAATGGTTTTTAGCTCATTCTCAAGCGACACGACATCGGTGCTTTGACGAAACAAGATCCCGTATAATCCTTTTTCCTCGGTTCCTTTCTTGTTGACGGGCTATAGGCCACCACTCAAGATCACATAAGAATATACAGACGTGGCGGAACCTCGTTTCAAATTTGAATTTCTTTCTGGAGATGCATTAGCCATTCACTATGCTGAGCGTAATTTTCACGGATTCCTCGCTTAACATCTCATATCCACTATGACGAGATCCGCTAAAAGGCCGACAGAAAACTCATGGTCGACCTACAGGTGATATCGAAGAAGCGGCGACTACGAACCAAGTAAGCTCCTTACCAATTCGGACCTCCGCTCCGCCCAACAGCTGTCATGTCGATCGAGTCTACTCTCAGAATAGCGTCTGTGCAAATTTATTAGTGTAAAAGGTGTGGTCGATGACGTTGTCTTGCAGACGAATCCAGGCATGGCGTGGTACATGAACTTGTATTTCCTCTAGACTTCCTGGACGTCTGGGGCGCTTATTACAGGCTCTCCCAGAGCGCAAAGTTTATCAGGGAAATGATCACAGGTTGATTCACTGGACGCTTGGGCTACAGTAGCTCGAAATTGCTGCGCCAATCCATGTCCATTGGCGGAAAACCCTCCGACAGTGCGTGAACTTCTCGGTAGTGGGTCAAGCGTCCAAGGGAGCAACGAAGAAAGTTAGGTGTCATCGTTCTGGTTTCCTCTCTATTTTAGCACCTGGACTTAGCTGGGGGTCGTGCGCTCGCCATTCAAAAGACAAGTTCCGAACCAGCCGGTATCTCGATGGGAGCCAGACGTCGATCCGGTGACGAATGGTTGTCAAATACCGTCGTCTCCCCGTTATTCCTTTGGTTGTGCGCATAGGAATGCGACAGCGCCAATCATTGTTCTGGGTCAAACGGATTCTTATATTATTGTGATTCATTGGACCGCAACGTTCGTCTCCCGGGCGCTCGATGGGTGGCGGTCGTGTATCTCCTTTGTGATATACCGTCCCTCCAAGTGATCTGCGAGGTGTACCCTTGGACGAAACTACAGCTATGTTCCACTAACACGAACGAACGAGCGAGCGATAAATGGCCTCTTTATGAGTCACAAGGTCTTCTATGAACCTGTTTTTCTCAGCTGGCCCGAGCGTTTCTATTCAGCCCTGCGTTTTGTTTACAAACGGCCCGTCCTATTAAATGTGTCCTGGCAGAAGTACCGCTGGCTGTCGTCCCTTCTTCTTGGATGAGCAGAAAGGAAACCAGAAATCCTCTTCTGTTTAATTGGGTTCTCACAGTGTTGGAATTCATTCGTCTTCCGAGCGCTCGATGTATGCTGCGGTCGTGTACTGCCTTTCGTCTATTGTCTCCTAGTGATCCGCCACTGGCAGAGGTTCCATGTCACCCCTTTCTCTTAGATGATTTCCGCCCAACTGCGTCTTTGCTTGGTCATATCGTCGAAACCTATAAAGGTCACTTCTCTCTGTCCCTCAGAGAACACAACCCCTCTGCTACAACCTCTCACAGCACCACAATACCCTTTATAATGTCTTCGTCAGAGAGCGGAACAGATTTCGATAGCACCGCAGAAATGTCCCTCAGCCCAGGAAATGACCTCACAGATGACCCGGTGGGCCTCTCAAACCCAGAATATGTCGCTGAAATGCGCAAGATGCTTGATGTCGTGAATCGCCTCCGCGCGACAGGGTGAGGCTATCAGTGCGCCTGTTGGTTACCCGTCTCAAGATTTTCTTCCACAGCGCACAATTGGAGCTCGATATCCCTATCATCGCCGTCCTGGGTTCGCAGAGCGCAGGAAAGTCCTCGCTCATAGAGGCTATATCGGGGATTACCTTGCCTCGTGCTTCTGGCACTTGCACTCGGTAGGTGCTAGCCCCTATTCAGTTTCCCTTGCAAACCCCTTTGTGCATAGGTGCCCCACGGAATGTCAACTTTCGCGCTCGTCTGAGCCCTGGCGATGCGTCGTCTCGCTACGCCTCGTCACAGATGCCAACGGCAGCCCGCTTCCCCAACCGCGTAGACTTGAGTTTGGGGATCCCATTTTTGACAAGTCACTCGTTACCGAGAGGATCCGCCGCGCGCAATGCGCAATCCTGAATCCTGGGACTCCGTGCCTCCATTTCTTGGAACCCTCTTCTGACGCTCTCGAGGAGAGAGAGCTGTCATTTTCCTCAAACTCGATTTGTTTAGAAATCAGCGGTAGAGGCGTACACGATTTGTCGTTCGTTGATCTTCCAGGTGGGCAATACGAAAGTCGCAATCTAGCAACAGTCTAACCTAGTGCAGGTTTGATCGCTGGAGGAGAGCCACGGGAGTCCCGTCTGGTTCAACAGCTTGCCGAGGAATACATCCAAAAGGAGAGCTGTATTATTTTATTAACAATCGCTTGCGAAAGTATGTCTACCGTTCACCTTTGTCACGGAGTGTTTTCCTAAACGAATGGCATTAACAGCGGATTTCGAGAATCAAAGTGCTCACCGCCTTGCAGCCCACTTTGATCCGAACGGGGCTCGGACTATCGGTATTTTGACGTTGTGTGGCACTCTTGTCAAGTTGTTGACGCAGCCGTGTAGGTGTCCTTACTAAACCTGACCGAATACCCGCCGGTGAGGAAGCTATTTGGATAAGCAGAATTCAGAGCGGTGGAGGGGATGGGAGCTTCGAGTACTTCTCTGTGAAGAACCCTGACTCCCAGGATATCCGGAACGGGATAACCTATGAACAAGCCAGAGAAAAAGAAAGAGACTTTTTCGAAAACAAGGCACCTTGGTCGACCTTGGAATGGCTGTACCAGTCTCGATTAGGAACTGACAAGCTGACAAGGCGTCTCGGACAAGCATTGTCCAGCTTGATTTCCAAGAGGCGAGTTCTTTCACCTTCGATCATGGGGTTAATGGTAACACATCAGCAGACTTCCTGAGCTGCAGGATGAACTCGACAAACTACTCGAGAAGACTCAACTGGACATCTCCCAGCTACCAAATCCACCGACATCTGAACCCGTCGCCGAGATCTTGAAACTGATTGGCGGCTTTGTTCGGTCTATCGAGCAACTTATCAGAGGCGCCCCGGATGAAAATGGTCTCATGCAGAAGCTTCGTGGGCCACAGAACGAATTCAAGAGGGCAATACGCCAAACGGCACCAGATTTTCGGCCACTTGAGCGTCCTCAGTCTGAAGTCGTCGATAACACACCAGCTCCTTCTCCTTCCTTCCTTTCAAGTGAAGAGGCGGAGTGGGAGTAAGAGCCTAGTAATGCCAGTCGTGCCATTTTCGTGGACACCGTCATGGAGGTGGCGAACAGGTAGGCAAGCAAAGGTTTCGTATGACTCCCCCAAGCGTTGATTCCCTGTTTGTCAGTGCCAGGACTCGTGAGCTACCGAATAATTTCCCATATATCGTCAGAAAGAAATTTATCGGTACTTACGTGAAGCGATGGGACGATCCTTCAAGGCAACTCTTTGAACTCACAAGAAAGGAACTGATGAGCCATGTCAAGTCGTTGGTGGAGCTGCATTTTTCCCAATATACCCACGGCCATCTGAAGCAAGGCATTATGTACACTTTATATTACCTCTCGGAGTACATGTTCCATGTTGCTGACATTACCCAACAGGAATATCATGCAAACTCACGTACAGAAATGTGCGGACGCCGCATCTCAACATATCGACTCCTTGTTGGAGGACGAAACTGAGCCTTTCACGATGAACTACCACTACTACGCAGAGTATCGATCGAAATTCCTGAATCACTACAAAGGTGATCGATTGAGGTCCAAAAGCTCTTTCATAAGGAACCTGGAAGGTGGTAACGGAGACATGATGGAAGCAATTAACGACACTATCTCTTCCCTTGCCAAGCTGGGTCTGCACTCGGTGGATGCCTCATCACTGGCTTCCCTACTCCCTCCAGACCCTATGGAACCAGCAATCGAAATAATGGCAGACGTTCGTGCTTACTTCCAAGGTAGAGTGCTCCTTGAATCTCTTATTTGTACATCATGACTAATGCCACGTTATAGTCGCATACAAACGCTTTGTCGACAACGTCCCGATGAGCATCGACAGAGCTTTAGTGCGTGGGTTGATACTCGGCCTCGAGATGGAACTCTTCCAGGGACTCTCTATCAACGGGCCTGGAGGTTACGAGCGCTGCAGGAGGCTTCTGAGCGAGCCAGAAGGTATAGTCGAACGTCGCAGTGAGTTGGAGAAGAGAGAACAGCGTCTCCTGTCGGCCAGAAAGGAGCTCATCGAAGCGTTTTTGTAATTTTTGTCTTGACATTTGTGTACGACAAGGTGACTTTCATAAGTGAGGTACTTCTCAGTCCATGTAATCATGTCTTCTTGGGGCTGTCTATTCTGTACAAGATTTTCTGTCTCTATATCTGTCGCTCTCCGCAGTATCCTAGTGCGCGTCCCAGATGGTATTATGTATATAAAACTCGTGCATAGAACACAATCCATTCACATGAAAGCCTGCAGGAAGCCCACGTCGCCATTCGGAAAAGGTTTAGCACCATTGTGCTCACTGTAAATGTTACACTGCAGGGCAGCGTCCCGGGGTTCGGGTCGTTACTTCCCTCGCACAGCAGACACCATGACCTCAAAAGCTTGAACTCTTGTGTCTAGCCGCATACACACCAATCCGCATTAACAATGATAACTTTGGATCACTTTAAGCCTTCTACGAAGCCCGCTGGGGTCGAAATAGCAGGGGGAAAAATACACGGAACACATGGAACACCTTACGCCTTAAGAGAAGTCTGCCTGACTGGAAAATCTGAGATAAATGAATTCCTTAATCGCCATTTCGACGACGGCCAGCTCCCAAAGTTCTGGTAAATCGTCCTTGCCCCAAGTTATCTCAGAATCCCGCATTTGAAAGCACAAGGAGGCGCATGTACGCGTTCAGTATACTCACTCTCGCGTTTTCTATTGCTTTGGAGTTGACACTAAAATGCCCCAGCGAATGTTATCTCGTCCTTAGAAAGAGGTCATGGTCATGCCAAGTATCTCTGCGTCGTGTTGTGGCGAGACAAGACGCCTAAGTACGAGTTCTGTGAAGTCCAATTAAAGAGATAACTTGAAGATGGAGAAGGAGAAGGAAACGGAAACGCGAACTCAGGCAGCAGGCCTGACGCGGACTGGATCGTTAACGCGAGACGAGAAGGAACATCCCCATTTCGTAACGAGACGTTTTGTATTTATGACAAACTTAGTAATATGTAATACGTAGTCTACGTGTACGAGCCTAGTAAGGACCCTAGTCCTTACTAGCGGCAGTGGATGAAGCTATGATATGAAGGTCAGCGCCACGAGCGTGCCAGTGTGTATACTGAGCCAAGGCGGATTGATCGCGCCTGCTATTGTAACGGAAGCACACACTGGCTCATTTCAATGAGCGACATGAGAATGATTGAGAATTGAGAAGGCACTGTATACCATACCAGCCTTTGGGCAGAAAAAATATAGTGAACACGCAACACGAAATGTATTCTTATAAACTCGCCAAAAGATTTCAAAGGGGCTTTACAGGGCCGTCATGAAGTTGCTAGTAAATGTACACAATATAGACGTATGGATGACTTGCATGGGAATTTGCCAATATCGACGGGAACCGAGCCGGAACATTCTACCATTCGAACAATTCGACGAACTCCTTCTGGGCAGATAGGAGACGCTGACGCCTCTTCTCCAATTCGTTGCGGCGCTCGACGATATCCTCTGGTTCACTCAGAAGCCTCCTGCAGCGCTCGAACGCTGCAGGTCCATTGATAGCAAGTCCATCGAGAAGCGTCGTCCCGAGGTCAACCGTCACTCCCCGGAGTAACGTTCGGTCGATGCCCATGGGAACATTATCGATGAAGCGCTTGTAGGAAACTATAACCTAGCGTAAGCCATGACACGGAAAGTAAGGATAAATGAGGTGTTCTCAACCTTGAAAGTATGCGCGAACATCTGCCATAATTCCGATGGCTGGTTCCATGGGATCTGGTGGGAGTAGGGCAACTAGTGACGGGGCATCTAATGAACGAAACCCAAGCCTTGCAAGGGAAGATATGGCCTCGTTGACTGCCGTCTTCATGTTTGGGCTGTTATTTTCCTCCAGGTTCTGTATGATCGGACTTTTGGCCCTCAATCGATCTGTCTTGTAGTGACTTAGGAATTTCGAGCGATACTCGGCATAGTAACGATCGTTCAGGGTGAAGGGTTCATTTTCGTCCTTCAACAAGCAGTCAATATGCTGGGTGGCGGCTTCGGCACATCTCTGGATATGAGATTGCATTATGCTCCTGATGGTTGATGTCAACAATGAGGGACGTATGTAGATCAAGAGGCGCACCTGACTCCTTGCTTTAGATGGCCATGGGTGTACGGAGAGAAGTGTTTTTCCACCAACAGCTGGACGCCGCTAATCAGTTCCCTCCGCGTGATGTCGAAGAACTGCCTGGAGGGATCCTCCCATTGTCCCACGAAAGTACAAATATACTGCTTTGTAACAGAATATGGGTAATGATTTGGCAGCTCGCGGGTTATCGCGCTGGTAAACAAGAAGTCAAGGCTCAAACGGACAAAGGACGACGAAGCATGCTTTCTTACGAATTCGCGTTCTCTAAGACATCGTCAATGAAAATCGGCGAAGAGACATGACAAGGCTCGTCCTTCCACTCCGCCTCTTCGCTTGAGAGGAAAGAAGGCCCGGGGGGAACCGGCGTCGTGTCGTCGACTATAGAACGTTCAAGGGGGATAAAAAAAGGTGCCGTCTGTCGTACTGCCTTTCTGAACTCGTCGCGGGGCCCGCGAAGTGTCTGTATCAAACCATCATGATTTTCACCCGGGATGATGCCATCAACAAGGTCCTTGAGAGATTGAACGAAGTCACCAATCAATTTCAAGACCTCGGAAATAGGCTCTGAAGATGGTGGATTCGGGAGCCGGGATATATCGTCTTGAGTCTGCTTTAGGAGTCTATCGAGCTCCCCCTGCAGCTCAGGAAGTCTACCAATTTGTTACAATTATCTCCGAGATTGAAGGTGAAAAGAACTCGCCTTTTGGAGATCAAACTAGACAATAATTGTCCCAGACGTGTCGTCAACTTGTCTGTCCCTAAGCGACGTTGGTATAGCCATTCCAAATTTGACCAAGGTGCATTGGTTGAAAAAAACACTGCCTCTTTTTTCCTGGCTTCTTCATACGTGATCCCGTCCCGGATTTCTTGAGAGTCGGGGTTCTTCACGGAGAAGTATTCAATACCCCCATCCTTTCCACCCCTCTGGATTTTGTTTATCCAAATAGCTTCCTCGCCGGCGGGTATTCGGTCAGGTTTAGTTAGAACACCTACACCGCCATGTCAGCAACGTGACTTGTGTAGCGCATAACATCAAATTACCGATAGTTCGAGCCCCACTTGGATCGAACTGAGCGGCAAGACGGTGAGCACTTTGGTTCTCGAAGTCCGCTGTCAATGCCATTCATTCAGGCGATCACCTCATGATAAAGGTAAAGGCAAACTTACTTTCGCATGTAATCGTTGATAGGATAATACAACTCTCCTTACAGATATACTCCTCGGCAAGCCGCTGAACGAGACGTGAGTCATCTGGTTCCCCTCCAACGATCAAACCTGGACAGAATTAGTCCATAATCCATATTTCGACGATTATATTGCCTACCTGGCAGGTCGACGAACGATAAATCATCGACGTCCCTACTGCGGATCTCCAAACAGACCGAGTTCGAGGAGAATGACAACTCCCTCTCCTCAAGATCTTCAGAAGAGGCCTCTAAGAATATAGGGAATGGGGTGCTGGGGTTCAGGATTGCACATTGTGCACGGCGAATCCGCTCGGTTACCAGAGGCTTTTCGAAAATGGGATCACCGAAGTCAATCCGACGTGGTTGTGGAAGGATCTTTCCATCTTGATCTGTGACGATACGCAGCGAGATGACACACCGCCAGGGCTCAGACGAACGTGAAAGCTGGCATTCTGTGGGGCATCTATGTGCACAAGAGGTTTTCAGCCAAACTTATACAGCGGCTGGCAGAGCCTACCTTGTGCAAGTTCCAGAGGCACGGGGTAGGGTAATACCCGATATGGCCTCTATAAGGGATGACTTCCCTGCGCTCTGTGATCCCAATACAGCAATGACAGGTATGTCAAGGTCCAATTGCGCGCTGCGGGAGAAAAGAAAATCCTGAGACGTGCGGCCAACAGGTCCCACTGTTGCGCTCACCCTGTTTCGCGAAGTCGGTTTACCGCATCAAGCATCTTGCGCTTCTGGGAGACGTATTGCAAGTTAGAAAGACCCACTGGGGCATCTGCATCACCGTTGTCCAGGGTGGACGGCGATATTTCCAGGGTGCTTTCGAAATCTAAACCACTTTCGGACTCGGACATGGTAGAGAGGAAAGTGATACTGTGAGAAGTAGTAGGGGAACCCTGAGGGACATGGCCGGGAAGGAGTAACCTTTATAGGCCTTTGAAAGATGGCCGAACTAATACGTATACTGCAGTGTCAAGCAGGCATCGAGCGCAGCCATAAAGCCTTGAACTGCGTACCTGCAAGTGATGACAACGAGAAGAGCTTAGTTTAACAGCCGTGCGAAAGAGGCGTCGATGCATTGACAAGTCCAGAGATAGCGCAATAACCTCTCAAGTTATGCGTAGCCATCCGCAGTGCTCATCCGATATCGACGTAGCGTTGTTCCCTGTTTTCATGAACAATGATGGAAAGGCCAGGGCCACAAAACCTTCTTTACTGCGGACGACGCATGCATACCACGTTGGCTTCCCTGGCTTCCCAAAGATAGCCTGCGGGACTACTAGTTGATTCCAGAAAGGAAGGCGTTAGTACGTTACTGTAAGAAGTCAGTTAATTTCAACTTTGATAGAAACGGCCCGGCTTGCCAGTGCTATGGACAGCCTGAACGTTCTCTTACTATGCGCAAAACTTCCGAGTCTGCTCGTCGACTCACTATCAAGGCCACTCCAGTGCAACCAATTTTTTGACCAATGATCTGCTGCGCAACGTGGACCGATGTGACTGGCAGAGTTGCAAGTGTGCTGAACTTCGAAATCTTATGCTACGCATCCGTGAGATACCTAATGTTCGTTGTGTGTTCTCATGAAACCTGATCGGATCCCCGCGCTGAGGAGGTCAGCTGGAATCCGAGGATTTAAGGCGGAATCACTGACGGGCTCAGCATTGAGTATTACTCCAGAAGCATCATGAATTCGCGAGATATCAAAACGTCGAATTTTCTCATTCTCAAGCCAACCCTGTGTGGCCTAGCGCTTACCTGTAATGCGTGGACAAGTTTTCCAGCACAATTTTGAAATTCAAGTTCGAAATCCCGAGTCCCTGAGGTTGGAGGGATTGATCACAGTGAGTGTTGGCTTTAATGCATTCTGTCAAGCCCTATATTGATGGCAACTAACCACAACCGTGATCAGATGCGAGCTTCTCGTAAATCAAGACGAGTTCAAGACAGCAATACTATCTCATGCAATCCCTGACTTTCGGTTACTTGGCAAATCGATTTGGTGACGATTCCGTCGCCCCTTAAATCCTGGAGACCCCATGGAAATGTTAGCCTAGCGGTTAATGAAAGTATATGAGAGTGACCCTGAGGTTGTCGAAACTGATCTCGACTTCATGTTGCGAATAGACTGTGACTGCGAGCGCTAGTGCGCCACTAGATAATTACACTTTCGCTGTCGAGAAACGATTTTGGTGCTTTCCTGAACCGATGAGGCTCTCCCCATCGAAGGGGCTCCGAGTCCCTAACCTCATGAAAAGTACCACTCAGGGACATTACACTAGTAGGTCGCGCGTCAATGCGACAGTCGAAGATCACTATTCCCAGTTTACCCACCGTCAGTCATCTCAAGCAGTGGTAAGTCCATCTTCACGCCTATCCCTATGACATCCCATTCTTGTGTTCTTTTTGACAGGTTTAGGAACTTCATGAAAGATCAAATAGTCAAAAATGTGCAAACGAGGTAGATAGTAATACGTTTCGACTGCCATTATGGGAAGAGAAGGACAGATACCGTTCACCACAATGAGCACACTGCCTCAAGGACACTCAAAGTCAGTACAAAGAGTTCCCATGAAGGCTGGAGTATATTCTCGACGGCGAAGAAAACAAAGGTGTACAGAGATAAGGTGAGTTCCTTACCAATTCGGACTTCGGATCTCTGTTCCGACTTGTGCTCGACTATCTAATCTGCTATTGAAATATTGGCAGTGGCGATTATGGCGCTGCACCTGCTGCCTGGTTGATGTTGTGTCGAGCACCGTGGCTACACACACCCTGGATAACGTTTTGCGATCGCCGTAAGATGATGCATGGCGTGAAGGTCGGCCTCGAGGCGGTGCTCGTCGACAGCCTTCCTATCAGCGGTTCTGAAATGTATGAAAGCCGAAAGGTGCATTCCAGTGAACTGGGAGACGTTGTTGAATCTCACGGTGAGCTGTGGGTGAGTAAAAAAACACATCAGACGCTGAAGTTACTAGTAGGGCTCCACGGGGGTAGAACGAAGTCCAAAGCTTGGCCGAGTCGCCTGAGAGTGACTCGGACGAGCCTGAGATTTGTTCGTTCACACTCTTCAAGTTATTACGGTATATGCCTTGTGACATGTGACCATGTGACCGTGGAGGAACGCACGCCGTCGATCTTACGTTTGTTCTTTCCACTGTGGCGATGGTAATGTCGATCGTAGGAATGTATCTTACTGATCCGAACGAATAACCCCCTTCCTGGTGTTATAACTGGAAGTCGGCTTCAGCAGATGAGTTACAACTATCCGAATGAGGACAAGAATTCCGCCCCGTGGCAAACTGTGTCCAACAACCTTCATCGCCCTATGTTCTTAGCTGCAAGGTTGTGGCACCTCACTTATCTCTGGGCTGAATGGGTTCCAACGCTATCGTAATTGGCTTCATGTCTCTTCAAGTGATCCACCGGAGGTTCAGTCAACCGATATCAACTTACCATTTCTTGTGAAAGAGTGCCACAGGACTGCGCCCTGACGCTCTGTTTAACTATGCTCTAACTCAGTCGTCTCCTCGCCGAGCCTATAAAGTATCCTTCTCGCAGGTCCTGCCCCTCAGTGAACTGTCCCATTTTGCTTCACACAACATTTCCTTGATCTCTACCATGTCCTCCTCCGACAATGGTACAGATTTCGACAGCAGCTCCGACATGGCTTCTAGTCAGGGTGACCATGCAGATGTCCCTGTGGGTCTCTCGGACCCTCAATATGTCGCACAGAAACGCAAGATGCTTGATGCGGTGAATCGCCTTCGTGCTACAGGGTGAGGATCGCGGCAAGCCCTCTCAGCTGCTCAACTCAACATGCTCTTTTGTCCTGCAGCGCACAATTAGACCTTGATATCCCCATCATCGCTGTCTTGGGGTCGCAAAGTGCAGGAAAGTCATCGCTTATAGAGGCCATATCCGGTATTACCCTACCCCGCGCGGCTGGAACTTGCACGAGGTATGGTTTGCCAGCCTTTGTTTGATTTTCGCCACAAGCCCCTTGCGCACATAGGTGTCCAACAGAATGTCAACTTTCGCATTCTTCTGAGCCCTGGCGGTGTGTTGTATCACTGCGCATCGTCACAGATGAAGAGGGCAAGGAGCTTCCACAACCGCGAACAATTGATTTCGGGGATCCCATTTTCGACAAGTCTCTTGTCACCGAGCGCATCCGTCGCGCACAATGTGCAATCCTGAATCCAAGGACCCAGTCTGACCACTTCTTACAAGCCTCTCCCGAGGCTCTCGAGGAGAGGCAGATATCGTTCTCCCCCAACACGATTTGTTTGGAGATCAGAGGAAGGGGCATCGATGATCTATCATTCGTCGATCTTCCGGGTGGGTACTACGAATGTGGAAATCTTCCAAACGAACTAACTCAGTCCAGGATTGATCGTTGGAGGAGAACCGCGTGACGCTGCTCTCGTTAAAGAACTTGCTGAGGAGCACATAAGTAAGGAGAGTTGCATCATCCTATTAACCATTGCATGCGAAAGTATGCTTTCCCTTCACTTTCATCGTGTGGCGGATTCTAAACGAATGACAGCGGATTTCGAGAACCAGACTGCTCACCGCCTTGCTGAGACATTTGATCCTAGCGGCGCTCGAACGATTGGTATTTTAATGTTGTAAGATGTCCCGTCAGTTTGTTAACGCTAGCTCCGTCGTGGTAGGTGTCCTCACGAAGCCTGACCGGATTCCCGCTGGCGAAGAGGCAACATGGATAGATAAAATCCGGAGTGGTGGAGATGATGGAGGGATAGAGTACTTCAGTATCAAGAACCCCGATTCCCAAGATATCAGAAACGGAATAACATACGAGCAAGCTAGAGAGAAAGAAACGGAATTTTTCTCGACGAGGACACCTTGGTCAAATTTAGAACGGCTGTGCCAACGTCGCTTGGGGACAGAGAATTTGACAAAACGTCTAGGACAAGTATTGTCTAGTTTGATCTCCAAGAGGCAAGTCCTTTTCTCCTTCAATCCACCTTGGAGATAAATGTAACACATCGATAGGCTTCCTGAGCTGTACGATGAGCTCGACCGACTCCTCAAGCAGACTGAAGAGGACATATCCAGACTTCCAAGTCCACCGTCATCTGAGCCCATCTCCGAAATCTTGAAATTGATTGGTGCCTTTGTTCGGTCTACCCAGCGCCTTGTCGATGGTGTTCCGGACAAAAATGGTTTATTACAGACACTTCGTGGGCCCCGAGACAAGTTCAAGAAGGCAATCCGTCACACGGCACCTTATTTTCGGTCACTTGAGAGCCCCGGCAATCTCGCCGTTGCACTCGTTCAAGTTGGAAGATTTGATCCAGTGCCTTCGGTCCCTCCATTCTCCTTTCTTTCGAGCGAAGAGGCGTGGGAGCAAGAGCCCTGCAATGCCCGTTCGCCGATTTTTATTAACAACGTCTTGGAGAAGGTAAACTCGTAAGCCCAGCACATATTTCCTGCGGCCCTCTAAGCCTTGACTCTTTGCTTGTCAGCGCTGTAACTCGCGAACTACCTGGCCATTACCCATATACTGTCATAAAGCAGTATATTATCGATTTCGTGGAGAGATGGGAGGACCCTTCAAGGCGGTTCTTCGACATCACGCAGAAGGAACTGACTAGCGGCGTCCAGCTATTGGTAGAAAAGCACTTCTCTCAATACACCCATGGCCATCTAAAGCAAGGAGTCAGGTACGTCTCTTGATCTACATACTTCCTCCTCCTCGCCGGTGACATTGCCTACCAGGAGCATAATGCTGTCCCATATACAGAAATGTGCAGACACTGCAGCCCAACATATTGGCTACCTGCTGGCAGACGAGCACGAACCCTTCACCTTGAATGTGCGCCAATACACCGAGTATCGCACAAACTTCCTGGGCCACTACAAAAGAGAACGTTTGATGGCCATAAGTCAGGTCATGAGGAACCTGGATCCAGATACCAGCAAAATGAAGCTCGCACTCGACGAGGCAATTTCTTCCCTCGCTAAGCTTGGGCTACATTCTGTAAACCCCTTATCGTTAGCTGCCCTACTCCCGCCGGATCCTATGGAAACGGGACTCGGAATAATGGCAGACGTGCGTGCCTACTTCCAAGGTCGAGAGAGTTTCTCCGTTACTTATGCGTACCATGGCTAACACTACGTCATAGTTGCCTACAAGCGCTTCGTAGATAACGTTCCAATGTGCATTGACAGAACTTTGCTGCGGGGGTTGACAGTCGGCCTTGAGGAGGCGCTTTTTGACGGGCTTGCTATCAATGGACCTGGTGGGTACGAGCGCTGCAGGAAGCTTCTGAGCGAGCCTGCAGACGTTGTCGAACGCCGCAGCGAGTTGGAGATGAGGCGTCAGCGACTGCTATTGGCCCGAAAGGAGCTCATAGAATTGTTTGAATGATCCGTAGTAGAAGTTCCGCCGTAGTAGAAGCGTACGGTGCTGCGTATCTGTATCGTTCCTTATCGATGAATGCGATTGCCCTTTTCCGCTTGGGAATTCTAGAACTGTCCCCTGTTAACGACATCCGCAGCCTTCCGCAGTACCACGTTGTGCACCCGCCGTCGAATGTGGGATTTCCTTCTCTGCTTTCGTCCGCATCCAGCAAAAAACCAAAACCCCCGTCGCTGCGGATGACGCGGAACGCGCGCACACTTATACACACGCGGAACCCAGGCTTTCCGCACTGATTCTCCTAGGATCATCAGGTTGTGGCACCACAAATGCATAATACAGGACGTTCTCAAGTGAGTATTTTCCTCGGCCCAACCCTTCTTGTTTTTATCCCAGCATTATCGGTTCTCCGTCGTAGTCAACCCCCCCTGCCATCACTATCACCGACTCGGACCACGAGTCAGCACCAGCACCAGCACTAGCAGCGTCACCAGCACCCGCAGAAGCATCACCATTGCCCGCATCGCCGATGTTAACGCATGGGCTTGATATCTTTGAGCGTTCAACGACGACCACTCAAGTCGACCCTGAGATAACAGTGGGAAACAACAACTCACGATACGCGCAGAACCACTTGCGCCTGAATAACAGTCTGCACGACATAGAGTGAGCATGACAATATTCCATCGCAGATAGCCCATCTGACTGATTGGCAAAGGCTTAATCGATACATCGACCTTCCGAGCATTGTTGTGGTCGGCTCACAAAGTTCTGGTAAATCATCCTTGATCCAAGCTATCTCGGGAATCCCGCTTTTAAAAGCACCGGGTGAGGCATGTACGCGGTAAGCATCCTCTCTGTTACGTGTCCCCTTGTCTCAAGATTGATATTCTCTCATGAAGATGCCCTATTGAGTGCCGCCTCACGCGTGGAGACGAGCCATGGTCGTGCCGAGTATTTCTACGTATCGTCACTGCATCTGATGGAACCAGTGTCTCTGATCTGCCGAAAGAGCCCTTTGGCGACGTCATCACGGACAAGGACTGGCTGGAAGATCGTATCTCTCGAGCCCAGCTCGCCATTCTTAATCCCAGCACACCAGCGAGCGCGTTCCTGGAATGCGATGTCGTCACGGGTACCAATGAGCTAACGTTTTCTCCAAACATCGTATGTCTGGAGATCTCGGGCCCCGATTATAGCGAAATATCCTTTGTAGACCTACCCGGTACGTTCTCAAGTCAAGGTTATATCGCATTTGTAAGCTGATGACTCTCAAAGGCTTGATTCATAACGTCGGCACAAGTGGAAACCGAGATAATATCAACCTCATCAAGAACTTGGCTTCGAGTTACGTTTCGAGGAAGAACTCCATTATCCTCATGACCATAACATGCGAGAGTACGCAGTTTTAAACTGTGTTTCATGGCCGGTTCGCTGACATAGGGCACTAGCCGACTTTGCCAACCAGGGTGCATATGACCTCGCGCGTACTCATGATCCGTACGGAGAGCGGACCGTCGGTAGGGCACACACAGTTATCCACCTCGGAAGCTCTTCTTTATCAATGCCTCAGGTGTCTTAACCAAACCGGACAGAAGCCAAGAGGCCGCACACGAGAAATGGGTGCGATACATTAACGGCGAGACTGAATTGTTGAAACACGGGTGGTTCTGTGTCAAACAACCCGATACACAGAGCCCTCACCCTGTGCCACCCCTGGCTGAGGCCCGTGAACAGGAGGAACTGTGGTTCAGAAAGACGTCTACCTGGCGAGATCTCCCCAGACAGTCTCAAAACAATCTCGGAACCAAAAATCTCGTTCGACGTCTTGAGGGAATTCTCTCGGATTTGATGTCAGCCAGGTATGCGATAGCCATTATCTTCGCAAGGAGTAATGTGATTGACCTCATTCAAGTGTTCCTGAGCTTGGGAACCAAATCCGGGATCTAATGGAGAGCACCAATCAAGAGCTGGCCGATCTAGGCAAACGGCCATCTGACGACAGCGTCGGGGAGATCAATTCCCTGATTGACCAATTGGTTCGTGACATCGAAAGCGGGGTAGAGCAAAAGTCGCGAGCAGACGGCAACGTACTATATCGCATCGAAGAGGAAGCTGTGCAATTCAAGAATGAGCTCAGAGCAACTTGTCCAGAGTTCCGCGCGTGGAATAAGGACTCTAATAAGAAGCAACCTTCTGTCACACCTCTCCCCGATCTCTTCCTCGAAAGCGATTCCCCCCCTGCTACTTCCGTGAATCGCGAGGTTATATTCTTGGATGATGTCCTCCTTAAGAAGGCCCAGTAAGAAATCAGGCCCTGCTCACGTAAATTTAATTCACTTTTGACCATCCCCTTAGTTCATCTGTTCGTGGACTCCCAGACGGCGGTCAGAACGACGTGGCGGAAGATTATCTACGTTCTTTCACATCCAAGTGGGACAAGCCGACGAATAAATTTGTCAAGGATTCAGCGAAACATCTTCAAGACTTCATCAAGAAGATAATTAACGCGCGATGTGGGAAGTTTTCGCACAGCGGGTTGCCCCGACACCTGCAGTTCGTTCGTATTTCCGTCCTGCATATGTACGATGACACCCTTTGTAGAGATACAATCCAAGTTCATTTGGAGGAGTGCTTGGTCAAGACAAGAAACGCTACAGCGTTACTCCTCAAGTTAGAGCGCACCGGGCATACACGAAATGAACGGTATTACAGGGAGTGTAAAGACAAGTTCCTTTCTCACCTCAAGATGCAACGTGAACTTGCCGCGAATAATCCCGTACTCCGGGACCTGCACCGACTAGCCTCACCAAATGGCGTCCAACCAACTACCTCGTTTATCTCATCCATCAATTCGGCAAAGACGGCTCTCACCAAGGCCGGATTTCCCGCGATCGAGGACGCTGCCCTCGCCAGACTCCTCCCCCCTCATCCTACTGATCCCGCGCTGGAAGACATGGCTAAAGCAAGTGCAGGCTTTGAAGGTGAGTTCCATCATATCGCCTCTTCCTGGTTCTCATGTAGAGTCTTATTATGCCGATTTGTAATAGTCGCTCTGCACAGATTTGTCGACTACATCCCGCTCGTCGTTGACACGGAGCTAGTCCGCAGTGTTTGTGCGGACCTTGCGCCAGCACTCCGACAAAGTTTCAAGTTCAGTGAGCCGAACCTTGTCGAACGCTGCCGCGACCTTCTGCAGGAGCCACCTGAGGCCAGGAAAGAGCGCGAGTTCTTAGAGCAAAAGCTACGCCGTTTGACACGGGCAGAGGAAGAAGTGAGGAACTTCTGGGTCAATGACATCACTCCACATGATGATGATATTCTATATACTCCACACGGTTACAACTCAGAGAGGTTGTAGAAACAATTGTACTCGAAATCATATCCACGATATCATCCACATAGTACCCTGTTAATCCCACGATACCGGTACCCCAGAGAGCGATGAGATGGACCCAATAACTTGAGTCGCCGAAATAAATATGTTAGCCATAAGCTCCTCTTTGAAGGAGCTGGTCACGAATCACACCCTTAGGATCTGGATGCCAAGGGTTGTCGAGTCGACGCCCCAGATTCAATCGTTCTAGCAGTGACGAATACTCGGAGAAATAATAACATCGACCGTACCCCACTTCACCTAGTCACACCAACGGCGCTGATTCACAAAACTTTCCGAACGAGCGGGACGGAGAACGACGACGAGAAAGCAAAGATATGCTGTTGATCTGTTCATTGACGGGTGTGAGTTCATTCAAACTGCCACCAATGAGTCGTTACACAGACGAGAAAGTGTCTGGTAACCTCTACTTGTTGTCCGTTGATGCAAATAAGTCTTCGGCGGTCCCAGATGGCTTCGCACACCTGCAGGTTCGCCCCAACGAACTAAGCCCCGCCACAGCTGTAGCTGGCGCTGGACCTCTATCGATCTGGCGGGCAAGTAAACTAGAAAGTATCCCCCAAAGTTGCGAGCTATGTCTGGGCTGTCGAAAACGTCTGAAGGTGAATGGAAGACGTGCGCGGCGCCCGCAGCGATTTCTCCTTTGACGACAAATCAGGGGGAGCGGGGTCTGGCGGTGGTACAGCCCCGGTCGTCGCACAATCAGCCAAGTAGAATACCAAGCCAGTGTGAGATCGAGGGTATGTGTGACGTTCAAGTTGGTTTGTGTTGGCAATACATCACGTCGTACGTGTACAGGAGACGAACAACGTCAGAAAACAGTGGAAGCGCCTTCATAGCGCTGCATGGCGTATTCTTCAGGTGTCGTAAGGTAGCGACCGTAGGTGTTGGCAGGGTCTACAATAACGACTTACGCGTCCTGCCCAATCACCACACTCGGCGGTGAGTTGAGCCCGAGCGACGTTTCTGGACATATGAAACGACCCATGTGGTCCATGTGGTCGTTTCGAAAAAAACCAACTCAATGGAGAAGTACACAGAATAACGGCATAGTAACATAGCGAATCGGAGGGGTTGTCGGACATACCGTATTTGTCTACCTCTTATCGTCGTCATTTCTCCCAGAATAACGAAGGCTTCCAGCGCGGAACACCGAGATGACCACAGTGAATGGCGACCACTCGTACGGTGTGCGTATACCCCTGAAAAGGTATAAAAGTACCGAAAGTGCTTACATATGGGGAAGCGGCGCAACGAAACGGTGTCTAAAGAATCGGCTTTGCGTACTGACGTGCGACTTGTGCGCCAGCGAGGGACATAACGGCATTCTTAAGTCGCGAAAACCACATTGGTGAGAACTCAAGGACCAATAACAGCCAGAGGACACGAAGGAAAGGCTCAACGGCGTCCAATCAGCTTCGAACGATACAACGTGCCCGACATTTGACGAGTTCACAGAAGAAGTTCCTGAATAAATAACATACATTAGAGCGGTGATACTGTGGAAGCAATGGCGGGAATTACTGTGGCTGAGATCCTCATTGCCATGCGCAAAGTCAATCGCCCGGCACCGTCGCTAGTTTACAAAGTTTGAGTAACCTTGACGAATATCAAAATAACGTCACAACATGGGGTAAACGATTAGTGATTGGCTGAATCAGTGCGCCGCGGGTTTTGCACTGTCTGCCGTTAGGGAGGGTCGACGAATGGAATGTCCTTGATGCCCCCAACGCTCAGAACATAAGTCTGAATTCGAGACGTGGACCAATCGGCGACGGAGCACATAAGATAACTTACGTCCGCACAATCCGTGGAATGCCTTCCAACGAGGTACCATTAGTGAATGAGCAATGTCGACTTCAGTTGAGGTTGCGCAATAATACAGTTCAACTCAGAACCCGAAATCCGGAAACTGGGCCTCCAATCACGATCTCTCAGTCCCCAGATGTCGATTAACAGGACCAGAAGTCATACTGACCGTGGTAATATTGAGGAGTGTGTGAAATTGACCCATCTACTCTTTACCAAAGCTCTGGACGCCGCTTCGCAGAGGCACTAAGACTACAACGATCATATAATGGTACGTATCTCACACTAGATCAAATAGAACGTACATTTTTAGGGTAGCATCTCCAACGCTGGCTGAAGAAAACATCAGTCCGTGGGTTCTACGTAGCAACCAGACCTACGTTGAATAAATCGGGCAACAAAAGTGGTGTTACGGGGTATTTCATTTGGTTCAGCAGATGGGTTTGATACCATGAGAAAGGCGCGACCGCTTGCTCTTGGACATGTACACCGGTACAAGCAAGCAGCTATGCCTTTGTTCTGGCCACAGGCAGAGAACTGTTATTGCGAAAGCATCCCTTCAGCGCCGTGTCATAGCGAAGTAGAGACAATATTACCTTGTACCTTGCAGTTTCATACACTGCAGACAAGCCACCCCTACCCCCCCAACGTTAGCAACGTTAGAGTTGTATTGCCACCATCTTCAAGTTATTGCGCACGCCCCACAGCAAGTTCGTAAGCGCCGGGGTTGCGGTTGCGATTTTCGCCGGGAACGCTAATATATCCTTGTGCGAGGGAGGCTTGCGTGAGCCCATCTTACTGAACAACAAGCACGGCATATGTGCGACAGCGGTCGCCGTTTCGGGTACGTACCCGAAACATAACCGAGCGACATGAACTGCGGGCCATCGATTTCTGTGTGCTGTTGTTGCGAATGATACGTAGCAATGATTCCTTTCATTGTACTGTAGACCGGGAAAGTGCGCAGGTTGGAAATGATGAGCGCTCCGGGTGTCGCTGGCTCCGAAAGCGATGTCTGAGTGGAAAATTGACAGGGTCACGTTGACAGTACGTGGGTGAAGTGGGGATCCATCCGCGTGGATGAGCCTGAGACCCATGACCAACCAGTGTTTGATGAAAACGAATCGGTTCATGATATCGATGCATCGGCGACAACAAACACTTTGACGCGCGGCCGATGCATATGGTTCCCCGAGTCGGTTTGGAGAAATAGACTAACGCCAGTTCTGTACAGTAAGCTGTCAAAATCTCGACGTAGACTTCCTTTCAAGTTGCCCCGAAACCAATTCAGGTCTCTTCTCTTTGCGGATACAGAAGCGAAGAGGGCTGAGGTCTCATGACAATCGAGTGGACACTTCAACCAAATACACACTAAGGGTCGAAATCGTCTCCGTGATGCATCGGGATCCGCCATCCAAATGCGAAGGTGTTACAAGATATCCCATCCCGACCAATGACGATATCACGCCGAGGGTCGGAGATCATGCGGGACAGATAATGAACGAAGACGAAGCAAATCAAGGGGTGTGTGCCAGGAGTTGAGATAGATAAGATGGACAATCATGTGGGTCTCCGCCATGAATTTTCATCGAAGGCTCCAGGAATGGTCAGGATAAAGCTCATCTCAGTGGACGTACAAGGACCATGAAGGGGAATCGTCTATACCTGGTGTCATTGCAGGCACATCTGGCCTCAGGCCTCAGGGATCACAAACCCTGCGATCGCAAATAGTCTATCCAGGCCTAGAAGATATGGAACCTGTACCTGTCCAGTAGCGAATATCACTGCTTTACTTGCGGCGCTTGTAGCAAGATGATGAATTTCATCATCTGTAAAACTGGAACTTTCTAAACGCCTGATAGTTTTTCTGATGGTCCAAACAGGAACGCCAGCTTCTCTCGTCTTGTGCGGGATATCCGACTGAGAAAGGAAGAATAGAGAGGGAGGAATTTAGCCAAAATGGAACCTGTTTTGTTTGTTGAACCGGCGATGGCATCTCGGGTATGAGCGTGAGTCGAGTACGTGGTGGGTCATCGTACTTCTTGGTCACGAGAGTGTCGACCTACCACAGGTTCTGGTAGGGAAGTGAGACCCGAGGCTCCGTGAGTGTTCTGATCTGTCTCAATGAATGGATCACGGTTTGATAGCCCACTTTGTCATTAGTGATTATCGACGCAGCCAAAAACCCTATTTACCGCAACAGGTGTAGTACGACACGTCCGAGAATCCGAGGACGGACGCCAGTACTATCCTAGATCTTCCTATCTGCTCCTCTCGCGAGCGGATCCGTGCAACGGCATTCCTCCAAACATCAAGGGTGTTTCCCTTCAGATCCCATCATCATTCATCGATTCCATTGACTCCTCCTAAATCCCCTTGTTCGGGTCGGAACGCAAACTTAAATAGTGGTTCCGCGGGAGGCGTAAGCGAAAAGGCAAAGCCTCGTGATCGCAACTAGGACTCGTTTCGTTGTCGTTGTCGTCACTTTGCCCACAGCCTCGGATGAATAGAAGAATACAACAGATGCGACATTCAAAACGTAATTACAAACACAGATAAGTGCAGATGCACCTTTTCGCACGTTACAAGCCCCAGGGTGTGATGCAAGAAATTACGAACCTGGTCCGGAAAGATTCGGGACCAGGACCAGGACCCGTCCTTTCATCTCAACACCCCCAATAAGTTAGACACAAATGTCCATCGGAGTATGCAGAACAGACGTTGGAAAATCGAGTCGGAGGCGAGCGACACGCTTAGTAGTGCACAGGACGGTTCTTCTCGGTCGTCGGCAGGACGAGTGAGCCCTCATCCTTTTTCGAATCACGGTCAGCCAACAATTCGGCCGCGGCGTAGCGAAAAAAAGGGTACTCACGCCGCTTGTACGAAGTGCGATACGTCCTCGGCGCGAACGCTTAAAGAACTTGACAGCAACGAGAACGGTGGCCATGAAAAGAGCAGCAACGAGCGCTCCGCACATCGCGCTCGCGAATGGGTATTGCTCACGAGTCCCCTCCAAGAGAGGCAAGGACGGCATCCCCCATGGTGCCAAGTTGGAGGTTGAAGAGGCGCCGCAGACTTTCATCCACTTCGTGTTAGAATCGATTGCGGCACCCTGAGAAAGTAGTCTTGAGTCACGTGTCCACGATGATACCTTTGAGAAACAAATACCTCAACGCGATAAATGAATTCGGTCAAAGGGATGTCGCCTTTGTGTTCAAAGACATGGATCGTGTTGAAATCCTCGTCGGTCCCGTTCTTGAATTTGAAGCGCAAAAAGTCGCGGTTGTCTGGGAGAGAGCCACGACGCAGCTCGATGACGAGAGCAGACGCGAAGTTGGCTGTAGTGCACTACTTAAGAACCGGAAATATAAACGGATTTTCCGCCATACGCACCGATACCGTAAATTGAAGGATCATTCTTTATCATCTCTGTCTGCGAGAAGAGAGAAATGAACGGCTGGTAAGTGGTCGACTCGAGGAGGAACTGCAAAGGGTCGCCATCGTATGTGATCCGCTCCAAAGAGCTGATAACCGAGTGAAGTAGGGTGCGCCCGGCGACTACACAAAATGGTCAGATAAGACGATTGAAGGAGGAATAAGAGTTGGAGGCGCACTGTTCCCAATGCCATTGATGGCGGGATCCGAGAAGACACCCATCTCGTGGAAGTTGGCCCAGGAGCGCGCCTGCTCAATCAACGTGGGTGGGAGGCGGTGAGCATAGGACTTGTTGTGGGTCAGCTGGTCATTCATGTAATCATAAATCTTCAAATGAATATTCTCAGTGGGGTTATCACTCTATGATGCTGCAGATTAAACGTACGTTGACCTGTAAAGTAAAATAAGCGAGGATATTCCGCTGCATACTTGTATGCACTTACAGCGTTCTCAAGTGTAGTAGGGCGGCCAAAGACGAAGTCATTAGCAATTTTGAAGAAGGGCTCTGCAGCTTTCTCTGCGGCCTTGAACTCGGGAGAAGCGTAGAACTGCTTCACGTGGTCTTGAAATGCCTAATCATTTTGTGTTAGATCTAGTACTGTGCAAGATTCATCGTGATTACCGGGCAGTCCGTCCAGCTTTCGAGGGAACGGTCGTTGACAGGCTCAACGGTTTCAGCTGTAGCGTAGCGGAATCAACAAATAATATCCACAAAGATCACATAAGGCATCACCTGGAACATATTGATATCCTCCGAGGGGAGCGGTGACCTTGGTCTCATTTGCAAGCTCAATAGTGTTCTTTTCACTTGGCGGGAAAAGGCCTTGGAGCAGTGCGATGGTGCTGTCAAATGCAACACGGCCTTCGCCACCAACCTTGATACGAGCGTGGACCTGATCGAGGTCGACCAGATCGGTGCGAACGTTGTGGATGTAGTTAGCCGAGGATGGGTCGAAATATTCCTTGCGCAATATCGAGCCGAGCTGGAAGGCTTGAACCTGCACGTGACTGTTAGAGCGATGAAACAATTATAGACGCTGGGCGGCGTACTTCGCCCAAGGGTGTCGAGTCGGTATGGGAGCTTTCGTACGTGATGGGGTCCTGGTGGTAGCCAAAGCGGTCGCCATTGCGCGTGATCACAACTACACCGCGGACAGTGGGATGCGACATGTTGTCTGTTGACTAGAGAAGACGATGAGAGGGAAGACCGTACAAGTCTGAGCACTTTCAACGCTGTGAATGGGGTTTATATGCCCCCCACGGCTACCTTGCGTGCTCCATGACTTTCGTTGTCTGCAGGTGAGTGGGAAGCAATTGCGCAACGTGACATGGCCACGCCTTGCATTTCACTCACTCACTGAACATTAATCGGGGCCGTGTCGCGCGTGTTGCACCACGCGAAATCCATGTGACAGACCCTTTCTGAGATACGCGCTCGCTGGAAACAAGAGCTTTCAGGAGGCACACTGAGACCGTGAGGGAAAAGAAGATGCTCAAAGTGTTCAAGGATGTACCAAGATGCAAGTCATGACGGGCTTGCGCATAGCAACCCTTCAAATCATAGAATTAAGCCCGGGCAGTTCGTTATAATCTTGACACTCAGTTCGAGGCTAGAGCCTGGCTCGCCCCCGCAACGAGTAATTGCCGATAAAAACGTGCCAGGAAATGAACGCCAGACGTGCCATAAACATGAGGTTGATGACGAAATTCTTCAGGGATCGCAGACAGGAGATAACGCTGAGGTGTCACAACTTTTGCTGATTTCAGAAAGTGTGCACGATAAAGATTGGGATGGGAAGTTGACGTGAAGGATTCGAAGAGCGGACAAAATACGTTCACGTGACGTGGGAGTAGTGTTAAGGGCAAAGCAGAAGAGCAGCTACACTACACGTGGACCCGGCAAAAGCGGAAGGAAAATGAGAACATATGCACTACACATGTCGCTCTGGCGAAAGAACAAACAGAAGGCCCCCACAAAAGCCGTGATCACCTGCATGTGCCAATTTAGATCACCCCTGACGCCTCGAGGCTTGAGGGTGGGTTACAACGACCGAAAGATTCAAGCTTTACCTCACTTTTTCTTTTTTCCCCCTCTCCCATGACCCCCGCTACGACCATGTCCACCCGGGGTTGAACCACCCGCACTCTCTACCACGCCTTGTGTAGCACCTCCACCAACTTTTTTCTTGCCGCGTGCCTGTTGGAAAGTCGATCTCTCGCTTTTCTTAAGCCATCGCTCGGGATCGGGGGGAGGTGTAACACCGGGCACAACCCCCTTTGGCACGCGTCTTAAGCGAACTCCTCGAACAGCAGCTTGTTCCCTGCCCACATCCCCAGTTTTGCTTGCGGGCGCCGTGACCCCTAGGCCTGTGACGTTCAACAGGCTAGGTGGCACTGGAGGCGGCGCATGTTCGAGGGACCCAGTCACATCAGAGTCGAGACCATCGAGTGCACGAAGGTAGTCGGTATTGATGAAATCAAGGTGTTTTTGTGACGCTCGAAGATTGGTCAATATATCGGAATACTCTTCGCTACTCTTTTGGCGACGGTTAGAGTTACAATTCAAACTATTCACACAAATGAATGATAGTACCGGGTCTGAGGAGTCGAGAAGTTGATTGTACAACTCCAAGGCCGTCTCGTAATTACCTTGTCTGTAGTTCTACAGAAAAGATCAACTCAAACTGCGTGTTATGAATGAAAAAGTACGCACCAGCTGCGCCTCCAGATGCAAAGCCCCTCGGTTTTGTTCGTGTATCTTCTTGACTTTGCCGAGTAGCTGTGCAGCCTCGTCTAGTTGCTGGAGCCTGTAGAGCGAGTAGGTACGCTCAAATGCGGAGGACTCCTCGGAGGGCTCGAGTAGGGCAAGTGCATCATTATAACGCTCCGTTTGCAAAAGAAGGAAGAGCTTTGTCTGCCTAGCATCCTTGTCGTCTGGAGCGAGACGGAGAACTGACCAAGATTATCGAAGACAGCGTGAGTATTGGAAAAAGAAAGACATACCTTTGTCGCATGTCTTGATCGCGTTTGTGAAATGGTTTCCATCGATCTGAGCACACAATGACGTGAAGAGACGTTGGACCCGGTCGCCGAGTGAAGTCTCCTTCTTGAGCAACGCCTTTCGTGTTGTCTTCACTGCGGCGGTGGATCTGGGTGCCATCGTCCAAGTCGTCAAATTCAAGGTCCGACAACACCTCATCTCTTTCAGCAATCATGTCAACAGACGAGTCCGTCCATACATCGTCTCTTCCATTTCTAAACTGATTTCGTACACAGACAAAATCATGCTCCTTGCAAAGAAGAAGCACCCGACACCGACGAAATAATGCAAGACGCCCAGCCTACCCAGGCAACCGTGGCTGAAGCAGTCGCACCAAAGAAGCGACCACGATTGGATCTGACTATGGAACCTAGGGAGCGCAAACGTGGAAAGAGTATGTTTGGACTTCTTGTTGGGACTCTGAACAAGGCAAAGACCGAAGACGAGGCTCGGAACGCCAGCGAAGCGGTGCGAGCTCGTGCCTGTGTTCTCCATTATATCGCATCTGAAACTTTATCCAGGCCAAAAAGCGACAGTTGATTGATAAAAGGCTACAGGATAAACTCCGAAAAGAAACTGACACTGTCAGGAGAGCCGAAGAGGCGAAGAAAGAAAAGCACATTGCAAACCGCAAGGAGGAGGAGATTCAATTGAAGAACTCAATCGTAGGTCCCCTTTGTGTTTCTCTTGGTGTCAGTGAGAGTAACCAGACTCGGGATGACTAGCATAGGCTCCGTCGTGCGAGACTTCCCATCATCGCCAATTTCCTTCTCACCTCAGATGTAATTCCTTCTGATGACTCGAGCCCAACACCCTCACCCAAATTGACCCTCGAGCCAACGCGATCGCATCCCCCACCGCTGTACTTCCTTCCAGCGGTCCTGACACCTGCTCAAGAAGCTTTCATCGCTAAACGGAAAGCAGAGGTGACTCATCTCCTTCACTGTCCTTACCGCAGCAATTTTGATCATGAGAACGTTCACCTAGGCAGCCGAAACCGCCAAGAAGGAATGGGGCACCTTTCTCGGCGAACGCGATGCGGCCATTACTGAGATCAAGGAGCTTAGGCAGCGAGTGGTCGAGGAGGAGGCTCGCAAGCAAGCAGAGCGTGACGCTGCCAAAGCAGAGGAAAGCACTAAGCCCGATCCCATCCCAACTAGTGAACAGACCGGAAGCCTCAAGCTTGAACCCTCTCCGTCCGAGGCCAAAATGGACCTGGACGACACGCCTGTCGAGGAGGGACACGCATCAATCAACAAGCAGGACAGCTCGCGGTCTGACGAGTCCGAAAGGAAGGATGATCCTACGACGATGCAAGCGGATGACGACGATGCCGTGGAGTATTGAAGAAGATCTGACAAGGTAGTGATTTTCCTCACTTCTTCTCGCCATCTCATGCTCCTTTATTTTATTCCGTGCTACACGTTTTCCTGCACCGTATTCATCCTGTCTCTTGTTCGTAGGTCGCTCCTGTATCTAGACCGTGATAATTTTATCTTTTATCAAAGGGTATTTCGTTATTCCCCACACCGTTATCTGTGCCCGCGGTTAGGTTATACGCTTTCGGCATCACGACATCTGCCATTTTAAAGCAAACTCAATGGCGCGCCTGATGGGCCGCCAGATTCTCGATAACTGCTTGCGCAAGTCTGTTCTCGTTACCGGCAGCACGGATACGGGTATCACCTTTCTGTGATGCGGCGATGGAGTCTCCGGCGCTGGTGCAATTCTAGCCACGCTTCTAGCATCTTCCGTCTTCGTTAAGAAGGGTCGTGAAACGTTGTGGAGGGGGCGCAGCTTGGCGCATCGCCGCCGCCTCTCTCCATCTCCCCCTGGCACCTCTTGCCTAGGAAATACTAGCGTGCGAGTGGCATGACGTCGCAAACTTCTCGCATAGAAGGGGAACACGCGCGCGCGAAGACAGGGGGCTAGACAGCTGACCAGATACGATCCCATACACTTTCTGATAAACCAAATGACACGAACCCTGTCACAATGTCCCGGATCCTGCACCCGACCTAGGGCTGGCCCCCATCCTATTCTCATCTAGTGCCTCGTGGCTATTAAGTTCTGGCCAGCTCCTTACTCCCTGGTATTCACATGGTCTCGAGGCATCAACGGTCCCAACAAAATTGGGAACGGCGCACCGTTCTCTCCACGTTAGCCACGTATTCGATTCCTCTCTCATAAACCCCAATTCATGTTACTCCAGCGGGCGCTGGCCGTGCAGAAGCTCGGCACCTTTGCAGCTCAGGAGCGATCCCTCATGAGGAGATTTTTACCCGTGTCTGTCGCCTGCCAGATTTCTCGATCCGAAACTGATGGCCTTCCTGTTACTGTACGTCTGTCTGGCTGGCCGTCTTCTGCGACCCTTGCTTCTCCCTCCAGCAGTGAGGTGATAATCCCCGATTCGATGAGTGAATCCCGTTCTCTTGGCCCCCTGATCTCATTTCCCCCAAAGACTCCGCACTCATTTCTTTGTGTTTATTTTTTTATTCCAAAAAAAATTAAGCACGATGAACAGCCATACGATGAGGGACGAGAAGGCCCACGGTTCGTTCTGTCGATAGAACAGCCGAACGCGGATCCCTTTGGATCAGATCCAAGATGAATATTCGTTTATGCGGTACCCACTACTCGGAGCGCCGCAGCACAACGCCCACTCTGTGCTGGTTCGCGAGAAACATCTAGCCGGTATTCTACCCAAGAGTCGGCTCAACTTCCCTTGTCCAACCGATCTCGCGTAGCCATGTGCTATCGAGTGCGGTGGGGGGAATTTACCCCATAGAGGAATGACTCGGGCGAGGAGCGGTGTGTCGGGCAGCGGACGGAGAGAGGACTACTGTAATTGTCGGAACTGGATTAGGTATCCGGGAATGGCGGGGTGGTAATTTTAAAATAAACAAGGATACTCGGAATTGAAATTCTGTCTTTCTTTTGGAGTCCCTTCTTTTTCATTATGGCCGTTTCCGGAGTTGGCGCTTCTCACCGACTCGGCAAGCGATGATGGCTGTAGGTCACCCTACGCCGTGAATTTGGTTGGTCCAATCCCAGTCCCAAGAGCGCTGCTTGGCCGGCCCTTCGCTTTTCGAGCCAATCGGCGTCTGTGCTCGCACTCCGGCTGCAGGGGGCCTACCGGGCCTGATTGCTCTGCGGGTGGTGCTACCTCCCGCAGGGCCAATCAGCCGAGACCTAGACCCAGCATGGAGTAATTACAATCTTCCCACGAGAACGGGATCACGTCCCGCATGTTTCTCGAGAATAGACAAATAATACAAGGTCCCGCCGATCGTTCCCACGAACGGCGATAGATTCCGAATCTGTGGTTCCGATCAATTTACGTGCCACTTCAGGCAGACCGCGGCGTTGGCCAATGCCTCCGCGGTGAGGCTCGCACTCTGAGAGCAAAGGCTTCTGGGTCTATCATGCAAACAACTTGGACAAGTACATTACGTCTGTCCTCCTCAAGCAGCAAGCGGAGGTAACAGTAACACGGCCCAAATCATGCAGAGCACAAGGAAAACAAGAACAGGTAAAACATAGAGGAGAGACAATTGCATGGAGGAAATAATGGGACTATAATGCGCAGATGATAAAGCGAGGTGCAGAGGCAACTGGAGTTGAATGAAACTTAAGAGTTAGACAAAACAACGAGAAGAATAAGAATGAGAAGAATGAGAAAGCGCCGCTTTTGAGAGAGTTTCTGGGGTATCGGCGGAGCCCCACAGAGATTGAAGATATGCAAGCAAGCGAGGCAGCTGGGAATTGTGTAATGCTACAATGTCGGCGATGATGCGCTCAAGAGATGGACCACTATTGAAGGACGTTTAGTCACAAAGAACAATGACCAGTAGTCGTAGCCCACCTTAATGATATACAATAAATGCGATGGGAGGGAATCAACTTGCAAGTGTGAAGAGTATGCTGGTTTTACAGTAGTGGTTCGGCTGTTGTTTGGGCGTAGCCACTCCAGCGAGTATTGAAAGGTTCTTCCACGGGAAGAGAGGTCATCTGAGTGTAGGCAGGCTCCTGCATGTGGGTCATGCAGTCCGACGGGAGGTATGATCCCACATGATCACCGGTTTCGCTGAAAGTTGCGCTGACGGGGGAAATCGGTAGATCTTGCATGTACCCTGGCTATTCGGGTGTCAGCCTTCCCGGTACAGCGCCCCAAAGGCTATGAAACGCACATTACAGGAGGTCAACGCATAACGTTGGTGTATGCTGACTGGAGAAGCCGTGGAAGAAGAGGGCACGGGGGAAGATGATGCTCTTTGCTCGTTCAGCTGATACACAACAGTGAGGAGCGTGGTTTGGAGTGGGATATCGCCGTCAGGGGAGCGTCCTTGAACGGTCTGGACGATCTCCTGAACGATGGAATATCGTCCTGGTTCTGAAACCGACGTTAGCCCGTCGATCGAGACCCTTGTTCTGGAAATGGGAACGTACCATGGGATTGACACAAGCGGTCCCAGTATTGGGGGATCAGGGTCGTTCGGTAGAGGAACATGCCGGAATCATCTTTGGTGGGAGTGCAGTTCACATCCGTAACATCGGTGTGAACACAATTGCCATCGAAGTAGACAGAGCACGAGGATTTGGCCACCACAAACGAGGGAGAGGTGAAAGTGACGACAGGGTCGATGGCACGCAGAGGACGAGGCTTTGGAGAGTGAAAGATGTTCACCTGTGAGGTCTGGGAGAACGTGTGCGCCTCTGGAGAGTGTGGCGGAGTCATGAGGGGATTTCCCATAACAATACCGGCGTCGTCTGAGGGGGACCAAGGCTCATTCGCCGAGAGCACATCGATATGCACGAGTGCGCGGGCGGTGCGGGCCGGCGCATGAGTGCGTTCCATGGCATGATCCGACGCGGATGGGCTGGGAGACTCGCCATCTGAGGCGTGGGCATCATCGAGTGAAGGCGAGACCTCATGAGCATCTGGGGGAGGTGAGTAGTGGCGATTAGAAAGCAGCTTGAGGACTGTGCAGAGACATGAGTACGAAGAGACAGGATCAGAGGCCGGAGAAGTACTGACTCCTCTTCCCGCCGCAGGTATCACGAAGCTGCTGAAGGCGACTGCCTACTTGCTTCGCAGTCCTTCGCTTTCCAGTGACGTGGTAAATATAGTCTGAGATGAAGCGATTTCGGTTAGGGAACCTGCTAAGAGATCGAGTTGAGCGCGAGGTCTCTGGACGGTACTTGTCGAGGGCTGACAAGGATGGGATGAGTAGGTGTGTGAGGGAGGTGGGGGTATGGGTGAGGCGGACCTTCTATCAAGGCAGCCTCGAGGTAAGGAGGCCAGACGGCCTCGCCCTTTCCTTTGAGTGTCTTCCAGCTCTTCCGACCACTGACGATGGTGTTGACCGCATCACGAGTCCTGTCATCGCAGGCAAGGGGATAGGACAGATCATCGACCGCTGACATGCGGACAAAGTCAGAGAGGGAAGAAGGGTTGGCCATCCTGCGCAGACTAAGGGAATGGGCTAAAAAGAGAATGACAGGTCAAGGACTCGACTGAGAGGTACGCGCTAGCGCGGTATAAGAGCACAAGGGGGCTAGCGGGGATACTAGTGCACGGCTAACTAAAAACGAGGTGGATTATATCCTGGTGAGCGTTCGCTCACTAAGTTGATGTGAGATGGGAACTCAACGCTTTCTTCGTGCACCAAAAATTGGCGCATCCCTCCCGTCGGAATCAAGTTACCGTAAGTAAAAGTCAATTCAAACCATCTTTGTTCGGTCACACACATCGCAGATCTATGGCAGCTTAAGCATTTCCGTTAGCCGCTCACTTGCCAGGCATTCGAACCCACCTTACCGTCACCAGCCCCCCCGCGACATAATTAAATCACTTTTCCTTTTCAGTTTATCCCTGGCTTCTCCATCCCCGCTCGCCTCCCCGTTCCGAAAGAAATCCCCTCCCCAGGACAGCATTCATGTTCTCTTTTCTTCCCGGGATCCCTTAATAATTCCGGCCACTCTTCCACCGCTCGTTGCCATTAGTGGGGTAGCACGAGATTTTCACCTGTGGGTGCCGCAACCGCCTTTGGTGGCTCTGCAACGGAGTCGGAAAAGTCCCGGCCGTCCGTAAATGGTAATATACAGTTCTTTAATGGTTAACGTAAATGTTAAAAACCTACCAAAACCCAAATTTCCCACTCGTCGGCAACGTGGAATGGATCCACACTCCACTATTTTTTTGGTGCTTCGCACGTCTTCCCGTGTTGCGAATGGCGACAGTCGAGGGGGAAAAAAGGAATTCCACAAACACAAAGAAATCTCTTAGGCCCTCCTCCGCGCGACCGAGTACGGCCCCGTACGACCATTGTGCGATCCGATTTCGGGTAAACCGCAAGAAAGAGAGAGACTGGCGGAGAGAAAGACCCCGCGCCCCGATGGTATTAGCTAATCCACCAATAGAACAGCAGCGCTTAGAAGGTGGGTCAACAAATCGCGTGTTTAGCTCTGAACGTCCAGCATCGCCCCCATCCTTCTCGACGTAATTCGTGTTTTTCCGCCGTGGGTATTTCATGAATGTGATCTAGACAATACTCATGATGAGAAGCAAAGAGAGGAAAACACGAGCTAGCATGCGCGGAAGTTGCCTTGGCCGAATCTTGCATCATGCCAAATAGTGGTGAGTGACATCGCTAGACATGGAACGCGATCTGGCTACCTTCCAAATTTGGCCAGATTCCATATCGAATAGAGTTGACTTACCGCAAAATCCCCCAATCTCGAGATCCGTGTAATTGGCTGGGGCTAGCATATCTATTATCAATTCCCTGGCCAATGATCACACTGATCTGTCAGACGAGGCGTCACAGACATTGCGATTCTCAGATACCCGGAAAGTGAATCATTAGCAAACCGACTGACTTGTCGGTCCACTGAAGTGAAATGGTCTGTCTGCTGTGTAAAAACACGAGCTTCCAGCCTTCCTCGGAACCCACCGTGCCATGGGTTCGTTTCACATACTCCTCCGACCTCAGCTTTCACAAGCAATCACTTAATCACCAGCCCAGTTAGATAGAACGATCTGGACCGGAAGATGTGTCTCGACGATTGGATCGCTCATAGCCGGCTGAAGAGGCCCTACGGCGACGACATTCGTGAACGTTCTACCGCCGCCCCGCCAGAAGCACAACCTCCCCAAGCCGACGTCTCAAGTCGAACACACCACAATAACGTTATCGCGCCTGGCTGTTAATATGTCCCGATTGCGTACCCGTCCCAACAAAGCAATCTCCCCTCCGAAGGTCCGGCATCGCCCGCCCGTGGCTCCTCGTCTCGCGACTAACGTGGCCCGAGGGGTTTGTACCTTTCTGACGAGCTTCCCCTCAACGCGCGTTGCCACTTGGGCGAAAACGATCAGTCGCGAGGGGAAAGATGTGAGACAGAGGTAATCTAGCTTCCGTTCGCCACCCCTCGCTTTCACGTCTCTTTTTCTTTCACCGGCCCACCTTTAATGATCTTAGGTTTCGGGATCGGATCGATCTCCGCGAGCCGGCCGCGGGCCGCACCTCGCGCAGCTCTCGGAACCCGGCAGGCTGCGTGATGCCAACGCCCAACGCCCAGCGCCCGGAGCCTTTTTTGTGTGAGGCGCAAATGGGCCCGCCAACCGCGGGCGAGGTCAAAGCTTGCGCAGTGTGACGACGAAGAAACACGAGCAACAGTGACGTTCGAAAATCAACTGATTCCGAATGATGCTTGGCCCCCAGCTGTGCTTGGGCCGCCAGTGTGTCATCGTCATCGTCGGGACTAGCAGGTGACTAAAAGGCCCATCCCCATTTGTCACCTGTCTTCGGGTCCCCGGTCGTGGTAATTTTGCGCCGTACGTACAATTTTGCGAGAGTTTACCGAGGGCTAGATCCACTCGCTGATCAACAAATAGTGCAACTTAGCTTCATATATGCCGAGGCTCGTGCGCCTAGTTCCCGCGACGTGGGACAGTCGACTCACGTCCGGCGGCACTGCGCGCTCTCTCCACAAGTCGTTCTTCTAGGGGGGTGATTAAGAACACCCATCCCGCCCACCACACAGAATCGGGTAAAGACAGCAAGGTTGAAAATAGAGGCCCGAACAAAAAGGTTATCTTAAATCCAGGATAGTCTTTGAGTAAACATCAGGACGTAGATATGGTATACGAAGATTCCGAGTGTCAGTAGTCCATGCATACAGACGTATGGATGATGAAGCAACAGAGAAGGAAATGTAACAAGCATGGCGGAAACGTGAAACGTGTTCGCAGCCGAGCCGCGTCAAGCTGTCCACGTCCGCAGTCCAAGAAAGTAAGAAACCAATACCGGGTCCGTATATGAAGGTGTATTCCGGCATCACAATGTCCGGAGTACTAGATTCGCATAACATAACCTCCCTCCCTCCACGGCATAACGGGTTGCCATGCACAAGCAGCGAAAAATGCGACTTGCACATGCCGCGCCGTACTATCACCACTCTCACACGACTGGGGAAGGAGTCACTGTTGGGATTGTGATGGCGGTAGTTCTGATAGAAGTCAGCGTTGGGGTTGTGAGGACGGTCGGCACGGCAGGTAAAGCTCGTGAGGGGCAAGGCACGGTAGGAGCAACGACGCCGGATGAGTCCCAAGCGTTGGGGTAGGTACACCCTGAAATAGCGGTCATTGCGCCAGCTGTATCCTGTGCATCGAACCAGCCATTTTCCTGAGAGACCGATGGCGTGAGCTGAGGGGGTGGGAGCGTCGGGATGGTTCCGGTTGGCGTGTACGTAGGGAGAGCGGCATAGATGGCGCCTTCGATGTCAGAAAGGGTTGTTGGAGGCCATGGGAAGGACACAGTTTCAATGGGTGCAATAGTGCCTGCGCCGGGCCCACCAGTCTGCCACGCAGAATACGTGCCTGCGAAGGGTTCCTGGGTGCCGCCCAATGCCCGACATTTTCCGATAGCCACGCGGGGGTCGGTCGGGAGCCAACCATTTTGCAGTCCAAGCTGATACGACCATACCGGTGCTTCCACTGTGCCTGAGGTAGAGGAGTTTCCAATCTGTAGAAAACACGAGATTTCGCCCTGACGTCAACAATGTTGCGCCCGCGCGGTAGAACCTCACGCACCTTCCACGTCCAGAAGAACCAATTTTGTAATGCGTCCATGCTTGCTAGCGAGAAATCAAGGAGCCCATCCTTCATTGTTTGGTTCCAGGTTTGCCAATTGGTAAAGGTCGTGCAATCTCCCGTATATGTAGCCGCGTTCCCGACGCCCAGGAGGTACAAGCCACAGTCGTTAATCGCACTGCTGAACTCGCCTGCGACGGAGACTCCGAAGGCAGTTTGACTAATTCACAAGTTGGTTAAGTGTTTGATTCACGTGAGAAGTGTAAAGATACGCACCTGACGTTCATGTCTGGCCCAAAGCCGTTACAAGCTTGCAACGGCCAAACACCGCCCGATTCTCCAGTTCCATCATCTACGGCGATTGGGGCAGTGTTGGGCTGTCCATCGAATGAGAAGTAAGGGTGGACATCGATTGCGATCCGATCTGAGTTCGGTAGGAAGTTTGCCCACGCCGCCAGGCCAGCGAAACCATCGTGAATGACAATGAATGGCCCATTGCCCTCTCCATACCCGGTAATGCTTCGAATCATGCTGTGAACTTGGAGGTAACTACAGTAGAGATGACGAGAACGAGGTGTGTCAGCGGCTGTCAGCGGGCGCTCATGTAGGATCAAGAAATGTAATCTCATCAAGCGTTTGAATAGGTGGCGATAACATAATCGCGTGATTAGTGGACGCAATTGAGGTTTGAAATGAAACAAGACGCAAGAGAAGGGAAGCAGAAGAGAGGAGGGCCACGTCGAAACAGAAAGACTCACAAAGAAGTTAACTCGTTCTGCCCAATGGTCGTGACGAGTGCCTCGTTAACAATTCCAAACATTGGGACAACGTTCCGATATTCCGGTTGGGAGATAAACTCTGTAATTATGCGTATGTAGTCCAGAGTGCGTTGTGCGTTCGCTAGACCCATGAATCCATTCAGGAAGTTGATTTGTCCCGATTTTCCCGAATGATTGTAGCCTGTTGGAAATGCGGAATACGGTAAAACGAGGACCGCAGACCGTAGCGTGGGTGCACGTGGGAAAAGAAGTAAGAGGTAGCGTAAGATACGTCAAATAGATGAGCCGAGTAGAATGTCGTCGCCACGTACCGTTCTGAGAGCCAGGAATGGTGTGAAGGTCCAGACAGATGCGCAGTCCGTATTTACGCGCCCAGCCGATGATACGGAGGATGTACCTGCGTAAGGAAGATCAGCGTCGTCCCCTTTCCATCTGAACACGGAAGCAAATTTAGATATCAAGAAAGACGTTCTATCGCTTCTCGGTTCACGTCCGACACTTACTTCCAGCTGACCTGCGCCAAGAACGGCTCCCCCGGCCAGGTGTCAATCGCCCAGAACGGAATTGGCAAGCGAATCCAGTTCAAACCCGCTCCTGCTATCTCGGCGATGTCTTGCTCAGTCTGTGAAAGAATGCACCCGAACAAGCGCCGCGGTGGTAGAGCGTTGGGAACAAGGGTAGGTCAGCGCAAGGTGACGTGAAACGGGAGATGTGTCGCACAATGAAAGTGTCATAATGTGCCTCCAATTGCGGTTGTAGCCCACCCCCAGGGCCTGTATCGGCCGCCATGGCCAAGCTGAGGGTCCACTCGTCGACTGCACCGGGGTATTTTTGAAAGAGCGCAGGGGAAATGAACGGTTCGATAACGAATAGACCGCCAAGATTTACGCCATTCACACTGTTGGTCCCCCAGACCCAACTTGTATTCAAGGGTGGTGTCCAAGAGTTGGGTGCAGCGCCATCATTGAAGGGATCTTGAGGGTCATAAATCCCTGTAAGGAGCAGGTCATGATCGTAGTCAACGAGACTGGTGATAATGCCTAATAGACTAGAAAGCTAATAATGCGGGGAAGAATATATTTCTCCGTCTCTTTTCGACGGACCCACAGGAACGCCTATCTAAAGCCAACAATCGAAAAGACACGGAAAAACCGAGGAGACATAGCAAAGCGTGGGAAATAAACAGCCCTCTTGCACATTACGTGCTGGCAAGGCACCAACAAAAAAAAAACAAGGGGGTTCACTGCAAAGAAAGAGAGAACTCACAGTAGCCTCCGAACGAATTATGGTATATGAAGGACGTGTTCCCAGATACTATTATTGAACCATCGCCACCCGTGGTCGCATTGGAGCTTGACGGGGGGTTTTTGCCATTGCCGTTGCCACTGCCACTGCCGTTGCCACTACCGTTGCCGTTGCCGTTAGCAAGGTTGCTAGAGTTCTTGTTCTTGTGGATCACAACGAAATAAACGGGGAGAATGATGGTAAGGATAATTGCTACGAGAGCGGCGACGGCGACAGCCAAGAACGCGGGGCGGCGATAGGGCGGCTTGGTGGCAATTGCGCGCTCAGGGAGGACAGTTTCAGATTCCTTGCCTGTCGGTAGGAAAGTAGTGGACTCGGCGGGGGTAAGGCCATCTCGGCTTTGTTCTGGACCATTGGTACTGGCTGCAATTGAGTCCCGCGGAGTGTTGCCAAGGTCGGGAGAAAGGCCTGGGTTGAAGAAAGAGGCACGTGGAGGTTCGAGCGTGCCGTTATCGAGGTTCAGCGGGGAATGCATCGGTGTAGCATAATCCGAGTTGACCGTCGAAATGGGGCGGTCTTCAGCCATACTTTGAGAGGGGACGGAGAAGATGGGGGAGGGCGTCAAGGGGAAGGGAGACACTCCTGGGCAGAGGACACCCGTGGGACCCCCCTTCTTCCAGGCAATTTCATTTTGGTCAGCGCTGACTGTCAGTGTGCATGTAGCTTGGCGTGTAACGTGCGAACGTGCCCCGAGGTACAGATTATCAGATAACTTTGCTTATCCCCACCCCACCAACGATCAGAGTCCGAGTCACTTCATAGGATTCTTATATCTTTGCGTAACGGTCAGAACATGGTCGTGGCTTCGTAGTCCCGCCTTGTCCTCATCGGACCACGAGGCCTACACGAGACGGCTCCTTAAAAGGAAAAACCAATGTTTCCATCTGCGGAAATTGTTGACTTTGTTCCCACAGCTAGTCAGATCTTGTCATCGTCGTTATCAATGACACCTCTTCGACTTCTACACTCCTCACGGCCTGGCTCTCAGTTTGTTGCCGCATCGCCACTATCTGGTCGTCTCCACAGTACAGGAAGCAAAGATTACTAAGCATCTCCATGGCCTCTCCAAAGGCGACTGCAAGCGCCTCCGCTTGATCATGCTGTTTGTTCTCTCTCGTCCTCCAATCTGAAGCGCACCCCCTGTCTGTTCGTTTAAATGGGTCTTTTGTCAAAATATCGCCTACGTCTAGTCCTTTTTTGCCCAAATGATTAACGTCGTTCTCCATTTCTATTAACATGTGCACACGCTGATCCGAGCACACCGCGAGTCGTTCTCTTTCGGGGATCGCACCTTCTTTTGTACACGGCGACTTTTGATCTGCGGTAGCCTCTACACAAATATCTTCGACTATCTGATGGCCGCCCAATCCCATCTCAAGACCGCGTGTGTACTGTACTCACTTTGACCTTGGACGCCGAGATCCCGTGTTGCGTGCTTCTAGTCGTCTTCTTTTAATTAAGGACTTATCTCATTCACCAACATCTATGTCATTCGTCGGGGTTGGGGCCCCGAGTCACCTGAGCTTCTGGCGTATTTCGACATTTGGTTGTACACGTCATTTTATCAAGCTTTCACGGTCAACCAACCTGGATCTCTCGGGGGCTTGCGCTGACGTACTTGGCAGGCATAGAAAGCAAAAAATAGATCATAGTACGTGAACAAACAGGCCGCATCACCTGTTAGTCCAATTAAGTTTGCCCCAGGCTACAGTAGACAGCCCCTTATGTCCCTCAACCTATCTCTTCGGTCTTTCTGCGGTAAATGGAGCTTCCAAAGGCTGGTCTGGGTATTTATTTTTACAAGAATCCGGCCTACCAGGCCGAGCCCACCTACGAGAGTGTCCTGAAGTCTTCTAACAACTCCCGAAGTGGGCCCATACTGTCTTGAGTTTCACGATAGGATTATACGATACAGTCGAATGTTGCGTGGCCAAACTGTCAGAAAGGAGAGTAAGAAAATCTCTTCTTCGCCATAGTACGAATTCACATCAACCATACTCTTTAGAGTGCTCAATAGTTAGAAGGCTATGACATGCGCGACACGTTCGAGCAGCCTCCATCACTATGCCAGAGAACTCGAATATCACCGCCCAACGCCGTAGTGAATCCGACGAGCGACACCACGAACTACGGATGGTATCGTTGTTGGAATTGCAAGGATTGTCCTTGTTGAAGAAAGTGGTGCGCATTTTGCTTGAATACCCCTCTCCCCCTTCGACTCTCGGAAAGAACCTGAGACGCCTGAGGTCTCTTTTACACAACTCCTGGGTTGGGCGTCGGCCTTCTCGACGAAATGGTGGGTCCAGGGAGACCTTCTCATAAAACTGGCGCGACTGGCAAAACCCATTGATAGGTTTGAGTGAATTTCTTCGGCTTTCCCAGGACAGGTGTTAAACAGCGACTCTGGTTGTCTCAATGGCCGACACAGTCGGTGTTGTGCTTCCGCTGAATGATGACTGTTTGACAGCATCCTTCGGCCGCCCTGAATATGGCGGCCGCTGTTCATGAGGTTGGACGTGACTTCCGATGCTGCGCACAGTTACGCAGTACCCGAGACGTCAATGAAGATTTTTTTGTCGGCATTCCGTTCAGGTCAGGATCCTCTTCACTGGCTAAGATCTGTGCAGGCGGGACTACCTCCCACCCATCGGACGAGTACAGGCGAAACACAGCCAGCGATGCCTCCCACCGTGGTACAAAGCATGGTGCCGTAGTACCAGATCCATGAATGACAGTGCAGAACTCACGCTGCCGTGTCCGATTTGCTGTCCAAGGTCATAGCGGCCAGGTGCGCTCTCAGCTGGCTTCTCAATTGCCCTGGCGTCAGGGTAATTACTGCTGGTAGAATCTCCCTCGTAGGTGAGACAAAGGAGGTGGGGCAAGCACTTCGGGGTGTCTACTAGTCTTCCTAATGAGCTCGCTCAATTCTAGCCGAATGTCGGGTCCCTACCACGGCCGACTGGACAGGGTCTTTCAGGGAGCCGGGGCCGCTCAGAGTCATAGCCAGATGGCCAGACAGCTCACTGAGGCGATGTGTACTTTTTGCCGTCCCAAACATTGGGTAAGTTCCTCGTCTAGTATGCACCCCCATGCAGCATCTCCGCGCTTACTGTACTACGAACAAATATCGCTTATGGGTCGGGGCTCACGCAAACCACGAGGTTGTGTCAGATTCTCCGTACACATGCTTTTAGACTACCTTCATTTGGCAATATTTTAGTATAAGTTAGCTTAGAGGTATATTGATCTCATGGGATCTATACTTATTTATCCTCGCTCTATATGGCTCGCCCAATTAGAGCGTGTGCTCGGTTTCATTTGAATTTGGGATGGCAGCGCTAGAATCACGTAAACACGTAAACAATGTCAACAGCTATCTTGATCACTCTACACAACACTCTGGGGATCATCCTATTTTGGTATAAGAAGTAATGGCTTTGGAGCGAACTCTATGCAGGCCTGCGCCTTTGCTGAATTGTGATTGTTTTTTTCCACGTTGTTCACGATCAGAAGGTGATGCTGGGACAATATCTGCACAAGTGTACTTTTGGGGCCCAGCATGCCGGGATCCCGGTCTCGAAATATATATATTGAGGTACTAGAGCAAGGGCTGTGAAATGAATCGCCTGTCCACTTTGATGTCTGAGCGCTGAGCACGTGTTGGGCGGAGTTTGATCCTTATCCGGCATCCGGGAACCGCCCAGACCAGACTTGTGGCGTCGTGGAACGTGGAACGGAGTGCAAACTCGCCTGAGCCGGTGCTAATGGATCCCTTCGAAGTCAGGATCCAGTTTCTGTCTCTCATACGAAAACTTAACGCGTCAGTCCCCCATGCAGCCCGTTTAATGTCTTACTCAACGATAGGCTCACCAGTTCCCAGCAGTCTATACAAAAAGTCGTTGGTTTTGCTCTGAAGTTCTTCTCCCAGTGCGGCGAGGATCTGTGGGATTGCATCGTGGAGGAATGCCAGAAGGTGACGATGAGTTTGCACCTGTCGTTGGGGCCTATGCTCACCTTTCATAGGGCTCCATCAACAACCGAATAAACATCCTCTACTTCCTCGATTCGTTATGTGAGGCGTCACTGCTGGCCAAGTCTCGCCCAAGTGCTCTGGGACAGGGCGTCCAGCCCGACAGTTCTTACTATGTCGACTACGTGGGTCGAGACCTTAGCAGAATTGTCTTGTCAGTCGTTCCGGAAGGCCGAGTAGGTCTCCCAAACCTCATGAGCACAAGACAGGTGAGTTTTACATTGTTCTCCCCTCCCCTCCCCCCCACCCGCTCAATAAGGCCAGATACTAGAAGACTGGCGAAGCAAGCGTGTTCTTGATCCGCAAAAGGTCGACGATGCCCTTTCTGCTCTTACCACCCGGAACGCAGGAAGCGAAAACACACCACCACCGTCCCCGCTAGCTCACGCTCCCTCAAGACCAGAGGCCCTCCCGCGAGACGAAGTCTTCAAACGCATCGAGGCAGACCGCGAGCGGCACAAGCGGTTGCGTGAGCGTCGCTGGGTGCAGCCCACCACGCACGCCCCTGCACAATCTGCCCCACTAGCTTCGTTCATGCCTCTTACGGACGATAACGGCGGCGTCGAGGAGCTCACGATCGACATCGAATTCGAAAACGAGTGGGAGACGACCAGTGACTGGAATGAGGATGATGACGAGGCCGTGGCAGAGGAGAATGACTTGTGCTACCCGAGGAACAATCCCCGCGACTCAGCCCCAATGGATATTTCTTGATGTTCACTACGTTGTACATCATTCTCTGTGCTGTATTTTACTTTTATTCGTATGCAACTACTTGGAACAGATTTTTCTTAAACGGTGCCTTCACCAACTCGTGTCAGTCCTCCTTGCGTCGTTTCAGTCTCCCCCTGTTATCTCTGGAAGGGGCTATCAGATCATCAGTGGATTCCTAAAGCCTGGACACTTACGCAAACATAGCACTTTTTCGTTTACGACTTTCCTTCTTTGTAGCGGAACGCTGTTGTTTACGCCTCGCCGCAACCTCGGGATTGGTGGCAAACTGCAGGGTCGCCGTCAACTACCGTACGAACGAACCGATCACAGCTTTAAAGCACACCTTTACGGCACGGGCGGTCCTCCTTTCACGCTGTACCCCTAAAACTGTCTGTCGGATCTTGTTGTATGTGACAGCGAACTTTGTTGTGCCGACTTTTTGTTGTACGAGGTCCTGGAGTTCCACGGCCGTTGCCTTTAGCTCGACTGAAAGTAAAAAAAATTGAACGAGACAATACGCGGATGCTACTAGCGCTGCTTACCCATCCGCTGATCACGGATAGTATCATCTTCGGTGATACGGTAAATTGGCGATAGAATGTGCATCAGAAACCCTTCCAGCTGGGGGGCATCCATGTAGTTCGCCATTGCTGCAAAGAAACGCAGGATAGCCGCAGGTTGTTCGTCCCAGTTCTCCTGCGGAACAATAAGTGGAATCCCTTATCTGAAGAGAGGCTGACTTACACTGATGGCCGAGCGACTTCTCCCAAAAATAAGTGCGGCACGTATCTGGAATGATAGCTTAGAGAAGAGCCATGGAAGGGGGTTATCTCTGTTTGTTTCGTTGGCGCGTTCTTCCTCCTGCTCCACAGAACCTTCCTCATCGCCCTCGCACTCCGAGTCCTCGCGTTCGGAGCCCTCGTGTTCGGCATATTGAGGGTTCGGCATTTTAGTGGCACAGAAACACTTCCCGATATAGAAAAGGTTCTTAACAATCTGCGTCCCTAACGCCGAGTTGAGGTGTGGGCTCTTGAGTTGCGTAGAGTGCTTCCCAGCGATTTCCCTCAAGTCAAGCCCGACCAACGGCGACGAGGTGGGATACCCCTCCTGAGGTAGCTCGGCAACTGGGGTCGCGGCGAACAACTGTCCAACTAGGCGCGCAGAAGCCATCCGCACCCACGCATGAGGGAAGAGTAGATGTGCGACTACGGCGGGCCAAGGAAGCTTTTGCGGGCGGGTGGCTATATCGGGGAATATCCGGACGATTTTCCCTAGAACGGTGAGGACGTGGTATGCAACTTGCCACTCCTGGTCGACATCCAACTCGCTCTCTTCGTTTTCGAGCTGTTGCGAGCTTCGCAGGAGATTTGCGTTGAGGTCTTCCAGGATAGCGGGAAGATATGCTGCGGCGTCGGCCTGCAGTGCGTCAATTATAACACCGTACACTTGGGCGGCGACTCGTGTCAGTTGAGGGTTGGCCTGCTGGCTAGCCCAAGAACGCAGATGCGACATGAGGAGGCGACGATGGTCAGCGTCGAGGCGCAAAAACAAGTTCTTGATAATCTCTGCGGCCATTTCGCGGCACTTTGCCGAGTCATCGTTTGCGATGACCATTACAAGAGCTACGAACAGAAGGTCGGCATATTCACCTATCAGCTTTTCTTCGAATTTCGAGACTATAGCGCTAAGTAGCTCCAATACGGAGAACCGCCCACTCTCGTACGTGTATGCGGTGTTCTTTGCGAGGAAGGACATCGTGGTGCGTAGGCGGCCTTTGCCTTGTGGGTAGTCCAGCAAGAACTGTAAGAATACACCACGACAGAGCTCCTGGACCTGCGCGGACTGGTTCGTTACTATGATCTCAGAGACTCGCTCCATGAGATCGTAGATATCCGGCACAATGAACTTGCGAGCGACGATTGCCCGTAGCATTGCAAAGACGGAGGCCTGACGATCCGGCTCCTCAAGGTCCGGCCCTAACAGCTCAAGGAGATAAACCAGGTCTTTCTCCTTGACTTCCGAATTTGACTTGTCGCGCACGATTGCGGCCAGGGTTTTGAGCGCAGTCTGGGCAACTTCGGACTCGGTACTGCCTATCTCTTTCAAGATGTCGATGGTTTGTCTGACGAAAATGGGAAGAGACTTGTCCAGATTCTTCAGTGGGCACTTAATAATGGCCGCAGATGCCTTAAGCCCGTGGGTTAGGACGGTAGAGTTACTCGAGTAGAGCGTGTTGCCAATAACTGCGACCATGGACTCCAAACGGGAGAGGATGTCAGGATCACCGAAATCGAAGCGATTGCGACGAAAAGCAGTATGGAACAGGTCGAGTCCAAAGACCACAAAACTACGTCGACTTCATTAGTACAGGAAAAACGAAGAGGTGAAAGTTGTAACGCACCGGAATGAGTTAACCGCGAAATGGCCATCAGCGTTTTCCGTGCAGCCCTTGGGCTCGACGATGGCGTGTTCTTTAGCCCTCTTTCTCTTCCTTTCAACCTTGACCACGTCCTTCTGGAGTTTGGAGTTCTGACTGATAAGAGTATGACACAAGACGATCAGTTCTTTGGGAACGAGATGATCATTTGAGTTTAGACCGCCGGTGATTCTACGTAGGGCATCGTCAACTTTCAGCATGACTTTCAAAGTCTCCGTCTCCTGCATTATGGCACGAAGCGGCCTCAAGAGACCGCTGATCTTCGGAGGAGAGATGAATTTTGCGATGATACCTAGAGAATCGAAGCCCTTCGACCCTGAAGAACGGACCTCCCGCATCTTGGTTTTAAAGTCTTCGCTTTGCACATCCTTACCCGGTTCACCGAAAATGACTTCAACAGATATGTGTGCGACGTCTTCCACGCAGTTGTCGAGATTTCTGAACGTTTCCATGTTCTCTTCCTTCGTCACGTGAACAAGGAGGGCGTGTGTTACGTAAGCGAGAACATGGAGCTGAGGACCTCGGATCAACGCTCCCCGCATCTCCCGCAGGATTATAGGAAGATAGGAAGGACCGAGCATGATGGAAATTTTGCACAGCGTATCACGAGTGAGGTCTCTTGTTTCAGAAGACTTGCTCCGCAGAGCCTGGCTAAGGGTTGTGATAAGCTTTGTGACCTGCGCCTCCCGGGTGGCCAAGGGGAGGTGTAGTGCAATCTTTGCGATACCAATGGACATTGGGATACGAAGGGTGTCCTCGGTCTCCTTACGGTTTTCAAGGTGTCTCAGAAGGGTGGGAAGGAGCCTGTTGTTGACTGCGTCTGAAATACGGTCGTTAACTTGCTTGGGTTCAGCTGGCTCGTCGTCTTCAAGTCCTTCTGGTTCGAAAGCATCTGCCTCCACTAGTCCGCTCGGCCCTGGAGCTGCGATTTCGTCCATAGGAAAGTGAAAACCATCCAGAATAGCGACTATAGTCCTAATGTATAAGCGCTCCGGCGCGTCCTTAGCTTTCGACAGCTTAAGGTAACGTTGGACTTGATGATAATAAGGGCCCCACGAAAGTTGTCTTGCCATGCGACCCGTCGTCGTGATTGCAGCAGTTACCAGATTATGGTCTAAACTCGATGGAGACGCTATGAAGTTTCCCACAAGAGGTATGAAAATATCCGCCAAGGTAGAGCTGCGTAGTTGATGTTCATCACAGTGCTCTGCCAGTCGGTTCAGAGCGCGAATCCGACGATGGAGCTGAACATGGTGAATGTTGTTAAAGAAGTTTGCTTCATCGTCTCCACCCTCCAGAAGGACTTTCATGTCCTGCAACGCTGTAATGCTATCACACCGTGCCACTGCGTAAGCAATGACACTAAGTACGTCAGCGCGTACCATCTCGTTCTTCGATCGAAGTCCGTTCTTCAGGCCAGGGAATAGCTTGCGCAGAAAGATGGTCTGATATTCCGGATCGGTCCTTGCGGCAACGGCGTCAATGAAGTGCTTGAAACCCTGGCGCGAGTTGCTACGAATTGCTAACTCGTCGGGATCCTGTATGCAGTACAATAGGTTGAATAGGACTGGCAACCACTGGCGGGGTGTGAGAGAGGATTGCAAGATTTCATTCAGTTTCGTGAATGCCTTCAATCGCTGATCAAAGTCGGGCTCCTCGATACGCTTCGATGAGAACGCGTTGAGCTGTTCAAGTAACTGCGCCAGCTCTTGTAGAGAAATGTCGATGGTTGACAGGGCCCGAAACACCGCGACGAGTGAAATTCTGCACTGCCTTGATCGGACCGATCGGAATAACGAGGAGATAAGGTCGTATGTTGCGCTAGATATTGAACAATTTGGATCAGTTAGACCCGGTACGAGTGGAAGGAGGTTGGCCACGATATTGAGGATGTCGGTTTTAGTACGTTCTCCAACCTGCTTGGCCGGCTTGCGTAGCAATGGGCAGAAAAGTCCAAGTAATGTAGATGCTTGGTTTCCATCTGAGATATAGTGAGCGAGGCCTGATAAAATGCCGATCTGGCGCTGGACCAGCTGGTCGCTTGCCACTGCATCGCCCTTTGCTCCTTCGACAAGGGCGGCAAGGTTCGATAGAAGTAAAGGGACGTGCGGGAGGACAATGCGCTGGGAGATATCCTCGCGCCCTGCAGATAACTCCAGCAAACGATCAACAAGATCGAGGACGCGAGCGACGACCGTAGGCTTGACGCTAGGAGCTACCAGACAAGCGTATACCTGCGGTAGTACACGGTCATCGTAGTCGACCAAAAATATAGCGTATCTTTCGTCAGAGGACCAGGCGTAAAGTATGTCTAGGAGGGCGGATGGCGCTTGTGTATTTTCATTGGGTAAGGATGCTAGACGCGGCGAGATGAGGGTACGAAAGAGTTCACTCATGTACGTGGTGAAGTCAAAGGAGGTCGAGTTACGGAAGAAGTCTGCAAGACGTCGCATGCCCAGCTGCCGAATCACCCGAAGCAATTTCGGTGAACTGGCTTGTAGATCACCATCCTCCTCTGCCACCTCCGTTGGTGGTTCGATTTCATCCTCTAGATCCCGGTCCTCCTGTTTGAGAACCTCTAACGAGGTCTGGGCATGAGCTGTAAGGCTGATTGTGGCAACTATAAGAACATCCCAACGGGCAATCAATCGTAGACCTAATTGCTTCAGGACGTCACCCAGCAGATGCAAGAAGCCAACCTGCGGTTTCAGCGGAATGCCACTTGGGACAGCCATCACCGCACTCGAGTTGGGATTTTCTAAGGCAGCGGGAAGGACAGTTTGAAGCATGAGCGTGACCAATAGATCAAGCTCTGAATTCGTGCATCCGTTGAGGGTGGCCAAAATTGTCGCACGACGGTCCCGAGTGTGTCGCTCGCGGACAAAGCCGAAAAGGATTCGTATCACGACATCTACGAGAGTGGGGCGTTCCTCTTCAGTGAAGCTAGCGATGTCGAGCTGAGCGAGTTCATCACGCCATCGAGTGTCGTCCAATAGTCCTCGGAGCCGCTCCGTGTGCGGAAGTAGATGAGGTGGTTTGTATGTGAGTAAACAAGAGAGCGCAATCCCTTGTAATGAGCGGTCGGGGTGAGCAAGAAGGGAAGCATAAAGATCGTGTAATGTTTGTGTCGAGTGTAGGACACGAGGGTTGGCGAAATTCGAGAAGAGGGTGAGCCAAGACGTGAGTTTAGTTCGTGGAAGTTTAGCAGGACCAGATGGACCGGCTAGATTGAGGAATAACGGAACCAGATCGCGATTGTGTTTCTCTGCCAAAGGGGCACAGTACCTGAAAGCGACAAGTAGTTGTGCCTCGAAAGTTAGACGGTCAAACCGGTCCTGGAGTTGCTGATCCTGCGCAAACTGTTACTGAGATGATTCTCGTCAAAGTACACGACACATACCCGTATGAGTTGCGCCTTGAATGTACCACCCGTGCCCCACTTCGCCAGCGCACTTCGGACCTTATGCGCACTCGGGTCTCTCCATGACCGCTCATTCTCGCGCACCTTATCTAAGTCGCCTTCGACTTCGGCGTCTTTCATCCATTCAGGTACACCATCTGCACTAGAGGTGCTAACAAGTTCCTTTAATTCGCCGAACATAATTCTCCATACGACTTCTCCACTTTGCTCAGAAAACTTCTCAAGAACACGTGCGGCGGGGAGCCATACCGGACGTAAACCAACCTTGAGTTGCGCAACCACCCAGCGTACCACCAATTCCGAAACGAGTGTGTCGTCAAGGATGATAGCGTGCTCTAGCTGCGTTAGACGTAGCACGCGCTCACGCGAACTTGGCGCATTAATGGGAACCTCCTCGGCCTGTAGTAGCTTTGAGAGAATGAGCTCCAGAGAGGAAGGCTTGTGCACGAGCGAACTGGAAAGGAGGTGCAGCACGCTGAGGCGAGAGCGGCTTGAATGGGAGAGCACTGGAGAAGAGAGGTAACGGAAAATCTCTTCGAAGGACACATTCTGGGCCTGTGACGGACTACATCTCCATCAGGTACTGCGATTGAGCCACAAGAAGCAACCTACCTTCTTTGAACTACTTCGGCAAGCCCGTGTAGAACGAATTCGGACCAAGACCATCTTTGAAGTACCTTCTCCATCCAGGAAATCAGGTCTGCGTGTTGCGCCCAATCAGAATATAGGTGCGTTCCCAGTATTTTCAGGCAACTCCCAAGGACCCAGGATGCATTTGCAGCATCACCTTGATAACTGATCTCAGGGTGAGACGTATCAAGTACTTCAGTAATTATGTTGCACAGGAGAGCCAGAATACCCGGGAGAAGGCTGGTGATCTGGAGAACATGGCAAAGTTCTTCAACCTACTAGACGTTAGTAAAATAGTGCCGATTGCTAAGGGGGTGTCGTACGTTTTTATGTGTAATGGCCCAACCTTCGAATCGCTTCAAAATCCACTCTTCGAGCTGCTTCAGCCAAGCCGTAGGCGCGTCTTTGAGTCTCTGAGCGTTGTTCAAGGCCGCCAACAGTGCCAATGCGCGAAGGGAATCTAATTCAAAAAGGCTTTTCATATTCTTGACAACGTACGGGAACTCCAATAGCTGCCAGCCTCCCCAAGAAAGGTCCGAAAGAATACCACACAGTTCAGCACCAAAGGTGATTCTCGTCCAAGACTGCTTTACAAGGACGCGTCCCGCACCCATCCAGAGCGAGACATTGCCGGCGGTGAGAACTGAGGCGCTAGCATAGAGTAAGGGTATTCCTAGTGAAGGAAACTCTATGAGGGACGAAAGAGTTCCAGTGATTGTAGACAGCTGGTCGGCTTGAGGATTATTAGACGAGCTCTCGTACAGGTAGATGGGTGCGCACCAAGTACACGCGATCCTTGACGCACGGATGTCACAATTGCGATAACCTCGATAATGCGGTCGAGGCCGTCGGCGTCTCCTTCCTCCTCAATAGACCGTGCCGCACTGGTGAATTTTTCGGTCAGTAGTTCCGAAATTGGGAGAAATTGTTCGGCGCTCTTGCAGTGATGGATAAGTGCGGTGAGTAAACGACGAATGCAGTTATGCGTTATTTCACGTTGTCGGCTCTTAAGATGAACCTTGAGAAGCGGTGCAATTATAGAGGGCGAGGTCGTGTGAAGTGTCTGCGAAACGGACTAACCCGATGTCTTGTCAGTGGTTCACCAGCCGATTTTCAGTCACGCATACCTTGCATGAGTAGATATATGCCCAAGCACACGCATCTTCTACCCCGGTCAACTCTTCAGCCATTAGTTCGACCACTGCTTCCCTTTGAGGCGCCTTCAACCGGCGTAGTAGTAATCCCCAGACTTCTGCCATGGCACGCTGCACTTCCGAGGCGCACTTAGGCAATATCGCACGCAAAGATTTCCACGTCCATTCAAGGGCATCTGATTCAGTGGCTGGGACCAATAAATGTTTAAAGAGTGACGTGAACGTTGCCAGGAGTGTGGAGAGCGCTGCAGCGGAGATTGAGGCGGAAAGAAGTCGGAAGAGGCGGTCGAGCAAGTCGTTGTACGAAGGAAGGACGACAGAGCGAAGGTCGTGGACAAATTTCTGCATGAGGCTGTGGGAGATTAGATACTAAAGGGGGACCATATTCACAAGCTTACTCTAAGAGTGCCAGCAACGCCTCATCGTCTGCATTGTCTAGCGCAGAGAGCCATAGTTGGATGACGTCCTTCCAATGGTGAAGGAGCAGGGGCATAGAGGCAGAGATATTAGTTGCATCTGCTGCAAATCGAACAAATGCAGGAGAGAGGTTCAGCTGTCTCCAATGTTCAATGGCCCCAAAGAAATGGGATCCGTCCTCCTGAAGATGATTTTTGGTCAGACATATTTGAGAGAAATAGGTTGCGTCTTCACCTCAATGTCATTATCGAACTTTGACCGTGTGAGCGCAGATGGAAGATGAACGTCTTTTAACGTCGCTTGATATGACCGATGCTGGGTGCAATTAGTGAACGAGTATTCCAGAGGGATGAAAGTACACACTTTAAAGCGTTTCTCTCGCTTCAATTCACTTTCTCCTTCCATAAAGAGCGCGACCTTTAGTGCGTGTGTGAGATGCGCACTCAGGATTAGCAGATTTCAGAGACGCAGACGCACTGCAGACGCTCACCAAAGAAAATGGTCTTCGGGCCGGAAGAGCCGGTATCGTGATTTGTGTCACGAGTGTGTCACGTCGGCACCCTTGTCGATCGCACAAGAAAGGTCAAATCATTGGTCGCGCCTTCGAGTCAACCTGTCAAGCAAGACCTGTCTTTTCACCATCTTGTTTCAAAGTGCCCTCAATCAAGACACTTGCAAAGCTTAAAGAGAAAGAGTTTCGTATCGGGGTGTCGTCTGGACGGCCTGATATAGAATCCTGGATCTTGTCTACCACTGAAGTGCTTGACGATATGCCTGAGGAAAATGAAGCCGACTTTGTCTGGCGAAGAGAGCGCGCTACAGCAGATTGGACAGAGGCGCTTCTGTATGCGTCCATGCAGCTCCTTACGAGCCGTACTGGCGTTCGGATCCCCTTCCTGCGTGAAGAGCTGTTGCCTCTCGTGAAAAATGAGGGTGCGTCGCCGACGATGTAGAGAGGTATAATTTTTTTAATATAAATATTCTTATACTGTCTAGATCTGAGTCTCTCTCAAGTTCTCGATGTGTTTGGGCTTTTAATCGAGACATATCCTAGATACGTTGATCTCGCATCGCGTGAAGCGGTTGAGGAAGTTGGAAAGGAGCTCGTGCGGCGCGATGAGACGAGAGAGAAGAAGCAAGGAGTAACAGAACGGTTTTTGGGTCGAATAGGGAACGAGGTCGGTCGGATCGTGGGGCGCCCAAAGTGATGTTCAGTTCTGTTCACACCTTCGTGATTGGTATTTACCCCCCCTTTTCAGCTCACACGCGCCGTCGGAAGCCTTCTCATTACTATGTTGGTGCTGTGGTCTATACACCGTTATGGTTCATCACTCGACCGACTTCCAATCATCTGTCTCGTGGACCTCTCTTGTCACTTTTATGGCGTCACTCTTGGATGTCCTCTTACAATCATCGACTCGCGCAAAGGGGTCATTGCGGAAGAGCGCAGTTATTCGCACACGCCGTGCCCTGCGGTCGGTGAATACGATATCTGTAATTTTGGGACAGAACATTAAACCCTTTTCCAGTCCCCTTCTCATCTCGCCCCCTTCATGAGTACGCTTTTGGCTCAGTCTAAGGCTTTCTCGTCTCCGCTCGTTGCGATTCCTCTGCTTGGCACAGCGGCAGATGTCGCGACACATCTGAAGGGTGTCGCAAATGCAAACCTAACAATTGTCTCTGAAGAAATCAAGGTAACTGCCTTTGGAATTCATCAAGTCTCGTCTAACAGCCTTATAGACAGCGACCATGGACCTATACACGAGCTCAGTGCTGATGGCTCGGACGCCAGTACCTTCACACACTATGGTAGCGAGTCCCAGATATAAAATTCAAATTGCATTATTAAACGCTTGTCTAGACTTCCTTCACGGGATTCGTCAAAATTTTCACTAACACTGATCTCCAAGATACAATTTTACCCGCGATGGAGAAGGCTTTACTCCGCTCTCCCGAGTACGCCTTGCCGGGTAAGCATTTGACCACTTTTTGCGAACCAACATCCTTAACAAGCACAAGTCGCGAATGAATTCTTCCTCGCGTATCCCCGTCTGCTCGATGTTGGAACCTTCCGTCGTATATTGGTGCTGATCTTTAGCTGTGCCAAATCCGCAAACCCAGAGATACGTGCGAACTCGAACACTCTTTTCAAAATCACCACCGAAAAGGCCTCTGACGAAAGTAAAGAAGCCGCTGTCGAGGAACTGCTAAAACTCGCTCAAGCAGGCAAGGCGATCGGCCCGGATCGCAAAGTCTTGTACACCATGTTCAGTTTTCTCAGTACATCGGTGCAAGTTTCCTCTATCATGGTCAAATCCATTCCCTCGTTGCTCGCCAAGGAAACCAACGAGGTCGCCTTACCAATTCTTGCCTCCTCCCTGACAAATCATCTCGCCTTTTACCTCCGAGAAGACCTTCCGTTTCCGGACGAACTTTTAAAGCTCTTAGTGACAGAGATGCAGAGCAATAAGCCACCTATTCGGCGTGCTTTTGTCACACTTGCAGGTACCACCTTTTGGGATCTTGGCCACCTGAGAACCGCCAATGCGGTCGCATTGGCACGCGCCGTATTTCCTGCTTTCGAATCGAGCCTGAAGTCCGTGGCAGCGAACCCACTGAATTCTGTTGGTGGTCCAGTGGAAGGATATATTGCCGCCGCAGTTTTGCTTGGTCCATTTTCCCGATCGGGAGTATTTGGTATTTCACATGTACCCATTCTTTTCTCCTTATTCTGACTCCATTGGTCTGTCGCTGTCTTAGAAGATACCATCTCACAAAATGCTACTGTTCAGGCCATTGTTTCGTCTTCACGACCCTCGTTTCTGGTGTGGGACAAGGTATACCAAAAGTTGACAGATGTTGAAGAGGAAACCTGGCTGCTCCGGGCAGTGGAGAGCACGGCCTTATTTTTCAGTCCGGAAGTCGAGAAAGTCGAACAACTCCGGTTCGTGTATCAGTTTATTCATCGTACTCCAGTACTGATCGAGGCGCGAGTTTCAGAACGCAGCTGGGTTCGGCGTACCTCTACCTAGCGATGGAGAGCCAAGTGCCTGAATTCCGTAGACGCGTCGTCGCATCAGTGGGGCATCTCGCTGTCGTCGCGCCTGAGACTGCGAACAAGCTCGTGCGATCGGGCCTCACGGCATACTTAACACGCCGACGAACGTCAATATCAAAGAGCCAAACTTCGTTGACAGAAAACGAGAAGCCAGCCATAAGGACGCAACCGCGACTTCTCGCCTTTCTCTCAGCATCTACAGCATTCGGGAGGGATGAGGATAACACCGCTCTTCGCGAGAAACTATTGTCGGAAACTATCGTACTCGCACATCATCCCGAAATTTGTAAGTGTGACCAACTTGCAGACCCTAAACGATCTGAGCTTATGGTGATCCTTCTAGGCGGGAACACGCGACAAGTCTGGATTGAGCTATGCCAGAAGGCCCATTTAGACCCACATGCGGTCACAGAGAACCAACTTGACAACCTCTTGAACGCTGTTATTACTTTATCACAAGAGACCGGGGTGATTGGCAAATGCTATCGCCTCTACACGGGACTCATTTCTTAACCAGACAGACCCTACTGGCTACGCCGAGGCTTGCTATGCCGCCATAACAACGCTTGCGTTTGTCGCCCCGGATGCGGTCCTTCCACGCGTCATGGAGCAGCTTCGCGCTGACCTTAGCTCAGATATAAGCTCACTCACCGACTTGGACATTGGTGTATGGAACACACCTGAGGGTCAAACATTCGTTGATGGTGAGTTTCCGAGCTGTTTGTCCAAGCCGATTTTCTCACTTTGAGGGACTAGTTCTCTCCAACAAAAGCAACCAGGCACAGGCGAAGGGAAAAGACGCTGACCTAGCTAAATGGGACGCGGAAGTGCGTCAGTCCCTTGCAAAGAAGAAAAGCGCTGCCGCTCCTACGTTATCTAAGCAAGAGCAGGGCTTGGTGCAGGCTCAGATCGAGAAGGAGGCAAAGATCCGGAGTCGTGTTAACAGTATTAAGGCAAATTTGGAGCGCAGCTTGCAAATGATTTCCTGCCTTGCATGCGGAAATATTGAAGAATTTCAAGCTTATGTCTCACAAGTAGCCACCCTTATTCTGACTAGCGGCGCTCTCGATAAAGGCGCACTATTGGTCGGATCATTGGCATTCAATACGTACTTGGTATGGGTTGCCTACAAACATTCCGGATTCCCGTATTGACTCTCGTTCAGGATTTGTCAAGATGCTGTTCCAGTCGGCTTGAGGCATTTGGAAAATGGGTTGGTATTGCAACGCTCCGTAGCTTGGAACTGGGTGCTGTACCCGAGGAATTACAAGCAGAGCCTGTGAACGGTACGCATTTACTTACGTCCGGCAATCAAAGTGTCTAAAATTCTTTCAAGAACTTGTCCCTCGCGTACTGCATCGTCTACGCTCCTTGTCGGAACAGACGCCTCTAGATTCTGCTACATTTTCCTACGTTTTCCCGTTGGTCCAGCAAGTGATTCAGAAAGGTGGAATTCGGCCAGGTGAGGAGGATGATCCATTAGAGCAGGTCGCCCTCTCTCTGGATATCATTAAATTCCACTCTGGGGAATGTATGTCCATTTGTCTGCAATCGCTCGTCGTGCTTTATTTCCTCAACCCTTGAATTAAGACGCGGATACGGCTTTCCCTCGGCCCCAAATCCTGCATGGATTGCTGCACTCCATACGCACACAACCAAAATTAAGCAAGGAGGGTTCTTCGGCACTTATAGACCTAGGCCAGGCTATTTCTCATAATGCCACAAGCGAAGAAATTACTCTCTTGCTCGATAGCACCCTCGTGCAAGAGGTGTATGCCCGAAACGCTAGTTTGCAAGCTCTTCAGGTAGTCGCTCCGCCGACGTGATTTTCGCTGTAGTACTGATTCGTTTCGAACAGCCTCTTGATCTGACGGAATCTGACTGGGTACCCGAGGTGCTTGTCGCTTGTCATGAGAGTGATGCGCAAAATGCTCGCCTTGCACGACATATCTGGGAAGATAATGGTCTCGATGTTCCGGACACGTATGCTCCCACTTTACTGAAATTCCTTGGCAAGTCTGATTTGAACACTTCCTGCGCTCACTGATCCTATTGGACATTTGGTAGAGCATGACAATGACTATGTACGCTCTAGCGCTGCTGCGTCGTTTGTAGAAGCCGTTGAGCGCTGGCCCGCATCGATCACCGAAACAATCAGTGCACTCTTGCCCCTTTATCACGAGAAGGTAACGTGTACTACTAACCCCCTTGGTGCAATAAATGCTAAGGATCGTACAGGCAAAGATCCTTGCCCCAGAATTTGATCAATTTGTGCGCTTTCGTCTTGCCTTCTCAAGGTCAAAAGTGTGAACTTACGATTTAGGGCATCATCGACGAGCGCTCCCTCGGCCGTACAGACCCTTGGCAGGCGAGGCTTGCAGTAGCGCAGACGCTACAGCATCTGGCACCTGCTTTCAGTGAGGAAGCGACGATCCCGTTCTTCAACTTCCTCATTAACGAGGGGGGTCTCGGTGATCGTAGCACCGAAGTTCGACGCGGCATGCTCGACGCAGGTTCCGCCGTCATCGAGTTCCATGGATCAAGGCACCTGGCAGAACTTATTACAATGTTCGAACAGCACTTAGCGGGCCCACCGCCGACGTCAGAAGCTGCTGACTTTATACAGGAAGCGGTGGTAATCTTGTTTGGCCGCGTCGCCCGTCATCTCGATTCATCTGATCCTCGTTTACCCACAATCCTTACGCGGCTGGTAGAAGCACTAAAAACGCCATCGGAGCAGGTACAGTACGCCGTAGCAGATTGCTTGGCGCCTCTTGTCAAAGTCACGCAGTCCTCTGCACCACAATTGGCGAATCAGCTTCTCGACGAGCTCTTCACGTCTCCGAAGTATGCCGCTAGAAGAGGAGCAGCCTACGGTCTAACCGGTGTCGTCAAAGGCATCGGGATCTCCGCGGTGAAGAAGTTCGATATCTTTGGCCGACTTAAAACCGCCACCGAGGACAAGAAGCAATACGAATCCCGGCAAGGAGCAATGTTCGCATTAGAAACCTTCTCAAGTTCCCTCGGACGACTATTCGAACCTTATGCTATTCACGCACTCCCGTTGCTCCTGTCGGCCTTCGGCGATTCTACTCCTGACGTTCGAGAAGCTGCCACGGACGCCGCTCGTGTCATTATGAGAAATATGTCGGGCTATGGAGTAAAGCTTATTCTACCGTCCCTCTTGTCTGGCCTAGATGAGAGACAATGGCGCACGAAAAAGGGCTCCATAGAGTTGATGGGAATGATGGCGTACTGCGCCCCTCGTCAGCTATCTCATTCCCTCCCCGTCATCATCCCCCGTTTGACTGGCGTCTTAACGGACTCACATGCCCAAGTACGAGCAGGCGCAAACAAGAGTCTGAAGCAGTTCGGTGAGGTAATCAGCAACCCCGAGGTTCAGGCTCTTGTACCGGTCTTCTTGAAAGCTATGGTCGATCCTGCCAAAACTCCTAATGCGCTATCCGCTCTCCTCAAGACGTCGTTCGTTCATTATATCGATCACTCATCTCTTGCCATAGTGAGCATAAAGCGTTTAAATTTTCGGCATCTGCTTATCCTACACCTCAGGTTATTCCCATTTTGGAACGAGGCCTGAAGGAACGCAGTGCCGACACCAAGAAGAAGGCTGCGCAGATCGTCGGTAATCTTGCGTCCTTGACTGATTCCAAGGATTTTGTTCCGTATCTTTCGACGCTTCTGCCCATGGTTCATATTGTCTTGGTTGATCCCGTACCAGAAGCCCGTGCCACAGCGGCCAAGACGCTTGGGACTTTGGTGGAACGTTTGGGAGAAGTCAACTTCCCCGATCTGGTGCCCAGTCTCATCAGGACTCTGAAGACAGACACGTCGGGTGTCGACCGCCAAGGAGCCGCGCAAGGTCTTAGCGAAGTGCTTTCTGGTCTTGGGATGGAGAGACTCGAGGCCCTACTTCCTGACATCATTTCGAATGCACAATCCCCACGCAGTACCATCAGGGAAGGCTTCATGTCGCTATTGGTGTTCTTGCCCGCCACGTTTGGAACCCGTTTTCAGCCTCATCTGTCCAAGATCATCGTACCGATTCTCAATGGTCTTTCCGATACGGAAGACTATGTCCGTGAGGCAGCTATGCGTGCTGGAAGAATGATCATCACGAACTACTCGAGCAAGGCGATCGACCTCCTCCTTCCCGAGCTTGAGCGTGGTATGTTCGATCCCGCATGGCGCATTAGGGTATGTGTACTGGCTTTTTTGCTCTCACACTTCTCACGATTTATCAGCAATCGTCTATCACCCTTGTTGGAGAACTCCTGTTCAAAGTTTCTGGCATCACCAGCAAGCCAGAATTGGACGACGATGCTGAAGGCGCTGAGGCGGCCGTCGCGGAGTCTACCCGCAGGGCCTTAACAGAGGTCCTTGGCGTTGATCGCAGGGATCGTATACTATCAGCCCTTTACCTCTCTCGACAAGACCCCGTAAGCATCGTCCGACAATCCTCGATTCAGATCTGGAAAGTCTTGGTGCACAACACTCCGAAGACTGGTACGTCTTTCTTTAAGTTTCGGCTGGCTCACTACGGTAGTTAATGAAATACAGTCAGGGAGATTTTGCCAGAACTCGTCACTCAGCTTATGGCTCTCCTCTCCTCGGATGAAGCTGAGCAAAAAGAGGTTTCACCATATACTTTTATTGCCGCTTTTACCGACTGACGATACTCTTAGACTGGTGTCCGTACTACGGGAGAACTGTGCAGGAAGTTTGGGGAGCGCCTTCTTGGCGAGATGGTCCATATTCTCCAAACCAAGTCATCGTCCCCAGATTCACATACCCGAGAAGGTGTCTGTTTGCTTTTGAGTGAACTGATGTAAATCCATCTACTCTCCCTACTGTTTCACCAATTAACCGTGCCAAATTTTAGGGAAAACTCTACCGACACCCAGCAAGAAGGGCATGAAGATGGCATCATCGCCGTGATCAGAGCCTCCCTCGTTGATGACGAAGCGAATGTCCGCGCAGCTGCTGCACAGGCGTTTGACATCTTGCAAGAGCGCTTGGGCGCTAAAGCCATCGACAAAATTATCCCCACCTTGCTGGAGGCTTTGCGACAGCCCGGTGAGAGTTCCGGAACGGCACTGCAAGCGCTGAGAGAAGTGATGAGCGTGAGTTGCCCCTCTAGCTCAGAAGTAACCCATATTTAAGTCCTACAGGTCCGAGCGAACACAGTTTTCCCCGTTTTGATACCGACACTTGTTACTACTCCGATGACAGCCTTTAATGCAAGGGCTTTGGCATCCTTAGTGACAGTAGCTGGCAACGCTCTAAGCAAGCGATTGACGGTCGTCCTCACTGCGCTTGTCAAAGTCACCGAATCGTCAACGATCGACTCCGTAGACGAGGAGCTCCGGATTGCCGTGGACGAAGCGACAGTGGCCCTACTGAGTTCCATCGCCGACTCGGAGGGTTTGAACTCGCTCATGCTGCTGCTTCTCGGATGGTAATACCTCATCAATATCAAAATACATGCTCTACTCACGTTCCTTGTCAGGGTAAAGCACGAAGCTCCCAGTCGGCGTGTGAGCGGTTGTGACCTATTCAAGACTTTCTGTGAAGTGTCAGAACTTGACGCATCGATATACCAAGTCGACTGGACACGGCAGCTAGTTTCTTCCTTGGATGACTCTGTCGAAGCCGTTCATTCAGCCGCGTCGGAGGCCTTTGATACCTTCGTAAAGTCAATTCCAAAGGACGACCTCGATGCCTTGGTCGTTCCGCTACGCCGAACCATCGAGAGCACTGGGGTGCCAGGAGTCCTAGTACCAGGATTTGGCCTGTCAAAGGGCGTCTCCGCGTTTGTGCCTATCATCATTTCTGGCCTCACAACAGGCAGCAACGAGCAACGCGAGAACGCGGCGTACGCTATCAGCGACCTCGTCGAACGCACTGCAGAAGCTGCGATCAAGCCTTTCGTCGTGCCGTTTACCGGACCGCTCATCCGCGTCGCGACGCAGGCTGGGACGTTTCCTCCTGCGGTTAAGACGGCGCTTCTTAGCGCGATGCAAACCATGCTCGTGCGCATCCCCGCCTTCGTGAAGCCGTTCTTCCCGCAGCTCCAGCGCACGTTCATCAAGAGTGCGAGTGACCCTGCTAGCGTGGTAGTTCGCACAAAGGCGGCTCAAGCGCTCGGAGAGCTCATGAAACATCAACCTCGCGTCGACCCTGTTGTGACGGAACTCATAGCTGGCGCGAGATCTAACATCGACGCTATCGCTGGTAGCTTGGTCCTTGCGCTGTCTTATGTGATCAAAAACGCTTCGGCGAACGTCGGCGAGAAGACGAGGGAGGCCTCATTGGAGCTCGTGTCAGATGCATTCAAAGAATCTCATGAAGGTCGGTTTAGTTCTCATGTCGCAAGAAATTCCCTAGCTGATTTCGGATCAGAAAACTACTTCCAGTCCATGGCAGCCGTGTTCGCAGCTCTTTCCATATACGACAATCTTGTCGATCCCCTCGTCAGGCACGTATCGTTCCATCTTAGCGTATCGACCGTCAGCTGATAGTGCATACAAGGGCACACCTTTTGGCCGGGACTCCCCCGAGTGTGCTTTCTTCGTATTCTATCGTAGCATTCCTGAACACCGAAGATGGCACTCAGCTTGCCTCCGTCCCGAAACCTTTCCGCTCCCTCCTCCCTAGCATCGCTCAGAAAATCCAAGAAAGTATTGGGACCGAAAAACCCAACATAGCGCGCCCGGCGCGCGAAGCAAAGGAATTATTGCGAAAACTAGACGACAGTTTATTCGGTTCATAGCGTATCAAGGATATTCCTGTAGGTTGTCATAGCACTGTATAGTTGTGAGAGAACATAAAAAGTTGGTTTTACTGGGGCAGTAGGTAGCTAGATCTGGAGGGTTTGCAAAACGTTTAGCAGCATAGGATTTCCACCAAGTCGTTCTATCTCATCTAGAACGCCTTTCTCCAAAAATTTTAAGACCTCTAGAGTGTACTCAAACGACTTTGAATGATCGCGCAGGTAAGATATAGCATGGTGTTTCAATGTCGGCGTCCCCGGTCGCTTTTGGAGAACATCTGCATCACACCACGTGAGTCACACCAGAGCACCAGGTAAAGAAGGTATCGCACTGAGCAGTCGCCTGTTTGTGGTGTCCGCATGGATACCGTGTACTATGGGAAAGGAAAACTTCCCCTCTGAAAGATCTTCAGCGAAACCTTTGTTCGCACCGTACTGGGGCTGGGTAAGGAAGACTAGCAGTGGCCACTGAGATAAAACGCACCTCGTTGTTTTGAAGGTTCATATAATCGTCCCTGATCTGGAAGTAAACTCCAATTAAATTGACCAGAGGGACATAATCCCTAACGTAGATTCAGCCCCTTATCGCGCAATAGGACGCGATGTAACGAACACATCCACGTTCTGGCTCGCACATGCCATCATAAGCTTGACCGCTACACGAAGCAAGCCACCAGTCTCTGTCAAAACTTTGTAAGAACCCATAAACCGGGATACGTTCATTTGATGCTCAACTATCATTGACCATTGCAATGTATTCTTCCTCTGACGGGCATCGCAACGAGTCGCGCCAGAGTAGATCCAGACCCTGTCCGCGGTGGAGATTGAGCAGTTCAGCTGTGAATATGAATTCCTCGTGGTCAACGTCATGCGTAAGAATCCAAACACTTGTATTTACCAGTTACGATCCGATCAACGTCAGACTCCGAGTACAGTCTGCCTTGAGCGTCATCGGTCGCATGCCTTCCTTGTGCTTTCAGAGCGAGGATTTCTTCAAATGCCAGGAAGTACACGTAATTAGCGCTGTTGATGGTCTGCGGAACTCCATAAATCTTGTGTGCAACTAATCCCAAAAAAGGTTGCCCACGTCAGTGTTCGAATCGTAGAACGTCCCCGTTACACCCGCCGTACCTGGCCGCCCGCGACGGAGTTGCGAGTTGTCCTCTATGTCATCGATTCTGCGTTTGGAGAGTCAGAGGGAAAGGTAAGTCAAAAGGTATCCAAAGACTTGCAGGAGACTGGCGTTGTGCAGCCTTGAGATCACATTGCCTATGACTCGCAATTTGTCTTCGGGAACTCGAAGCCAGGCGTTGAAAGCTTGCATCATCCCCCCCCTGAAATCCTTTCCCGGTGTTGAAGTTATGTATGTGAAAGGCTCCAGCAATGCCTTTGGCGACGATTAGAGATTGCATATATACGAGTACAGGAGAAGTTACCCTCTCGTTGCTTTCTGAGAAAGACGAAGAGCGGCCGAGAGTGGAGAGTATATCTTGATATTTATCTGCCATGCCGAAGGCGGGTGTAAAGAGAAATAAGGAAGAGAAGGGGGCATGTCTATCATTATAACGTTCAGCATCCCGCTCGATATCTCGATCTCGGCATGGGGCTGCGGTCGTAAGTCACGTGATGCTAGTACGACTGGCCCATGGAAACAGGCGCTTCATTTGAGGCACGCTGTCCCTCGCAATCCAAATGTAATAGCCCCACGACGACAAGCTTCAATAATGTGTTACACTTGCAATTCTGCTACAAGATAATGCTCGATAATGCTCGGTATCATATCAAATGTTTTAGTCATCAACCACTGGAGGGCAAATAATATTCTGAACAGGGTGATGCAACAGCCTTCACACGTTGTCGCAGCATCTAGTTTTATCTGGGTAGTTGCATCACTAGCAAAACGATGTGCTAGCAGCTGCGCAGCCAGTAACGCTGGTTAGTGACTCGAAAAGCGCGCAGGGCCAGCATGGGGAATGAGGATGTCGTAAGCAAGGTCACAAATACCGTGAAGAAATACAATCGTGAGCGTCGAGAGGCCTGGAGGTATTGTTGAAAACACGGCCTCCGCACACAGAGGAAAGTAACTGTCTGCTTGCAGCACCGGCAGAACCAGATTGATTCAGAAGTGAAAGGTTGTGCCAGGGTGTCGTCAGACAGTGCAGAAAGAACATCAGCCAGAAAACAGGGCGATCGTTGACACTCCACAAGAACGGTTTGATTAAAATGGCCGCCAAACTCTATTTGGTGAGATGGATCTAGGATGCGCAATCATCCCACTAGCACCTCTTGCACAGCTGCGGAACTGGATTAATATATACACATTAAGTTTAAGTTTCGTGTTGCAGGATATGATTGCAGATTCGCATCTGGTGAAGGCGTGTTCGTGGCGTGGCGGCCGGGATATGTGAGCATGTGTGGGTTTTGGTGCCATAACTGCAAATACTTTTACGACGACCGGCTGGGAAGCGCGCTGCAGCTGGGCCGAGGCGAACGCGATCGCGATCGCAGGCGTTTTCTTGCGGGCTCGGCCCGGGGTGGGGACGGCGAACGAGTGTAGTTGCGAGGTTCGTTGTCCCACTCGCGGTTACGCTTGGACGAGGTTCGAGTCGAGGGAATCTCGAAGGCTGCTTCGGCCACTCTGCGAATCTGGCGGATTGATGCGCGAGAATGAATCGGAAATAGCAAGAATTGGGTCGCGCGACGGCGAAGCGTGTGAGGGCGGGGGAGAGAAGCCAAAGTCAGCGCGAAATTGCGATCTAGGATCCTGTGGGTGCGCACCTGATCTATTTCTCTTTTCCAAATCTTGTCTCTGACCTCGTCAGCTATATTGCGAAGGAGGCCGTCTGAGATGAGCCCGATGTTGAAACCCTCGTCACGCTCGAACGCGTGGAACCATTCGCGTCTGGCGCGACTTTGATAAAGCAGTAGGGTCGTTTTTCCGTTCGCCATCAACCTCCTAGGGTGCCGCTCGAGCGCGACAAAGAAGGCTGCCAGAGACTCAGCGTGAGCAGTGGGCCAGAGTCCAGACTGCGCCATGAAATGAAGCATCGTGTTCTTTGCCTCGAGCATTTCCTCCCAGCTCAAGTCTTCGTCTTTTCGGATGTTCTTTGATGGCCTCAAAGATGTGAAGTAGTCAAGCTCGACATACTCGAGATTATTTAATCTCTCCAAGGCATAAGCAGCCGGTCGCGGTGGAATCCATTCGCTGATGCGACGGGTGGGGTCAAATGGATTGAGCTTCGGTTTGTTCCTTTCGGCCACTCTGCGCTGTTCTTCTGCTTCCTCTTCGAGCTGCGCGCGTCGGACCACCTTCACTTCGCGAACTTGTCTGTCTTGCTGGTCCTGCTCCGCACGGTCTTTCTCGAGTTGAGCATTCCAAGCAGCGACCCTGGCGTCGTTATCCTGCGTCCATGCCTCTCTCATCTGACGGGCCACCTCCTCTGCGGTGAGGGGAACTTCCCCGGGGTGAGAGTCGATTATGCATTGCCGTAGGAATGCCCACTCGGGGCCTTCAAAATTCGGGCAAACCGTCTGAGTTGGATCGTTGAGGATGCGAGGCATGTGCTATAGATAGATGGGGAAGAAATAATGATAGAGTGAAAACGAAGCTCTTTGAGTCTACACTGTGGCAGATTCAGGCGGGAGAATGGCGGCACACGAGAAGAGTGGCACGTGCCCCGCAACTCGGAAGCACTTCTCGATATAGACACGCGCTTTGGGTCTTTGAGGTGGCGTGGCATCATGCCAGTCCTTGTGAACATACGGCATCTACTGTTCTCGGAATCCCGTCAGGCTTGGGCAAGAGTCCTGGTATTGGGTTCCAAATGGGCCAACTATGGGGCACGATGTCGAACGAAGAACCTTTCCTACCCGCCAGCGCTGACCGCTTCTTGTCTGTTGGCGGAGGACAACTAGGAGGACGTCCTCCCACCATGGTACGCACAACCAGTCAGGAAGCACTGGCAGCCGTGATCTGATATGCAGTAAGCCTGTTGCAAATGGCTCTAATCGTGCGAGTGTCGTGAGCAACCAAGGTGCCACCTCGCTAATCTCTAACATGGGCGCTCCAAAGCCTCCAATCGGACCCGTTGCCCCTCTTGAGGTATCCGCAAACCGCTGGGTTGCCGGGAGCACGCGTCGTAGAGGTTTTGTCCAAATGGCAACTCGCCCGAAGTTGTCGAACGCAAAGTCAAGGCCCTGCTGAACAAGCTCACTATGAAGCGCTTCGACTCTATTTCGGATCAGATCATTGCGTGGGCAAACAAATCGGAGAAGGAAAAGGACTGTCGCACGCTATTACAAGTTATCAAACTCACTTTCGAGAAAGCAACCGATGAAGTGATGTTTTCCAAGATGTATGCGCGGCTATGTCGCAAGATGATGGAGCAAATTAACCCCAAAGTTCAGGACGACGGCATCAAGAATTCCGAGGGCAAGCCATTCGCGGGCGGTAATTTGTTCAGAAAGTATTTGCTCAATCGCTGTCAAGAGGACTTCGAGCGAGGTTGGGTCGGTACAGCTAAGGAGCTGACCGCCGCCGCAAGCAAGGCAAGAGCAGCCCAAGCCGTCAAGGAACCCAGCGAGAAAACCAAGGGCGGAGAGGAGTCGGAACTGTACTCGGACGAGTATCACGCTGCGGCCAAGGCGAGACGTCGTGGATTGAGTCTCATCCGTTTCATCGGCGAGCTCTTCAAGCTGCAGATGCTGACAGAGCGTATCATGCATGAATGCATCAAGAAACTTCTTGGCAATGTGGAAAACCCCGACGAAGAGGAAATCGAGAGCTTGTGCATGCTCCTGATCACCGTTGGTAGTCTACTTGATACGCCCAAAGCCCGAGCGCATCTTGACGTATACTTCTCGCGTATGCGGGAATTGACGAAGAACAAAAATGTTAACGCGCGCATGGTGTTTAAACTCCAGGTTTGTATTTATATTCCTTGTGCCTACGATATACATTGATTGATGCGTCTACCTAGGACGTTATAGAGCTTCGCGAACGTAAATGGATTCCTCGCAGTACCGTTGCTGCTCCTACAACGATTGCTCAAGTTCATGAAGCCGTAAGTCCCTACCCAAGTCACGCTATGCTTGTGACTGAGGTTTGTATAGGCTGCGAAGGAGAAGCTGGCTCAAGAGAGAGTTGCCTTCATGCGGCAGAACGTCAGCATGTCGTCTAACAGTTCTCGCCGCGGTGGCATTCGCGATGTGCTAGATGTACCACATCCTGATGGGTGGTCTATCGGTGGTAGCCTTGGAGCTGCCCGTCCACCACCCAAGGCCGGCGATCTCTCACAATTCGGAAAAATCAACAACGTCGCGCCAATGTCCTTCGCTCCAACGAGTATCTTTAACAGCAAGAAGGGGGGTGACCCCAAGAGCCGCGATTCGCCAATGTCACGAACAGAGTCAAGCTCAAACATGTTCTCGATGCTCCAGAGTACGGACGGCGTCGTGGAACCTCCTCCGGCAAAGAACAGCCGCCCTCCTAACCGCAAACCTAGAGTGGACCTTGGAGTTGGCGGCGCTCCGGAGCCCGCAACGCAGCGGCGGAAGCTCCAGCTATTACCGCGAACTCGGCCTGTTGGAGAAGAGTCTGCATCTGTATTAGAATCCGGCTCGGATGTCAAGGCAACGAGAGAGGGTGGTACGCCTGCCTCAGCTGTAATCCTGGAACAGACCAAGTCGAAGATCGACGAGGATGTCAAAGAATTCTTCAGCATCCGTATGATCGATGTAGCCGAGACATACTTTTCTAGCCTTCCGACAGAACATCAGCATCGTCTTGTGAATGCCTTGGTCATGAAATCCATCGAGATGAAGGAGCCAGATGTGAAGCTGGTGGGCGACCTCTTTGTTCGCGTCCGTGAGCAGGGCCTGTGCAACCCTGCTGCGTTCGAGGAAGGGTTGAACGAGTTGGCGGACCTCCTGGACGATCTCGCGACGATGGTCGTTCCGAAGGCGTGGTCGTATTTCGCAATCTTGTTGAAGGGCTCCGGGTTAGATCGAGACGAGGAGCGATATGCGCGGATTGCTGAGAAGACGAAGGACCCTGATAGACTCAATCAACTATTGTGACGCAGGTTCGCTTGTATCTTGAGCTTTGTCTTTCCTGCATCATTGGCTTGTTGCACGACGAAACATATATCCTCACCCCCTTTACTTTCTTCGACTTGTTTGTTACGCGTCCGGTTATCTCCCTTTTCGTCCTGCTAATGCAATGTGTTATGTCTGAAGTCATTGCTTCTGCAGACCACCTGGGTTGGGTCGTTGAGGGTGCGAGCCATACCCTACTAGAGATAGCTGGCGATGGAGAACGATCGAGAGAACGAACTGGCACTGGCAGATTAGGTGAGAGAATGGCGGCACGCGAGAAGTGATGGCACGTGACCCACACCTCGGAAGTACTTCTCAATATAGACAAGCGCTTTGAGGCATTGAGGTGGCATGGCCTCATGTCAGTCTCTGTGAACATACGGTCACTGGCCTCGGTATCGCGTCAGGCTTGGGAAAGAGTCCTTGTATCAAGTTCCAGATGGGTCAAATCTTGTCCTCGGCGAGCGAAGAACCTTCACCAGTCGCCAGTGCCAACCGCTCCGAGTCTGTTAGCGGTGGACAACTAGGAGGCCGTCCTCCCACTGCGACGGTACGCACAATTAGTCAGGGCGGCACTAGCGGCCGTGATTTGATACGTGGTGCAAATGCCTCTAATCGTGCAAGCGTCGTGAGCAACCCAGGTACCACCTTGCAAATGTCCAACATGGGCCCTCCAATCGGACCCATTGCTCCTCTTGAGGTATCCGCAAACCACCGGGTCGCTGGGAGTGCACGCAGTGGAAGTATTGGCCAAGGTGGTGACTCACCCGAAGTTGTTGTCGACCGCGTAGTCAAGGCACTGCTGAACAGTCTCCCCACGCACTTCGACTCTATCTCGGATCAGATCGTCGCTTGGGCAAACAAATCGGAGAAGGAAAAGGACGGTCGGACGCTAATGCAAGTGATCAAGCTCGTTTTCAAGAAGGCAGCCGATGAAGTAACATTTTCCGAGATGTATGCGCGACTATGTCGCAAGATGATGTGGCAAATTAGCCCCAAAGTTCAGCACGACGGCCTCAAGAATTCCGAGGGCAAGCCCTTCGCGGGCGGTACTTTGTTCAGAGTGTACTTGCTCCATCGCTGTCAAGAGGACCTTGAGCAGAGTTGGGTCGCTAAGGAGGCGACCGCCGCCGCTGCCGCAAGCAAGGCAAAACGTCGTAGATTGGGTCTCATCCGGTTCTTCGGCGAGCTCTTCAAGTTGCAGATTCTGACGGAGCGTCTCATCCACGAATGCATCAAGAAACTTCTTGGAAATGTGGAAAACCCTGACGAAGAGGAAATCGAGAGCTTGTGCAAGCTCCTGACCACCGTCGGTAGTCTGCTCGATACGCCCAAAGCCCAAGCGCACCTCGACGTATACTTCTCGCGTATGCGGGTGTTGACGATGGACAAAAACGTCAACACGCGAATGGTGTTTATGCTCCAGGTTTGTATCTATATTCCTTGTGCCTACGATATACATTGACTGGTGCACCTACCTAGGATGTTATCAAACTCCGGGAACGTAAATGGATTCCTCACAATACCGTTACCGCTTCTACAAGGATTACTCAAGTTCCTGAAACCGTAAGTCCCCACCCAAGCCATGCTACGCTTGTGACTGAGGGTTTTTTGTATAGGCTGCGAAGGAGAAGCTGGCTCAAGAGAAAGTTGCCTTACGGCAGCAGAGCGTCGGCATGTCGTCTAGCAGCTCTCGTCCCAGTGGCACTCGAGACGTGCCAGATGTACCACGTCCTGATAGGCGGTCTGTCGGTGGTAACCAGAGCGCCGCCCCTCCACAACCCAAGGCAGGCGATCTCTTACAATTCGGAACAATCAACAAGGTCGCGCCAATGACTTCCGCCCCTACGAGTGTCTTTAACAACAAGAGGGGTGACCTCATGAGCGGCGATTCGCTAATGTCACAAACGGCGCCAAGTCCGAACATGATCTCGAAGATTAGCCATCCCAAGACGTCGAGCGAGGAACGTTTCACCACTGCTAACCGATCCGTGTCTATTAGCGGAGGACAACTAGGAGGCCATTCTCCCACAATGGTACACACAACCAGTCAGGGCGGCACTGGCAGCCGTGACGGGATACGCAGCAAGCCTGGTGCAAATGACTCTAATCGTGCGAGTCTCGTGAACAACCCAGGAACTGCCTCGCTAATCTCCAACATGAGCCCTCCAATGGAACCCTTTGCTCCTCCTAGGGTATCCGCAAACTCCTGGGTCGCTGGGAACGCTGCTTTACCCTCTGCGCTCGCCACTGCACGGCACATCAAAGACATTAACCGTATCACATATCCTGAGGGTATCAAAAGCCCTAAGGTTGAGCTCAATGTCAACACCCAGAAGGGCAAGTTCCGGTGCGTACTTTCTGTGATCGACATTCCGTTTGATCTGAACAATTTCACAAAGATATGATCGTGACTTTTTGTTACAGTTCAGGGATATCTGTAAGGAGAGACCAGATAATCTTCCACCACTCGACGTGCTTGGGCTCGAACCCAGTGCTAATCGCTCCGTATCTGTTAGCGGAGGACAACGAGACCGTCCACCCACGATGGGCACAATTAGTCAAGACGGCACTGGAAGCCGTAATCGGATACGAAGCAAGCGTGGTACAAATGGCTCTAGTCACGCGAGTGTCGTGAGCAACCCAGATGCCACTTCGCAAATCTTTGCCGCTCCTACTACAATTGCTCAAGTTCATGAAGCTGTAAGTCCCCACCCAAGCCACGCGATGCTTGTGACTGAGGTATTTTGTGTAGGCCATAGAGGAGAAGCTGGCTCAAGAGAGAGTTGCCTCCATGCGGCAGGACGTCCGCATGTCGTTCAGCAACACTCGTCCCAGTGCAATCGCAGAACAGCCCAAGTCGAAGATCGACAAGGATGTCGAAGAATTCTTCAGCATCCGTATGCTCGATGTAGCCGAGTCATACTTTTCCAGCCTTCCGACCGAAGATCGACATCGTCTTGTGGATGCCTTGGTTATGACATCTGTGGAGATGAAGGAGCCGGATGTGAAGCTAGTGAGCGACCTCTTTGTTCGCGCCCGGAAGAAGGGCCTGTGCAGCCCCGCCGCGTTCGAGGAAGGGTTTAACCAGTTGGCGGACCTCCTGGACGATTTCGCGGCAATGGTCCTTCCGAAAGCGTGGTCGTATTTCGCAACCTTGTTGAAGGGCTCAGGGTTAGACCAACACGAGGAGCGATATACGCGTATTGCTGAGAAGACGACGGACCCTGATAGACTCAATCAACTAATGTGATACAGTTTTGCTTGTATCTCGAGCTTCGTTTGTCCTGTCATTGGCTTATTGGATTATATCCTTACCCCCTTTCCCCTTCGCTTTCTTTGGCTCGCTTGTCACCCGTCCGGTTTTTCGTCTCACTAATGCTGTCCACCATATCTAAAGTCATCACTTCTGCGCTTGAAAACCGAGAGAAAATGAAGGTATCCGACGCTCATGTGCGGCAGTATTGAGAGGCAGCCTAACGAGCGTACTATTGATATACAAACTAAAAAGACCAGACAGCGTAACATGAGAATTGTGCGATGATAGCTATCACTAAAACGCGTACAGTGGCTTGTTATCCAAATTTCCGGTCGACATTGAATATATTCCATGAGATGATCGACATAGTAATACACATACAGCGAGACGATTTTTTTTACATAGATAGAGCTACAAGGCGAACAGCCAATTTGCTTTGCTGCTTGGTATACATACTACTAGACATTGTTATCGTGAAATGGCACGCTAACGTCTCGAAATGTTTCACACTCAGGCTTTCTGCTTCCTAAATGCACGTCCGAATGACCAACCAAGCGTGCGCGGGCTGCGATTACCAGTAGATGATGTTTTTCCGTTCGCCGTCAACCTCCTGGGGAGCCGCTCAAGCGCGGCAAAGAAAGCTGCCAGAGTCTCAGCGTGAACCGTGGGCCAGAGTCCGATTGCGTCATGAAATGAAGCATCATGTTCTTCGCCTCGAGCATTTCCTCCCAGCTCAAGTCTTCGTCTTTCGGATATTCTTTAATGGCCTCCGAGCTGTGAAGTAGTCAAGCTCGACATGCTCGAAATTATTTAATTTCGCCCAAGGCATAAGCAGCCGGCTGTGGTTGGATCCATTTTCTGACGTGACGGGTGGGGCTGAATGGGTTGAGCTGTGGTTTGTTCTTTTTGGCCGCTCTGCGCTGTTCATCTGCTTACTCTTCGAGCTGCCGTGTTGGGCCACCTTCACTTGGCGAACCTGCCTGCCTTGCTGGTTTTGCTCTGCCCGGTCTTTCTTGCGTTGAGTATTCCAAGCAGCGACCCTGGCGTCATCGTCCTGGGTCCGTGACACTCTCATCTGACACTCTCATCTGACGGGCCACTACGGCGGGAGAGTGGCGGCACGTGAGAAGAGTGGCACGTGCCCCACAACTCGGAAGCACTTCTCGATATAGACATGCGCTTGAGGTATAGACCAGTTCTATCAGCCACAATGGCGTCCTTCCTCAGGCGCAGGTCCACCATCCGCAGCTTTGCCTATGTCACCACGAATCCCACCTGTACAACTGCAGCAGGTTCCAGGTACCCCTACACAATCGCATGCCGTTCTACCCGTGCACCATCCATCTCACCCACCGGTTCCTCATCAATCTCCATCTGTCACCTCCCCGCCACCCACGCTTTCTACAGCCAACCGTCTAACATCCCTCAGTTCTAATGCTGGCGCGTTTGTTCCTAGGAAAAATATTACAATCAAGAATCCTTCCGGACAGGAGATCAATCTCAACGCATTGAAGCGCGTGCCCCATCCAGACGTTCCACCCTTTCCAGCATCCTCTTCCAAAAACGATGTCACGCGACTTATACGGATTGAGAGCCAGGAACAGAAGGAAAGGCATCTCGCTGAAGAGAGAGCCAGGGAAGGCGAAAGTGGTGAGGGACCCAGGTCAAGCAACAGTTTTGCCAAAGCCAACGAGGATGCGGCCCAGCGCCAGGCGGAGGTGCGGAAGCATCGCAAGGCGGAGAAACGTAAACTGAAGCAAGAGGCAAAACGCACTGAGAAGGAGCGGAAGGAGGCTGAAGAACGGGCTGCCCGGGAGGAAAGGGAGCCTAAAGAAGCCGAGGAAGAAGCTCTCAAAGCTGCTGAAGCTGCTCGTGTGCTCGCTGATGCTGACGCGAAGCCAGATTCTCTTCCAGAGGAGGGTGAGATCGTGGACGAGGTCTCGCAACCCACTACTACTGAAGAGATCCTTCCAACCAAACCTGCGTCTGTGTCACCATCACCCGCGCCTACCCCGACGGACTCGTCAGCCAAGTCCTCGGAGAAGGAATCCCTCCGCATTGACACGTCTATCCCTTCTCTCCCTTCTCCAGAACATCATCGGAAGCGTCCTGGACCTCTCAATCTTCAGACCGCCATCACCGGCAGCATCCCCCCTCCTTTACCCTCTGCACTCGCCACTGCACGGTACATCGAAGACATTAACCGTATCACATACCCTGAGGGCATCAAAGGCCCTAACGTTGAGCTCAATGTCAACACCCAGAGGGGCAAGTTCCGGTGCGTACTTTCTGTGATCGACATTCCGTTTGGTCTGAACCAATTTACATTTTAGGTATGATCGTGAATTTTTGTTACAGTTCAAGAATATCTGCAAGGAGAAGCCAGATAGCCTTCCACCACTCGACGTGCTTGGGCTCGAACCTGGAGATGGCTCCGGTCATAGTCGCGCTTCGAGTGGCATGTTAGTCCCTGTGAACGTAGGGTCGGCATCTATTGGCCTCGGTATCGCGTCAGGCTTGGGAAAGAGTCCTGGTATCAGGTTCCAGATGGGCAAATCCTCAACGTTGGCCAAGATGACGAGCGAGGAACATTTTAAGGAAGAGGCAAAACGCGCTGAGAAGGAGCGGAAGGAGGCTGAAGAACGGGCTGTCCGGGAGGAAAGGGAGCGTAAAGAAGCCGAGGAAGAAGCTCTCAAGGCTGCTGAAGCTGCTCGTGTGCTCGCTGATGCTGACACGAAGCCAGATTCTCTTCCAGGGGAGGGTGAGATCGTGGACGAGGTCTCGCAACCCACTACTACTGAAGAGATTCTCCCAACCAAACCTGCGTCTGTGTCATCACCATCTGCACCTACGGACTTGTCAGCCAAGTCCTCGGAGAAGGAACCCCTCCGCATTGACACGTCTATCCCTTCTATCCCTTCTCCAAAACATCAGCGGAAGTGTCCTCGACCTCTCAATCTTCAGACTGCCGTCACCGGCAACACCCCCCCTGCTTTACCCTCTACACTCGCCACTGCACGGTACATCGAAGACATTAACCGTATCACATACCCTGAGGGCATCAAAGGCCCTAACGTTAAGCTCAATGTCAACACCCAGAGGGGCAAGTTCCTGTGCGTACTTTCTGTGATCGACATTCCGTTTGGTCTGAACAATTTTACATTTTAGGTATGATCGTGACTTTTTGTTACAGTTCAGGGATGTCTGCAAGGAGAAGCCAGATAACCTGTCACCACTCGACGTGCTTGGGCTCGAACCTAGAGATGGCTCTGGTCGTAGTCGCGCGTCGAGTGGCGTGCCAGTCCCTGTGAACGTACGGTCGGCATCTATTGGTCTCGGAATCGCGTCAGGCTTGGGAAAGAGTCGTGGTATCGGGTTCCAGATGGGCGAATTCTCAACGTCGGCCAAGATGACGAGCGAGGAACGTTTTGCTGCTGCTAACCGCTCCGTGTCTATTAGCGGTGGACAACTAGGAGGCCCTTCCACGATGGGCACAATTAATCAAGGCGGCACTGGCAGCCATGGTCGGATACGAAGCAAGCGTGGCGCAAATGCCTCTAATCGTGCGAGTGTCGTGAGCAACCCAGGTGCCACCTCGCTAATCTCCAACATGGGCCCTCCGATGGAACCCGTTACTCCTCTTGAGGTATCCGCAAACCGCTGGGTTGCTGGGAATACACGTCGTGGAAGTTCTGGCCAAGATGACAACTCGCCCGAAGTTGTCGACCGCATAGTCAAGATACTGCTGAACAATCTCACCATGGAGCACTTCGACTCTATCTCTGATCGGGTCATCGCATGGGCAAACAAATCGGAGAAGGAAAAGGACGGTCACACGCTAATACAAGTTGTTAAGCTTGTTTTCGAGAAGGCAACCGATGAAGCGACAGATTCCGAAATGTATGCACGGCTATGTCGCAAGATAATGGAGCAAATTAGTCCCAAAGTTCAGGACGATGGCATCAAGAACTCCGAGGGCAAGCCATTCGCGGGCGGTAATTTGTTCAGAAAGTACTTGCTCAGTCGCTGTCAAGAGGAGTTCGAGCGAAGTCTGGTCGCTCAGGAGGCGACCGCCGCCGCCACAAGCAAGGCAACAGCAGACGAAGCCGTCAAGGAAGCCAATGAGAAAACCAAGGGTGGAGAGGAGTCGGAACTGTACTCGGACGAGTATCACGCTGCGGCCAAGGCGAGACGTCGTGGATTAGGCCTCATCCGTTTCGTTGGCGAGCTCTTCAAGGTGCAGATGCTGACAGAGCATGTCATGCATGAACGCATCAGGAAATATCTTGGCAACGCGGAAACTCCCACGGAAGAGGAAATCGAGAGCTTGTGCATGCTCCTGACCACCGTTGGTAGCCTGCTTGATACACCCAAAGCCCGAGTGCACCTCGACGTATACTTCTCGCGTATGCGGGAGTTGACGAAGAACAAAAATGTTAACGCGCGAATGGTGTTTATGCTTCAGGTTTGTATTTCTATTCTTTGTGCTTACGACATACATTGACTGATGCACCTATCTAGGACGTTATCGAGCTCCGCGAACGTAAATGGATTCCTCACAATACTGTTACTGCTCCTACAACGATTACTCGAGTTTATGAAACTGTAAGTCCCCGCCTAAGCCACGCGACACTTATGATTGAGGGTTTTTGTATAGGCTGCTGGCATGTCACGTGGTGGGTCTCGTCGCGATGGCAATCGCGATGTCTCCGATGTACAACATCCTAATGGGTGGTCTGTCGCTGGCAACCAGTGCGCTGCCCGTCCAAAACCCAAGGCAGTCGATCTCTCGCAATTCGGAAAAATCAACAAGGTCGCGCCACTGTCATTCGCCCCAATGAGTGTCTTTTACAATGAGAAGAGTGACCCGAGGAGCCGCGATTCGCCAATGTCACAAACAGCGTCAAGTTCGAAAATGTTCTCGATGCTCCAGAGTTCGGACGATATCGTGGAACCTCCTCCGGCAAAGAACAGCCGCCCTCCTAGCCGCAAACCTAGTGTGGGTCTTGGAGTTAGCGGCGCTCCGGAGCCCGCACCGCAGCGGCGGAAGCTCAAGCTATTACCGCGAGCTCGAGAAGGGTCGAAGGTGTCCGCATCTGTATTAGCATTAGGCTCGGATGACAAAGCAGCGGATGGGGGCGACACATTAGCCCCAGCCACAATCTCGGAAGGAGAGGCCAAGGCGAAGATTGACGAAGATGTCAAAGAATTCTTCGGCATCCGCTCACTCGACGAGGCCGAGTCATACTTTTCCAGCCTTCCTATCGAACATCGGCATCATCTTGTGGACATTTTGGTCATGAAATCCATCGAGATGAAGGAGCCAGATGTGAAGCTGGTGGGCGACCTCTTTATTCGCGTCCGGGAGAAGGACCTGTGCAGTCCTGCCGTGTTCGAAGAAGGCTTCAACGGTTTGGCGGAAATCCTGGACGATCTCGCGGTTGACATTCCGAAGGCGTGGCGGTATTTCGCCATCTTGGTGAAGGGCTCTGGTTTAGATCTAGATGGGGAGCGGTATGCGCGGATCTCTGAGAAGACGATGGACCCTGATAGACTCACTCAACTGTTGTAGCGCGGGTTTGCTTGTATCTTGTATCATTGGCTTATTGGGCGACTCGATAACGAAACATATATCCTCACCCCCTTTCCCCTTTCTTTGACTCGTCTGTTACCCGTCCCTTTATCCCCCTTCTTGTCTTGCTGTATGTATGGGCCTTTGTCAATAGCCCTATCGGGACTTGTACGGAGCTGATGCTATGCCTATATCTGAAGTTATTGCTTCTGTGCTTGAAAACCTAGAGAAAATGAGGGTATCACTCATGTGCAGAAGTCTTGAGAGGTAAGGTAACGAGCGTACATTTACAGTAAGATATGAAGAGACTACAGACAGTGTAACGTGAGAATTATGCGATGATAGATACCACTCAAACGCGTACAGTTGCTTGTCATTCACATTTCCGGTCGACATTAAATTATTCCATGAGATGAACGACATAGTAATACACATACAGCGAGAAGAAAACATTCTATGAGTGCATAGATGAAGCTACATATTGGCGAAAAAGTCAATCTGCTTTGGTTGGTATACATACTGGACATGTTGTGATTGTGAATTGGCGGTCTAATATCTCGAATTGTTTCACGCTCAGGCCCTCTGCTTCTTAAATGCACAACCGAATGACCAACCAATCGTGCGCGGGCTGAGATTGACGTTTTTCCGTTCGCCATCAACCTGGGGTGCCGCTCGAGCGCGACAAAGAAAGCTACCAGAGACTCAGCGTGAACCATGGGCCAGAGTTCGATTGCGTCATGAAATGAAGCATCGTGTTCTTTGCTCCGAGCATTTCCTTCCAGCTCAAGTCTTCGTCTTTCGGATATTCTTTGATGGCCTCAGAGCTGTGAAGAAGTCAAGCTTGGCATACTCGAGATTATTTCATTTCTCCAAGGCATAAGTGGCCGGTCGTGGTTGGATCCATTTGCTGACGCGACGGGTGGGGTCAAATGAGTTCAACCTTGGTTTGTTCTTTTTGGCCACTCTACGCGTTCCTTTGCTTCCTCTTCGAGCTGCGCGTGTTGGCCCACCTTCACTTCGCGAACCTGCTTGTCTTGCTGGTTTTGCTCTGCCTGGTCTTTCTCGCGTTGAGTGTCCCAAGAAGCGACCCTGGCGTCGTTATCCCGGGTCCGTGACAGTCTCATCTGACGGGCCACCTCCTCTGCGGTGAGGGGAACCTCCCTGTAGTGAGAGTCGATTATGGAGTCGATTATGGCGGGGCGGCACGTGAGAAGAGTGGCACGTGCCCCACAACTCGGAAGCACTTCTCGATATAGACACGCGCTTGAGGTGGCGCACCCATAGACCAGTTCTAAGCCACAATGGCGCCCTTCACGTTACCCATCCGGCGCCAGTCCACCATCCGCAGCTTTGCCTAAACCCACCCGTACAACTACGGCAGGTTCCAGGTGTCCCTACACAATCGCATGCCATTCTATCTATGTACCATCCTTCTCACCTATCGGTTCCTCATCAGCCTCTATCTGTCACCTCCCCGCTTCCCATGCCTTCTACAGCCAATCGTCTAACATCCCTCAGTACCAACGCTGGCGCGTTCGTTCCTAGGAAAAAGATTACAATCAAGAATCCTTCCGGACAGGAGATTGATCTTGACGCATTGGCGCGCACGCTCCGTACAGCCCATCCAATCGCTCCAGTTGTTCCACCACCTCCAGCATCCTCTTCCAAAAAGCATTTGAAGCGACTTATGCGGATTGAGAGACAGGAACAGAAGGAAAGGCGTCTCGCTGAAGAGAGAGCCAGGGAAGGCGAGAGTGGTGAGGGACCCAGGTCAAGCGACACTGGTATCGGGTTCCAGATGGGCAAACTCTCAACGTCAGCCAAGATGACGAGCGATGAATGTTTTGCCGCTGCTAACCGCTCCGTATCTATTAGCGAAGGACAACTAGCAGGCCCTCCTCCCACTATGGGCACAATTAGTCAAAGCCGCATTGGACGCCGTGATCGGATACGAAGTAAGCGTGCTGCAAATGGCTCTAATCATGCGTGCGTCGTGAGCAACCCGGATACCACCTCGCTAATCTCCAACATGGGCCCTCCAATGGAACCCGTTACTCTCGAGGTATCCGCAAACCTCGGGGTCGCTGGAAGCACACGTCGTGGAAGTTCTAGCCAAGATGGCGGCTCGCCCGAAGTCGACCGCATAGTCAAGACACTGCTGAATCAGCTCACCACGGAGCACTTCGACTCTATCTCAGATCAGATTATCGTATTGGCAAACAAATCAGAGAAGGAGAAGGACTGTCGGACGCTAATACAGGTTGTCAAGCTCGTTTTCGAGAAGGCAACCGATGAAGCGACATTTTCCGAGATGTATGCGCGGCTATGTCGCAAGATAATGGAACAAATTAGTCCCAAGGTTCAGGACGACGGCATCAAGAATTCCGAGGGAAAGCCATTCGCGGGCGGTAATTTATTCAGAAGGTACTTGCTCGATCACTGTCAACAGGAGTTCGAGCGAAGTCCGGTCGCTCAGGAGGCGACTGCCGCTGCTGCCACAAGCAAAGCAATAGCAGACGAAGCCGTCATGGAAGCCAGCGAGAAAACCAAGGGCGGCGAGGAGTCGGAACTGTACTCGGACGCGTATCACGCTGCGTCCAAGGCAAGACGTTGTGGATTGGGCCTCATGCGTTTCATCGGCGAGCTCTTTAAGTTGCAGATGCTGGCAGAACGTGTCATGCACGAATGCATCAAGAAACTTCTTGGCAACGTAGAAAACCCCGAGGAAGAGGAAATAGAGAGCTTGTGCGAGCTCTTGATCACCGTTGGTAGTCTCCTTGATACGCCTAAAGCCCGAGCGCACCTCGATGTATACTTCTCGCGTATGCGGGTGTTGACGAAGAACAAAAACGTCAGTGCGCGAATTGTGTCTATGCTCCAGGTTTGTATTTCTATTCCTTGTGCTTACGATATACATTGACTGATGCACATATCTAGGACGTTATCAAGCTCCGCAAACGTAAATGGATTCCTCACAATACAGTTACTGCTCCTACAACGATTACTCGAGTGTATGAAACTGTAAGTCCCCGCCTAAGCCACGCGACGCTTGTGACTGAGGGCTTTTCAAGGCCAGCGATCTCTCACAATTCGGAAAGATTAACAGGGTCGCACCAATGTCGTTCGCCCCAACGAGTGTCTTTAACAGCAAGAAGGGGGGTGACCCCAAGAGCCGCGATTCGCCAATGTCACGAACAGCGTCAAATTCGAACATGTTCTCGACGCTTTCGGACGGTATCGTGGATCCTCCTCCGGCTGCAGGCGATCTCTCACAATTCGGAAAAATCACCGAGGTCGCACCAATTTCTTTCGCCTCTACGAGCACCTTTAACAACGAGAGGGGTGGCCTCATGAGCGCCGATTTGCCAATGCCACCAACAGCGTCAAGCTCGAAAATGTTCTCGATGCTCCGGAGTCCGGATGGTATCGTGAACACTCCTCTGGCTAGCCCCAAACCTAGTGTGGATCTTGAAGTTAGCGGCGCTCCCGAGCTCGCACCGCAGCGGCAGAAGCTCAAGCCATTACCGCAAGCTTGGCCTGTTGGAGAAGAGTCGAAGGTGTCTGCATCAGCATCAGCATTGGGCTCGAATGACGAAGCAGCGGATGGGGGCGACACATTAGCTCCAGCCACAATCTCGGAAGGAGAGGCCGAGGCGAAGATCGACGAAAGTGTCGAAGAATCCTTCAGCATCCGCTCACTCGACGGGGCCGAGTCATACTTTTATTCAGCCTTTCTATTGATCGGCACCGCCTTGTGGACACTTTGGTCATGAAACCCATCGAGAAGAAGGAGCCCGATGTGAAGCTGGTGGGCGACCTCTTTATTCGCGTCCGGGAGAAGGACCTGTGCAGTCCCGCCGTGTTCGACGAAGGTTTCAACGCTTTGGCGGAACTCCTGGACGATCTCGTGGTTGACATTCCGGAGGCGTGGCATTATTTCGCCATCTTGGTGAAGGGCTCGGGTTTAGATCAAGACGAGGAGCCATATTTGGCGGATCGCCGAGAAGACGATGGACTCTGATGAACTCACTCAACTGTTGTAGCGCGGTTTGCTTGTATCTTGAGCTCTGTCCTGTATCATTGGTTTATTAGACGACTCGATAACGAAACATATATACTTACCCCTTTCACATTTCTTTAACTCGTCTGTCACACGTCCCTTTATCTCCCTTCTTGTCTTGCTGTATGTATGGGCCTTTATCAATAGCCCTATGGCAACTTGTACGGAGCTGATGTTATGCGCTATATCGCTTCTGTGCTTGAAACTGAAGGTATCACTCATATGAAGAGACTACAGACAGCGTAACGTGAGAATTATGTGATGATAGATGCCACTCAAACGCGTATAGTTGCTTGTCATTCACATTTCCGATCGACATTGAATTTATTCCATGAGATGAACGACATAGTAATACACATACGAAACGAAAACATTCTGTGAGTACATAGATGAGGCTACATATTGGCGAAAAAGTGAATCTGCTTTGGTTGGTATACATACAGGACATGTTGTGATCGTCAATTGGCGGTCTAACATCTCGAATTTTTTCACCCTCAGGCTTTCTGCTTCCTAAATGCACGACCGAACGACCAACCAAGCGTGCGCGGGCTGCGATTGCCAGTAGCTGATGTCGGGGTTTTGGCGATGTTCACTTGGTTCTGAGTCAGAGGCGGCAGGTGATCAAGACAATGAGCATGCTTGAATTTATCTTTCGCATGTTCCAACGGAATGAGGCCGGTCGGAAATAGCGTAGCAACAGGGACCAGCTGCAGCGCGCAAGGAGGTTCAGTAGGCGACATACAAAGCAAGCGGTTGTCTGTCAATACCTTGTTAACATTTGGAACCTCGGGAAGCGGACCGAAGGGAGGAGGCCTCGCGATAGGAATATGCCTAGTTTGTGCTATTCTGGCCGTGTGCGGGCTAGCTCGCCTATAGGCTTCGCGCAGGTTGACTTGCGTCGCTGCCCTATGGATGGGCCGCACAGGTGGACGCACAGGTGGACGCACGTAAAGGACGTCTGCTCGAGGTGGTCGTGGAGGGACGCTGCCCTGCTCTTGACGCTTCTTCTTCGAACGGTCGATGCGAAGTGGTCGAGTGCCGGTAATTGGAACGTCATGTATTATTGCTTCTACGAGCTCTAGAGGTCTAAGCTGTCCAGGTGGGAGTGGTGTTTGTATGAGAAGGGGGCGCGGTCGGGCTGGACGATCCACCTGCGGTGGTTTCGGTGTGACCGGGGGGTCATCTCGAACGGGTGCCGGGGACTCTTCCTGGGCAGGGTCGGACTCGGTTGCGGAAGGGTTCGGTTGCTCAGAGCTATTATGCTCGTCGCCATCGATGTCAAAGTGGTAGTCCGAAAGGTTCTCGGAAACAGCGTCGTCATCGTGAGACGTCTTTGCTCTAGGTGTGAGATCGTCGGGCTGGTTCGCAGAGATCGGCTCTTCGGTTTCTTCCTGTGCTCCCTCGACCCCGCGGAACAGAGGGGCCATGTACATTTCCACCTCTCCGCAACTCGGGTCGAAACCCCATACAGAGCTGCAAGTGCTTACTGAGCGTGGTATTGACGGGCAGCTGGAACGGCGGTGAAGGCGGCGACGGGCATTAACGGCAGATGAGAGAAGAGAGTCTGAGTCAGCCAGAGGCATAGTAAGTTGCAGCGAGGAGCAGATGCAAACCGAGAGCCTGGATCAGTTTCGAATATAAAACGACGCGGGCTGCAGCAAAAGATATAAAAGAGCCCCAAGCCACAACGGACCGACATGTCACGTCGTGATAACCCCAGTATTTGTGGAGGGCTGTCTGGTGTGGCACGCCTAATAGACTACAGGCGCTTGTGGTAGAGGAGAGTGGCGGGAAAGGAGCAACTTTGATTCCAACAAAGCTGATAGTTGTTATATTTGAAAAGCGTTTAGCGAATGACCACAAACCACAAGCACTAGGCCCTTCGCCCACGGAACTCTATTCTGCCAAGCGAGAGTTTACTTTTTCCTTCGGCCATCCTCACGGTCTCTTCCAACGCCCCCCAGCATTGACGATCGAATTTTTCGGCTTTTATCTGAGCAGGACGAACTTTACGAGGAGGTTTATACTCCTGCTGCTGTGGGTCCCAGGGTCGTGTTGTACTATAAAGTATGTTTGCATGATATTGACGAAACCCAAAATTCAAAAAAGCGAGATTCCGTGTAAGTTTGTGTGCCAGACCCCGGGATTGGGCAGATGTGGAAAGCAACGCAAGCGTATTATCCACTAAACGTGTCTGAGGATCAACACTATGCGGGAACTTTTTTGATACGCACTGCTCGATTCCCATTGACACAGCCACCTTTCGAGTTGTGCCTTCTCTACAGTCCCTAGTGTGGGATTCTGAAGTCTGTGGATGATTGTAGCGGCTTCACGGAAAGGGGGCCTCCAGAGGGTTCTGACATAGCGAGTCGCCGCCTTGTGGTCTAGAACAGCCGCGGATGTGGTACGCAAAAGCAGACGGTAGAGGCTTGTAAAAGATGGAGGCAGACGAACCATGGAATTGAGACGAGTAAAGACATAAACAAGCTTTCTAAGCTATTCGGATATCGGGCCGATTCAACGACTGTACTCGGACGATGAGCTCATGCCTTCCAGGGCATGCAATTCGATGAACACCTTTCATTCAGGAATAGAATAAGAAGCCACACTTGAAAAAGAGGCCTACAGCCTGCAGAAGTGTTCAAAAAAAAAAAGAAACCTCCAACGCGCTCATGTATCGAAGCTGGTCGCCAGTTCAACGTTCGTCCGTTCGAACTTTCCTCATAGCGCGCTAATGCTCGTTGTCAGCTACGTATCACGCATAATAGTGAACTTCAGACGCACTGGGGGGAGTGTGGTTTGTTTCCCCTGGCAACAGCGAATAATTCTCACCCGACGCGCGGTGAGGATGACCGCATCTTCGCTGTCGCCGGGGTTGCTTTGTGGACTATCGCTCAAGAGAGAGAGCTTATCATCTTCCCTATCGCTATCGGTGCGCTGTGTGCGAGATGTCCGCACGCTGTGTCAGCTCAGATGGCGATACTGCACCTTGTTTGCTCACCTCTTTTGGCATGTCTCGATCGTCGCGCGGCGTTGATCTGCTGGCTATTCATGCATCTCTTCGCCTTATATCAGGGCCGGATGCCACTCTATTAGCGGCATTCGAACTACTCTGTATGGCCTTTTCTTCATAGACCTCATCCGGACGTCACAACACAAAGCAACCGCAACATGCTATTCCTCGAGCGTGTCTGTGGCTGGCTATGGAATGGCTGGAGCTCCGTTCAGCAACCACAACCCGAACCCAGGCTTCATATAAGCCCCACCTTCTACGATATGACCCGTACCCACCCGCTCTTAAGCATACAGTAAACTCCGAACGAACACCATGGACGCCCAACGCTATGACCTTTCCAAACGCCTTGCCGTAAGTTCATAGTGCTCTCGTTTGATACTCATACACTGATAATTTATATAGGCCGCATACGAAGAGTATGACACCTCTGACACGGGCAGCGCCCACACTGGCAGTGATACCCCGTCAGTCGTTCAAGAGGCTTCTTCGATCGAAAGGCCCCAGTCCCCTCTTCTCACCGCTGCACGGTCAGCTCTAAAGTTGATCCCTCGTTTCAACTCGCCATGCGCTGCTTCAAACGTCCCACTACCCCTTTCCCCCCTCTTTTCTCCAAAACCCCAGCCATGCAATCGTCTTGTCGCAGATACATTTACACTCCCTGATGCGTTGAGGAAACTCACCGTTTCGCCCGAGCACGAATCAAAACTGGTCCAATCCGCCATGCCACCGCTTGTCGCACCCCTGCCCAGGGTCCCGAACGCGTTCATTTTGCCCATGCAGCCACTGCTCCAACAAAATGATGGCCCTGCTCGAGTTTTTTCACGGCCGAGCAGCCCGCCGCCGATCTCGCCGGCTCAAAGCCCTCTGTCAGGTCCTGGAGACCATCACTTTAGGCAAGTCGCTTCCCCCAGCATCAATGAAGAACGGCAAGCACGTTCTCCAGCACTCTATGACCGCTTCGATAGCTGTTCAACTTCCGTCCATTTAAGTCCGATGTCCTGCCCAACAAGCCCTCTTCTTCGGCCATCTCATGCCTTTCCGTGTCCCACGAGCCCGCCTACGTGTCATGCGATGTTCTCGAACGTCAACCGTCGGCTTCGTGCGCTAAACTCCACGCCATGCTTGGTCCGTGGGGCGTCACCCGTTCCCTCGCGTCCCACGAGCCCTATGTCACGACCGACTTCTCCCATCTTACAGGCATTCTCAGTCGAGAATTGGGTTCCGGAGAAGGATCCCACGGAAGGCATCGACGTCATCGAGATATTTGTTACGAAAGAGATCAGTGTCTGTATCGAGGAAACGCACTGAAAGGGAGAACGCAGTTGATTGTATACTGTCATTTAATGTTGTTTATTACGCCTCGATCAAATCAAAGAGCAGTTATTGTTGATGAAAGAGTGTGCGAAAAGGGAAGCCGGCGCGCGGGTGGACTGTAAGTAGGCCGAGCCGGGGGAACACAACGTGGGTAAAGCTTCGTGGGCACCTGCCCTCACACACATGCACACCTGAACACCAACAATCGCCGCCATCGTTGTCATCGTCTGCCCTGACTGTCTCCTTTCTCGGTGGCGGCTGTTCGGCTGCATGACCCAACCTTGTGAGCACCACACCCACCTCCTTTCCTTTTGGGGTTCACTGGGGGACGCTCTTTCTCTTTCTCCGTCATCCTGCAGCCCCCCATCTCCTCTGATGCCGGACGATTCTATTGCTCTTGATGATGTAGACTGGGAGGTAATTGCGGATGATTGGTGGCACACACCACTTAGCGTAGCTCCATGCCCTCTATCCTGGATCGACCGAGAACCTCGCCAGTCCAGACTGCCACGTCGAACAGAAATAGCGGCGCGGAATTCCCACTACTGGCACGAATTACTACTCCGCGTCGTCAAAGGCGTCCGGGGAGCAAAGGTGTGCTGCAGGAGCTGTCAGGAATGGCGTTACATGGGCGACGGAGGGCCGCTTTGTTGCAACAATGCGACGGGAGAATTCGGAGTTGAGGGAGACCAGGAACTGAACCTTGGACTGGTCGGCGCGAAGATGGTTCTCGACATGGTAGACGAACTCGAACGCGCCGTTGGGATTGCCACGCCCGGTCGCCACGCGGCAGACGTGGGCGATATTGCGGTTCTAGCACGACGCGTCTCCCTCTTACTCGGCGACGCCGTCCCCATCGAAAGCCCAGAAGGCCTCTGGAACGAATACACCGCGTCTGTCCTCGACGGTCACCGGATCGCACCTCGCGATGCGGTGATCTTCCGCCCAGATTTAAGCGCGGATCCGCCGCCAGCAGATAGCATCACTTCCATACTCGACGTCGAGCTCGATCCGCCGCGAAAGAAGTCCCCTCGCTTTTCCCGGGAGGTCATCGACCTTACCGACTCGGAGCAATCGGTGGCATCGGAGGCGCTCCCTGCCACCCCCAAGCGGCCGACGTTCGCAGCCAACTCGGAAGATGACGGCAGGGCCACTGGTACGTTAATGGTGCCACGTTTGAATTGCCCCAAGTCCGACTCGCTGACAGGTACCGCACCGAAATTCCACCTCCCTCGCATTCCATCCTCGCCCGTGATATCATACTCATCCGGATCGCCTCCCACATCCGACGAACTGCTCACCGAGTCCTCCCACACGCGATGCAGCTCTCTGCCACCCGGCGGAGACCTCCACAAAGAAGATTACGACCTCGAGTTTGTGTCCGAGTCTACCCAGTCGGAAGATCCAGAGATCCCACATTTCCTCGTCACGTCCTCCGACCGTCTGATGAAGCAGCACTCGCGCACACGCGAGATCGTTGATAGATTACGTTCTGCTGTTCCGCGGGGACGCACTCGGGTTTCAAGTACGCACGCAAACGGCAGTCCGACCGCGCCCGCAAAGACCCGGCAAACCGGGCTGAACAACACAACCGTCAAGCAGCTTTTCCAGAAGGGCAGCGATGGCTGGATCCGTCTAGCTGATGACGCCGAGTACCCCTCACCAAAGACGAAGAGTCCCACCAGCCACGCCGACGGTCCACGTAACCCAACCACAGAAGACTCAGAGCCATCCGACAACGAAGAAGAAGTGGCTTCTGCTGCCCTCGCGCCGAAGCCGACGCGCGACTCGAAGAAGAGAAAGCCAGCGGCGCAAAGCAAGCACGCTCGGCGTGCGTCCGGTTGGTCCGAGGTGCCTCCCACCGCGGTGATTGCCCCCACGGCGGTGGCACCATCCGCACCCCCACGCCGCGGCCATGGCCAGCGACTCGCCCAGAGCGTGCAGCTCGCCCCGCCGGCAGCTGTTGGCACGTTCACGTTCCCGCCGCCTGCGTTTTACCCGTACCCTGGGCCCCTGCCGCAGTACGCGCCCGCGCCAGTGATGTCGTTCGGGCAGCCGCCGTTCCGCGGGTACCCTCCACGCGCAGGGTACCCTCATGCGTCGCTTCCGTTCGCGGGTGCGCTTCCTCATCAACAGCCGCCGCCGCCCATTCCACACCAGCATCTCTATCTACATCATCAACCGCACCGCGCCGCATATGCGAACGTGCCGGTCATCACAGGATCGACGGGCATCCGCCATGCGCCGTGGTGAACAAAAACCCGGACGTTCTTCGAAACAAGCATCTTGTTATTTTTGTCTCGCCTCGCCACATCATGTCTAAATCGCTCATCGTTCACAACCCCTGCATGGACCTCACGACTTGTTACTTATTACTTTGTACCCGTATCTTGGTCTCTTGGTTCCTGTCGTATGCCGTCGCCAATTTTTTTTCTGTTCTGAGCCCACAGGTTCTCATGTCTACTTCTCGGCAATTCTTAAACTCGTTCCCCATATGCAAAAAACTTTGGTTAGCTTCGTGTCTCTTTTGCTTTTGGTGCAGTCTGCAATTGGCCCGTGAATAATTATAACTGTGTCCGACTCCGTTATATCTGATAGTTTGTGAATGTTCTCACAATATACAAAAGGTCTACAACAACAAGCGCCGTGAACCACAGGTGCAATATAGATACAATGTGAGTAAAAGGGTAGTACAAGGTAAACATGTTTGATAAGAACACGTGAAATGATGAAAGGAAACGGGCCAATGATCCGGCCATCAAACAGCAACAGCACGGGGATAATACTCCGGAGACCAGACTGGGAACGCTGGGCGCTTCAGCAGCCGCCCAGAGGGCCGGAACTGCGGGGAGGGTAGGGCTGGTGTGGGGGGCGGGGGACTAGTGCCAACAGGAGAGCTCGTTTTCACGTAAAGCACAGGCCGGAACTGACGCGGGGTAGAAGGCGTGCGGGACAGCACTGGCGTGAGTGGAGGTGAGATCAGAGACACCACGGGTGCGTCCTGGGGCTTGCTACGAGCGGCCTGTGAGACGGCGACAGGCGAGACATCCTGCAGTCGCATGCTGTTGCAGAGTTTCTTGAAGTCCGTGTCGGGGGTAGAGGGCGTGAGAGGAAGCAGATAGCGAACGCGGGAGCCGGAGCCAGTCTATGGGAATTTTGGGGATTAGCAATCGATGGGATGTGCATGAAGTAAAGAGGCTTACGGTGGGGCTGCTCGTGTCGCTCACTGTGGGTGATGTCGCGATGCCAGACACACGTCGGCGATGTAGTACTTGGGGTTTGGTGCGTTGGCGTCCTGGACGTGCAACGCTGATTCCAGACAGGGCGTCGCATGGGATGAAGACCCCTGATTCAGAGCCTTCACCGGTAGCGGAGAGTACATAGCCATCGTCTTCGTTGATGTCAAGCTCTGCTTCCTTGGACGTAAGGATCCAGTGCTTCGGGGTGGGAGTAATGTTGATCTTCAACTCTGGGCGCACGTAAGGTCGGCGGGTGATGTCGGACGCAGCGTCCTGGGAGCTGGGGTCAGGATACGAGGAGAGCGGGGACATGATGCGTTGTGAGGGATGTGCAACCGATTCGTTATCACAGCCATGTTTTAACAACGACTGACGATCCACAAAAGACGTGGCAAAGGCGTGTTGTTCCTAACAAGGACAAACAACGCGGGTCAACGCGTGTATTGTGCGTGTGTCGATCACTATGGACAAGCTCACCAGTTATGTCTTCACGCCCCCGAGCCATCGTCTTCTCTTTCGCGGCTCTCTCTCGGTTCCAGATTCACGACTTCTCCTCGAAGGCTTCTCCTTCACCGTGCCCATCGACAACACGCGTAGCCCCAGCGTGCATTTGCTCCAGAACCCACTAGCACTCTCACTGGAGAGCATGCGTGGACGCTCACTGGCGCTGTCTGGTACCACTAGGGTAGATGCCGTGCTACTGGACAGGATGGCTGAAGTCGATGTGTGAGTTGCCCTTGTAGCAGAGAGCGTCGTTTCTGACACATGACAGAGATATCCACCCTGCAGCATTCATCAGCCGCCTCTATTTCGAGAACCAGCTCTGCTCAGCCCCAATTACGTCCCCTCTTGGCCACACCGACATTGGCATTCGCGTGGCGCTCGGTGACTCTGGTGCGCACCCGTTGTTCCCCTAGGCTTTCATGGAGGCAGAACAGTCGCCCACACAGACAGTCAAGGCGCATCAGACGTTCTTATATATGGGCAGCTTTCAGAAGCGGACAACTCTGCGCCATCTTCCTCCACTTCTCCCGAAAAACTCCCAACACTACAACTCCGCGCCGCCCGCATACTCACTGTGCCTCCTGGGCAACAAGCACGACCACCCCGTCCCGATGATCCCTCTCCGCGCTTTCCCCCTACATTGATGTATGCTAGGAAGCGCCACGCGGAGGACTCTCCCTCTGCCCGCCTAAAACGACGGAAAGAAGACGTGAACTCGCGTGATATTCTGACGCGCGTTCCTTCAACGGGCGTGACAGGGAATACCAGCAGACCCAAGCTACTGTCGCGTGCAAAGACCGTGCAGGATGACGTATTCAAGGTTCCTTCGCTCCCAGATCCGAAGGGGAAGAGCAAGGCACTGGACATAGCAAAGGAGCTGGAGAAGGCGAACAAGGCAGTTCGTCGCGCTTACTTTGTTCTCGTTGCTTATTGACTGAACACAAACACTATCAAGGTGGTTAAGCGCGCTGCGAGCGATTGTCTCGCGAAGTACGGGATTCATAAGGCCGACGCGGAATTTAAGGAAATATGGGGCTTCATATATCGCGGAACCGAGTTTGCTCTAGTGCGTTTGATTCAGCGCCAACACCCACTCTGGCTAATTCCAATATTGTAGAGGGCCCAAATGCAGTCACGTGCCATAGAAAGTCGTACAGCGGAAAAGTTTGCCAAAGTGCACACAGATATGTATGTGAAGGGAACGGTACAACCAGCAGGAGGGTCTAATGAAGGGCGTAGTAGATGTAGCAGTAGTGTTAACTTAAATGAGAAAGGTTAGACTGGCGACTTGTAGACCTTCGATGACGCTCATCGACCTCACTCAACCCCTCGACAAGAACGTCCCCGTCTATCCGGGTGATCCACCCTTCTCAAGTCAACAGTCCTGCACTGTCGACAAAGATGGCTACTCCATTCACGCTCTCTCATGTTCCTTGCATGTTGGCACGCACATCGATGCTCCCTCACACTTCATCGCCGACGGAGCAACTATCGACCAATTCCCGCCCAGCGCCTTCATACTCCCCGCACTAGTCCTAGACGTCTCCCACAAAAAAGAGCGCGAGTGTATCTCCTGGGACACCGTCGAGCCCATAGCCGACCGCATCCGTCCCGGCACAGCTGTTCTGTTCCACACGGGCTGGAGCCGCTACTGGGGCAGCGGCGCCGGACGCTGCTTCGACCACCCGTGGCTCGCAACGGACGTCGCGGAACGGCTGGTCGCTCTTGGCGTGCGCCTCATCGGCGTCGACACGATGAGCCCTGACCAGTCCCCGCTCGGCGACGGCAGTGATGATGCACACGACTTTGGCGTCCATAGAGCGATTCTCGGCGCGGGTGGGCTTATCGTTGAGAATCTGACTAACTTGGACGTGCTCTTGGACGCGCAGAAAGAGGAACCGCGGTCGGAGGTGATTGTTAGCGTGCTTCCGCTGAGAATCGTGGGGTGCGATGGGTCCCCGGTTCGGGCGGTGGCGTGGCTGCAGTCCCAGAACCAAGGAGGGAGTCTCTTCGTGACGTGTGGGTCTTGTTCCTGAATTTGTACGATGCATTCACTAAGCAATTTTTTTGCAGAGGAGTAACCCTAACAAAGGAGCAAGAGTGGACGTTCTCGTTTTCCCCGTCGGTATTATGTGTGCCTTTAGGAAGACACTCAATGTATCATCTCAGCTATGATAGGCTCCGCCTGTGCGTGTGTGGATCTCTAGTCTGCTGTCTATTTTAGATTGGTATGCAACCATTGTTGAGGTCGAACGAGGCGCCTTACCTCGGCGCCACTGCAATAAAACCATTCAGAAGTGCTATATGAACATCTTCACCCTCGATGATACATCACATTCTTCTGCATTCCCCATACAAAATAACCGCCGGAAGCACCGCATCCTTTCCATTGCAGGGTTAATGAACAATGAACGGGTGAGTCAGGTTCAAACGCTTCCCTTGACATCGCTTACATCGTCGACGTTATCCTACAGCACTCTGGCAAACGACGTGAAGTCCATGATAGCTACGACCACGAAGGTCCCTCCTCGACCTCTGCACGGACGTCATCATACCTAGCGGGGGGTGACTGCACCCAGGTAACGTTGGTTTGGTTGTGGTTGCAAGGACCCCAGAATATAATGAATTAGCTCTTTCTAAAAAAACGAAAATATGAGTCCTCCGATAGCCCCTGCTACATAAGTGGCTGCGAACTGGCGCCGCCGCAAGGCCTCATTCTTGAACAACCTGAGCACTACAAAGTGGTTGTGTGCGTAGCGTGCATGTCACCTTATTTTTATGACGAAGATCAGCCTGAGCGGAAAACTGCATTAAAAGAGAGGTCCGTATGCGAGTCCATACTAAGTTATGTCTCGTCACTCGTCGCCATCCACTCCACCACTTTGCTTCGGCTTTTCTCCTGGGCCGCCCGCTCCTCCTCCTCCATTTGTTTCTCCCATTTATCAGCAAGATCTTGTGGGTTAATTCCATTGACACGCATTAAAAACAAATTCAGGTCGTCCATTGCTTGTACCATTTCGTTCTCGACCCTGTTTCAACTTGCACCAGTTGGGATTCGGCGGGGAGGTGGTGGGATATCTGCATAGTTCTTTCTGTGGTAAGTGGACATCACATCATGAACACTCTCCAGGTCACTCCTCCACATTCTGTAAGCAGCGACCCCATACATGTAGTCAAGGATGATGGCAGGGGGTAGGGGTCGCAAGGCCACAGTTCCTGAGCCGCGGAACTGCACATCCACATGTGCCCCATAACTGTAGGCAATACTAGGGTGCAAATTTTCTTCGGTTGATAACACCGGATGGTCAAGATGACTATCAAGCCTCGTCCACTGCTGGAGTGTGATGTAATAATCCGTGCCACGTGCAGGACCTTGGCCAAATCTTATTATGTCGGCGGGTTCTAGTCCGTAATTTGGTGTCTAAAAGCAGTCAGATTTTAAAGGCACCCAATCGAGGATTGCATACCTTTAACAAGGCAACCTCTCCCGTACCAAGCCGGGAATGCAGGTCCGTTGACAGTAAGACTCCATTTTCGACGGCATTTATATCAGAAATTGAGGGTGGTGACTCGTAGAGTCGAGAACGATCTCGGATAACTTTATCAATATACTAGAAAATAATATCATTGATGTGACATTATCATTTAACCCCTGATGGTCCACGAAGAGACAACGCTCTAGAGAAACGAGAATAAAAAGGTGAGCAACAGCTTGTAAATATAAAGAGTAACTTTACCCGATGGATTATAGTAGAGGTCGATATCATCTGACAACGAGGTGCTATCATAGTCGACTGGTTGCCCATTTGGTGCCGTACAAAGATCGCCCCGGGCACCACAGATAGAAAACAGAACGTAGCGGATCCATTTATAGGGGCAGATTGAGAGCCGCCGGACGTCATCGTTGGGAATAGTGAGGAAGAGAAGCGGAGGTCCATCAACATTCAGATGGATATTGACCATGGTGATGAGGTCAGTGTCGGCGTGAGGAGAGTCAGGAGACAAGGGTGATCAATGAGCCCCTAAGTTATGAGCACAAAGCACCCGGGGCGACTGTGAACTGTTCACCAAGTCGGTGGGGTAGTTTGGATGAGCATCTATTAATAATATAATATGTGCTTCAGTTGGACTCGCGATTTTGTTTTTTGATAAGCAACGAGTCGAGGGCTGCTAGTATACTGAGAGAGCCTTGTAGAGACTCGGAGCGATCCTCAACGGTTTACAGCCGACGTTTACATTAGTGCCAGCGGCCCGGTGTTTCCGCGTTTACATGTCACACCCGAGACGACTCAGAGTCGCAGTATCATGAACTTCACAAAGAGACGCTCGCGTGCAAAGTACGCTCCGCCTCTCAACGACTATTGAGGATTGGGATTGCTTTCGTACCACGAACCTACCTTGATGAGATCTAGACCTTCGTAGCCCGTCTGGGTTTCATGCGAACGCCAGCGTGAGGGCCATTCCCACAAGCCATCTCCACAAGAACTCCGGTGAGCACGTTCTTGAGCCTACGTACCTGATACCACACTTTGGGATGACCAATAGATGTATCAAGATTGAGATGTATCTGACATGGAGTTGATATCCCACGATGTCTACGTCCATGTGTGACATCGCCTCTAACCCAGGCTTCATATCTTCTCTCTGATATCCTCTCATATTCCTATGCATCTCTTGCGCTGTTCAAGCCGATGCTGATACTCCTTGCAGGGTTTACAGCAGATTCTTTTCACGCTTTCAAATGATAGCGGCATTGCGATCTTACCGACGGATCGTTATCTCCTGATACGCATTTTGCCGCAGCACGTACTGGAAATCATCCCGACCAACCTCAGCGAAAACTTTCCCTTTTCCTCCGTGTCCCTTTTCCTCTCGTTTTTGCAGGTTGTTCTGGATCGGGCCTAGGTCATGCTCACCACACGTAAAAGAAATGGTCGTTAGTTCTATTTTCGGATGGCACTATCTGCCCTGCTCAAAAACACCATGTCCAAGAGGTCTGTCTGATCCAACGAACATGTTAACCCCCCTTCGCAAGAGGGTCGTCGACCTGAGCCACCTACTCGCAGAGAGTGGTCTCAGCCACTGCACCGGCCACCCGAGGTTCGATTCAGAGCAGGTGCTTTCCCTTCACAAAGATGGGACGAATGTCTCGAGGGTCATCCTGGGATCTCACACTGGCACACACCTTGACGCGCCTTCACATTTCCTTGAAGGCGCTCCGACAATCTCCGATGTGGACCTATCGTCGCTGGTTGGGCCAGCCGTCGTGATCGACGTTCGCGGCAAGGAACCTCATGGATTAATTTCATGGGATGACATTGGACCGCAGTCGGAGCAGCTTGGTCCAGAGACCATCTTGCTATTCTGCACGGGTTGGTCGCAACACTGGGGCAGAGAAGACTATATGAAGTGCCCGCACCTCAGCAAAGACGCGGCGCGGAAGATTATAGAGCGAGGGGTGCGGATTGTCGGGATCGACGTGTTTGACATAGACGGAGGCGTAGAGCCACACGCAATACACCGCCTGCTTCTCGGGAGCGGTGTGCTCATTGCGGAGAATCTGACCAATGTCGAGGTGCTACTCGACAGTGGCCCTTACATGGCCAGTCTCCTCCCGTTGAACTTAGAGGGTTGCGACGGTTCGCCGATTCGGGCTATCGCTTGGAGCGGGTAGTTTCGGTGAGTGTGTCGTAATAATCTCTGCTTCAGTCGGGCTCACATAAACTTTCTGATCAGAATCGAGTCGAGGGCTAGTGTGTGTGGGGATTGTAGTTGGAGGGCGATCCTGTATCCATAACCGGAAACGATAGTAGATCAGAACACAGTTTGTCCGAATTTAGATTAGCGCCAGCGGCCCGGTATTGCCGCCAATTGACACGTTTAACTCGTTGCCTCGCTCTTGTCGTTCGAAACTTCTGGCAAGGGCGGCAATGAAGGTGCTTGTCCCAGCACTCTCAGCTTCCCTTCTCTTACTGGCTTTGGTCACACCTGCAACTACATTCAAGGCCGGTGACTTTAAGACCTGCTCTCAATCCGGTTTCTGTCGACGTGGACGTGCTCTCGCCTCACGCGCTCGAGAGAATGTCGATAAGTGGCACTCACCCTACTCGGTGGATCCACAGTCGCTATCTCTCGTTCCTGAAAGGGCATCTCTGACTGCTCGCGTGAATTCCGAGCTTTACCCGAACATCAAGTTTAGTCTCGAAGTCCACGTACACGAAGATGGCGTCATCCGCGTGCGCATGGACGAGGTGGACGGTCTCAGGAAGCGTTATGACGAGGCTTCCAAATGGGCGTTGGCCGCAGAGCCGTCAATCAACACGGGCATCCAGTGGAAAGTCGGTGCGTCCCAGGCGCGTGCCGCTTTCGGACAGCAACTAGAACACGAAGTTGTTGTGGACTTCAAGCCTTTGCGCGTTGTCCTCAACAGGTACGGGAGAGAACAGGTGGTAGTAAACGGGCGTGGACTGCTGCACATGGAACATTTCAGGGACAAGACCATCGAGGAACCCAAGGTGGAGACCTCTGAAGAGGGATCCGAAACGCAAGAAGTGCTCAAAGTTAACCCAAATTCCTGGTTTGAGGGCGACTCTGAGGATGCTTATTGGGAAGAATCATTCGGGTCTTGGAAAGACACAAAGCCCAAAGGTAAGCTTGAGTTGAGCACATATCTTCGTTATTCGTCTTTAACATGAACCATCAGGTCCCGAATCCTTGTCCCTCGATATCGATTTCCCTCACCACGGCCATGTTTATGGTATCCCGCAGCATGCAACCTCTCTCGACCTCCCTACCACTACTGGCGAAGACCCCTTCTTTGAGGATCCCTATCGCTTCTATAATGCCGACGTTTTTGAGTATATTGCGTCTGCTACGACATCGCTCTATGGTTCGATTCCGTTGATGCACGCGCACTCGGCCGACTCTACTGTTGCCATCTTCAATGCTGTTGGCTCTGAAACGTGGATTGATATCGCCCATCCGAGGGCTCAATCGACTAGCACGCACTGGATTTCCGAATCGGGCATACTTGATCTCTTCATCCTCCCAGGCCCTACTCCCACAGATGTTTTCCGCCAATATGGTAGCCTCACTGGTACGGCGCCGCTACCGGCTCACTGGGCACTGGGGTACCATCAGTGCCGTTGGAATTACGTCAGTTCAGACGACGTACGCGGTGTACAGAAGCGCTTCGACGAGGAGGATATGCCCGTCGATGTCCTTTGGCTTGACATCGAGTATTCGAAAGATCACCAGTATATGATCTGGGACAAGAAGAATTTCCCCGACCCAGTAGAGATGACCAACGACGTCGCTGCGTTGGGCCGCAAGGTCAGTTGTCATGGCTTACCGATTAAGTCACGTTTTTCAACTTTCCTTTCTTTAGATGGTCGTGATTGTGGACCCACACTTGAAGCGCGTAGATGATTACCCCGTCTATAAGCAGGCTCGGGAACTGGGCGTCCTCGTAAAACAGAGCAACGGTCAGGACGACTACGAGGGATGGTGTTGGCCAGGTAGCAGCGCTTGGGTTGATTTCTTCAATCCCGCTAGCTGGGACTTCTGGAAATCTCTCTTCAAGACCACCAAGGGTTGGTCGATTGGTGGATCTGGTTGGTCATGGACGGAGAGCACTGAGGACATCTATATTTGGAATGACATGAACGAGGTATGTATCGCGACTGTTCAACGTTGCTCGAGCGCTGACTGCCTTATACCCCATCCAGCCTTCTGTCTTCAATGGTCCTGAAATTACTATGCCTAAAGATTTGATCCACCACGGTGGCTGGGAGCACCGCGACGTCCATAACATCAACGGAATGTTCCTTCCAAAGGTTACCTCTGAAGGTTTGATCGCTCGCGGCGCGACACCCAAACGACCTTTTGTTCTTACACGTTCGTTCTTCGCTGGCTCGCAGCGGTACGGCGCGATGTGGACTGGCGACAATCTTGGCACCTGGGAGCACATGGCCGTCGGCATCAAGATGGTCCTATCGAACGGGATTGCGGGCATGACCTTTGGTGGATGTCAGTGTCTTTATTTCCTTCCCGCCACTTATTTCAAGTCACGCTGACTGGATTGCGTAGCTGACGTCGGTGGCTTCTTCGGTAATCCAGAACCGGAAATGCTCGTGCGATGGTACTGGGTGGGCGCATTCTCGCCGTTCTTCCGTGCGCACGCACATTTGGACAGCAAGCGCCGCGAACCGTATCTCCTCGACGAACCCCACAAGAGCACCGTGCGCGACATCCTGCGCTTGCGCTATTCCCTCCTGCCTGTATGGTACACCGCATTCCACAAGACCAGTATCACGGGACTTCCCGTCTTGCGGTGCGTGCTCTTGTCGCCTAGAAACTCTTCCGTTCACAGCTGACGGGTGACCGGTCTATAGCCCCCAATTCGTGATGTTCCCCCAAGACGAAGCTGGCTTTTCCATAGACGATCAGTTCTACGTTGGCGACTCTGGCTTGCTCGTGAAGCCAGTGACGAGGTCAGGGGTATCGACGGAGACCGTCTACATCCCTGAGGACAAGGTCTGTACTCTTCAAACTTGATTTGGTGGAATTATCCTCTTAATGGATGGTACAAAAAGGTCTACTATGATTACTTCACGTATCAGACGTACCGCGGCTCTCCGAAGGGCAAGCACGTGACCGTTCCAGCAGAGCTAGACCAACTCCCTCTGCTCGTGCGCGGTGGCTCCATCGTCCCAACGCGGGATCGCCCACGCCGCGCCTCCTCGCTCATGCACCGCGACCCATTCACCCTGCGCGTTGCCCTCGACGAATCGCTCACCGCACACGGCGAGATCTACCTCGACGACGGCGTGACGTACGCGCACAAAGACGGCCACCTGGCGTGGCGCGGTCTGTCCGTGGAGAGCCTCGCAAAGGGTGGCGCAGAGTTGCGTCTGTCGAATGTGGATCTGGCTGCGGCCACTCCGCGCTCTGCGGTTGAAGGTGGCGCCATCGCGACGTTTGACCGGCAGAATCCGTTCCAGAGTGGCATCGAGTCGGTGCGCGTCGAGAGGGTCGTCGTGCTCGGGCTACCCGGCCCGCCCAAGCGCGTCGCGGTCGAAGGCAAAGGCGAGCGCGACCTCGAGTGGGAGTACGCGCCGGGAGTGGCGGCTGCAGCTAAAAAGGACGGTGTGGCGAGCGTGCTGACGATTAAGGACCCTCGCCTTGGCGTTGCTAGCGACTGGGCCATTCGGATTACGGTCTATTAGTATATCCCGTCCCTTTCCCTCACTTGTAGAATATATTTTTTCACTATTCATTGCTGGCTTTCGATGTGTCCAAGGCGATGTGGCGTTGTCATCGTTCGGTGTGATGCCCGCAAGAATTTTGTTCTCCGTCTAAGGAATCAACAATCATTGCCAGCAGCCCTACCCATCCCCTCGTACCCTCCTAACACGCGAAATTGCCACTTGTGACATTACGCACACGCTACCCAACTCAACCCAGATGCATACCGAGAAGCCCACCTACACATCGTGCCCGCAATTGGACGGGGAAGAGTCTGCGACGGAGACTATATGCGAGAACTATCCCCTACGGGCCCTACCTGAGCCAGTGGAGATAGAAGACTATCGGAGGACGACAGAGAGATCCTGAAGTCGGTAAGTACCTTTCCCCTCCTTGTTCTCAGGGTCAGGGTTTTCTGGAGGCCGATTGAGCTGACTCGAAACCGAATAGATCATTCACGGACGGCCCCATATGCTGGAATGCCGTGACAAGACGCGTCGGTATGCGGCGATCTTTGATGAGAAGGGCATTCCGCTGCCGTCCGCTACGTGTGTGGTCATTGGTGGGGCTCCTTGGCTCCTCGAGGCTGAATGTTGCACCTGAGGCTGCTCTCAGTCTGCTTGGCCGTCACGTCCGCGCTTTGCGAGCCGATCCCCATACCTCGCCATCCGACCCTGAAGCAGTCGCGTTGGCAGTGGCTACAGCAATAACTGTGCAGGCATGTTCGTACTCTCCAAAGTTCTTCCATTGTTTTCTCACGTCGACCCAGGTCGGATTTATTTCCTTCGCCCTAGGCTTCTTCCGACTCGGCTTCATCGATGTTGTCCTGTCTCGCGCTCTCCTTCGCGGATTTGTCGCCCCAGTCGCTGTCATTATACTCATGTCAGTACCTGTGGTTGTGCTCCATGCACCATTGCGACTCATGTCTTTTCCAGCGAACAACTAATACCGATGCTTGGTCTCATTGCGCTCGAGCACACGAGACAACGATGAAGAAGCTTTTCTTTTTGGTTGAGCATGGATTTACAGAGTCTCACCGTGTCACGGCGATAGTTAGCGCTTGCACTCTGGTCTCCCTCGTGGTAAGGTAAGTTACTGCGCATGCTCAAGGCATCTTAGCGCCAATGTCCTGATCGTTGTCATCATATCCACAAGTGCGTTTTGTACTTCACTTTGCACGTCCCGCGATTGAGCGTCAATAGTTCTGTCGGATGAGTTCAGCTGGGACGAAGACGGGATCGCCATTCTTGGTGATGTTCCGATCCGTGCCGGTGGCCATTTCATCTTCATCAGATTCCCTTTTCACCATCACCTTCCATACCTCAAACAAGCCACGTCTACAGCAGTGTCAGCCTTATTTTCTTTCCTCGTCGCCGAAGGTCACTAATATAGAATATTGATTAGGTTGGGTTTTTGGACAACATCGTAACTGCAAAGCAAAATGCCGCACGGTTTTCATACTCAATTAGCCCATACCGGAAGCTCGTCGCCCTTGGCGCTGGGAATCTCGCTGGTGCCTTCGTGCCAGGTGTACTCCCTGCATACGGCTCAATCACTCGCTCCCGTATCAACGCCGATGCTGGTGCCCGCACGCAAATGGCTTCTATCGCTTGCGCCGTCATTATTTTGATCGCGACGTTCTTCCTTCCTTAGCTCTATTATCTCCCCAAATGCGTCCTCGGGTCGATGTAAGCACTTCCGTCGTCGCTCTGGTGATCCCCGACTGACGAGTCGATTTAGCGTCTGCTTGGTGGTATACAGCCTTCAAGCAGAAACCCCCGAAGATGTGATTTTCTATTGGAAGTCAGCGCGAGACCCTCCTTACGCAATTATCGACTGCTAATGCGAGGACGACAGGATGCGCTGATGGGTTGACATGACGTTCATGGGCCTCTCTTTCATACTAACGATCATCTGGAGCGCCCAGGTTGGCGTCATCGTCAGCCCCATTATCTCGTTCCTTCTGGTTGAACGCCGTTCGTCGAGGACACGCATGATTTTGGTGGGGTGCCTTCCAAAGGAACCAGCTACTTATTAAAACCGAGATGCTAGGGTCATATACCAGGAACCGATAGGTGGGAACCAATTGATGAGAGTCCTGGTGCGGAGGAAGACACCCCTGTGCTCATCGTTCGGACCCGGGATTTTGGTTTCAGTGTCTTGCTGACCCTAACCCTAAACGGTGGTTTCCTCAGCCAATACAGCGCAGCTCAAAGGTGAGTCTGTTCTCGGTAGTCAAGGATTGCTAGGCCGATGGCATCGATAGTATTCAGAGCGCCTACGCCGCCTTGAGCTTTATTGGGTACACCCAAGCTACCCGTCGGACGTGCCACGACGTCAACAGGCGAGCGTGCTCATTTTCCATATGGCAGACGCCGAAACGTGCGATGCGTCGGCCGTGCAAATCTTCCACGAGCTTTTCGAGTCTTACAGGGTGCGTTTGCATGTTTCCCGTCTACCCCAGATTCTCAATGTCTACAGGGCCGTGACGTGGGCATGTTTATCACCCATCTGCTAAAGGAACCACACGCTATGTTCGAGCGCGGGGGAATATTGGAACTTTTGGGAGAAGATGCGATGTGAGCAAGGCCATGAGGCGGCTGACTGGCGAGATGCAAGGTTGAAGTAAGAACGCTCGTCTTTCGCTTCATTTACGATTTGATGACGACAATGAGCTTACCATGCATCTTGTTTTCGCTGTTTTGTTTTGTTCTTTCAAATCCAAAGTTGCAGGTACCGCGGCATGGATAACGTCGTTCCCGAGACTGTAACATTGTGAGGTATGGACACGCAAATGCATTCCAGTGTCGGGGTGGATAGAACGTCGAACACACAGCGAGATCGAGTGGAGGTGGATGTGTAAGTATTGGACCGACAGGCCTCGGTGTCCTACTCGCGGCAAACATGCGGCGGATGAATGCGACCATGCACGTGCTGTTAAACCAAAACACGAACGACGACCTCCTATTTATTCAAGAACCATGGTTCGGTACTATCGGCAATGTACACACCGACACCCAACGCACAGGTACCGAGACACTAGGAGGGGCTGCTCACCCCACCTGGAATCTCATATACCCATATCACACTCAGGAACGACGACCAAAGGTAATGACTTACACTCGTAACTTTTCCGTCCAACATTCCAAACGGCGCAATGCCTTACATACTATACCACGTTTGGACTTAGCCACACACCCCACTATCCTCATCACGGACCATTATGCAGGACCAGACCGGTTACGCATCATTAACTTTTATAACAATGTGGACGATCCTACATCCCTCGCTACTTTACTCTCTTTAGAACTGGACTCTACGTTCCCTACTATATTACTTGGGGACTTCAACCTCCACTCCCCATCCTGGTCACCCCCTTCTTTCCAGCGGTCCCCACGGGCCCAGGACTTTGAACACTGGGCAGCCGATCAAACTTTCACCCTCGCCACAGGACCGGGCGACATCACGAGGCGGGGCTGAGAGGACGAACACCCAAGTACGTTGGACCTCACGTGGCACAATCTAGCCACGGACCTGTCCACCCCCCTTACACCTCCTAAGGCAGAGGACATCAGGAACGGTCACCCCCTTAAGTAAGCGAATGTGCACCGTTTTTGCTCGCTCAATTCTCTTCAACAAATCATTGAATTGGGCAAAAATAACTAGTACACTGTAAAGTAGACATACATAGCTACAATATGTACTAGAAAACTTAGAAAAATATGGAGTTTTGAAGGAGCAGTTACCCAAACAATTTATATTTTTTTAAAACATGTTTTTCGCGTTTGCGAGTCGAATGGCGCATTTTGTTGAAAAGTGATTTCCAGATTTGAAACAGGTCACGTGACCTTATCTGTACAGATAGAGTCACACTCATCTTGCCAGATATCACAGAATGGGTTGCAGAACTTGTGGATACAATGCACGTGCACAAACACTTGCAATTGCACGACAGAGAACTAATCTAGTTGGTGAGTTCTTGTGAAAAATCGGCGTGATCGGGGGAGATCTTGACAGTCTTCTAGGGCCCAGTTCTGATGACGAGGGTCAAGACAAGGATCGTTGCCTTGGGGAGGAGAGTCCCTATCAACACGATGAGCCCATGGCTGAGAATATGAGCAATGAAGACATACCTGATCAACCACAAAACCCTGCTGGCCCAAGTCTTGATGCACGCCCCACAATTTCCGATGGTCTATCTGACTCAGATGGCAGTGGCAATTTGTCCGATGATACAGACATTGTCGAAATAACCGACTTGCAATGGTTTGCATCGGTGCTGCAAGAGGCGCAACACCGTGCCGTTCAGCTGGAGAAGGAGAAGTCAGAGCAAAAACGAAAAACGCCGAAGACATACCTTCGTAATTCGAGAATGACCTGTTATTGCCGTGAAAAGGCTCGCAAAGAGCTCGTATCACAAGGCTTTCCCGACATTTGCTCGTTCATGGTCTTGAAGGGGGCTGAAAAAGTGGGTGTCCATCTTGAGGGCAAAGGACGTGCCAATCGCATGCGAGACGCCAGTGCTGGTGCTGGCACAGATGCTGCTGCAGAGAATGCGATCGCATTGCATCCGAGTCCCGACCGGATCCCTAGTCCATTGGATCAGCCTCAATCAAATTTGAAGGGCAGACATACCTTTGCCAAGGAAGAAGGGAGCTCAGACGAAGGAGACATCCCGAGCCACGATTGCCTTGACGATAATACGACCGCTAGCGCGCTGACCCCGGAAATCACGAGTTGAGCACGTGGCCGGCACCTTACAAAGGCGCGCCCGGCCCGTGCCACGAGCGACAGGCCCGGTCGCGCCCGAGGACCAAAGAAACAAACCCTTATCGGATACTCAGCGGACGGCGGCCCGTAGTGCTGCCCGACTTAGCAGAATCAAGACGATTCAACACAGCGACCCAGCAATACTGCGCGGGCGCCGCAGTGCGCGGCGCCCTACTCCTGAAGATGTCCAAGACTACGTGGATGTGGGACATCACAAGCATGTCCGCGCGCCCCTTAGTCTGCGGGACCGGTCAGCGGAGACCACAGGAAATGTACTATCAAATGCATAGAACTAACGACCGATCGACCGGTCAGGCCCGGCGTGCGTGGACCCCGCCCCTAGCTACAAGGCGACCGACACTAGTGCGACATACCTCGCCGCATTTTAGCATGCGCCCGCCGCCAAGGGCACGCGGGCCCTGTTTCGAGTTGACAGAGTATTCAAACGCTTCGGCACCCCTTGCGACCAGCGGTGACCTTGGTTGGCGAGAAAGGCACACGCGCGACTCGTATGATGCGAGCGCGACTTAGAATATTTCGCGCTCTGCCCTACTGGCACTTAGGCGGAGCGTGCCCGTGTATTTAAGTAGACTACTCTGTACCAGAAAAGCACAATTCAAGTTATTCCCTCGCTCCTCTCTTCGACTTCCATTCTCATCTCTCGACCTTGCGGCGATGTAGCAAACGTCTCCAAACCCTTCCGCGACCGTACCGACCGTAGGACACGCCCGTGTGTGTGTCTGCGCTCGCTCCGCTCCCGGCCCGACAAGTCAGCGCAACTCGTACCGTTCGTGCCCGGATAGCACCCGCGACCCGCCACTCCGACCGCGTCGAACGCCTGTGAATCCGAAAGCCCCTCGAACCTGCTCGCTCTTAGCCGGCATTTTAGCGTTTAACGCCGGTTTAGGGTATCATCTTGGTGACCACCGCAGGGGGCTTGGAATTCATTTTCGCCAAGTCCTCTTTTCGCCTTTTAGCTAAAAACAAGCGGCCTAGACAATTGAGCAATTGTGCGATTGGCGCAGTCTCTTAGAGGAACTCCTAGCCGCCGGATTCGACCCAACGGAGTCCATTCCAGGTAGTTACCTGTTCCATAGCCCGCTAACCTCTTTATCACCTAGTTCCGAATCGAGCGTCACTCTCTCAAGCCCGAGTCCATCGCGCAGCGAAACCAGCAGCAAAGGCGAAGTCGAGAACATCCTCCAAACACTGCAAAACACGGCGCGACTAGGTGTAACAACCCGCTCTCAAGCGCGAGCCCAGCAGCAGCAACAACAACAAGTGCAGGCCGCTACAAGTACAGCAACAAACCTGGCGACCAACGCGCCGCCGAACAATACGCAAGCCGCGCCACAGGCACCGCCGACCAACCCGAATTCGGTCCCGCCCACGCACACAGCGCCAACAGCACCGCCACCCCCTCCCGCTAATCCAGCAATACAACAAGTCGCCGCGCCTCCACCTAGACCAAGAATGCCGTTCGCCGACCTACCCGCAAGACATGAGCGCTCGGCACCGTGTTTCGACAACGCTAGACCCGAAGAAGTAGAATGCTACTTTGCGGATTTACAACACCTCCTCGCCGCAAACGCAGTAGTAGCAGAGGACGAAATGAAGCAGGCCGCCGTCAAATACCTCAAGTCAGTTGGAACCGAAAAGCTCTGGAGGACAACACCTGCCTTCACCGACGCAGCACAAACATACGAAGAATTCAAAACCGAAATCCTGAGCCTGTACCCCAGTGCAGGGACCGACCGCACCTTCTCCATACAAGATCTCGACATGCTCATCGGCGAGCGAGTGCGGGTAGGCATAATCTCCACCAACGATGTAACGGTTCGCTAACCGTTTGCCCGACTTGGACTACTTGATGTGGCTTGCAACACGTGAACGGCGTTCTCGGACACTAGGCTGAATAACACTAGGTCCCCTTAGAGTGAAAAGGGCGTGACAGCACCTCCACTAAGTCGATGATGAGGGAGAAGAGTTGAAAGAGAAAGAGGAAGAGAAGGATAGAGACGAAGAAAGGCAGACTGGAAGAGAAGAGGAAACCGAAACTGATAGCGAATTGAAGAAGACCAGGATAGGGATCCCTGGTCTTTACTAGTCGACTCTTATACATGCAAGACTCGCTTTAAAGCGGAGTCTGAACTAAGTAGTGAGTCATGAACCCTAGTACAGCTATCCTAGGAATGAGTCATGTCCATGGCATGTGATACTTAAAGAACAATAGAACGCCTGACAGCGTGTGAGTCTGATGAGTAAATACTAATACATCTGTCCTAGGATTGGAACGTCATGGAAGGCCATAGAACCCGGCCCGTCACATGTCCTAGAGTCATTTAAAGACGATGTAGCGCGCTATGATGGGGAATGAGATAAGATAAGAACGAGTGCAGTCCCAATGATAATCTGCTGTAAGAAGTGAGCGCAGTCCAGTCCGTGACATTATCCCCTTTTCAGTTCCAGCGCCTACGCTGGATTGCCGAGGTAAGGTTCTTGAGGGTCTCGCCCAATGCCGCCCGTAGCGTGTCCAATTCGTCATCCTCCCAGCCATCCCACCTATCCAGTCGCTCCCAGGTTGGTGTGGCCTTATACTCCATTCCGTACCCCCATACCTTCGGGTGTTTCTGGGGTCTCTCTTCAATCAGCGTCGCCGTAGTCCAAGTCGGCTCGGCCGCGTTGTGATCGTGGTGATGGAGGGTGTAGCTCACGTCAAAACAGTATTTAGTGCACCCCTTGTAGTCGTGGTCAGGAGGGGGTGCGTGGGATGACTCTGATGAGGAGCTAGATGGCGTGGGGGAAGGGTCCTTTGGCGAGGGCGGAGATGTAAGGTCATAGTTATACTCTGGTGTACCAACCAGTGGTGTCCCGGGGTTCTCCCCCAATCCTACTAGTGGCACAGTGTCGATCCCCTTTTCAGGGGTGGCTTTTGGTCCATCGGGAAAGAAAGGGGACGGGTCCCTGCTTAAAGTGGCGACGGGTGCCCAAGGCGTACTCCCAGCGTTTTCAAACGTCCTAGGGGGCGTATGGGTCTCAATGTTCATATCATCAGATGGTGGCCAAGATGCTGGAGTCTCCACGCGATTGCCAAAGGACATTGTTGGTGGCGGCGTAGGAGAGGGAGGGGTACATGGCAGTACCATGCCATGGTCGTCGACCAGTGGTCGAACCGGGATATCGATTGGGGCAGAGCGGGGAATGATGTCGATGTTAGAGGGGTTGGTGAAGATCATTGCGAGCTGAGTGTATCGAACTGCGTGTTGTTGGAGTAGATGAGAGTGCTGAAGAGCTGAAGGATAAGGAGACTTAGCGGATGAGAGGCTCCTTATATGTGTCTCCTTGGCGGGGTTCAAAGTTTTGAACTCCCGCACCTTATCGTCTGCGAATACGTCATCCTTATCGACCCACATGTTGTCCGAGTCAGGGTAGCCTTCCCATTTGACCAAATATTGAAGACGCCTTCTTCGGCCGAACTTCCGGGAATCTAGAATCTTCTCTACGGAGTATTCTTCTTCCCCGTCCACAAGTTCAGGTACCGGGCGCTGATAATTGGGCCCATGCGTTATTGTCTCGTGATAAGGCGTGAGAAGATCGATATGAAACACGGGGTGAATGCTCCACTGCGTGGGAAGGGCGAGCTGATAACTGACCGGTGATAGTACTTTGATAACCTTGAACGGGCCATGCCTCCTGGGCGCAAGCTTGGCGGTCGGCTGATTAAGACGGAGGTTCCTGCCTTCTAACCATACTTGGTCTCCTTCCTTGTACTTGGGCGTATCACGGTGTTTGACCCACGACTGTTGGGCCTTAATCATAAACTGTTGCGCCGTATCTCGTGCTTGTTTCAGTTGCTCGAGGCGCAGTGTGACCTGGGGTAAGGGGGATGATGACGAAATCCAATCAGCGCGTGGATGATAGCCCATCAGAAGGAAAAACGGTGACTTCCTCGTGGTTTCGCTGGGCCAGTTATTGTGTGCAAATTGCGCAATCGGGAGATAAGGGGCCCAATTTGTCTGATGGTGATCGGAAATGAAACGGATGGCAGTCTCGACCCATTGATTCGAGCGCTCTGATTGTCCGTCGGTTCTTGGATGATACGCCGTCGATGGATTTCGCTCAATCCCCGTGATGCGACATACTTCCTGCATGAATTTTGATACGAACCGAGGGTCTCGATCGCTGATGACTTTCCGAGGCAGTCCAAAGTGTGCGAACACGTGTTTGATGTATAGTGCCGCCGTCCCTTCCGCATTGATCTCTTCCCGACACGGTATGAATATGGCTGCCTTGGTGCAGTCGTGGTCGGTAACCGTGAGGATGGAGTCGTATCCCTGCGATTCAGGGAGTTTAGTGATGAAGTCTAATGCGATGGTTTCAAATGGCATAGCTTCGGGTTTAGGGTAGATAGGCCTTAACGGCGCCTTGGTTGGTCGATTATTGACCTTGTGACGTTGACAGTCTGCGCATCCTTTCACATAGTCCTTAACATCCATTCGTAATTGCGGCCACCAGTAGTTGCGTTCGATGATCTGTGTTGTCCTATTGATTCCAGGGTGTCCGTGCACTGGTGGGTCGTGATGCGATCGTATAATTTCGCGCTTGCCTTGTAGCCCTTCGGTAACAACCACACGCCCTTCTTTGTACCAGATACCATCTAGGCATTTGAGTTGGTGTGGGTCAATCCATTGCTTAAGATGCCCTTCGTCTTGACGGTGTTGTGGCGAAATGGTTACCGTAGCTCTTGCAAACAAATGTTCTGGTAGTACCATTACATTCGTGTTGTCTTCGGTACCTTGATCGTAATCCGGTCTCCTCGATAATGCATCTGCGCGTCCGTTGGCCGTCCCTTTGATATGACGGATTTCAATGTTGTACTCTGATAGGCGAAGTACTTCCCTGGCTACACGCCTACTAATCTTGTGTGGCTCTTTCCAATATAGCAGGTTTTGATGATCCGAGTAGACAATCACCTTATGTGGAGAACCGGCTAAAAAGGACCTCCAGTTGTCCAGAGCCATCACCACCGCCAATAGTTCTAGATCGGCTATGTCGTAGTTGCGTTGCGCTTCATTGAGCGTCTTGGAAAAGTACGCAATGGGGTGTCTTTTGCCGTCCTCTTTCTTTTGTAGCAATACTGCTCCTACTGCGAATCCGGATGCGTCAACCTCCAGTTCGAATTGCTTGTCGAGTTCTGGGTGTGCCAGTACTGGCTCGCTTGTGACTCGATTTCGTAGTTCGTCAAACGCCTTTTGGCAGCGTTCGGTCCATAGCCATTCGGCGTCCTTCCTTGTAAGTTCGTTTAGTGGTCGTGCGATGTGTGCAAAACCTCGAATAAATGGTCGATAAAAGTTGCAAAAACCCAAAAAAGATCTGATGTCCTTAACTTTGGTGGGCGTGGGCCAATTTTTGATACCCGCAATTTTAACGGGGTCCATGCGCGTTATCCCCTTTTCAAGGATTACCCCCAGGTAATCCATACGTGGGGCATGGAAGGTGCATTTCTCTGGTTTGAAATAGAGATCCAATCGTTCCGCGACTTCAAATACTGCTGACACTGCCTTGATGTGGTCGTCTAAGTTGGTGCTGGTTGCGATAGCGATATCATCCATGTAGATACGGATTGCAGTACCCCTAGCGTTCCAAAAGTCAATAATGTCCCTGTATTCGTAGTTCATCATGTTTTGGAACGTAGCTGGTGAGTTTTTCAGCCCGAAAAACATGACAAGTGGTTCCCATAGCCCGTATTTGGTTTTAAACGCGGCTTTATGTTCATCTCCCTCCTTGATGCGAATATTGTTATAACCATCCTTCACGTCGAGCTTGGTGAAGATCTTAGCTCCGCTAAGGTCCGTGAGTAGGTCAGTAATCAAGGGGAGGGGGTACTGGTTGCTGATTGTGATGTCGTTGATACGCCGGTAATCTTGTACCGGCCTCAGCTTGCCGTCTTTCTTCTGTATGAAAAAGAATGGTGATGCATAGGGTGAAATGGAGGGACGAATATATCCCTTAGCTTCCTGTTCCTGCAGGAATTTGAGCAGTGATTTGTCCTCGTCTTGTGTCATAGGGTAGATTTTACATGGTAGAGCGTCTGGGGCGGTCGGCTTGAAATCAATAGCATGATCCCATGGTCTGGATGGTGGGAATCGGGACGATGCCTCGCTGCTGAATAGCTTAGCAAATTGTTCGTATACTTTTGGGACTTCTGCCGCCACTTGGTTTTGTCCCGCTTGGATTGCCAGTTCGGTGGATACGCCTCGAATAGTTGATTGGGATTCCAACGTGCGGACTATATGACGCTTTTCCTCTTCTGACATTGTTGCGGCGATGACCGGCTGTTGTCGGATGATGCGAGGGTTAACGGATGAGATGACGACTGGGAGAACTCGTGCGTCTATAACGGCATGTCTCCAGCTGAACTTGGGTTCAAATGACGCCAGCCACGGGTATCCTAGAAGGATGTCTTCGCTTCCTATATCTGTAATAAGGAAGCGCATTTCTCTGTGGATTCCTTTAGTGTATACATCGAGGTCAAGATAGTGCGTGATCTTCCCCGATTTGTTGGTAGTGTTGTCAATGTTGAATATTTTCCTGGGCGTTGGGAGTTCCTTCATTCCCAGCCCCATTTTCGTCGCGAAATTTAGGTGCATGAAGTTATCAGTGGCCCCCGAATCTACTAGCGCTCGTTTATCGGCCATGAAGTAACTGGTACGGATCGACACTGGAATTCGCATAGAACGGTAGCGTGTGATGTATACAGAGTTACAACGAAGAGCCCTTACCCAGGCCGTTGGGTTCAGGCATTTTGAAAATCCTCTCTCCTCCACAGTTGTTGCATGACGAGGTCCTTGACTTCGTCCGGTTCTTCTGCGACTCCCTCTAGCCAGGCTTGGGCTTTTTGTTGGGGCGTGCGTCCTTCTATGACGCTGCGGTCGTCCACGATGCTTCGAGCGGCGTATAAGCCATCTTCTTCGGCTTCCGCCTGTCGGGTACGTGAAGGACCTTGATTTTGTCGATGGAACTGATTTTGCCTCAAGGGCTGTCGACAATCTCTTTTAAAGTGACCAGTTTTGCCACAGTTAAAGCATGTAAGGACTTTCCTTTGCCCTCCTGGCGTATTTGTCCTTCGTCCTTCTTCCCCTGGAGGTTGATAACGATTCCTCCCAGGTTCGTAGTCTTCTGCTTGAGCCAACCGTGCTCTTCCTGGGGATAGGTCCATTGCATTTGGATCGGGGAGATTTGGGATGTTCGGTCGACGCCATCGATTAGCGTTGTTGGAGTTATAACTGTTGCCCTTCCAATTGCTGTTTCCTGTCGACGTGTTCCTCCTGGGATTGAACTGCTCGAGTCGGCTCTTCATGTGAACGAACACTTTTTGTTGTTGTATGGATGCTTCACGCCACCCTTCATAGTCTCGCGGTTGAACGTTCTTGAAAATGTATTCGTACATCGCGTGAGGCAATGCATCTGTGAAGATCCGCAACACCAGTGGCTGGTTGACATCATAATTGGCGTGGCGCACCAATTGTTCAAATCTCGTAATGAGGCCATCTAGATCTCCATTCTGCATCCGGAGTCCTCGTCCTAGTTCGGCTTGTGCCTTTTCTTGTTCTAGTACATCAGCATACTGCCTATTGAAGGCGCCAATGACTCCGTTCCAGAGACGTTCATCCGTAGTAGCCCATCCTTGCGTGGTGACTTGAGTACGGAGCCATGCGTTGACTCCCTTTACCCATTCGTTAACGAGGTTCCCTTGTATATATGTGAGGAAAAACATAGCTCGTTGATATGGGTTACGCATAAGCGTATTTGTGATGTTGACTCCCTCGTAGAGTTGCCATTGTGTGATGAATTGTTCGGCTTTGGAGCGATCTCCTGTAAATATGATAGGCGGATTGCCTACCAACTTGTCTCCGTGATGTCCTCCTGGTTGCGGTGCTTGTGGCATTGGCATGGGAATTCCTCCTGGTGGTCCTCCACCTCCTGGTGGCCCTCCAAACGGTCCGCCTCCAGGTCCTTGACCTCCTCGTGGCCATCCGAATGGGATTCGTGGTGATGCCCGTCGTTCGCGAGCTGTTGGTGGGTCCGGCTGGTCCGGTCCTATGGCGCGATATAGCGCTACGTCATCTGGATTCATTGGCATTTCCATATGCCCTGTGTGTGGGTTGATAGTCCCTGCTGCTGGTTCCATGGTCATCGTGCGACTCATGATTGGCTCCTGAATATGTAGTGACTCAGCTAACTGTAGTGCGATGACTTGATCACTTCCTCTTTGTGGTGCCGGTGACCGTACTTGGATAGCGCTTGCCTCACTTGCCACTGATGGCGTACTTGTTCGTGTAGTGGGGGTTTCGTCGATGGTGCCCCGGACTCTACTGATTCGATCCAATCGATCTTGATCCTCTGCGTCTTGTGAGGTAATGTCAAGTCCTAAGTCTTCTCCGGCAATGCGGAATGCTTCCCAAGTTCCTCCGATTTCTAGGTTTTCAATACAACGGATTTCCACCCAACAAAGATGCTCGAAGTTGAACTCAACTGGGAACCAGCGTTCTGAGCTGGATTCTTCTGGTGCCCGTGACCTGGCGTGATATCGTTCGATACCGTTGTGTACACGCCACTCTGCTGCTTTGATGAATGACTCTGGTATATCTCGTAATACCGGTCCTCGTAGTTCGTATACTTCAAAGGGCCCTTCTGATGCCCACTGTTCCCTTGTAGTTTGCAACGCCACGATGGGATCCTGGTCTTAATGTAACGGTTCGCTAACCGTTTGCCCGACTTGGACTACTTGATGTGGCTTGCAACACGTGAACGGCGTTCTCGGACACTAGGCTGAATAACACTAGGTCCCCTTAGAGTGAAAAGGGTGTGACAGCACCTCCACTAAGTCGATGATGAGGGAGAAGAGTTGAAAGAGAAAGAGGAAGAGAAGGATAGAGATGAAGAAAGGCAGACTGGAAGAGAAGAGGAAACCGAAACTGATAGCGAATTGAAGAAGACCAGGATAGGGATCCCTGGTCTTTACTAGTCGACTCTTATACATGCAAGACTCGCTTTAAAGCGGAGTCTGAACTAAGTAGTGAGTCATGAACCCTAGTACAGCTATCCTAGGAATGAGTCATGTCCATGGCATGTGATACTTAAAGAACAATAGAACGCCTGACAGCGTGTGAGTCTGATGAGTAAATACTAATACATCTGTCCTAGGATTGGAACGTCATGGAAGGCCATAGAACCCGGCCCGTCACATGTCCTAGAGTCATTTAAAGACGATGTAGCGCGCTATGATGGGGAATGAGATAAGATAAGAACGAGTGCAGTCCCAATGATAATCTGCTGTAAGAAGTGAGCGCAGTCCAGTCCGTGACAAACGACGTCGCGGACTATTACCGCCAGTTCCTGCTTATCTCGCGTTACCTAATCAGCAAGAACCGTCTCTCCAGTATCGACCAGTCGCGAAACTTCATGCGCGGTTTCCGCCCCGAACTCGCACAGCGCGTAATGCAGCAGCTAGAATTGCGCTTGCCGACTCACTTGCCAGAAGACCCGTACACCATCAGCGAAGTTTACAAAGCCGCGAACTTTATCATCGGTGGACCTGCGGGCGGCGCCTTCACAACAGCGGTACAAAGCCAACCAGCGGGGCAGTACCAGCCATCACCATACTGGGCACCGCCGCCGCCGACGTACGGAACCACGCAAGCATACACAGCGCCACCACCACCACGAAACCCGTACACGCCGCCCGCAGTGCAGCCAAGCTCGGATCCAACAACCATCAAAATAGAAGCGCTCACGGCCGCAGTGGCCAGCCTCGGCAAGATGCTCAAAACAGCCATTGAAACGCAGCAAAGTGGCGGAAAGCCCAGAAACGCGGGACCGCGACCCGCAGGTGCGACCGGGACCACTTGCAACTTTTGTGGTGGCACCGGCCACTTTATCAGGGAATGTGAAGTCGTAACAGAGTACAGCCGAGCCGGTAAGTGCAAACACGGCGCTGACGGCAGAGTTGTACTCCCCTCAGGCGCGATGGTCCCGCGCGACGTCCCGGGCAACTGGCTCCGCGACCGCGTGGATGAGTGGCACCGGCAGAACCCCGGACAGGCGGCATCGCAAATGATCCTGGAGGTGGCGGCGGTACAGACCGTAACAGCGCCGCCCAGAGATTCAGCGTGCCAGTCTAATATGAGCTACCCCGCACAGTCTGCGGGCCAGTGCCCTGAGGTACATCAACCGGAGGTATACGCCTTGAGGCAAGTTCCAGCCCCGCGACCCGAAGCTGCCGCAAGGCCACGTCCCGCGCGCGACAATACGGCGACCGTGCCGACCGGCAGCAGAGTCAATAGCGGCGAGGCAGCTCCCCCATCGTTCAGAAGGGAACTGCCGCCGCACCCGCAGCAAGATGGTGCATCTTCCGTCAAGACAGGTCAAGTAACGAGTGAGCAAGAACCGAGCGGACAAGCGCACCCCTACGCAACAGTACAAGGCGCACCACACCAAGCAAGACCAGCAGCATCGCCAATACGCCGCGGTGATCAAGCATACACAACAACGGCGAAGATACACGATGAGAAGGTCGCCTCCGACATCTACAACCGCACCATGGAGCTCCCCATCACCATCACACAGCGCGAGCTACTCTCGCTCGCCCCCGAACTCCGTGCACAAGTAGCCGACGCAACCGTCAAGTGGCGCATTCCACGCGAAATGGCACAAGTCATGATCAAAGAAATCGACAAACGCAAGGAAGAACAAGAGCACGCACAACTCGCACACATGCCGGCCTCATTCGCCACGGCCGCCAGCTCACGTTACGCAGAAGACATAGTTACCGACACCCACAAACAGTACCTCAAAACTGCGCAAGCTTCCGCGGACTTACAAGACGACATACAAGTAGCGGCGGAGTCAAACGCGCTCCACGCAATCTTGCCGATAGTCGACGGGCAAGACCAAGTCGAGGCCATTCTGGACCCGGGCTGCCAAGTCGTTGCCATGTCGGAGGAAGTCTGCAACGCGCTCGCCATCGCCTACGACCCCGACGTCTGCCTCAGCATGGTATCGGCCAACGGGGGCGTCGACCAATCGCTTGGGCTCGCGCGTAACGTCTCCTTCTTAGTCGGCGACATCACGCTCTATTTACAGGTCCACATCCTCCGCTCGCCCGCATACGACATCCTTTTAGGGCGACCCTTTGACATCCTCACCCAGTCCGTCGTCTGCAACTACCGCAATGAGAACCAAACAATTACCATCAAGGACCCCAATAGCGGCAAGAGCGCGACCATCCCGACGGTCGTGCGCGGCAGTCACCGCTTCGCCGAACGGCGCGCGCACACCCATCAACAACAACAGGGTTTTTAAGTATTGATGATTTGGCGAACAACCAAGGAGAGCTAGCAGTAACCCTCGAATACGACTCCAGCAATCAGCAAGTACACATAGAAGCCTGCGCACAATTACCGACCAACGCAACACGCAAAGACCTCGCCGCCGCCTATTTATCACTTTGTACAGAAGATACCCCCGCCCTCGCAACTTACTTCGCAGAACCACACCATGATACCCCGCGCACCGGCTTTACGCCGCAACAAAACACCGCGCACATATTCAGCCTCGGTACTCGCACCCCGCTCGCCGTATTTGCGGGAAAGCGGTACAAACCTGTAGCCCGCAAGATAAGGCCTATCGAAACGGAACTCCCAAGCAGGTTCTGTATCATCCGCGACATCAAGGGCGACCCCCTACAAGATTTGCCGACCCTCAGCCCGATACCACCCGACTTCACGCCGCACGGCTGCTACACAGAAGAGCGGCACGACCAATTCGACCAAGTACATGCCGGCGACTTCCTATTACCGGAAGAGCGAAAGCTCGTCCATCATTTCATGTGCCTACAGAATGGTGCGTTTGCGTGGACTGATCAGGAGCGCGGACACTTCTGCGAGGATTTCTTCCCGCCCATCGAGATCCCGACCATCCCGCACAAGCCGTGGGCTCAGCGCAATATCCCTATACCGCCCGGCATCTACGACGATGTCTGCCGGATTATCAAGAACAAAATCGAAGCCGGTGTTTACGAGCGGTCGAACTCCTCGTACCGCTCGCGCTGGTTCTGTGTAGTCAAGAAGGACGGGAAGTCCCTGCGCCTGGTCCACAGCCTCGAACTACTCAACCAAGTCACCATCAAACACTCCGGCGTCACGCCCTTCACCGACCAAATCGGCAAACACTTCGTGGGGCACGCATGCGGCGGTATGCTCGACTTGTACGTCGGGTATGACGAGCGCAGCCTCTCGGAAACATCGCGCGACCTCACCACTTTCCAATCACCCTTCGGCGCGCTCCGCCTGGTCACCCTCCCAATGGGGTGGACCAATTCAGTCCCCATCTTTCATGACAACGTCACCTACATACTACAGCCCGAGATACCTGAGACAACAGTGCCATACATCGACAACGTTCCCATCCGCGGGCCCGCCAACCGTTACCTATTACCTGACGGCAGTGAAGAACGGATAGCCGAGAACGCGGGGATCCGCCGCTTCATATGGGAACATTTCCAAGGGCTCAACCGAGTCGTCCAGCGCGTCAAATACAGCGGCGGCACATTCAGCGGGTACAAGTCTCTACTTTGTGCCAAAGAAATCATGGCGGTCGGCCACCGCTGCACGCCGCAGGGACGCCTGCCGGATCAAACGCGGATAGCCAAGATAGCCAAATGGGGCCCTTGCCAAAACCTATCCGATGTCTGTGTGTTCCTCGGCACAGTAGGCGTGTGCCGCATCTTCATCCAGAACTTCTCCAGGCGCACTAACCCGCTTGTCCAACTAACGCACAAAGGCACGCCGTTCGAATTCGGCGCCACGCAAGACGACCTCAAGAAAGTGTTACTCAACTTGCCAGCACTCTGCTCCATCGACTACGCCTCCGACTCGCCGGTAATCCTAGCGGTCGATACATCGCCTATTGCTGTAGGATTCTACTTGTGCCAAGCAGACCCGGTAAACCCACGAAAGCGCTACTTTGCACGCTTCGGGTCCATCTCACTCAACGATCGCGAGTGCCGCTTCTCGCAGCCCAAGCTTGAGCTCTACGGACTCTTCTGCGCACTTTGCGCCTACAAAATATTCATAGTCGGCATCCGCAACTTAATCATAGAAGTCGACACGCGGTACATCAAGGGGATGCTCAACAACCCGGACACCGCGCCATCGGCGAGCATCAACCGCTGGATCGTTTCAATACTCACCTTCCACTTCGAACTCCAACATGTCCCGGGCAAACAGCACGGCCCCGACAGACTCTCGCGACGACCGCCGCAGACGGAAGACAACAACAACGACGATACCGGCGAAGACCCGGAAAGCTTCGACGATTGGATCGACAACTTATACGGCTTCGTCCACCTCGTCAACCTGACCACAACCGCGCCGCGCACCAGCCAGTTCCTACACATCTTCGCGAGCGCGTGCATCGACGACGCCGACAACCTGCAACCGCCAAAACAAGAGCCCGCGCTCGACTACAACATCATCCCGCGCACGGCAAACACCGCGTTCGCCGACAAACGGCTGGAGATGGTACACGACTGGCTCACCTTCTTCGACCGGCCAGGCAACATCTCAGACCGCGACTACGACTCGCTAACCCGCTACGCAACAGGGTTCTTCATCAACGACGCAGGCATGTGGCGGCACAACGACCACGGCGCCCACAAGCACATCCTATACCGAAATCAACGCATCAAGGCGATCTACGCCGCGCACGACGACGTCGGACACCGCGGATACTACGCAACCCACGCACTGGTCGCGGAACGGTACTGGTGGCCCTTCCTAGGTCACGACATCGCCTGGTACGTCCGCTCCTGTCACATTTGCCAGACCCGACAAATGCGCCAAATCGCGATTCCACCCATCGTCGCCACACCCGCACCACTCTTCACAAAAATGTACATGGACACCATGCACCTCCCACGCTCCGCCAGCTACGTGTACATCGTACAAGGCCGGTGTTCGCTCACCAACTACCCGGAATTCCGCATGCTCAGAAAAGAAACCGCACAAACACTCGGCGACTGGATTTTTCAAGACGTCCTGTGCCGCTGGGGCACCTTGGTCGAAATCGTCTCGGACAACGGCAAGCCTTTCGTAGCCGCACTCGGCTACTTGGAGAAGAAGTACCACATCAAGCACATTCGCATCAGTGGCTACAACTCGTGCGCGAACGGCATCGTCGAATGCTCGCACTTCGACGTTCGCCAGGCACTCTTCAAAGCGGCTGACGGCGACCAGCGCCGCTGGGCACAAGTCGCCCACTCAGTATTTTGGTCCGAGCGTGTGACCCCGCAAAAGCACATGGGGTACTCTCCGTACTACGCCGTGACCGGCACCCACCCCATACTTCCATTCGATATCATAGAGGCTAACTACCTCCTACCACCACCAGACTCGTTACTCGCGACCACCGACCTCATTGCACGGCAAGCCATTGCTCTACAAAAACGTGCAGAAGACCTCGCGCAACTCCGCGACTGCATATTCAAAGAACGCAACCGCACCGCGGCCCGCTTTGAGCGAGACCACGCCGCGATCATCCGCGACTTCAGTTTCAAACCTGGAGACCTCGTCCTCGTGCGCAACACAGCCGTAGAGAAGGCCCTCAACCGCAAAATGCGCCCACGCTACACAGGCCCACTAGTAGTCGTGTCAAGAAACCGCGGCGGCGCGTACATCTTGTGCGAGCTCGATGGGACGCTGTCACACAGCCCCTTCGCCGCCTTCCGCGTGCTCCCCTACCATGTGCGCGAGCACATCGAAATCCCCAACATCGAACAACATATCGACGTAACCGTTACCCGCCTACGCGAGATGGAGGCAGCATACGATCCCGACCCAGACAACCCAGACCCTGGCGAACATAGCCCGCAAGACTCCGGTGTATGGCAAGAAGCTGATGCTGACGCCGACTCAGAGCGCGAGGACTGAGGACAGTCAGAATTTCAGTGGGGAGGAGAAGTACCCCCTTCGGACTACTCGGCGAGTACTATACCATTTCGGACTGTTTAGATCCTAGATTCGTTCTGCATTCGAACCGTTGTCGCTGAACTTTCATAGAATGTAGACCGCGGACTGCCGCGTCCCTTCGGCAACGAAGGGCAGTGCCATGCAGTGATGACACGCGAAGCGGCCTCTGCGGACAGCGGAAAGTAGCATGCGCATGCGCACGGCGAAATACTCCCTTCCGGTCGTTTTCCGCAGATCTGAGCGTGGCGCCGAGCCGCCCTTTTAGCCCTGTGTTATTCACATACAAGTTTTATTGCCCCCAATCCCCGCTTCGCTTTTATCTCTATCTTTACCTTTTTCGAAACCAGTTCTATTTCCCGATCAATCAAAAAGTTTTGCTTCGAAATCACCACACGTGCATTTAAAAAGACAAAAAGAAACGCCAAAAGCCGCGACCGTGCTATGATATATTTATTTCTCCGCTCCCGCCTTCCCTTTTCCCTTACCACCGGACCCCCGCTGCACAGTACGAGAAGAGCGCAACACAAGCTCCTCCATCGACAAACGATACTGCTCCCTAGCAAGGACGAGCTGGGACTGGGTATGACCGAGGGTGGTCTCAAGCCGCGCAACCTCACCGCGCCAATAGGCAGCGCTGCCAAGCGCTGCAACCTCTGTAAAAACGGCCTCCGGGATCGCAACAGAAGGAGCAGCCCTGGCAGCCGAAGCGGGAGATGGAGCGGACAACGTGGACGGCGAGGGCACCACCGAAGGCGCAGGCAGTGGCACCAGCGCGGCACCAAGAGGCGAGAGACAGGCGACACCGGGAGGACGCGTGCACACACGACCCATAGTCGAGCACCGGAGACAGGTCCCGGGAGTCGGCCCGTCCTCGCATTGCGAATGGCTTGCCTTACACTCAAAGCACTACGAAAAATATAAGCTGGGACGACAGAGGCGAGCAGGAAGACGAACATTACAAACCCGACCTGGAACAGCCGCTGTAGGACGCGGCCGCTTCCGGCTGCGCGAACCGGAACCAGACGCAACGGGAGTGCCGCCAGACACCAGGAGGCACGGCGCAGGACGACCAACCGCAACAACCTCATCGGAGCTAGAGCCACCCGAATCGGCAGCAGCTGGCAAAGTCTGGATGGCGGGAGCGTTCGGTGAAAAACGCATGGCAGGCAAAGGTCCTGGACCGGGTGCAACGACGGCGGGTACGGCGGAAGGAGCAGACGCAGCTGGAGCCGCAGGGGCGCCAGACAAAGCCGCTTTCGCGACCTCAGCCATAGCAGTACGAGCGCGAGTACGGAACCACTCATAGTCCTCCTCGGAAACCTGCCCACCATCGCGAGAGGTCCGGAGTTGCGACAAGAGAACGTAGTACGGCCCACAAGGATCGAGGGGCTCGTCCTCCAACTGGTCCGCAGCATATACGCTTGCAGCACCAGCCAGACCGGCGGAGTACGCCCGCAAACGATCTGCGAGGTCATCAACAAAACCCGGGAAACGGGCCAGCCAAGCCTCGACGGCATAGCCCTGCGAGATGTCCTTCACCTCGGCAACATTCCGCTGCACGTCCACAGTGCCGGAATCAACGCCCAAAGCGCCGGCACTCGCGGCGAAGGTCTCGAACTGATACTAAAAGAGAAATTTAGCAGCATAATAAGAGAGCGACAAGAGGACACACTTCAGCGTGGAAGAGACGTTCTAGGAAGTCACCAAGGTCGGCGGTAAGCATGGGGACATCGCCCCACGCAAGCAACAGATCGATCAAGACATTGCGGGCGTCGAGAAAAGCACGCTGCACGTGAGAGGACATCGAAGGGAGGAGGAAAAGAAAGCAAGGCCACCCTCCGCACATATGAGACCCGCTTATCGCGCGGCCATCGCCGGCCGGCTCCCACGAACGAAGAACTAGCCATTCAGGAGGCGGAAGGCGATCCACACACAAGACGCCGGCCGGCGCTCCGACATGCAAAGCCGCAGCACAATGCAACAACAGAACCTCACATTTCGGCAACTATCGGCCACGCGACGACTACAACACACACGACGTTATATACAAAGGCCCGGGCCCCGCTCAAATCACCAGTCACATGCTACGGGACGCAGAATGACCGCGACCGAGGATGCGGCCACTACCACACGTACGACCACGAGGGCGCCCCCGGCCGCGACCACAAAACACCGGCACCACCTCCTCCACGACTGGAACGGTGGCGGATACATTGACCACCAGAAGGCGGGGAAGAACACGGCCGCTACGCAGAACGCTGGGACCGGCGTCGTCGGAAGACCGAGAAGGGGACCGAGAAGGATCACGGCCGAGGAGGCGAGCAGCAAACCGAGCGAGCTGACCGTGAACATAGGTGAGGGCGACATCGTCAAAACCGCCGGTCGAATGAGGCGCAACCTCACCAAGCAATGGACGTGGAGCACGTCCCGTGTACGCCGGGCTATCGAGAAGCAGCAAGGCATAGGGCTCAAAAGCGAACTGCGGGCCCGACGCCACGAGACGCTCCAAGGACAGGCGGTACCAGAATTGCTCGTGGAGGTGGCTGGGGAAGAGTCCCCTGGCGTGCCGCGAAGAGATCACTTCCCCCGCGCTGTTGAAGGCGCGCATCTGAGCCTCTTCACTCAACGAACTACGAGAGCCCCCCTGTAAACGGAGAGCAATGCCAACCACCGATTCATAAAGGTCGAGCTCAGGCCCCAGCGCCGCGGTGTAGCGCGGGAAACGCTCGACCCAAGAGGCAGTCGCAAAAGGGCCGATGCGGGCCCGTATCTCAGCGCGGCGGATGCCACGCGCGGCGAACCAGTCATCGAGCTGCTCCTCGGGAAGATCACCAAGCCCCGCGGACTGAATGACTTCGGACTGGGAAAATATCAAGAACAGAAAACCGGAGCAACAGGAAGGGCATACCTCGAACGCGACAAGGCGATCCATCCAGATCGCAACCGCGGATGAACGAGGCGGAACGTCCCCCAGGAAAAGCATATGAGAATACAGGAGGTCGAGTGGACCCAGCCAGTCGGCTTCAACGGCACCAGGAATAAGAGCCATGGTGGATGCGAAACAAAGCTTAAGAGGAGAGCGACCCGACGACGCATACCTTTATCCCCCCGCATTATCGCTCGGCGATCACCGAGGCGGTCCCCCACTGAACCGACGCTACACTACACGCGAGCACTTACGTCCACAAGACGGCGTGTGTTACAAACCCGAGTCGCATACGCGCGCCCATGGAGCGGCGAAGTACCCCAAATCAGAGCATGTTCTCTTACGTCCCCGGCGCGACGGACCGACGGCTAACTGAGGACAGTTAGAATTTTAGTGGGGGGGAGATAATACGACCGCTAGCACGCTGACCCCGGAAATCACGAGTTGAGCACGTGGCCGGCACCTTACAAAGGCGCGCCTGGCCCGCGCCACGAGCGACAGGCCCGGTCGTGCCCGAGGACCAAAGAAACAAACCCTTATCGGATACTCAGCGGACGGCGGCCCGTAGTGCCGCCCGACTTAGCGGAATCAAGACAATTCAACACAGCGACCCAGCAATACTGCGCGGGCGCCGCAGCGCGCGGCGCCCTACTCCTGAAGACATCCAAGACTACATGGACGTGGGACATCACGAGCATGTCTGCGCGCCCCTTAGTCTGCGGGACCGGTCAGCGGAGACCACAGGAAATGTACTATCAAATGCGTAGAACTAACAACCGATCGACCGGTCAGGCCCGGCGTGCGCGGACCCCGCCCCTAGCTACAAGGCGACCGACACTAGTGTGACATACCTCGCTGCATTTTAGCACGCGCCCGCCGCCAAGGGTGCGCGGGCCCTGTTTCGAGTTGACAGAGTATTCAAACACTTCGGCACCCCTCGCGACCAGCGGCGACCTCGGTCGGCGAGAAAGGCACGCACGCAACTCGTACGATGCGAGCGCGACTTAGAATATTTTGCACTCTGCCCTACTGGCACTTAGGCGGAGCGTGCCCGTGTATTTAAGTAGACTACTCTGTACCAGAAAAGCACAATTCAAGTTATTCCCTCACTCCTCTCTTCGACTTCCATTCTCATCTCTCGACCTTGCAGCGACGTAGCGAACGTCTCCAAACCCTTCCGTGACCGTACCGACCGTAGGACACGCCCGTGTGTGTGTCTGCGCTCGCTCTGCTCCCGGCCCGACAAGTCAGCGCAACTCGTACCGTTCGTGCCCGGATAGCACCCGCGACCCGCCACTCCGACCGCGTCAAACGCCTGTGAATCCGAAAGCCCCTCGAACCTGCTCGCTCTTAGCCGGCATTTTAGCGTTTAACGCCGGTTTAGGGTATCAACGATTCGGATTGTGCACGCTCCTGGTTCACTGGCAATGACACTCGCATTGCTGGGGGGCTTCAAAATCCGAGTGGCAAGGGAAAGGAAAGGGGTTGGGTTGCCAAGGAAGAGGAGGAGAGTTCCTGTGAAAGCACAGAACTTGTCAGCGTTGCACGGTACAGAGAGGCCAAAGCTGGCACTGGGGAGGATGACGAAACGGGGCCACACCCTGTCAGATCTGCGCGGAGCTGGAATGCTGGGACCGAGGACGATGGCAATGGTGACAATATTGAAAGCAAGTGGGCAGATTTGGACGCACCTGCACCCTTGCCCAGTCAGACTCCCTCCATCTTCTCAGGACGCTCCAGTCCTTGCTCCAGTCCGGGTTTTGAAGAATCCGAAGGCAGGGGGGGCACATCGGCTTTGGAGACCTCGGAAAAGTGTCTTGAGCTTTGGAACGACTAGGAGGCGCTCTCAAGGGCTCGTGCGGCACTTGTGGACAAGTCCCGAGACTCGCAGCTTGGCATCGTTCTTCGGGCTCGCATCACAGGAATGCTCAGGTTCTTGAACTTGTATTTGGACCCGAGTCTTCAATATACCTGGAGAAAAGCATCAGCTATGGTTGCAAAAGTCCAAGGGCGTGGTGAGAAACGTGTGCAAAAACTCCAAGAATGGACACTTACCTTTGCTCGCTCTGCAAATCTCCCTGAGCTCCATTATTCCCAGGCCTGGTGGAATGTCCTTGATGATGAAGACATTTCACAGACTCTCCAATCTATGCTGTTGTCTCATATCAAGGGCCGTTATATCACAGCAAATGATGTGGTCGAAATTGTTGCTGGCACGGAGATGCAGGCAAAATTCTCACACTCGGGAATTTCCCACACTTCCATTTCCGAGCGCACTGCTTGTTGTTGGCTGCAACAACTTAGCTGGTGCTATGGCACAATGCAAAATGGCATGTATCTTGATGGCCACGAACAGGAGGATGTTGTTGCCTATAGAACAGGCTTTGTGGAGAGGTGGAAGGGATATGAGAGTTGTTTTCACACCTGGGACAACAATGGCACTGAACACCGGCCTCAAAAGGCTTTCCCAGTGAAGGGTGGACACTTTCAGTTGATTCTTGTCACTCACAATGAATCAATTTTTTATCAAAATGATTTCTGAAAGACCCACTGGATTGCTGACACCAGCAAGGCCACACCACTCCCAAAGGGTGATGGGCAATCAATCATGGTGTCAGATTTTCTAACAGCTGAGTGGGGCCGCTTGCTTGATGAAGGGCCTGATGGTGCTATAGAGTCTGTTTTCAATTCTCTTAATGCCCACTTTATCATAACCATTTTCTTGCTACAGAGAAGCTAGGATCATCTTCAAACCAGGTGCCAATCGAGATGGATATTTTACAGCAGAGGACCTGCTAAGACAGGTTGACTATGCCATTGACATTTTTGAGGGCAAAACCAATGGGAACTCTCAGGGGCTCTTTCTTTTTGATAATGCCCCTTCACATCAGAAAAGAGCTGGTGATGCCTTATCAGCAAGAAACATGCCTAAAGGTATTTTGGTCCTGATTTCATTTCTGTAAGGCTGATGACTTGCCATTCAGCTCCCAGGGAAGGCTGGACACACTCTAAAGGTGCACCAAGGATGTGCCAGGGTGTAAACCCTCTGACTGGGGAGGACCAGTCTTTCTATTTTGATGAAGAACATCCCTCCATGAAAGGATGGTTTAAAGGGATGGAGCAAATTATTCGGGAGCGTGGACTTTGGCCTGAAACTGGTTTGCTTGCTGATTGCCCAAAAAAATGCCCCCCTGGCAGGGAAAACTGCTGCTGTTGCAAACTCCTCTTTAACCAGCCTGACTTTGTTTCTCAGAAGTCAGAGCTTCAAGAGTTTGTTGAGAGGCGAGGTCACCTTTGTGACTTTTATCCAAAGTATCACTGTGAAATGAATTTTATTGAACAATACTGGGGAGCAGCAAAACTCTGTTTTCATACTGCAGGGCGGGGTGCAAACCTTGAGGAGATGAAGAAAAAGGTATTGGATTGCCTTGATGATATTCCAGTTAATCAAATATGCCGGTGTGTACAGCCTCTTCTTATTTTAACCATCACTTTCTTCTCAGCTTTCTCATTGTATTTGTAGATATGCTAATTGCTCAGCAAGATTCATCCATGCATATAGAGAGGGTTTGACAGGTGCACAGGCTGTGTGGGCAAACAGGAAATATCACAGTCATTGTACCCTTCCCCCAGAGATGGTTAGGGAAATAAAGGCTTCTGTACTTTAAGGCATTTTCTTGTTCTTAGTATCTTGGTTTCCCATTATTCAAATATGAGTTCCATCCTTTTCATTACAAAAACCCTGGCTAAACCTCGAGATTTGAAACGCTTACGTAATCTGTATGTAATATAAACCGTAGGGTTAAAGGGGTGACCGTTCCTGGTGTCCTCTGCCTTATCATCGACTGGGCTGCGTCCCTCGGCTCGGATCACGCAGGTATTCGCACCACTTGGCTACCGGAGTCCGGGACACCATCCACCAGCATCAAACCCCTCCGCACGTTCAAAACGGAGATGGACACAGACAACTCAGCTCGCTGGCACGAACATGTTCGGACCACGCTCCCACCTATCACCCCTCTCACTACCCCCACGCTTATCGACACGAACACGGCAGCAATCCAAGCTGCGATCCACGGGGCATGCGAGAAATACATGAAACACAAACAGACGCCCAGAGCACGTTCACACCAGTGGTGGAACGAGGAGTGCACCGACGCCACCGCGGCCTTGCAGCGGGCGGCAGAGGAGCACGTGGGTGAAGAAGAACGGAAGAGAGCCTGCAAATGCTTAAAGGCGGTCACGAGGGACGCTAAGCGCAAATGGGCGGATAAGATAGTAACGGAAGGTAATGTGTGGGAGGTGGCCAAGTGGAGACACGGCCGAAAAACCACCAACATCGCCGCGCTGAAGGGCCCAGATGGCCAGCTAACTTTCGATCACACAGAAATGAATGATATCCTGTCACGCCGGTTTTTTAGCGCGGACACAGGACGGATCTCCGCCAATCACCCAGACGACCCCCCACCATGCCCTGAAAGAACCTTCAAGCCATTCAGTAATGAAGAACTCGAGGAGCTTCTTAAAGGAGCAGGTAACACGGCGCCGGGCGAGTCTGGGGTATCCTGGACCATTGTCAGGAAGGCCTGGCCCCTAGCCCAAGATCACATCACCCACCTAGCCAACGCTTGCCTTATGCTCGGGTACCACCCGAAAGCTTGGCAGAGGGCGCTGGTCATCGTAATCCCCAAGCCAAATAGGGATGACATGACGGCAGCCAAGAATTTCCGACCCATTTCCCTCCTCGAAACCATTAGTAAACTAATCGAGAAGGGCATATCCAAACGCCTATTATTTGAAATTGACAGGCACCAACTCATACCAACAACGCAGTTCGGCACATGGAAGCACTCAAGCACCACCGACGCAGGGCTCACTTTGGTCCACGATGTCCAAGCGGCATTAAGGGCCAAGTGGCACTGCAGAGCTCTACTGTTCGACATCAAGGGCTTCTTTGACAATGTACACAAAGACCGACTGGCCGCCATCATGGCCAACCTTGGATTCCCGTCAGGTATGGTGCAATGGGCACTTTCATTTCTAAGCGAGCGACAGGTTATACTATCATTTAACAGCGAGGAGAACGCGGAGCGGGATCAACCGGTAGGAACCCCACAAGGGTCTCCGGTATCCCCCGTCCTCTCAGCCATATACACCTCACCCCTCCTATGCAAACCCAGGGCGGCTGATGGCTGCACACTGGGAATGTACGTGGATGATGGCATCATATTTGCACAAGGCCGAGACTGGGACATGGTGACAGAAGCGCTGAAGGCACAGTATGTCATCTGTGAGGAGTGGCTGGTTTGGAACAATCTGGCAATTGAGCCGGAGAAAACCGAACTAATCTTCTTCCGCTCCCCTTGTGCCAAGAAAAATCTACCACCGGATAGGCTAATCGTACCGGCAACCGCCACATCCCCATCATATAGGGTGAACCCCAAACCGACTATTTGGTATTTGGGGTTCTTCATTAACCACAAACTCGACTGGAAGCCCCACATGGAAATCATGTGTAACCGTGCACGTGCTTCCATCAAAGCGCTACAGATCCTGGGGAGCACACACCGCGGGCTATCCATGGCCAATTGGAGACTAGTCTTCAACGCGGTATGCCTTCCGGTCTTATCCTACGGCTGCACACTGTGGTTCAAACGTAAATGCAACTGCAGACTGACCAAGAAGGTCCAACAAGTCATCAACGATGGGGTAAAGTTAATTGCTGGCGCGTTCAGGACGGCGCCCCGTGAGCCTCTTCATGAGCTCACGAGGGTGCCACCAGCCTACTTTTATCTCGACAAACTCACTACCACTTGTGCCCTCAGGCTCTACCGTGTCCCCTGGACGTCCCAACTCCTACCCTGTTTAGGGCCGGATTGGGCTCGACCACCATTGGACAGCCCACACTCCCCACAAGGAGGGGCAGAGATCTTCTGTAACCCGTGAGTGGGGCCGATGGCACTTGCACGGCGCCCCACCGCTTTGGAGGCTCTCGGAGCGCAGGTACCCCCTGAGGGACCACGCACCGACATCGTGGCCATACCCCCCTGGGAGGTTCCTAACTGGAGGGGCAGGCTTACACAAATCGGGGTCACGTTCCCTAATGCGAGAGCAAAGTGGGTGGAGGGCCTCTATGGAGCCCTACACCACAGAGCAATTGCAGTAATTTGTGTCGATGCAGCAATCTCCAACAGAGATCACTACGACAATTTGATGGTAGGCAGTGCAGCAGCCATCCTGACCATGCACATTGAGGGGAGTAGCCGGACCTGGACCCAATATTGGTGTCTGGGAACGGAGGTGACGCATCATGACATCGCCATGTACGGCCTGGCCAAGGCTATGGAGTGGCTGATCGGTCTTTACAACACCTTTCCCCCGCCAAGGCATACTTACATACTATCAGCGGCTAGTTCCGCCATCAGCGCCGTCACGGACATACATGCACTCAACAACCAACAGTCAGTTTTACTCTTCCATAAGTCACTTACCACTCTGTGTTCGCGACATCAGGAGGCCAGGTTTACCTTGGCTTGGGCTCCAAAGAGGAGGGACCGGGTTCAGGACTCAACGGTTCGGTTCCGGGCATTGGCAGCTTGCAAGCAAACCCCACGCACACTCATCACGGCACAGCACACAGTGGCACACCAAAGGGCTTTAGTGCACAAACAGATGTTCGCTGCTTGGGTGCGAGAATGGGTCCAGACCCGCCGGAAACGGGGGCTTCAGGATACCTTCGCGTACGAGTATGCCATACCCTACCCACCTGATGGGAAAAATCATCCCATGTGGAGGGCAGCGACCGATAAGGACCTGCCCCCCCCATCCCGTCACACCACATCTACTGTGCTGTGACTCATGGTTGGACACGCATTCACGTCCACCTATGCCCACCGCTTCCGCAAAGACATCCCCAAGGAGCTGAATGAGTGCAACTGCAGCTACCCAGACCGCTCCCTCTATCACATCCTCTACGAGTGCACACGACATGAGTGGGCCAGAAACGAATGCTCACACGCATTCGACTGGTCTTGCCAATCACCATCATATTTCTTTGCACACCGACAAGGGGCGAGGTCCTTCTTGGACTTCCTTGCCCTATCACGAGCTGCCTTCAAACCCCGAACCCCACCGGTAGTCCCCTTTGACCCGGGATGATCCCTCTGCCGGAAACCCTTACCCTGACTAGCGGTAAGCACATTATGTAACCTTTCCCCCTTTTTCACACGTCTTTTCTTTTTCTGGACATTGTCTTATCCAAACGGCCATGGGCCATACTTAGACACTTCGAGTCGGAGTTTCTCACACATGTATCCCTGTTTTGGACTTATTATAGTTGCCTTGGCGGGCAATTGGTAGTCCATATCTAGTATACCTATGAAGAGTCTGTTCATACGGCTCAACCGGCTTTGTACTTAGTTTACTGCTCCGGTTCAATATAAATTCATCCAAAAAAAAAAAAAAAAAAAAAAGACAGGCCTCGGTGACTCACAGCACACTCCGCACGAGACGGAGAGTGAGAAGCATGTGAATGCAGGTTTTGAAATGAGAGAGATAGAATGGGTCACGGAGTGAAGGCAAAGTAAGGGAGGAGATTCGGTGAAATGATCAGCTTTACGGAGTTTTTTGGTTTTCTCTCAATCAAACGCTCACGACTCGGGCTTCAAGCTTCAAGTGTAACGATCAATGCCTAAGGTTCGTAGTCAGTATATAATATCCACTGATAGCCATACCAAAAACAAATAATAGGGACCAGACCCACCATGTCAAACTTGTTGGGCCTTGTACGATGCGACAGAGGACAGTGGAGAGTCGTCCGCCTGCCCGATGTCGAGAGTGGTACGAAAGTGGCAAAAGGCGTACCTTGATGTATGACAGATGGAACCACTGTCGAAATGTTTACACGGCACAATCTTATTCTCTTTGCTACAACCAACATTATCATGGGCTCTATCCCGAGAGGTAAGACCCTTGGTTGTAAGCTGCATTGGAGGATAAACCCGAGGTCGCGAAGGTGCTCCCTATTCTCCTCGACTCCGTCACGTTGCTTCGGCTCTTCTCCTGGGCCACATGCTCCGCCGCATTAGAAGAGAAGTCCGAAGTCGAGAAGGTGCTCCCTGTGCTCCTCCACTCCATCACCTTGCTTCGGCTCTTCTCCTGGGCCACCCGCTCCTCCTCCTCCATTTGTTTCTCCCATTTATCAGCAAGATCTTGTGGGTTAATTCCATTGGCACGCATTAAAAACAAATTTAGGTCGTCCATTGCTTGTGCCATTCCATCGTCTTGTGATGCAGTCTCTTGTGACGCAGTGGGGATGTAGTCGGGGTCAGAAAGTGGGTCATCGAAGTCACCCCCGGCAGAGGACACACTTGCAGTTGGGCTTGGGCGGGGGAGTGACGGAATACCTACGTACTGCTCTCTGTGGTAAGTGGACATCACATCATGAACTCTCTCCTTATCGCTCCTCCACATTCTGTAAGCAGCGACCCCATACACGTAGTCAAGGATGATGGCAGGGGGTAGAGGTAGCAAGGCCCCAAGTCCTGAGCCGCGGAACTGCGCATCCACATGTGCCCCACGTCTGTATGCAGTATCGGGGTCCAAGTTTTCTTCGGTTGATAACACTGGATGATCACGATGACCACGAATCTTCGTCCACTGCTGAACAGTGATGTAATAATCCGTGCCACGTGCAGGACCTTGGTCAAATCTTATTATGTCGGCGGGTTCTAGTTTATAATTTGGTGTCTAACAGCAGTCAGATTTTAAAGGCCCGATCGAGGATTCCATACCATTAATAAAGCAACCCTTCCTGTACCAAATCGTCGATGCAGCACCGCTTCCAGTAAGACTCCATTCTCGACAGCATTTATATCAGAAATTGGAGGTTGTGACGAGTAGAGTCGAGAACGATCTCGGGTAACTTTATCAATATACTAGAAAATAATATCATCCATGAAACACATTGATTGGCTGAGAATCTTACCGCATTGCCCTTGCTCCTCGGAATCAAGTGTGCCGCATCACAATCAATTGGAGCTGTTTGTGTAACGATGCAGACCCCATCTCGAGCTATGATATTGGCTCTGAAAGCATCACTGCGTGGTGTTCGATCAGTAGATGTGACTTTATCATTTAACCCCTGATAGTCCACGAAGAGACAACGCTCTAGAGAAACGAGAATAACAAGGTGAGCAACAGCTTGTAAATATAAAGAATAACTTTACCCGATGGATTATAGTAGAGGTCGATATCATCTGCCAACGAGGTGCTATCATAGTCGACTGGTTGCCCATTTGGTGCCGTAGAAAGATTGCCCTGGGCTCCACAGATAGAAAACAGAACGTAGCGGATCCATTTATAGGGGCAGATTGAGAGCCGCCGGGCGTCATCGATGGGAATAGTAAGGAAGAGAAGCGGAGGTCCATCAATATTCAGATGGATATTGACCATGATGATAGTAAGGACAGTGTCAGCGTGAAAGGACGCGATGACGCATGGCTTGAGTTTGAGCCCTTATATAAGGGACGGAGAGCACTGAGGACATCTATATTTGGAATGACATGAACGAGGTATGTATCGCGACTGTTCAACGTTGCTCGAGCGCTGACTGCCTTATACCCCATCCAGCCTTCTGTATTCAATGGTCCTGAAATTACTATGCCTAAAGATTTGATCCACCACGGTGGCTGGGAGCCCGCGACGTCCATAACATCAACGGAATGTTCCTTCCAAAGGTTACCTCTGAAGGTTTGATCGCTCGCGGCGCGACACCCAAACGACCTTTTGTTCTTACACGTTCGTTCTTCGCTGGCTCGCAGCGGTACGGCGCGATGTGGACTGGCGACAATCTTGGCACCTGGGAGCACATGGCCGTCGGCATCAAGATGGTCCTATCGAACGGGATTGCGGGCATGACCTTTGGTGGATGTCAGTGTCTTTATTTCCGTCCCGCCACTTATTTCAAGTCACGCTGACTGGATTGCGTAGCTGACGTCGGTGGCTTCTTCGGTAACCCGGAGCCGGAAATGCTCGTGCGATGGTACTGGGTGGGCGCATTCTCACCGTTCTTCCGCGCGCACGCACATTTGGACAGCAAGCGCCGCGAACCGTATCTCCTCGACGAACCCCACAAGAGCACCGTGCGTGACATTCTGCGCTTGCGCTATTCCCTCCTGCCTGTATGGTACACCGCATTCCACAAGACTAGTATCACTGGACTTCCCGTCTTGCGGTGCGTGCTCTTGTCGCCTAGAAACTCTTCCGTTCACAGCTGACGGGTGACCGGTCTATAGCCCCCAATTCGTGATGTTCCCCCAAGACGAAGCCGGCTTTTCCATAGACGATCAGTTCTACGTTGGCGACTCTGGCTTGCTCGTGAAGCCAGTGACTCGTCCAGGGGTATCGACGGAGACCGTCTACATCCCTGAGGACAAGGTCTGTACTCTTCAAACTTGATTTGGTGGAATTATCCTCTTAATGGATGGTATAAAAAGGTCTACTATGATTACTTCACGTATCAGACGTACCGCGGCTCTCCGAAGGGCAAGCAATTGACCGTTCCAGCAGAGCTAGACCAACTCCCTCTGCTCGTGCGCGGTGGCTCCATCGTCCCAACGCGGGATCGCCCACGCCGCGCCTCCTCGCTCATGCACCGCGACCCATTCACCCTGCGCGTTGCCCTCGACGAATCGCTCACCGCACACGGCGAGATCTACCTCGACGACGGCGTGACGTACGCGCACAAAGACGGCCACCTGGCGTGGCGCGGTCTGTCCGTGGAGAGCATCGCAAAGGGTGGCGCAGAGTTGCGTCTGTCGAATGTGGATCTGGCGGCTGCCACTCCGCGCTCTGCGGTTGAAGGTGGCACCATCGCGACGTTCGACCGACAGAATCCGTTCCAGAGTGGCATCGAGTTGGTGCGCGTCGAGAGGGTGGTCGTGCTCGGGCTACCCGGCCCGCCCAAGCGCGTCGCGGTCGAAGGCAAAGGCGAGCGCGACCTCGAGTGGGAGTACGCGCCGGGAGTGGCGGCTGCAGCTAAAAGGGACGGTGTGGCGAGCGTGCTGACGATTAAGGACCCTCGCCTTGGCGTTGCTAGCGACTGGGCCATTCGGATTACGGTCTATTAGTATATCCCGTCCCTTTCCCTCACTTGTAGAATATATTTTTTCACTATTCATTGCTGGCTTTCGATGTGTCCAAGGCGATGTGGCGTTGTCATCGTTCGGTGTGATGCCCGCAAGAATTTTGTTCTCCGTCTAAGGAATCAACAATCATTGCCAGCAGCCCTACCCATCCCCTCGTACCCTCCTAACACGCGAAATTGCCACTTGTGACATTACGCACACGCTACCCAACTCAACCCAGATGCATACCGAGAAGCCCACCTACACATCGTGCCCGCAATTGGACGGGGAAGAGTCTGCGACGGAGACTATATGCGAGAACTATCCCCTACGGGCCCTACCTGAGCCAGTGGAGATAGAAGACTATCGGAGGACGACAGAGAGATCCTGAAGTCGGTAAGTACCTTTCCCCTCCTTGTTCTCAGGGTCAGGGTTTTCTGGAGGCCGATTGAGCTGACTCGAAACCGAATAGATCATTCACGGACGGCCCCATATGCTGGAATGCCGTGACAAGACGCGTCGGTATGCGGCGATCTTTGATGAGAAGGGCATTCCGCTGCCGTCCGCTACGTGTGTGGTCATTGGTGGGGCTCCTTGGCTCCTCGAGGCTGAATGTTGCACCTGAGGCTGCTCTCAGTCTGCTTGGCCGTCACGTCCGCGCTTTGCGAGCCGATCCCCATACCTCGCCATCCGACCCTGAAGCAGTCGCGTTGGCAGTGGCTACAGCAATAACTGTGCAGGCATGTTCGTACTCTCCAAAGTTCTTCCATTGTTTTCTCACGTCGACCCAGGTCGGATTTATTTCCTTCGCCCTAGGCTTCTTCCGACTTGGCTTCATCGATGTTGTCCTCTCTCGCGCTCTCCTTCGCGGATTTGTCGCCCCAGTCGCTGTCATTATACTCATGTCAGTACCTGTGGTTGTGCTCCATGCACCATTGCGACTCATGTCTTTTCCAGCGAACAACTAATACCGATGCTTGGTCTCATTGCGCTCGAGCACACGAGACAACGATGAAGAAGCTTTTCTTTTTGGTTGAGCATGGATTTACAGAGTCTCACCGTGTCACGGCGATAGTTAGCGCTTGCACTCTGGTCTCCCTCGTGGTAAGGTAAGTTACTGCGCATGCTCAAGGCATCTTAGCGCCAATACAAATGAATCACGTGTGTTCCAGAAGTCCTGATCGTTGTCATCATATCCACGAGTGCGTTTTGTACTTTACTTTGCACGTCCCGCGATTGAGCGTTAATAGTTCTGTCGGATGAGTTCAGCTGGGACGAAAACGGGATCGTTATTCTTGGTGATGTTCCGATCCGTGCCGGTGGCCATTTCATCTTCATCAGATTCCCTTCTCACCATCACCACCTTCCATACCTCAAACAAGCCACGTCTACAACAGTGTCAGCCTTATTTTCTTTCCTCGTCGCCGAAGCTCACTAATATAGAATATTGATTAGGTTGGGTTTCTGGACAACATCGTAACTGCAAAGCAAAATGCCGCACGGTTTTCATACTCAATTAGCCCATACCGGAAGCTCGTCGCCCTTGGCGCTGGGAATCTCGCTGGTGCCTTCGTGCCAGGTACACTCCCTGCATACGGCTCAATCACTCGCTCCCGTATCAACGCCGATGCTGGTGCCCGCACGCAAATGGCTTCTATCGCCTGTGCAGTCATTATTTTGATCGCGACGTTCTTCTTCCTTCCCTGGCTCTATTATCTCCCCAAATGCGTCCTCGGGTCGATGTAAGCACTTCCGTCGTCGCTCTGGTGATCCTCATTGACGAGTCGATGTAGCGTTTGCTTGGTGGTATACAGCCTTCTAGCAGAAACCCCCGAAGACGTGGTTTTCTATTGGAAGTAAGCGCGAAACCGTCCTTACGCAATTATTGACTGCTAATGCGAAGACGACAGGATGCGCTCGACCAACCAGCCCGTCCTTCGTCTCCTCTCTGTCACCCTCAACCGGCGGAACACAGCAGCGATAACGGAAACCTAAAATGACTTAACTATCTGCTAGGGTCGAGCAAACATGGGTTGACATGACGCTCATGAGTCTCAGGTAGAACGACCCAATTATTAAAACCGAGATGCTAGGGTCATATACCAGGAACTGATAGGTGGGAACCAATTGATAAGAGTCCTGGTGCGGAGGAAGACATCCGGTGTGCTCATCGTTCGGATCCGCGAAAACTTGGTTTTTTGTTTCAGTGTCTTACGGACCCTAACCCTAAACGGTGGTCTCCTCAGCCAGCTCAAAGGTGAGTCTGTTCTCGGCGATCAAGGATTGCTAGGCTGATGGCATGGATGGCATTCAGAGCGCCTACGCCGCCTTGAGCTTTATGGGGTGCATCCAAGCCACCCGTCGGACATGCCACGACGTCAACCGGCGAGCGTGCTCATTTTCCATATGGCAGACGTCGAAACGTGCGATGCATCGGCCGTGCAGATCTTCCACGAGCTTTTCGAGTCTTACAGGGTGCGTTTGCATGTTTCCCGTCTACCCCAATTGTCAACGTCTGCAGCGCCGTGACGTGGGCGTGTTTATCACCCATCTGCGAAAGGAACCACACGCTATGTTCGAGCGCGGGGGAATAGTGGAACTTTTGGGAGAAGATGCGTTTTACGAAGATGGGAGCAAGGCCATGAGGCGGCTGACTGGCGAGATGCAAGGTTGAAGTAAGAATGCTCGTCTTTCGCTTCATTTCCGATTTGATGACTACAATGAGCTTACCATTCATCTTGTTTTCGCTGTTTTGTTTTGTTCTTTCAAATCCAAAGTTTGCAGTTACCGCGGTATGTATATTGATGATAACGTCGTTGCCGAGACTGTCCCATTGAGTGGTTCGGACACGCAAATGCATCCCAGAGTAGGGGTGGTGGGCAGAACGCCGAACACAGAGAGATCGATTGGAGGCGGATTTGTAAGTATTGGACCGACAGGCCTCGGTGACCCACAGCACAGTCCGCACGAGACGGAGAGGAGTAGGAGGCATGTTAATGCGGGTTATGAAATGAGAGAGAGAGAGAATGGGTCATGGAGAGAATGCAAAGTAAGGGAGGAGATTCGGTGAAATGATCAGTACTTATCTCATATCCACTGAAAGCCCAAACCACGAACAATTGATAGGGAATAGACTCACCATGTCAGGCTGAAGGTGTGTAGTACTGAATGCGGTGCTATCGTCGCCGAATTGCATTACTGATTTCAGTTTTAACCACTTTTCCAGCATGCGCTCTCCAAGCGTGCTTGTCCAAGAATACATACGCCCAGGATAAAGGCACGGAGAATATGCGTAATCTATACAAATGTTGTCGGGCCTTGTACGATGTGGCGGAGGACAGTGGAGAGTCGTCCGTCTGCCCGATGCCGACAATGGTACCACGACAGTAGCTAAAGGCGCAGCTTGATTCAAGGTACACGGTACAATCTTATCATCTTGTCTACCAATGCTACAACCAACATTATCATGGGCTCTAGCCCGAGAGGTAAGACCCCTGGTTGTAAGCCGCATTGGAGGATAAACCCGAGGTCGCGAAGGTGCTCCTCGACTCCGTCACATTGCTTCGGCTCTTCTCCTGGGCCACATGCTCCGCCGCATTAGAAGAGAAGTCCGAAGTCGAGAAGGTGCTCCCTGTGCTCCTCCACTCCATCACCTTGCTTCGGCTCTTCTCCTGGGCCACCCGCTCCTCCTCCTCCATTTGTTTCTCCCATTTATCAGCAAGATCTTGTGGGTTAATTCCATTGACACGCATTAAAAGCAAATTCAGGTCGTCCATTGCTTGTGCCATTCCATCGTCTTGTGATGCAGTCTCTTGTGACGCAGTGAGGGCGTAGTCGGGGTCAGCAAGTATGTCATCGAAGTCACCCTCGACAGAGGACATACCTGCAGTTGGGCTTTGGCGGGGGAGTGACGGAATACCTGCGTACTGCTCTCTGTGGTAAGTGGACATTACATCATGAACACTCTCCTTATCGCTTCTCCACATTCTGTAAGCAGCGACCCCATACACGTAGTCAAGGATGATGGCAGGGGGTAGAGGTGACAAGGCCTCAGGCAGCAAGGCCTTAGGTCCTGAGCCGCGGAACTGCACATCCACATGTGCCCCAGAATTGTAGGCAAGATTAGGGTGCAAGTTTTCTTCGGTTGATAACACCGGATAGTCAAAATGACTATCAAGCTTCGTCCACTGCTGGAGTGTGATGTGATAATCCGAGCCACGTGCAGGACCTTGGTCAAATCTTATTATGTCGGCGGGATCTAGTCCGTAATTTGGTGTCTAAAAGCGGTCAGATTTTAAAGGCACCCAGTCGAGGATTGCGTACCTTTAACAAGGCAACCTCTCCTGCACCAAGTCGTCGATGCAGCACCGCTTCCAGTAAGACTCCATTCTCGACGGCATTAATATCAGAAATTGGAGGTTGTGACTCGTAGAGTCGAGAACGATCTCGGGTAACTTTATTAATATACTAGAAAGGAACGTCATCGAGGAAACATATGGGTTGACTGGGAATCTTACCGCATTGCCCTTGCTCCTCGGAATCAAGTGTGCCGCATCACAATGACGTGCAACATGTCGTGTAACGATGCAGACCCCATCTCGAGCTATGATATTGGCTCTGAAAGTATTACTGCGTGGTGTTCGATCAGAAGATGTGACATTATCATTTAACCCCTGGTAGTCCACGAAGAGACAAAGTTCTAGAGAAACGAGAATAAAAAGTGAGCAACAGGTTGTAAATATAAATAGTAACTTTACCCGATGGATTATAGTAGAGGTCGATATCATCTGACAACGAGGTGCTATCATAGTCGACTGATTGCCCATTTGGTGCCGTAGAAAGATAACCCTGGGCTCCACAGATAGAAAACAGAACGTAGCGGATCCATTTATAGGGGCGGAATGAAAGCCGCCGGACGTCATCATTGGGAATAGTAAGGAAGAGAAGCGGAGGTCCATCAATATTCAGATGGATATTGACCATGATGATAGTAAGGACAGTGTCAGCGTGAAAGGACGCGATGACGCATGGCTTGAGTTTGAGCCCTTATATAAGGGACGGAGAGCACTGAGGACATCTATATTTGGAATGACATGAACGAGGTATGTATCGCGACTGTTCAACGTTGCTCGAGCGCTGACTGCCTTATACCCCATCCAGCCTTCTGTATTCAATGGTCCTGAAATTACTATGCCTAAAGATTTGATCCACCACGGTGGCTGGGAGCACCGCGACGTCCATAACATCAACGGAATGTTCCTTCCAAAGGTTACCTCTGAGGGTTTGATCGCTCGCGGCGCGACACCCAGGCGACCGTTTGTTCTTACACGTTCGTTCTTCGCTGGCTCGCAGCGGTACGGCACGATGTGGGCTGGCGACAACCTTGGCACCTGGGAGCACATGGCTGTCGGGATCAAGATGGTCCTATCGAACGAGATTGCGGGCATGACCTTTGGTGGATGTTCTTCGGTAACCCAGAGCCGGAAATGCTCGTGCGATGGTACTGGGTGGGCGCATTCTCGCCGTTCTTCCGTGCGGACGCACATTTGGACAGCAAGCGCCGCGAACCGTATCTCCTCGACGAACCCCACAAGAGCACCGTGCGCGACATTCTGCGCCTGCGTTATTCCCTCCTGCCTGTGTGGTACACCGCATTCCACAAGACCAGTATCACTAGACTTCCCGTCTTGCAGTGCGTGCTCTTGTCACCTAGAAACTCTTCCGTCACAGCTGACGGGTGACGGACCCACAGCCTCCAATTCGTGATGTTCCCCCGGGACGAAGCTGGCATTTCCATAGACGATCAGTTCTACCTTGACGACTCTGGCTTGCTCGTAGAGCCAGTGACTCGTCCAGGGGTATCGAAGGAGACCGTCTATATCCCCTGAAGACAAGGTCTGTACCTTTCAAACTTGATTTGGCGGAATTATCCTCTTAATGGGTGGTATAAAAAGGTCTACTATGATTACTTCATGTATCAGACGTACCGTGGCTCTCCGAAGGGCAAGCAATTGACCGTTCCAGCAGAGCTAGACCAACTCCCTCTGCTCTTGCGTGGTTGCTCCATCGTCCCAACACGGGATCGCCCACGCCGCGCATCCTCGCTCATGCACCGCGACCCATTCACCCTGCGCGTTGCCCTCGACGAATCGGTCACCGCACACGGTGAGATCTACCTCGACGACGGCGTGACGTACGCGCACAAAGACGGCCGCCTGGCGTGGCGCGGTCTGTCCGTGGAGAGCATCGCAAAGGGTGGCGCAGAGTTGCGTCTGTCGAATGTGGATCTTGCTGCTGCCACCCCGCGCTCTGCGGTCGAAGGTGGCGCCATCGCGACGTTCGACCGGCAGAATCCGTTCCAGAGTGGCATCGAGTCGGTGCGCGTCGAGAGGCTCGGGCTTCCCGGCCCCAAGCGCGTCGCGGTCGAAGGCAAAGGCGGGCGCGACCTCGAGTGGGAGTACGCGCCGGGAGTGGCGGCTGCAGCTAAAAAGAACGGTGTGGCGAGCGTGCTGACGATTAAGGATCCTCGTCTTGGCGTTGCTAGCGACTGGGCTATTCGGATTACGGTCTATTAGTATATCCCGTCCCTTTCCCTCACTGGTAGATTTTTTTTTCACTATTCATTGCTGGCTTTCGATGTGTCAAAGGCGATGTGGCGTTGTCATCGTTCGGTGTGATGCCCGCAAGAATTTTGTTCTCCGTCTAAGCGCCCGAGCCTCATTTCAGCACAATAAAGGAAAAAGCCTAGCGTTTCCCAACTGGGTGTCTTGTCGACCACAGTTCGATTAGGGCTGCGTCCGCAGGTTGGAGGCGCTGTGGACGGGCCACACAGCGAACCCTTATAAGAATCCGCGAGATGTGGAGGAATCAACAATCATTGCCAGCAGCCCTACCCATCCCCTTGTACCCTAGCACGCGAAATTGCCACTCGTAACGTTACGCACACGCTACCCAACTCAACCCGACCCAGATGCATACCGAGCAGCCCACCTACACATCGTTCCCGCAATTGGACGGGGAAGAGTCTGCGACGGAGACTATATGCGAGAACTATCCCTTACCGAAGCCGGTGGCGGTAGAAGACCTGTCAGAGGACGACAGAGAGATACTGGAGTCGGTAAGTACCGTGTCCCCTCTGTGTTCTCAGGGTCAGGGTTTTCCGGGGGTTGACTCGAAACCGAATAGATCATTCACGGACGCCCCCATATGCTGGAACGCCGTGGCAAGACGCGTCGGTATGCGGCGATCTTTGATGAGAAGGGCATTCCGCTGCCGTCTGCTACGGGCGTGGTCATTGGTGGGGCGCGCTCAAGCATGCTCGAGGACGAGCAGGAGCCAATCTTGATCCATCACACTGTCCCGGAGAAGCCCGGCGGGTTTCGTGCGTTCGGGCGCAAGATCTCGTCGGCAGCTCGCAATGCGTTCACCTGTCATCGTGAATAGGACGAGTGGAGGGTGTTAGGCTTGAGGGATCGTGTGCTGGGCACGACGGAATACCCAAATGTATTTGTAAATGCACACGTAATTCATGGAATCTGGGATGGGGAAAACTTGTGGAGGCGCGTTTAACGAGCTGATATTGTATCGTCTATCAAATCTTCTCGAGAACAGGAGTTAAGCACTGGTTTCAACGTGATAACACAAAGTCAGTCGTCATACTCGTAGAATCCCTTGCCGTTCTTGCGTCCGAGCCACTGCGCGTCGACCATTCGCTCGAGAAGGATACTCGGACGGTACTTCGAGTCACCAGTGCCAGCATAGAGAGTTTGTTGGATGGCGAGACAGGTGTCCAGGCCGATGCTTTGAAGATGATGAGCATTGGGAAGAGCTAAGACGTACCGACTTACAAGTCAGCTAAGAGACGAAGTGGAACGTGAGAAATGGCCGCGGAAAATGCAAAGGAAATGGCTTGCCGAGCTGTAAAGGGCCCATGGGATGATTCATCCCCAGACGGAGTGTTTTGTCGATATCATCTCGAGTGGCAACACCCTGAAGATCTCGGTTAGATGATGACTGAATGTAGTCAAGACATTTACCTTTTCGAGCCACATTATCGCCTAAACGAGCGAATTCAAATGAGCGCAATGAATAGAAAAGGAAAGGGGAGGACCTCATTGATGAAAGGCATTAACAGGGCGTTGGACACGAAACCGGGAACATCTTTGGATACCGACACTTCTTTGCCGCATGCGACGGCGAATTCGCGCGCTCGCGACAATGTTTCCTCCGACGTTTGTAATGCCGAGATCAGCTCGACCAATTTCTGTTGTTGCGTTCAACGCAGTGGCCGTCGGTCATGGAAGATACGCTCACCATCACCGGAACGGGGTTGAAAAAATGAAGTCCTGTCCAGATTGTAGCTTGAATGAGTCGGAACTTCGTCGGACTTACCAACAACACGCCCCGCGCTGCTCTTTCCCAACGCAGATGCAGGAGATTCCCCCTGCGGCACAGCAGAAGAGGCGATTTTGGTGATAGAAATAGACGATGTATTTGTAGCCAAGATGGTTTCAGGCCTCGTCTCCGCTGCCAACTCCGAGAATATCCGTTTCTTGAGTTCGAGATTCTCAGAAACAGCCTTGGGGCATATGCTCTATCAGCGAAGAGCAGCAAGGACTAACCCCCTTTGCCTGCGTACCTCAATCACCATATCCGCGTCTCGCAGCGCCTTCACTCCCACGGCATGATCAACTACGGACACGCGTTCTCGTGCTTGGCGTGCATCCGCTTCTTGAATCCTTCCTTTTGCGACATCTTTCGCAAGTAACTTGTCCATGAGACTCAAGCCCTTCGCGACTTGATCAGAAGAACGGTCATATAGTTGCACGTTAACTTTCGCTCTTAAAGCAGCAACGTATGCAATGCCGAGGCCTTAGGAAAGTATTTCAACGCAGAGAAGAGCGGTATGGTCACCGAACATACCCATCTGACCTGCGCCAATAACGCCTAACGATTTGATACCATGGGCGACGGACATGATGAATGGAACCAAGGAAGGGGCGCAGTCAGCACACGGGGTTTATGTCCTCAGGCGCAGTCCGAAACTTTCATTCCCGTGTGACCCTCTTCACACCCGGTCACTCACCTTCTCCCCCCGACATCCCCACAATGTCCTCGGGAGTCAACCCTCACCCCTTGCGCCGCCAACCCCTTCATAACCCCTCAACGCTGTCTCTCCTCGACTCGCAACCAGGTACACCTCGGCATGAGGATGATGAAAATTCGCCACTCGTCCGCCCCGGCGATGTTGAACGTAGATACAGTTCCTTGCGTACGTCGCACAACTTGGATTGTCGGATCTTCCTCGTACCATCTAAGTGCCTCAGGTCCTGACCCTGAGTCTGACGTTGTAAAGACTTCTGGTCAAATATCCCCAAGTTGGGCCAAAGCGCAGTACTACATTCCCTCGTTACAGTGGATCCCAAACTATAGCTTTTCTCTGTAAGTAATCACCAACTAATCTTCCTCGAGATCTAATATTATCGCGCGAAAGGTTTGGCGGAGATCTAACAGCGGGTCTCACAGTCGCTGCGTTGCTAATCCCTCAATCTGTCAGTTATGCAACCTCGCTCGCTAAGATGAGCCCTGTGACTGGTTTAGTAAGTCACCAGTTCATGTCTACAACTGTCGGACCCTCTTCGGACGAACGCCACTGATCCGCCACCTCCGACAGTTTTCGGCATCGATTCCACCAATAGCATATGCGCTCCTCGGTTCCTCGAGGCAGTTGAATGTTGCCCCCGAGGCTGCTCTCAGTCTGCTTGTCGGTCAGGCCGTCACGTCCGCTTTGCGAGCCGATCCCCATACCTCGCCATCCGACCCTGAAGCAGTCGCGTTGGCCGTTGCTACAGCAATAACTGTGCAGGCATGTGCATGTCTCCAAAGTTCTTCCATTGTTTGTTCACATTGACCCAGGTCGGATTTATTTCCTTCGCTCTGGGCTTTTTCCGACTTGGCTTCATCGATGTTGTCCTGTCTCGCGCTCTCCTTCGCGGATTCGTCGCCGCGATCGCTTTCATTATACTCATGTCAGTACATGCGGTTACTCTTTGCACCATTGGGACCCATGTCTCCTAGTGAACAACTAATACCGATGCTTGGTCTCACCGCACTCGAGCACACGTTAAAACCACAGACAACAATGGAGAAGATATATTTTTTGGTCGAGAACGGATTTACGCATTCTCACCGTCTCACCGCATTCGTTAGTGCTTGCGCTCTGATCTCCCTCGTGGTACTGCGCATGCTCAAGGCATCTTTGCGCCGATACAAATGGATCACGTGTGTCCCAGAAGTCCTGATCGTCGTCATCGTATCCACAAGTGCGTTTTGTGCTTTACTTTGCACGTCTCACGATTGAGCGTCAATAGTTCTATCGGATGAGTTCAGCTGGGACGAAGACGGAATCGCCATTCTTGGTGATGTTCCGATCCGTACTGGAGGCCATTTCATTAGATTCCCTTTTCACCATCACCACCTTCCATACCTCAGGCAAACCACGTCTACCGCAGTGTCAGTCTTATTTTCTTTCTTTGGCGCCGAAGGTCGCTAATATAGAATCTTCTTTAGCATGATCTCGATCGTTGGGTTTCTCGACAGCATCGTCGCTGCAAAGCAAAATGCTGCACGGTTTTCGTACTCGATCAGTCCAAACCGGGAGCTCGTCGCCCTTGGCGCTGGGAATCTCGCTGGTGCCTTCGTTCCAGGTACACTCCCTGCATACGGCTCAATCACTCGCTCCCGTATCAACGCCGATGCTGGTGCCCGCACGCAAATGGCTTCTATCGCCTGTGCAGTCATTATTTTGATCGCGACGTTCTTCTTCCTTCCCTGGCTCTATTATCTCCCCAAATGCGTCCTCGGGTCGATGTAAGCACTTCCGTCGTCGCTCTGGTGATCCTCATTGACGAGTCGATGTAGCGTTTGCTTGGTGGTATACAGCCTTCTAGCAGAAACCCCCGAAGATGTGGTTTTCTACTGGAAGTAAGCGCGAGTCCTTCAGCAACTATTGACTACTAACGCGAAGACGACAGGATGCGCTCATGGGTTGACATGACGCTCATGAGCCTCACTTTCATACTAACGATCGTCTGGAGCGTCCAGGTTGGCGTTACCGTCAGCCTCATCATCTCGCTCCTTCTGGTTGTACGTCGTTCATCGAGGACCCGCATGACGATTTTGGTGAGGTGCCTTCCCAATAGAACGAGCCACTTATTAAAACCGAGATGCTAGGGTCATATACCAGGAACGGATAGATGGGAACCAATTGACGAGAGTACCGGTGCAGAGGAAGACACACCCGGTGTACTCATCGTTCGGATCCGCGAAAACTTGGATTTTGGTATGTCTAACCCTCAGTGTCTTGCGGACCCTAACCCTAAACGGTGGTTTCTTCAGCTAATACAGCGCAGCTCAAAGGTGAGTCTGTTCTCGGTGTTCAAGGATTGCAGGACTGATGGCATGGATGACATTCAGAGCGCCTACGCCGCCTTGAGCTTTATGGGGTGCATCCAAGCCACCCGTCGGAGGTGCCAAGACGTCAACAGGCGAGCGTGCTCATTTTCCATATGGCAGACGTCGAAACGTGCGATGCGTCGGCCGTGCAAATCTTCCACGAGCTTTTCGAGTCTTACAGGGTGCGTTTGCATGTTTCCCGTCTACCCCATATTCTCAACGTCTACAGGGCCGTGACGTGGGCGTGTTTATCACCCATCTGCGAAAGGAACCACACGCTATGTTCGAGCGCGGGGGAATAGTGGAACTTTTGGGCGAAGATGCGTTTTACGAAGATGTGAGCAAGGCCATGAGGCGGCTGACTGGCGAGATGCAAGGTTGAAGTAAGAACGCACGTCTTTCGCTTCATTTACGATTTGATGACTACAATGAGCTTACCATGCATCTTGTTTTCGCTGTTTTGTTTTGTTCTTTTAAATCCAAAGTTGCAGATATCGCGACATGTATATTGATGATAACGTCGTTACCGAGACTGTCAAATTGAGAGGGTTGGACACGCAAGTGTGTGGTGGGCAGAACGTCGAATACTAGCAGCGAGAACGAGTAGAGCCAGATTTGTGAGTGTTGGACTGACAGGTCTCGATGATCCACAGCACAGTCCGCACGAGACGGAGTCGGGGAGGAGTGAGAAGCATATGAATGCAGGTTTTAAAATGAGAGAGCGAGAATGGGTCATAGAGAGGACGCAAAATAAGGCAGGATATTTGGTGAAAAGATCAGCTTTACGGCATTTTTTTTTGGTTTTCTTCAAGGTTTTCTCCCAATCAACGCACGCGACTCAAGTGTAACGAGCAATGCCTAAGGTTCGTGCTCGGTACTTATCACATATCAACTGAAAGCCCGAACCACGAACAATTGATAGGGAATAGACTCACCATGTCAGGCTGAAGGTGTGTAGTACTGAATGCGGTGCTATCGTCGCCGAATTGCATTACTGATTTCAGTTTTAACCACTTTTCCAGCATGCGCTCTCCAAGCGTGCTTGGCTAAGAATACATACGCTCCGGATAAGTGCACGGAGAAGATGCGTAATCTATACCAATGTTGTCAGGCCTTGTACGATGCGACAGAGGACCGTGGAGAGTCGTCAGCCTGCCCAATGCCGACAGTGGTACGACAGTGGCTAAAGGCGCACCCAGAGGTGTAAGATAGATGGGACCACTGTCGCAATATTTACACGGTACAGTCTCGTTCTCTCGTCTATCTACCAATGTCACTACCAACTTTATCTTGGGCGCCAGCCTGAGAGATAAAACCCTTGGTTGTAACCCGCATTAGAAGATAAGCCCGAAGTGGAGAAGGTGCTATCTGTTCCCCTCGACTCAGTCACCTTGCTTCGGCTCTTCTCCTGTGCCACCTGCTACTCTGCCGCATTAGAAGAGAATTCCGAAGTCGAGCCTGTTCTCATCCACTCCATCACCTTGCTTCGGCTCTTCTCCTGCGCCACTCGCTCCTCCTCCTCCATTTGTTTCTCCCATTTATCAGCAAGATCTTGTGGGTTAATTCCACTGACACGCATTAAAAACAAATTCAGGTCGTCCATTGCTTTGCACATTTCATTGTCGACCCTGTTTTGACTTGCACCAGTTGGGATTCGGCGGGGAGGTGGCGGAATATCTGCATAGTGCTCTCTGTGGTAAGTGGACATCACATCATGGACACTGTCCCGGTCACTCCTCCACATTTTGTAAGCAGCGATCCCATACACGTAGTCAAGGATGATGGCAGGGGGTAGAGGTAGCAAGGTCCCTTGTTCTGAGCTGTGGAACTGCGCATCCACATATGCACCATATCTGTAGGCAATATCAGGGTGCAAGTTTTCTTCGGTTGATAACACTGGATGATCACGATGACCAGGAAGCTTCGTCCACTGCTGGAGTGTGATGTAATATGTGCCACGTGCAGGACCTTGCTCAAATCTTATTATGTCGGTGGGTTCTAGTCCATAATTTGGTGTCTAAAAGCAGTCAGAATTGAAAGTACCCGTTCGAGGATTCCATACCTTTAATAAGGCAACCTCTCCTGCACCAAGTCGTCGATGCAGCACCGCTTCCAGTAAGACTCCATTCTCGACGGCATTTATATCAGAAATTGGAGCTTGTGACTCGTAGAGTAAAGAACGATCTCGGACAACTTTATCAATATACTAGAAAAGAATGTCATCGAGGAAGCACATGGATTGACTGAGAGTCTTACCTTGTGGCCCTTGCTGCTCGGGATCAAGTGTACTGCATCACAATGAATTGGAGCTGTTCGTGTGACGACACAGTCCCCATCTCGCTTTATGATATCATCTCTGAAAATATCACGGCATGGTGTTCGATCAGAAGATGTACTTTGATCACGTAGCCCGTCATGATCCACGAAGAGACAAAGCTCTAGAGAAATAGGAATGGCAAGGTGAGCAACAACCTCAAATATTAAAAGAAACTTTTACCCAATGGATTATAATACAGGTCAACGACATCCGCCAACGAGGTGCTATCATAGTCAACTGGCTGCCCATTTGGTGCCATAGAAAGATCACCCCGGGCTCCACAGATAGAGAACATAGTGTAGCGGATCCATTTATAGGGGCGGATTGACAACCGCAGGGTATCACTGTTTGGAATATTGAGGAAGTGAACCGGAGATGCGTTGACACTCAGATAGATATTGACCATAATGATAGTTAGGACAGTCGGTCGGCAGCGTGAGGGGACAAAAGGGGCAAAGGAATGACGCAATGATGCGGCGCTTAAGATCTAAGCCAGGATCTCACACCCGAGAGTCCGGACTGTTCACGCGTTCACATGTTCACGACTCGACCTCAACTTGTTGCCTCGTTCTTGTCGTTCCAACTTCTGACAAGGTGGAAATAGAGGTGCTTGTCCCTGCACTCTAATATTTACTGGCTTTGGTTACACCTGCAACTTCTTTCAAGGTTTGTGTGCTAGATTAGGGCTGCGCACCGTAACCGTATTGATGGGTATACAGCTTCTTTTTGACGGGTGCCGGCACCGTACTGTCAACAATAAAATCCATCGACTCTACGGCCATCAATGGTACGGGACGTAACCCGTATTCGACCACCAAAGACGGCCGTAAACGGCAGGTTACAGGTGTGACAGGTGTGATGGCATCAACACTACGAGTCTTGCAAACACACAGCACAAGACTCATTATGGTTGCTGTGTTCGCTGTTGACTGCTGTCATGGTCGTCGTGATTGTGCTCGCGTTTATTGTTCTCACACTGTGCCCTCGTGGCAGTGCTTGTCTGTGCTGGGGCTGCTGCCCTCGTCGCTGCAGGGGTGTTCACCCTAAGTCATTGTTGCGGTCGTCCCCAAGTCCTCCAGTGCTTGGAGGCAATTGTGACCAGGAAACCTCTTAGACCTACTCATATAGTGCAGCTGAGAGTGAGAAAATTAGCTAGCCTGGTGTATTGGATACGTGTAACCTACCTTTTTGGTTTGATTCACAGTTCGATCCCTGATTTGTGCTCCTTTTTGCAGTCTAATCACACGGGTATGTGACGGTGACAACAATGGACACGACAATTGCAATCGAGCCCCCTTGCAATGATATGACTAGAGAGATTTAGTTGATAATGAGCAGCCCTACAGAAGTGTCCCATACAAAGTCCCATACTGTACTGTTTACGGCCGTATGACCTGCCGTAATGTATCAATATTCAAGCTGTGTTGACAGTATGGCTATTAGGGACCTGTATACCATCTTGCACCCGTCAACTTACAGCCATATACTGTATACAGTATAGTGTGCAGCCCTATGCTAGATGTTACCCCCCTTTCTAATTCACTCCTTCAAGTTCACTTTGCTTCGGCTTCTCTCCTGGGCCACCCACTCCATTTCCTCCATTCGTTTCTCCCTTTTATCGACCAGTTCTTGTTGTGTAATTCCACTGAGACACATCAACATCAAATTCAGGACATCCATCACTGGTGTCTTGGCTGGTGTCATTTCCAAGGTCATTTCATCGAGGTTGCAGACCCTAACCCTAAACAGTGGTCTCTATAGGATTGCGGCATGTTCAGAGTGCCGACCCTGCATTGAGCTTAATGGGTGCACCCAAGCCACCCATCAGACGTGCCACAACGCCAACAGATGAATGTACTCATGTTTCATGTGGCAGACGTCAAACACGCGATACATCGGCCGTGAAGATCTTCCACGAGCTTTTCGGGCGAAGATGTGTTTTACGAAGATGTGAGCATGGGTGATGCAAGGTTGAAGTAAGAATGCTTGTCCTTCGTTCATTTACAATTGATGACTACAATGACCCTATCATGCATCCTGATTTCGTTGTTTTGTTTTGTTTTTTAAATCCAAAGTTGCAGATACCGCAGCATGTAATTGATGATATCGTCGTTATTGAGACTACGAGAGATTATCACATTGAGAGGTACAGGAATGCAAATACATTCCAGGTGGGGGTGGTGGACAGAACATTGAAGACGGGCAGCGAGAACGAGTGGAGTCAGACTTGTGAGTATTGGACTGACAGACCTCAGTGACCCACGGCACATTCTGCACGAGACAGAGAGGTGTGGGAAGCATGTGAATGCAGGTTCTTGAAAGGGAGAGAGAGAATGGATCATGGAGAGGAGGGAAAGTAGGGGAGGAGATTTGGTGAAAGGATCTCGATCAACTTCATGGAGCTTTTTATTTTCACTCAAATGCATGCAACTTGAAGTAATGATCAATGCCTAAAGTTCATGCTCAGTACTTATCTCATATCTACCAAAAGACCAAACCAAATGATAGGAATTAGACCCACCATGTTAGGCTGAAGGCGAGTAATAGGGCATGGGAGGACGAAGAGATCTAGTGTGCCTGATTCGGAAATCCAGTGCGTGCTAGTTGATTGAGCCCTCGGATGTGCTATATTAATCCACGTTTCAGAGCCAACAGCATTGAAGATGGCAGCAGTAGAGTCAGACAACTTCGAACCATAGAGCGATGTTGTAGCAGATGCAATATACTCAAAAACGTCGGCATTATAGAAGCAATATGGATCCTCAAAGAAGGGGTCTTTGCCAGTAGTGGTAGGGAGGTCGAGAGAGGTGGCATGCTGGGGGATACTGTAGACATGGCCATGGTGAGGGAAATCGATATCAAGGGACAAGGATTCGGGACCTGATGGCTGGTGTTGAAGTCGGACGACGAAGAAATGTGCTCAAGCTTATGTTTGGGCTTAGTGTCTTCCCAAGACATGAATGATTCTTCCCCATAAGCATCCTCAGAGTCACCCTCAAACCAGGCATTCGGGTTGACCTTTAGCACTTCTTGCATTTCAGATCCCTCTTCAGAGGTCTCCACCTTGGGTTCCTCGATGGTCTTGTCCCTGAAATGTTCCATGTGCATCAGTCCACGCCCATTTACTACCAACTGTTCTTTCCCGTTCCTGTTGAGGACAACACGCAAGGGCTTGAAGTCCACAACAACTTCGTGTTCTAGTTGCTGTCCGAAAGCGGCACGCGCCTGGGATGCGCCGACTTTCCACTGGATGCCCGCACTGATTGACGGCTCGGCGGCCAATGCTTCGTCATAATGCTTCCTGAGACCATCCACCTCGTCCATGCGCACGCAGATGACGCCATCTTCGTGTACGTGGACTTCGAGACTAAACTTGATGTTCGGGTAAAGCCCGGAATTCACGCGAGCAGTCAGAGATGCCCGTTCAGGAATGAGAGATAGTGACTGTGGATCTGCCGAGTAGGACTTGAGTAGGGTGAGTACCACTTACCGACATCCTCTTGAGCACGTGAGGCAAGAGCACGTCCATGTCAACAGAAACCAGATTGAGATCAGGTCTTAAAGTCGGCGGCCTTGAATGTAGTTGCAGGTGTGACAAAAGCCAGTGAGAGAAGGGAAGCTGAGAGTGCCGGGACAACTTGAAGTACATCTGTCAAAGTCGAGTGAGCAAGCAGACTAACTTGCTTATATAGCGACGCTCTACCTCTCATGCCGTTACAGTCCTTACTATCATCATGGTCAATATCTCTCTGAATATTAATGGGCCTCCGATTCTCTTCCTCACCATTCCCAACGATGACGTCCTGCGGCTCTCAATCTGCCCGTATAAATGGATCCACTATGTTCTGTTTTCCATCTGTGGAGCCCGGGGTTATCTTTCTACGGCACCAAATGGGCAACCAGTCGACTATGATAGCACCTCGTTGGCAGATGATATTGACCTCTACTATAATCCATCGGGTAAAGTTACTCTTTATATTTACAACCTGTTGCTCACCTTGTTATTCTCGTTTCTCTAGAGTGTTGTCTCTTCGTGGACCATCAGGGGTTAAGTGATAAAGTCACATCTTCTGATCGAACACCATGCAGTAATACTTTCAGAGACGACATCATAGCTCGAGATGGGGTCTGCATCATTACACAAACAGCTCCAATTGATTGCGATGCAGCACACTTGATTCCGAGGAGCAAGGGCCATGCGGTAAGATTCCCAGTCAATACATGTGTTTCATCGATGATATTATTTTCTAGTATATTGATAAAGTTATCCGAGATCGTTCTGGACTCTACGAGTCACCACCCTCAATTTCTGATATAAATGCCATCGAGAATGGAGTCTTACTGGAAGTGGTGCTGCATCGACGACTTGGTACAGGAAGGGTTGCCTTATTGAAGGTATGCAATCCTCGATCGGGCCCTTAAAACCTGACTACTTTTAGACACCAAATTATGGACTAGAACCCACTGACATAATAAGATTTGAGCAAGGTCCTGCACATGGCACGCATTATTACATCACTGTTCAGCAGTGGACAAAGCTTCGTGGTCATCGTGATCATCCAGTGTTATCAACCGAAGAAAACTTGGTCCCCGATATTGCTTACAGATGTGGGGCACATGTGGATGCACAGTTCCGCGGCTCAGGACTTGGGGCCTTGCTACCACTACCCCCTGCCATCATCCTTGACTACATGTATGGGGTCGCTGCTTACAGAATGTGGAGGAGCGATAAGAGAGTTCATGATGTGATGTCCACTTACCACAGAGAGCAGTATGCAGATATTCTGCCACTCACCCTTCTAAGCCCAACTTCAAGTGTGTCCACTGTCCGGAGTGTTGACTTTGATAACACACTTGTTGACCCCAACCCCAACCCCACTGCATCACAAGAGACTGCATCACAAGACAATGGAATGGCACAAGCAATGGACAACCTGAATTTGTTTTTAATGCGTGTCAATGGAATTAACCCACAAGATCTTGCTGATAAATGGGAGAAACAAATGGAGGAGGAGGAGCGGGTGGCGCAGGAGAAGAGCCGAAGCAAGGTGATGGAGTGGAGGAGCACAGGGAGCACCTTCTCGACTTCGGACTTCTCTTCTAATTAGGCGGAGCATGTGGCCCAGGAGAAGGGCTGAAGCAAGGTGACGGAGTCGAGGAGAACAGGGAGCACCTTGGCGACTTCAGGTTTATCTTCCAATGCGGCTTACAAGGTCTTACCTCTCGGACTAGAGCCCATGATAATGTTGGTTGTAGCATTGGTAGGCAAGAGAATAATATTGTACTGTGTACCTTGAATCAAGGTGTGCCTTTAGCTACTGTCGTGGTACTGCTGTCGTCATTGGGCTGACAGACGACTCTCCACTGTCCTCCGTCGCATTGTACAAGGCCCGACAACATTTGTATAGATTTTGCATATTCTCTGCACACTTATCTTGGGCGTATGTATTCTTGGACAAGCATGCCTGATGAGCTCATACTGGCAATTCGGCGACGATAGCGCCGCATTCAGTGCACATGCCTTCAGCCTGACATGCTGGGTCTGGTCCTTAGGCATTGATCATTACACTTGAAGCTTGAAGCTTGAAGTCCGAGTCATATGCATTTAATTAAAGAGAAACAAAAAAAACTCCGTAAAGTTGATCATTCACCGAATCTCCTCCCTTACTTTGCATTCTCTCCATGACCCATTCTCTCTCTCTCATTTCAAAACCCACAATCACATGCTTCTCACTCCTCTCCATCTCGTGTGGACTGTGCTGTGGGTCACCGAGGCCGGTCAGCCCAATACTTATAAATCTGCCTCCAATCAACCTTGCTTTGTTCGACATTCTGCCCACCACCCCTGCTCTGGAATGCACTTGCGTGTCCGTACCTCTCAATGTGACAGTCTCAGTAACAACATTATCATCAATATACATGCCGTGGTATCTGCAACTTTGGATTTGAAAGAACAAAACAAAACAGCAAAAACAAGATGCATGGTAAGCTCATTGTAGTCATAAAATCGTAAATGAAGCAAAAGACGAGCATTCTTACTTCAACCTTGCATCTTGCCAGTCAGCCTCATAGCCTTTCTCATGTCTTCGTAAAATGCATCTTCTCCCAAAAGTTCCACTATTCCTCCGCGCTCGAACGTAGCATGTGGTTCCTTTCGCAGATGGGTGATAAACATGCACACGTCACAGCCCTGTAGACGTTGAGAATCTGGGGTAGACGGGAAACATGCAAACGCACCCTGTAAGACTCGAAAAGCTCGTGGAAGATCTGCATGGCCGATGCATCGCACATTTTGACGTCTGCCATATGGAAAATGAGCACGCTCGTCTGTTGGCGTCATGGCACGTCCGACGGGTGGCTTGGATGCACCCCATAAAGCTCAAGGCGGTGTAGGCACTCTGAATACCATCGATGCCATCAGCCTAGCAATCCTTGACCACCGAGAACAGACTCACCTTTGAGCTGGCTGAGGAGACCACTGTTTAGGGTTAGGGTCCGCAAGACACTGAAACCAAAATCCAAGTTTTCACAGATTCGAACAATGAGCACACTGGGTGTCTCTTCCTCCACACTGGGACTCTCATCAATTGATTCCCACCTATCAGTTCCTGGTATATGACCCTAGTATCTCTGTTTTAATAAGTAGCTGGTTCTTTTGGAAGGCACTGCACCAAAATCATCATGTGTGTCCTCGACGAACGGTGTACAACTGGAAGGGGCGAGATGATGAGGCTGATGGTAACGCCAACCTGGACGCTCCAGATGATTGTTAGTATGAAAGTGAGGCTCATGAGTGCATCCTGTCGTCTTTGCATTAGCAGTCAAAGTTGCATAAGGACGGTCTTGTGCTTGCTTCCAGTAGAAGACCATATCTTTGGGTGTTTCTGCTAGAAGGCTGTAAACAAACAAGCAGACACTAAATCGACTCATCAGTTGGGGATCACCAGAGCAACGATGGGTGTGCTTACAGTGCCCTCTGTCCATGACCAACAAGATCCCTTGGTAGTCTTGAAGAGAGATTTCCAGAAGTCCCAATTAGCGGGGTTGAAGAAATCAACCCAAGCACTGCCATCTGGCCAGCACCATCCCTCATAGTCATCCTGACCATTGCTCTGTTTCATGAGGACGCCCAGTTCCCAGGCCTGCTTGTACACCGGGTAATCATCTACAAGCTTCAAGTGTGGGTCCACAATCACAACCATCTCAGGAAAGGACAGTTGGAAAACTTGAACATGACTTAATCGGTAAGAGGCGATGACAACTGACCTTGTGGCCCAACACAGCGACATCATTGGTCATCTCCACTGGGTTGGGGAAATTCTTCTTGTCCCAGATCATATGCTGGTGATCTTTCAAATACTCAATGTCAAGCCAAAGGATATCAACAGGCATATCCTCCTCGTCGAAGCACTTCTGTACACGTCATCTGAACTGATGTAATCCCAACGGCACTGGTGGTACCCCAATGCCCAGTGGGTCGGTAGCGGTGCCATACCAGTGAGGCCACCATATTGGCAGAATACATCTGTGAGAGTACTGAATGTGGTGCTTTCTCCGCCAGATTGCCAGTTTTAACCACGTTTCCAGCATGTGCTCTTCAAGCATGCTTGTCCAAGAATACATACCCCCAGGAAAAGTGCACAGAGAAGATGCATAATCTGTACAAATGTTGTCAGGCCTTGTACGATGCAACAGAGGACAGTGGAGTGTCATCCACCTGCCCAATGCCGACAGTTGTACAACAGTGGCTAAAGGCACACCCCGAGGTGTAAGATAGATGGGACCACTGCTGTAATATTTACACAGTACATTCTTGTTCTCTCATCTATCTGCCAATGTTACTACCAACATTATCATGTGTGCCAGCCTGAGCATCAAGCCGACTTTGAAGAGAGATCCGTAGGCGAGAAGGTGCTCCCTGTTCTCATCCACTCTGTCACCTTGCTTCGGCTCTTCTCCTGGGCCACCCGCTCCTCCTCCTCCATTTGTTTCTCCTGTTTATCAGCAAGATCTTGTGGCATAATTCCATTGACACGCATTAAAAACAAATTCAGGTCGTCCATTACTTGTGCCATTTCGTTCTCGGCCCTATTTTGTCGTACACCAGTTGGGATTCAGCGGGGAGGTGGTGGAATATCTGCATAGTTCTTTCTGTGATAAGTGGACATCACATCATGAACACTCTCTGGGTCACTCCTCCACATTCTGTAAGCAGCGACCCCATACACGTAGTCAAGGATGATGGCAGGGGGTAGGGGTAGCAAAGTCCTGTGTTCTGAGCTGTGGAACTGCACATCCACATGTGCACCATATCTGTAGGCAATATCAGGGTGCAAGTTTTCTTCAGTTGATAACACTGGATGATCACGATGACCAGGAAGCTTTGTCCACTGCTGGAGTGTGATGTAATGCGTGCCATGTGCAGGACCCTGGTCAAATCTCATTATGTCGGTGGGTTCTAGTCCATAATTTGGTGTCTAAAAGCGGTCAGGTTTTAAAGGTACCCAATAGAGGATTGTGTACCTTTAACAAGGCAACCTGTCCTGTACCAAGCCGCTGATGCAGGTCCTTTGCCAGTAAGACTCCATTCTCGATGGCATTTATATCAGAAATTGAGGGTGGTGACTCGTAGCATGGAGAACGATCTCAGACAACTTTATCAATATACTGGAAAATAATATCATCGAGTGAATACATGGATTGACTGAGAGTCTAACCTCATGGCCCTTGCTGCTTGGAATCAAGTGCACTGCATCACAAGCATATGCAGCTGTTTCTGTGACGATGCAGTCCCCATCTTGCTTTGTGATATCATCTCTGAAAGTATCACGGCATGGTGTTCGATCAGAAGATGTACTTTGATCACGTAACCTGTCATGCATCATGATCCACAAAGAGACAAAGTGTTATGACCTTGCAGGGTCAAACAGTGTGCAACGTGTGCCGGTGAGGTTCCTGTGATACTAGGGGACAATGTTAGTTAGTCACTCGAGGTGTGATGAGGCCGTGAGGCCAAACTGGACAGAGAAGAGTGGATTCAAGGAAGACAATGGGATTCGCAAGAAGTAAACAAAGAACAAGATGGGGCTATAGGACACATTGTCCAGCCTTTATATACATATTCAGAAGTACAGCATGAGTCACGTAGGATGAGGCAATGTACTAGGAATGAGTCAATACAAGGAGACGCAGCCTTAAGGCCCACCAGTAAGTGGAAGAGAAGTAATCAGTGGACAGCTTCAAGGGCCTAGTATGAGTAATAGACAGGGGGTAAGAGCAGTCTGAACAGATGGGTGGATAAGCAGGGTAGGCAAGTGGGGAAGGGAAGGAGAAAAGGAAAAATAAGCGTCCGTATCATAATCGCAGTGGTAAAACATGACATCACCCCTTTTCTTACATTGAGACCTCCGTGTCTCATGACTCCCCGTCCCCTTCTTCGTCTTCGTGGCCTACATATCCTTTGTCCTCTAGGGCAGGGTTGTGCTCTATAGGTAGGGGAACCTCAACGAGATGGAAGTGATGGGCATGGCATCCCCCTCTGTAGCTGGCATGGCAGCGGGGCACGAGGCAGCGGATGGTGGTATGACACTTGGAATGGGGGCAGGGGCAAGCGACACTATAGTGGTTAGGAGTGTGACAGTAGGCGCAGCGGCGGCGGAGGGGAGGGTCGGGGAAGGTGTACTTGACGCCCCACCGGTCTTCAAACCAGGGCCTGAGGGATTTGCGGTCTCCTGACTCTACGTCAATCAGGAGGCACTGGGCCATGGAGAAGGTTTGTGGTTCTGGGAGGGGTGCAGTGCGGTAGTGTAAGGGGCAGGTAATATGTTCCCCTAGCTGCAGGTAAGGGTGGAGACGGCTCCTGGCCTGGGCCTTTTCAAGGCATTGGCGGAGGGGTGTGGATTTGCTGTGCCATTTGAAGAACTTGTCTTCTAGAATCTTACGCTGGACCAGCAGGTTTTCGTATTCTAGCATGTGGGCGCGGTAGCGGTCAACATCAGCAAGCACCCCATAGTCCTTGAGTTCGTACAGTGCAATGTCTACTTCTATAGCACCCGGATAGCCAGCGTCAAAGATCCCTAGCGCAGAGTTGTCAGACCTAGCTGGTGAGACTGAAGGGCCGATGAAGGGGGCAGCCTGCAGGGGCCAGCCGTAGGCTTGGCGGGGTGGATCAGAGTCGTCTCGGAGTTCCAAGACATAATGTTGGTGTGACTCAAAGTCCAGATCGAAGTGTACATAGTGAGGGTTCTGAGGAGTTCCGAAGGGGGGGTCGAGTGAGATCTTTTCCATGTACTTGTCGTGGTTGGGATCTCCTGGCTCGTACTGAACGTAGGAAGTGGGGGGGTTTTGCCTGGGAGGTGGGGGAGTGGGAGGGGGGTTGTGGAAGACGACTCGTGGTCCGTCTCCTAGGGTGGCTTTGCATATCTCGATGGTCTCCTCTAAGGATAAAGGTTCTGTTGGCGGCGAGATGCGATGGTAGAGCAAGAGAGGTGGGGGTGGGTCACGAATTCGCGACAAGAGTGTGGGAGATGGGAGAGTAGAGGGCAGGACCATGGGGGAGGTTGTAAGCTCAGGGTTAGGTACTAGTAACGGGGTTATGGGTGAGCGGACAGGAAGCCCCAGAGGGCTGAGCAGATAGGTGAGTGTTTCTGTCCCTGAGGAGGATGGGGGAGAAGGGGTAAGTGGGGCGAGGGGGGAGAGTGGTTCAGACATGGTGGTTATTCTACGAATGGTGATGGGTGTTTGCTGGGGGTTGTGGTTTGTTTTATAGGTGGTCCGGATGGCAGAAGGGTGGGTTCGGTAGTAGTCTCTGATGAGTAGGTCAGTGTTGAGGTTGGTTAGGGGTTCCCAACTGTCATGTGCTTCGGAGAACCCTTTCCACCTGACTAAGTATTGGAGTTGGTGGCGCCTCTTCCTTGCGCCCAGGATCTGTTCGACTTCCCATTCGGGTTGTCCGTCCACTAGGTCTGGGGCGGGTTCTTGGTATTTGTTGCCGTTTAAGGTTGTTTCCTTATAGGGTGTAAGGAGGGTGCCATGGAACATGTTATGAATCTTCCATGATGGGGGTAACTTGATCCGGAACGACATTCTGGATATTGCGTCTGTAACTAGGAATGGTCCGAACCTTCTAGGTGCTAGCTTTGCAGAGGGATGAGTAGTATGGAGGTTCTTTCCTTCTAGCCACACCAGGTGATCCTTTTTTGTGAGTGTGACGAGTGGACGTGCGATATTGGCAAAATTAGGGATGAAGGGGCATTGATAGCCTAGGACTCCCAGGATGCTCCGCACTTCTTTTACCATATGGAGAGTGCGTGGCCAGTCCCTGAGGGCGCTTGTCTTCTTAGGGTCAGGCCTCAATTGGTTGCTGTCGACAATGATTCCTAGGTATGTTATAGAGCGTTGTTTGAATTCACATTTAGCAGGACAGAGGAAGTAGGATTCTTCCTCTAGAAGGTCTAGAACTTCGTGAACTATTTGTTGGTGTCGTTCTATGTCATCCCCTGTTGCAACAAGAATGTTGTCCATGTAGACAAAGAGTTCCGTAGGGTATTTGTCCAATAGTCTCTTCAGGAGATGGCTCATGGCTCTGCAGAACGTGCTGGGGGCGTTGTTCATTCCGAACGGCATAACTCTGGGTTTGAATAGACCATAAGGAGTTTTGAACACGGCTTTCCACTGGTCCTCCTCTTTGATGTGTATGTTGTTGAAACCCCATCGCAGATCTGCTTTAGTGAAGATTTTTTTTCCTTGGAGTTGGTCGATAATGCTCCCGATCAGGGGTAAGGGGTAGACATCTCTTACTGTCCACACATTGAGCGCTCGATAGTCGACAATAGGGTGGAGTTTGCCGTCCTTCTTGGCCCGGAAAAAGACGGGGGATGCATAGGGGGAATTGGTTTCGACAATGTATCCCTTGGCTAAGTTTTCGTCTATGTACACTTTGAGGGCTTTGAGTTCCTCTTCTGTCTGTCTGTAGAGTTTGCAGTCTAGTTTAGTGGGTGCTCCCGGTTTAAGCTCAATAGTGTGGTCGTCTAGGCGAGTGGGGGGGAATCTCTGGGCAGCTCCTTCACTAAAAACCCTCCAGTGGTGGTGGTATTGTACAGGAATTAAACCTTGCATTTCTGTTTGGTCAGAAGGTTTAGAAGGAGTAATGGCATGGATGAGAGGTTTTGTTTTGGATCGGTAACCAGCTGTTTCAATGCTAAAGTCGTCCCCTTTTAGACAGTTGGTGCTCCAGTCAATGGAGGGGTTGAAGGTTTTGAACCACAGGTGGCCGAGTATGATGCAATCGCTTCCTAGGTTCGCGACGTAGAAACCCAGCTTTACTACTTTGTCCCCTTGCTGGATCCATAGGTTACAGTATTGAGTGATGCTTCCTTCTTGGTTAAGGGAGCCATTGACGTTGTTGACTTGTAAGGGGAGGGGTAGAGAGCGGGTTCCCAGTCCTAAAGAGTGGATTGCATGTTTGTCAATGAAGTTGTGAGTGGCTCCGCTGTCTAGGAGCGCTTTCGTTTCGGTCTTTTTGTGCCACATGAGAACAGAAATTTGAATTGTCATTGAATCCTTCTTTCTACTGTACATGTTAGCTACGATTGGTACCGGGTTTGCGACCGTCAAAGCCCAGCAGAACAAAAATCCTCGCCCATGTTGCGGGCGTCGAGGTAGAGCGATTGTTCTTTGTTGCTCATCTTCGCTTCGAGCGCTCGGATTTGCTGTGCGTAGGACAGCTTGGGTGGCGGGGGTGGTGGAACGTTTGACGTAGGTGACGAGGTTGTTGGGGTAACAGGGGTGATATTCGAGATGATTGGAGCTTCCTGAGCGTTTGTGTTTTGTCGGTTCGAGACATTCTGTGTGTTGGCGTTCTTCAGACAGTTGCGAGCCATATGGCCTTGGGTTTGACACCTGAAGCATCGTCCTTCGGCCCGGTACTGTGCTCACTCCTCATCAGTAAGCTTCTTGAAGGGAGTGGTGATATTGGTAGCATCTATGTCCATAGGCACATGTTCGCTGTTTCGATTAGCATGGCCGCACTGACCGGTGTTCTGGTATGCGTGGTTGTCACATGATAGTTGGTTTCGGCGGGGTCCGACGAGGCCGGAGCTTTGTAACTCTTTGATTTTAGCGACTTCTCTGCGAGCAGCCGTTTGCCACTCATCCATAGACTCGGGCATCTTGTCGCGGTTGATCACTCGGCATTGGATGGCCTCCCGGAGTCCGGATCGATAGCGATCGATAGTCCCTTTTGCATCAGGCTCCCACCCAGCTGCGTTAGCCAATCGGGCAAATGTTGCGTTGTAAGTGTCGATGTCGAGATCTTTCATTTTTAGGTTCATCAGTTGGCTGTAGGCACTTTGGACCTTCGTAGTGTCGGTCCAAGCAGCTTTGAACGAGGCCTCGAACTCGTTCCACAGGATTTCGTTGTTTTCTCTGACGCTGCCTGGTTATGTCGAGTCAGTATGTCGCTCTAGTTCTTCGTCTTGAGCGTTAACCCAATCCTCGACCAGAGGGCCTTTGATGTACGAGAGGGCCGTGAGCACACAGAAGAAAGGAGAGCTTATTGACTCATTGTTGCGATTCAGCAGTCGATAGCGACGGAATTCGTTCCAAAACGATTCGGAATGGCTTCGATCACCGGTGAACACTGCGGGAGCGGTATCCTTCAGTCCATTGGATGAAGGTGCTACAGTGGCTACATTGGCTGACATATCTATGTCAGGGGCTTCTGTGGGGATATCGACATTTATTGGGCCAAACGATGAAGTGATTGATTGGATTGATACCACGGGGTTTTCGACAGCTGGTGGGTTATGTTTGTGTGGGCTCTGAACGCTTACTGCAGAGTGTGCCAATACAGTGTCTGATCCCTCAGAAGAGTCGCTGTTGTCAAACGCTCCTGGCATGAATCGAAAAGTGGTGCAGGACGGGGCACGAGATATGGGTTGGTATTCGGGGTGTTGGGGGTCGGTTACGTTCCAGAACCCGATCCCAAATATGTTCTGGACTGGGATAGCTAAGTTCTCCTGAGTGTAGAAGGTGCGTGCACTGGCGTCGTATCGAAGTTCGTACCAACGATTGTTGATGAATTCGACAGGCTCTAGTGCGTTGTTCGAGGTGAGGTGTTGGGGAATTTAATATCCGTGGTTAGGTCTATTCCACTTGACAGTTCCTTTTACATGAGTCGGGAGATCGTTGTGGGTTTGACGAGTGACTGGGATAGCTTGGTTGTTCGGAGCAAGGGCGATCTGTAGGGACACCACGGTGTGCTGGGTTCAGAGTTACTGTGGATATGGGGTGTGAGGACGTAGCGCGTCCTGGGTGAGATCTTGTTCTTATGTTATGACCTTGCGGGGTCAAACAGTGCGTGACGTGCGCCGGTGAGGTTCCTGTGATACTAGGGGACAACATTAGTTAGTCACTTGAGGTGCAATGAGGCCATGAGGCCAAACTGGACAGAGAAGAGTGGATTCAAGGAAGACAATGGGATTTGCAAGAAGTAAACAAAGAACAAGATGGGGCTATAGGACACATTGTCCAGCCTTTATATACATATTCAGAAGTACAGCATGAGTCACGTAGGATGAGGCAATGTACTAGGAATGAGTCAATACAAGGAGACACAGCCTTAAGGCCCACCAGTAAGTGGAAGAGAAGTAATCAGTGGACAGCTTCAAGGGCCTAGTATGAGTAATAGACAGGGGGTAAGAGCAGTCCGAACGGATGGGTGGATAAGCAGGGTAGGCAAGTGGGGAAGGGAAGGAGAAAAGGAAAAATAAGCATCTGTATCATAATCGTGGTGGTAAAACATGACACAAAGCTCTAGAGAAATGGGTGAGCAACAACCTCAAATGTTAAAAGAAACTTTTACCCGATGGATTATAATACAGGTCAATGACATCCGCCAATGAGGTGCTATCATAGTCAACTGGTTGCCCATTTGGAGCCATAGAAATATCACCCTGGGCTCCACAGATAGAGAACATAGTGTAGCGGATCCATTTATAGGGGTGGATTGACAACTGCAGGATGTCACTGTTTGGAATATTGAGAAAGAGAAGCAGGGGACCGTCAACATTCAGATTGATGTTGACCATGATGATAGTGTCCGTGTGTGGGGACAAAAGGGGCAAGGGATGACGTGATGACACAGTGCTTGAGATTCAAGTCGAGATCTCACAGATCTCACACCCGAGAATCTGAACTGTTCACAAACTTGACCCGCCGCTGACTTGGAGCCGGTCAGAAGTTACCTTGCTTGCCAAGGTCACATCCCAGGTCTGAATTATATAATCATCGTGTTAGTCGTGTCGGATCTGAATTTCGATCACTTTGGTTTTCTTTGCACACATTTGCATGCATTTCCATTATGTCAGTACCATCACCATTGACTCTCAGTAAAAAAGAAAAGTCGGACCGAGTCGTCGGCGGTCCGAGGTAGTCAGTGCTAGTCAGCGATAATGTCAACCTAAGTCAGAAAATTTGCAATAGTCATATCGAGTCCGGCCAAGTCGGACAGAGTCATTTTGGCAGTCAGATCCAGTCTGAAGATTTTTTTTCTCACATTCCTATTTCGGAATGTGGAGCAAGTGACCAACAGACCCCAAAATCCAGAGTTGGTGATGCGATCGTGATAGTGATTATGCGATTATATAATCTCTCAATTCCGATGAAATCGATTCCCGTGCGTTCAAGTTACTACAACCCCGCTGCTCAGTATACCCTCTATAGCACGCTCCGGTCGCATTGCTTCAGCAAGCCTTCTGGCCCTTCTCTGGTGGTGAAGATGCCTTTGCTCCTGTGTGCCCCAGCTCAACACGCTCAACGGCTTGATGGCTTCTCTGGCTGTGATGAGTTCACTCCGAGTCCTGCAAATGCCCCGGCTGTCTCTAACGAGATGTAAGTCCCAACTTTGTTTGATTATATTCCCTCATTATTGCTTATCTATGGTAGTTGTCTTGAGGAGATCCGCCACCAACACATGGAGTGGAACACTCAAAGCAGCAAACACGCGATGAGCTCAGACTTGGAGGTGCTACCACCATTGTCTCAAGGACGCTCTCCCGTTTCCAACCAGGAGTCAAGAAAGGCGCCTCTCCTGCCGAACACCCACACATTGAAGTTTCAGACAAGAACGGAGACCACTCCTCTTCGCCAGTATGTTCATCTCGTGCTACTCCTTTTGTGGTCCTTACGAAAAGCTGATCGCTCTTCCCCCTAATGTTACTACACAGGACGATAGCTTCATTATCGCACACGGATGATCTTGCGTGCGCCCATTTTTTTTGGCGCGGTGTTCGCCCTTTATTCTCCTGCATGGCACAGCGCTCGCCCTTCTTTTTCTCCTGCATGGCCCTCGCATTTTTCTCTCCTGCATGGCACGGTGCTCGCCCTTCTTTTCCTCCTGCATGGCCCTCGCGTTCTTCTCTCCTGCATGGCACGGTGCTTGCCCTTCTTTTTTCTCCTGCGTGGCCCTCGCGTTTTTCTCTCCTGCACGGCGCCTTTTCTTCTGATCTTTCTTTCTTCGGCCTAATGATGGCCTTTATTTTCACTCTCGCACGCTCGGTTTCATTTGGCACAGCACTTGCCCTTTTTCTCCTGCGTCACGGTGGCTCCCGTGTTTTCTCTCCTGCGTGGCGCCCACCTCTCCCTCTCCTGACATTCCTTTTGTAGTCCTTTCTTGTCTATGTAACTATGCCCCTTTCGCAGTACTTATGAAGAGTGAATCAACATTCTGCCCAAAGAATTAATAAAAAGCCTTTTCACTTTGCAATGATGCTCTGGCCTCTCGTACACTCAGTGTTTTTGGTGTGGGGCTTACCTATGGTCCTGTGCAATACCATTGATGCTACTGGAGACTGTTATCAAGTAGTCGACCTTACTCTCAGTGGCCATATCATGACCATTGGCAAACTCATAGATGAGTGCAGTCCTATCAAGCTATATCAAGGGTGTTGCTTGCATGCCTGTGCTGATCTGCTGATCCACTTTCTTTTGTCAAGCAGTTGACAACTGCTGTAGTACTTGAGACTGGTATTAAAGTGGTTGACCTCCTTTCACCTTATGCTCATGCCTTTGCTCATGCTGATGAGATTGCCTGCTTAGTGGTGTGGGTGTCAGAAAGGCAGTGTTAATTCAAGAACTTATCAACATTGATATATACATGTAAGCCTACTCTACATCAACTGAAGAATCCTCACTAATACCACATTCTTCCAGTCTTAGCAAGGTAAGTCCTGGGTGCCTTCGCAAGATATGGACATGATCATTGTAAGTCCAAATTCCAACAAGGCTCACTATGGCTGATATTTCCAGCACATGTAGTGATGATGACCACTTTCCATACCACCTTCCAAACAGTTTTTGGCATTCTATCAGGGGATGATAGACAACAAGAGAAAGATCAGCCTTGGCAGACTGAGTAGTATAGAAGGCTAAAGCCTCTCCAAATACAGGTTTAACCATCTCCACCTCCACTTCTGTATCATCAATGGGCTGATCTCTTTGTTGTAGCCCCTGCTCTGGATGAGCCTCAAAGTATCTTGAGGTACGTGAAGTGGACTTTTTTGAAAGCTCAAAGAGCTGACTTGTAAGGGTGATATTTTTAGATAGAGGGCACTTCCCCCACCGCACAACTTGAAATGAGGGATCTGCTTCAACTCCAATATAAGATTGGATTGCCTCAATGTGAGCCTTTAATTCATCATCTTCCCTTCTCTGTTTCTGAGTAATAGGAAAATTCCTAAAAAGAGAGGTCCTTGGGACTCTTGTCTTAGATGTTGAGAGGATTGTGGGATAGATAAGGTGTAAGAGTCTGACAGATTGCCTATCTTCCTTATATGATACTATGTTTGCAAATGGGGATTTTTTTGACCTTATACCATGACCAATCTCTCCTATGGCCCGCTCACATGTAGCTTGAGAGCCAAATCTGATAGAACCATTATATGAAATATGGTGGGGAATATGAATTAGCTGAAAGACACATAGTCTACAGCGAGATATTTTGGCTGCATTGTTTCCAACATAGAGGGCTTCAAATCCTCTCAGGAAAAGGGCAATCTTGTGATAAAGCATAGATAAATCCTTGTCTGTTCTAGTGACAGTTGTCATAGCATACTCAATCACATTGGAGAATAAAGCAAAGTTTTTGACCACCTCCAAGTTAAATCCAAGCTCCCATATAATGGGGACAATATACCAGTGAAGAAGGGCCATCCACTCATATATTTTATATTGACTCTGCCGCTTTTTATATGGGTCTCAAACAGGCCCAGAGAAGGATGGGGGTAATGTTGCTATAGCTTTTTCAATTATTTCTCCAAGCTTTGAAGCAATATCCTGACTCATATGAACTATTTCTGATTCAGCACTATGTGTGATCCATGTGTCCCAGAAATGTGGCATGCAGTTTTCATAGAACAGATGGAAAGGGTCAAGTGGGAAAAAGAATGGATGTGAGAAGGCAGGGCTGGCTGCACAGATAGGAAGACCAGAGACACCAGTCTCACGCACAATTGCTGTGTGCTGTGTCTTGTTGCCTTTTATAGCTTCAAGCCTCTCAATGATTTGCCAATAGTTTTCTAAGGTTCGAATTGGCAAACTCAAAATGTCATACTGAGGGCGGTCCACATTCAAATCCTCCTTTTGAGGTGGAGAGATGGGATAATACTGAGGTCTTGCACCTATAAGGCAAAATAATAAGATAAAAATGTATAGTGGTATAATATTATATTATACCTTTATTACTAGAGCGTGCACCCTGCACCATGCTAAAACGGCATCCATATGTAGCCATGTGTCCAGCCATTTTACTGAGTTTTGCAGAACCAAGCATATCTCCAAGAACACCACACAAATAGACCTTTAAAAGGAAGAAATTTCCAGAAAGTGCATCCTTGGTCCAAACACCAACACTAAGCTTTGCAAGTTCCTCATAAAGGACATAAATAAATGACTCCACATTTCCAGGTGAAGAGGGCCCAGGAATAACAAGTGGAATGATGATATTAGCAGCTTTAGACCGCATATCAGGTGGGAGGTTCAAAATTGTGACAACAAGGACCCATACATCAGACTGTTTCTTCATTGTGAGCTGAGCTCCATCCCCTGAGATGGTTATTGCAGTGTCTGTTTCATTTTGAAATAAATCTGAGTCACAGAAATGGTTGATATGGTTAATGGAGTTAGAGAAGTCAGAGTATTCTGTTGGGGGGGAATCTGATTTCATCTTCTTCAAAACCTCTTGTAGATGCAAATGTTGATAGCGCATGGCCTCAGCCATTTCCCTGTTGCTATAAAATGACTGAATAACTGGTGCAATTGGTGTATAGATCATCTGAGCTTTTGGACAACCATTTCTATCATAGCGAGGCTGACCACATGGCTTTTTTTGTCTGTCACGAATATATGTGCAGAAAAGCTCATCTTTAAACTCTCCTGTAAATGCCATGCAGCTCTTGGGACACATATCCACCAGCTGTGATGATAACCCTGTAAGCTCCATGGCAAGCTTTCTAGCCTTATACAAGGAAAGGATCTCCACATTGGCAGCCTCCTCAAGGACCTTTGCATGAAGGCTGTATGCCTTAACTGTGCCATGGGAGTCAACCCAGGCCAAATAGTGCTTCAGAGAGAGCACCTCAGCTTCAGTAAGTGAACGACCTCTAGGGTCAATAATGGGTGGATGGTTTGGGGGTGTGTAATTAGACAAAAGTTGCTTCTGAAGTAATTGAATGACCTCTGGCAGGTCAGCAGCTCCAGGAGTGAAGGTATCAGCATCATCAGTCTCCAGCAAGGGGTTTTCTGCATTTGAGATGGGCTCCAAGATAGGATGACAGTCAGGATCACTGTCAGACTCAGAGTTGGAGTCAGACTCAGACTCAGACTCAGAAGGCTCAGAACCTTGATCTAAACTAGCATCAGATGCTGGATATGGATCCAGCTCCTCTAAGTCAGAATCAGAAATGTTGTTCATCCCTTTCCAGGTAAGATCAGCACTAATCAGACTAATTACAATCAAATAAACACTTACCAGGATCTATGGCATCATCATGGTATTCAGATTGCCCCAAAACTGCACACTTATCCAAGTCAGCATCAGGACTGCTGTCCATTCCTTGCCAGGTAAGATCAGCACTAGGACTTGGACCAATTGTAGTATCTAGTAATGCACACAGCAATAAGTTTAAGTAAGCCAATTTACATTAAAATAAACACTTACCAAGCTCTATGGCATCACCAGAGTGTTCAGGTTGCCCAAAAACCTCAAAGTTAGCCTGCTGATCTGAATGATCTGCAAAAGCAAGGACTGCTTTAAGGTTATAAACAACAATAATAAAGTAAGTATAAGGCTACAACCGAAAATCTAAGTTACACACCTTCTGAGTTCTCCAAGTAAGATCTCTCAGGATCTGGTGCCATATGAGGCAATAAATGGCTTCTAGAAAGGACCAGCATTGTCTGAGTAATACATGATTCCACGAAGCTACGATTTCCAGTAGCATCTTGTGGAAGAGACTGAAGGAAAGATTGATCAGCACTTAGATGAGCCTCAATTGTGCGCCTAGTGCGGAATTTTGCCTTTCCGTGACACTTAGAACACTGGCAAAGATACACTTGAGTTTGAGGCATGGTTAGTTTGAGGTCTGGCAAGATCGACGAGGATCAGTGTAGGATCGATGGAAAGTGAGCACAGATTTTCGGGGGTTGTGGAGCGTGAAAATGGCACGTGGTCTACAAGAAAAACTTGTTGGCGCACGACGCGCCCAACTTTCCACTTTTTTTTCTGTCTCATTTGTGCTTTGCGTTCATACAATGCAGTGCGACGACTTTTATGACCCTTATGGCGTTGATGAGCACACCTCTAAATCTCTACCTCAAAAACCTTACCCTTCGCTCAACATGGACCCTACTACCGATGACGAGGACGACATTGGCCTCCAACTTGAAGACTCTGTGTTGGAAGGCCTGTGTGTGCCAAAACCTCAATTGAGGTCAAGGCCGCCAATCAATTTTTATGGAGAAAATTCAATCGCTAGCCATTCACCTTCCCTCATGTCAGGCTCGACATTGCACACAAACACTTCTTCATTTCCGCGCAAGATCACTTATATCGACCCATCTCCACGCCCCTCTCCTTCAGTCATTGCATCTCTCACCATCTCTGAGCTTTACCACAATCCCCATTACTGCGAACTACGCCAGCAATGTGACTACCTGACCAGAGTCCTCGCCACATCCTTGGACAGGGGCTTTATGCGTAATGCAACGTCTGAATTCCCCGCTCCAAACACTCATCATTGTGCGTATCACCTTATCTCCATGTCCGGGCACACTAATGAGACTTGACGATTCCAGCACTACATCACGCAGAGCCGAGTGCCTTGTCGTCTGTCGCATTTCCCAGCGCAGACTCTCACAGATCTCACATGTTGTCGACTTTGTATCACAAAACGGACTCTCTTGTTTCATCATCTTTGGAGCCAAACAACGCAGACTCTCGCACCTCGTCGTCTTTGGGGCCAAGTGACTCGGCTTCCCAAAATGCAGGTTCCGACATCGACAATGTCACGGACTGGATAGCGCTGACTTCTTTACGGCAGATTATCATTGGGACTGCCTTCGTTCTTATCTTATCCCACTCCTCATCATTGCGCTTTACGTTGTTATCAGATGACTCTAGGACATGTGATGGGCTGGATTCTATGGCCTTCCATGATGTTCCATTCCTAGGACCGGTGTATTAGTATTTACTCAGCAGACTCACACGCTGTGGAGCGTCTTATTGTCTTGTATGTCACGGACGCGTATATCTTTTCTGTTTTTCTGTATTGAAGTCCTTATCATTAGATATGATAAGATGGTTAGTCACATGATGCCAACATGTGCATTCATATTCGTCATAAAGGCATGTGATCCTGAGAAGGACCTGCCTTATCATTCGATAGACATGTGTATGTTACGATTGGTTAGAAGGACATAGAATGTCGTAGAACAATAGGGTAATGTAGATGACATGCTGTATTAGGTTTCAGTCAGCATTGTTCTATTATTAGGGCGACACGTCAGCGCCAGTAAGCACTTATGACACAGTGATCAGTAATCACAATAGAAGTGCTAAATATAGATACACGACGCGTCAGCTTGTAGTCATCCGTACTTACTCAGTAGATTAGTAAGTGACTCATCCCTAGTAGTATATAAGACACCCTGTAGCGTCCTGAGTAGAACCAACTTGTCCTCTTGGTTTCTACTCAGGTGCGCATTCCTCTTGTCTTCCATAGTAACCAATCTAACTTGTCCTCTTGGTTTCTACTCAGACTTATCGTTAGTGTGACACCGCTGGTATTATCTTGTACAAAAGGTATCAAGTCCAGCACGCTCCACAACGGTTAGTTCGGCGCGTGATTTATCTCCGCGTCAGGCTTGAGTTGTCCTTGACGAGCCCGTTCAATTTTCAGCTTGCTTGACGTAGCCGATAGTCATCCGCTACATTGTAGTATCATGTGCTGATGGACACTACGTCATACTAGGATAGCTGTACTAGGGTTCGTGACTCATTACTTAGTTCAGACTCCGCTTTAAAGCGAGTCTTACGTGTATATAAGTCGACTAGTAAAGACCAGGGATCCCTATCCTGGTCTTCTTCAATTCGCTATCAGTTTCGGTTTCCTCTTCCTTTTCCAGTCTGCCTTTCTTTGTCACCATCTTTCTCTTCTTCTTTCTCTTTCAACTCTTCTCTCTCATCATCGACTTAGTGGAGGTGCTGTCACGCCCTTTTCACTCTAAGGGGACCTAGTGTTAGTCAGCCTAGTGTCCGAGAACGCCAGTCACGTGTTGCAAGCCACATCAAGTAGTCCAAGTCGGACAAACGGTTAGCGAACCGTTACAGACAAGGCTGCCATCGAGCACCTTCTCAAACTTGTGGAGGCGCCATCCAAACGACCATCATGTTTGAAGCCGTTTGTCCTCTGGTACCACAAAGACTGCCAAACGGACAAGACAGCAGGCGACATCGTTACGGCAGCTAACAAGCATCATCCGAAGATGCATCTCGTTATCCGTCGTGAGGACGGCTCAGTCATCTCGTGTCCAGAGTTCGAGAACATAAAACATTCCGCAGAGTTGCTCGTTGAGAGACTCATCGCATGTGTGGCCAAGAACCCTCAAAGAATGCTCGTTTCCACTTCCAAGGTACCGACCAAGTCCAATGTTAAGAAATGGTTCAAGGCTGAGTACTCTCAAGCCATCCTCGAGCTTGAGGCAGAGCAGCCCTACCTTTGTTTGTGTGCAGCTCACTGGAAGGCTGACATTATGCTTGGTCAGGCATTCATGTGGAAAAGCGATGCAGAGAATAAACGGGCTCGCGCCAGTGAAGCCCTTTCAATGCCCCCTCCGAAACAACCCAATCGTGTGCCCACACAAATCCCAGTTTCGGACGTGGCGCCCATCAATGCGGCGAAACGTGCTTTAGAGTTGAGCCCTGGCCCCAAGTCTCCTTCAGCATCACACTCTCAAAAGCGCAGCAAGGACGAGACCAAGCATTCTGGACAGAAAAATAAGGGCCCTTCGGCATCATCTGATCGTGAGTATTTCCTTCACTGATGTTGAAACCGCTAACTGGCACTTGTCTACAGAGTATCGACGCCCTGCGGCACGCAGGCTTGTTCCCACATTCCTCAATCATCCTGCAGCAGCTGCGGAAGAGCCTGTGCCATTGGATCACCACGCCATCTCCCCTACTTCTCCTGGTCCAGCAGAAGCACCTGCGCTGTCGAATCTCCACGCTGTCTCTGTTTCTTCTGTCCCACTTGGTGCGTCCACCTTGCACCTCCAGCTTCCAGCTTACTGACCGTGTCTATAGTCAATAACCTTGTTGGTTAGTCAATGTTCCCTTGCTGACCTCACCGCGAACACTCCTCTGACTGCATCCTTGCAGCCGACCTCACTTCACAATTCCCTTCATTAACCGACATCCCCAGCCTCCTCCTCTCCATGAACATGCAGTCGTCATTCAAGCAAGGCAAATGTTCCTCAAATGTTGCAACGCTTCTCGAACGTGTTCAATTTGTGGACCCCATGTCACCAGACATCGATGAAGATAACCGGGGCAAGAGCTGGGGACACTATCAGTTCACGGCGGGTAACATTAGTCCAACTTCTGTGCTTACTACTTGGCAGGATATTGGGAGCGTTGCCACTGCCTTCAAGTTAGTGGCAGGCGCCCTCAAAATTTGCCAGGATGCGCGGGAAATGTGCAAGAAGGCCGGAACACCGAAGACCTCTGTGCTCGGCGACATCTATCTCAAACAGATTCTCGAGCGCCTCAAGGAGTCCTGGGTCAGCGCTGGTGGGGTGTGTATTGATTTCATCTTCCAATTCTACTTTATTAACCACCTTACTAGACCATTACTTCTTCAGAAACTCCAGCGATCCCTACTTCACCCTCCCATTGCAACAAGGCAACATCATGTCTCACGATCAAAGTCAAGCCACCCATGCCCATTCCTGATCATACCACCGCCACCACCCCATCTCCCACACGAAACATATCTGCTATCAATAAGCTGCCCACCGCCGTTTCAGAGCCCATGCAGAAGCTTCAGGCATCAACGGTATCACAATTACCCAAGGTGTGTTGGATTTTGATCGTGACATACAACCCATCGCACTCACTCTGTATCTAGGACGTTTATGCTGAATCTGCTGATGCTGCTTCCCTTAAGCTTCTTCAAATTTCGGAGCTTCATTCCTGGATGGTCGACCACGACCTCACCATACCGAAACCGAAGCGCAAGGATGGTGCGTCGTACATATCCGACCTAGAATATTGTTGACCTTGGCGCAGACATTATTGCGGCCATTGTCAAGACCCCAGAGTTTGTGCTGACAACCAAGGCATCTATCGAGCAGATTGTTGAGATGGTAAGTTTCCATCTCTCATTTTTTTCTAATTCTAACTACTTTGCCAGTGCAAATTGAAGAAAACCTGGAAGCAAACTGCTGCAACGCCGTAGCAATATGCACAACCGTTGTGGAACTCTCGTCACCTGTGGTAGTACATCCTCATTGAGCCACTTGCATTTTGTTCGGTATGCTTGAGGTTCGCAGGGTTTTTTTTTTACTATATTTTGGATGTTCCAACGTACATACATGACACGGACAATATATCTGACTGGAAACGGACGCACAATGACTGAATCAGACGTGAGATGACTGAGGAATAGACTAGATCGGACTAGATATGACTAGATCTGACACCAGATGACTAGATTGGACTGGGAATGACAAACAAAAACGGCAAAAACAATCTAAGTATTTGACCCAAAATGACTCTGATTGTCCATATTTTGACTTCGGCTGACTTCCTCGCTGACGCGAACAGACTTGGAATCTGACTATCGAAGTCAGAAATCTTGCAAATTTCCAGAAATAAGTCATTTTTGACCGGGGCTGACCGAGGCTGACCCGGGCCGACTTTAACTGACTTATCTTTTTTACTGAGATTGACTTGCCAACACAAACTTGAACACAGAATCGAGTCGAAAGCCACACCAAAAGCCACACCCAAGGCCACACTGAGTCTGATTGCACCACCGTAGTCTCACTCAAGCAAGGTTTCAGTCGACAGAGTCGACACCTAGTCCAAAGTCGAAGTCGCTAGTACATGTCGGCGAAAGCGTGAGATAATGAAGGGGTCGGGTGCCAAAGTCGAGATGCCGAATGCCAGTTCGGTCCGCGAAGGCACGAGAGGCGATGGCAAAGACGAGAACTAGAACACGAGAGTGATTTATGGCGAGCGAGAGGGTGAGCGAGGGGGTGAGAGCACTCAGACGATTGGAAAGAAGCGAACTGGATAATGATTTCAGATATACAAACGGTTTTTTACTTGTAGTAATATGCAGTTTCTGGTAAAGCAGCAATAAAGAACATAAAGAAACATACATAAGACGGGCACAGAATTGAAGCGGAATGCAATGAAGTCGGAGGAACGAAAATGTAGTCAATATATGGCGGTGCGGCGCGCTTGGTCTTGAAAGGAATCCGGAGCATATGGGAAATGGAAAAAGTCGAGATGGAATGAAATCGTTTGAAGTTGCTTGCGCCGCCGCGATCATACGCGGCGGAAACGAGTGGATTCTGTGAACGCCTGAGTCGAATCCCCATGAAAGTGACAATGACGGCGTGAAGGAGAGGGAACAACAAGAGGGCAACGAGGGCAACGAGGGCAACGAGGAATCTGCCACTCACTCCAAATCCGGGCAGCATTCATCCTCCCCTGTCATGGCCGTTGCGCTGGCCAGGATTTGAGGTGGGATGACAATCAAAACGATCTGTTCCATTCTTTGTATCAAGGATAACAGGATATAGAGCGCATCTCGACAAGGTCCTAGTGTGCTATGCCCACATCGCCTTGAACTTGACTTCAAACTCGTTAGTGATATTGTTAACAATCTCGTATACCCTCCAGTCTCTGTCAGGCACGCCCCGCGGTCTCATGAAAGAAGCCAGACCGGAACCTGCCTCGCCGCCCTCGCCCTCATCACCGTCCGCCTCCTCTTCTTCCTCCGCGCGTCCGGATGGGTCGAGAGAGCCATACCCGCTGTCCCTCGCATCCTCCGTGCCGTCGTCTAGTTCTGCCGCCCGGGGTGGTTCTCTCGATGTCCTCAGCAGTAGATTTTCGAGATCGCCTCGGATGGTGACCAAGACGAGGTTGAACGCCTCGAGAGCATACCACACATTGCCGCGACGGATGCCGTTCATGTTCACGAGCGCATCTTCCTGGCCGTGCACGAAGAAGTCGTACATGTAAGCGTTGAGGGGCAGCTCCGGATCGAGGATGTCCTCGACGGTCGGGATCGCGCGCTCGTTGAGGTGGACCCCGCGCCGCACGGTGCGCACGAGCTCTCCGACACTGCCAAACGCGTCGCCATGGCCCGACATAGCTACGAATAGTGAACGCGCTTTTGGTCGTAGAGCTGTCTGGGAGAGGTGAACGAACAGGGCTGTCTGCGGACACGTCGAGTTGTCAATTGGACCGAAAGTTATTCCGCTAAGCGGTAGCCGATCATCGGGCCCCAGTTCGTCAGCGTGCTGCGACGAGAATGCTAGCGCGTATGCGCGAAAAATGCCCAGAGTTTCCTTTTGATGTCCACTTAGGAGTGCTCGGGCTTTTGCCGGTAGAGGCGGCAGCACCACGCGGGAAGGACCCTTTTGTATGAGGTCGCGAATGTTGCTGGCGCTCGCATAAACCGGAGGTAGATACCTGCGACTGAAGAGGTGGCACAGAAGGGCAACGAGGTCTCGCTCGGCCTGATTGGAATTGGGTTGGGAGCAAATGTCGTGAATAACGCCACCCTGGAGAAGGGCAGTTAAGGCGAGGTTGCCTGGCTCCGTGTAATAGAGATGGGCGGCTATCCCAAACAGATTGATGGGTTTGCCCACTTGATTCAAAAGGTGGGCGCGACGGAGATACTCAATGCTAAACCGGAGGTGATGCAGGAGCTGGTTTTTCCCAACGTCGGAACCGAAACTGATGTGAGGAAGGCGAAGGATGCTACGGATCGCGTCGACACTGTAGGGAGAGTAGTCCGAACCCTCTAACAGGTTGAACAAACGCAACACCATGGTCGACGAAAGCGGGAAAGTTCCAGTTAGACGCGGCAGCCTTGAGAGGAGGATTCGATAGATGCGGTCCAATGGAATTCCGTAGAATATTACTCGACCCAGCAGGTCGAATCCACGACGACCTGCTCGTCCGGCGCATTGGCGGAACTGTGTGTGGTGTAAGACTTGGGGCAAGGCCACGCGAGTAGAAGACTGACCGTGAGTGCCGTCAAATAGGGAGAATCCCCGCAAAAAACAGATGCTTTTGTTGGCGCGTTAATCCCCAGTGCCAGTGTACCTAAGATTCAGAAACAAATTATCGCTTCAGTGTGACCAACTTAATATGCAAAACATACTTGTCGCGATAACTACTCGAAGGAAGCCAACACGAAAAAGTCTGATGCACGTTTATCAATGTCTTACTACTCGGCAGGCAACGAAGATGCGCACCTCTCTACAAGAACTCGATAGGACTTATTCATGCCGCTGTGGTGAATTGCGACCCCTCGCCATAAGGCTCTGATAACAAACTCGGGAGTCCAGCGCAGTTCAGCGATGTCCGCAAGAAGCTCATCCTTCTGGTACGTGGATGTACCAGCAAAGGAGAACTGCGGAGAAGGGTCCTGCGGATCGAAATAGCTTTCCCATGAAAGGTCTTCGCTCTGTTGAGGGCCATCACCATCATCATCTTGTTTCTTCTTTCGCGCGGCAGCCTTTTGCGCGAGCCGTTGCTTATCCTTTTGACGCGCCTGCCAGGCCTGCCATTGGCTAACCTTACGGTTCCACTCGGGGCTCTCAGCCCTCCAGGCCTCTTCGGCACTTTCGAGGGTCTCCAAAATATGTTTGGCCATCGACAGACAATCGTTGCGATCGAAATTGAACAGAAGCGCGGGCTAAGTTGTGTGTCAATGCTAGCCAAATGGTGAGCTGTAGTTCGCAAGGCGCACCAGAGAGTCCGTAGCCTCGAGGTCAGAAAGTAGATGAATGAGACCAGATAGGAATCCAGGACGACTAGGCGGTGCGTTGAGTCGTGATTTGGACGTCTGTGCAATGACAGGGTCCTGGATATGCTGAACTACTCGCTGCAGGGGAGAGGAAGGGCTCAGGGCATCGGGTGCGTCAACCAAACGCGCCAGGATATTCTTGATCTCTGTCTCATAATGTAGTACGTCCCTTTGTCGAATGAACGTATTGCGTGAAAAAAAGGTAGTAGGGTCGATTCTCTCTACGTAGGCATCGCTTTGACTCTTCAAGGTTTCGTGCAGGCGGAGTAAATCAAGGGCTTCCAGAGAGAGATCCGGTGGCATCGTTCCTCCGAAGGATAACGTGGAGACAGGGTGGATAAAGCGCATCACTTCTGTCGGCGGGCTGTTACTGTCCAATCCAAGGAACGGCCGATCTTTCGGAAGCAACTGCGGGAAATACACGAACTTCCTTAGGTGTGAATAACGATGGGGATAATGAATGAATTTGTGCTCGAAACCCTTGGATCTCTGGACGCTCTCTAGCCACGCATTGAACTTCTCGGGCTCGCCGATTGTCGCAGAAAGTCCGCTGAAGATCAAGTAGTATCAGAAATCGCGCTTCTTGTAAGTTCGGCAAACCACACACATGATAGGACAGGGCGCCAGCAGGATAATTTGCTCCCAGACCGATCCACCTTCGTGCTGACCGATGGTGTGTATCTCGTCCAGTATGATACTGTGATCTCTCGTGGTGAGCACAAACCGTGGCTACGGGCCACAAAGGTCTTACCGCCTGATTCGAGGGGTCCACGTTCTCGCCAAGGGTGGGGAAAGGAGCATAATCCCCAACATCTCGGGCACCGTAACAAGAATTTGACATTTTTGAGAGTCATGCACACGGTCGTCTCTCGTGTGTATAGCCCAACATGTACCTGCAACCAAATGTAAGGCTTTTCATCAAGAACGTCGAGGCTCACTCACGTCCATCAACTTCCTTGCGGAAACGTGCGTAAACTTCCGCTGCGACTTGATTCACGAGAGCCTTCGTAGGGGCAACGTACACGAGAATCCCATCATCAGATTCACGAAGTGTCTTTTCCATCGCATAGAAAGATATGAAGGTTTTTCCAGCACTCGTGGGCGCTGGGATTTATGGCATTAAAGTGCGAGACAGGGTTAATCATGCCGGGTCGCTCACCTGCAACCAGTACTGACCTCTTTGGCTGATCCAGGCAGTCAAGCACTTCGCGCTGCCACGCATCTGGCTGGAAGCTGACCCGAGGATCAGGCGCGCTGTCCATGCTGCGGTCCATGTACTCCCCAAAAACTCTCAGTTGCCAGATCACCGGGTCCTCTTTAATTGCCATAAACTTATAGACGGGTTTGTGGCTCTTGGATTTCAGCAGCTTGACGAAGCTAAATGCCAGATCACGATCAGGCTGCAACCGGTGAGAGGCGTCCTCTTCCAATGGAGCGATATAATCCGTGAACCCCAAAGCAACCATGATACTAGCGAGCAGGCCCAGCGTCGTTTCGGTCAGGAAGTCGTGTGTATATAGCCCCTTGACCACACGCATGATAGACACTGTGTAGCGATCGTGAACAGCTGAAGCACCCGGTTCGGGTTCAGCTATCCAGCGTTGGATGGTGAGGTGAAGGTTGTACAGCTGGACCTCGAGGCTTAACCAGCCTGTATCCGCCCTAGGATTTCGAAGCAAGCCACGGAGGGCGGACATCTTGAGATCATGTGTCGCCATCCTTTCCACCTGACGAAGCTGCTCAACCCACCACTCCTGAGACGAACTGTCCTCTTTAGCTTTCTTCTCGCGAGCGTGCTCTTGGCGGATACGATCTCGGCTAGAGAGTGCGTTGGGCTTTCCCTTCACTTGGTGTGCTGCAGGTAGTCTTTTGTCCTCCTGCGATGTGCATTAGTTACGACCGGAGTGAGCCTAATCGGTCGTACTTTTTTGCCCCGCTTGGGCCCACCAGCCGATGAATCTGCGACGATATCTGCAACTTTACGCGCAGTGGCAGGAATCAACATTTGTTGCAACGCTCTCCCCGAGGCACCAGTTAGGGTCGTAGCAAGACGCTGCATCCGCAACATTGAGACCTGATCGCGCCACAGTTTCTTCTTGCGTGCGCGCTCGCCAATAACCTTCGTGGCTTCCCCTCCCAGATGTTTAGGTAGGATGGTGCGATGGTGAGCGTGCCAATGTTTTGTATCGGAGAACGGAATGTCTTGGCTGAATTCCAATCGAGTAGAAGACGAAACTTGGCCTTGGCCTGCAACGGTTACGTGCACAGCCGCAAGTTCGTCATCGAAGACCTCATTGTGAAATGGAAAGAGCGGGAACGACATAACCTCTTCATCCGAGGCTGTAGACGATGAGTCGGAATCCTCATTGATTAGACGGTACGCCAGAAGTTTCGAAAGATCAGGTGGCGGTGCATTCGTAGATTTCCACAGTGCCTCGAACCGAGAGGAAATCTCTGGCCCTACAAGTGTCTCGAGTGCGTGTGTCGGGAGTGGGTCACTACTTGCGGCAAAGCGTAGAACGGTGATGAATATTCTGCCGTCAATATCCACGAAACGATTGAACTTGAGAACAAATGCTGTGATGACGGAATAAAGGTCTGGCAGGAAAGTCTTGATAATCTTAATCGTGAAGTCGTCGTTTATGGTTTCTAGCTGCCGAGCCCTCTCTGAAACCGGGAGGGTCTCAAGAACCATGGCGTGCAGGAAAAAGAGTGATGTAAGTTCCCAAAACAAGTCCGTCTGGTCATTATAGTGTAGGACGAGATGGTCGAGGACCTTTTTGAGGAAAAGGTCTAGGTCGTCCAAGCCGGGTGGTGAGATACGTAGAGGTGGAAGAGGCACCCGTGGGAACTGATGATTCCATTTTTCTTCGAGTTTGGTGGTACAGAGTTGCACTGCGCTCCAAAGAGCGGGCAGAAACGCCTCGCGAGTCTCCAGTCCAAATCGTGCCTCAAACACAAAAGAAAATATCTGTGCATGCCCCTAAGGATCAGACCATCACGAGACGTGAAGAAGAATGTACTTTGGAGTCATGGAACTCCGCTCCATGCAGCTGGGTGACAGCTATGCCCGCAGTAAGAAGGCAAAAGATGAAATTGCGTTGGACGAGAACGCGAGTGGCCATGTCGTGGTCATCTTCAGCAGGAGTTCCGCCGTCGTTCAGCATAACAAACATTGGCTTGTACTCTCGTTATGAGCGTTCTCGGATTCGCAATGAGTCTGATAACGTACTTTTGTCCGTTGCTGGTGGGCTATCCAAGCCGGGTCAGCCAGACTTGAGAAGGCATATACATTTAGGCCCATGTCCGAGGCGTGCTCCACGAGATGACTGAATAGGAGTGCTCGAGCAAGTGAACGAGACGATACCACGAAGTCAGTGCCACCTTTTAGAGTGAGGTGGCGGGTATCTGAAACGAGACAAATCAATGAATGGTCTCTAGAGACTACTGCAAGCTCACCTTCCCAAAAGACTATATCGAAGACGGCAGATCTCTTGAGCATCTCACTCAAGAGTCGCTCCAATGAGTGGATCGCATGCAGTGTCTGAAAGCTTGGATCTATGAACCATCAACACCCGTACATGGGTCTCACGAGAGTCGCACGCACCGTCGGGGCGTGCAAGCGCCAGTAGAGGATCGCTGAGGATCTGTTGTAGCAATGACTCCCCTATGTGCACAAAGGCATGTTATCGATCCACTGTCCACGGCGAGAAAAGTGCACATTACCATCAAGAATGAATCTTTCATTGCCAGCATAATCCCCGATCAAGTCCATCCAACGGGCCTTTTTCCCCGCAATCGTCTTGTACCAATTGTCGTCTATGTATTTGAGTGCCTGAACTGTGGTCATCTCGACTGGTGCATCGCCATCCACCGGCTGTATACCTCCTGAAGAGGCTACTAGCACGCCTGTGTCATTCGAGTCGTCGAACACAAGGTCCAAGTCCATATTGCTATTGACGGGGTTTTTGTGAAAGTAGGTCGTTGTGTTGGGCTGCAATCGCAAGTAGCCATGGAGGGATATTTAAGTAAACAACAGTTCGTTATCAGAATAGACGGCAGTCCCATCTTGTGCAATCATCCTCTGCCAGTGGAAAGGGTGTATGCAGTCAGCAGACATTATCACCGCAGTCCGCAGTCCGCAGTGCTACAATGTGCGCTGGCCTGTGTCAGATAAGATCGCATTCTGTCTTCCAGAACGCCAGCTTGAACACTGTGTGAGAAAGTTGGTATTCGCATTTCATCTCGGCCCGTCGGCCCGGGAAAACAGTGTGTAAAACGCAAGAGTAACATTCCCGTAACTAGACACAGTACATGCAAAAAACGTCACAAAACGACGGGTTGCAAGAACCAAAAACTATCTAGGTAGCAGTATAGTTGTTGAAGATCAACTTGTTGACAGTATCAGCTGGGATCTCCGTGAGCACATTCGGGGTCGACAAACTGATCAACGCCTTCTTAAGTACAGCAGGGCTGATGGGTTTGTAAACCGGCGCAGTGATAGCGTGAACGAGGCGTGGCGAAGGAAGGAAGCCACTAGCCCAGCGAGGCATTATGCTGTAAATGGACTGGTAGAGTTGGGTGAAAGAGCCGGTGAAGGGGCGTTGCGCATTGAGTTCTTCGGGAACAAGTGAGGAGGTAGAGGGGTTGAACGTGGTTGATGGGTAAATGGAAAGGAGGTAGGCCAAAAGGCCGGCCGTGTGGGGCGAAGCCATGGAAGTGCCGGAGATGGTGTTAACAGCGTGCTTGGAGCCGATCCAGGTGGACAAGATATTCAGGCCAGGAGCGAAGACATCGACGCAAGGGCCAAAATTAGAGAAATACGCGCGCTCGTCGGCAAGTGTAGACGCGCCGACAGTAACGGCTTTCTCGGCGGCAGCTGGGGAGTAGCTGCACGCATCACGATTGTCGTTACCTGCAGCGACGGCAAAGTGAAGACCAGTTTCGACGGCACCATTGACGGCTTGATCAAGAGCGTTGGATTTTCCACCGCCTAAAGACATGTTAGCGACTGAACCCTTGTGCTTTGTCTTTCCTGTGGCTTTGATCTCGGCGGCAGCGTCCTTGGCCTTCTCGATTGCGTCTTCTGCAGCGAAGACAACACCAGCGACGACATCAGACATTGAGCCGCTGCCGTTGGATCCAAGGACCTTGACCGCAATAACATTTGCAGCCTTGGCAACACCGTATTTGCCTGAGGCGATCGTTCCCGCGCAATGGGTACCATGGCCATTGCCATCTTCATCCACGTCATTCTGGGGGATAGTCTTTCCCCAGGACGCACGATCTCCAAACTCAGAGTGATTAATGTGAATGCCGGTGTCGATGACGTAGACATTTACACCTTCGCCACCATGGGAGTCAAACTCGTACTTGTTGAATGTGCCGAATGAGAGCTTCGGGCGGTGGCTGATGCGAGCGAGACCCTGGAAATAAAGTTTCGATGAGTCACATGCACGGGTAAAATGGGCTTGTTATCAACGTACCCACGGTGCCCCGGTCTGCTTGTCTTGTGTCTTGACGATCTCGTCTTGTGTCCGGACGATCTGGTCGCGTTCAACATAGTCGACTTCCGGCTGTTGACGAATCCTCTCGAGGACTGTGTCTGTGAATCGTCCAGCATAGCCCTTGATATGACTGTCATAGACGTGACGGATTCCACTCTCATCGTCCAGGAGAGGGTCCTCGGAGTGTGCCGCCTGGAGGAAGTTATAATGATTACCCACAACCGCCTGCGGCGTGTCCTTCTTCAATACGACAATATATGAGTTATTGATAAGTCCGTGGGGGGCTTGGTGTTCTTCCGTGAGGACAGGAGCGAGAACGAAAGGATATCCCTGGCGGACATCATATTGATGATTGGTAGAGAGTGGGGTGGCTAAGGTCGAAACGACCAATGACAAAGAGAGAAGAGAAACAGAGAGTCTTGGTGACATGGTTGTAGTTCGAGACAAGCCCGGTTTAGCGCGCCAACTCCCCCCACCTTTAGTTAACCCCAGTGTGGCTTTGTTTGTTCCGGAAGCGTGCCACACACAGCCGCCACGTAGGATGCAGTACTTCTAAAACCTCTCTACAATACTTTTTTGGTCACATTAGGGGAAAGAGCGAGTGCAACGCCATGCAAAGCTGCTTATTGCGTAACTTGACACTGCCACTACGGCTAAGACATCGATTTCCCAAGGTGCCAAAGACTAAATGAGTTATCTCGGAACGTGGGTTGCTGTCGGTAGCGGTGTCTCCGGATGTGCACTTGCCCGTCGCCTCGTGGCACTACTTCATCGTCAGTACTAGACGAACTCGAACTGGTCTCTCCTTCCACATCAACGGGGTCGAAATGACGTGATCCAGATACAGCAAGCAGAAGTGGATGAAATGGGTGGAATGCAACGGAACCAACAGCATCTGCAAAGGCTCCGTTTATGGAAACTCTCAAAAAGGGTAAGTGCATACCATCATGCGCGTGATATTCCAAGGCGGGGAGGGCGCCCGCTTTCAAAGTCGAACCCTCAGCTGACTCTATAGCCTCGCTCCCGAGTTCGAACACGTTGATTTTGCCGTTCTGTAGCTCAGATTTTTCAGCTCGAGCTGTCCTTAGAGATTCCTGTCCACTCACTTGGCCACCAACGCCCAATAGGTTCCCGCCAATATCGATATCAAATTTCATCTTCTGGTTGGTTTCGAAAACCTGGCCCTGGCCATTGCCTTGACGAAATGTCTGCAGCGGAGTTACCGTATCTCCACGGAGGTCCCAAGCATATATCTCATCTCGTCTCCTAAATGATGCATACAAAATGTGTGGTTTCACCGGATTAAATGCAAGCTACATGAAGAAGGAAAATAAGTCAGCGAGTGCTTCTACTCAGCGGGGTGGTCGAACCTGCGTAACGCTTGCTTTAATGTTGCCGACCCATCCGACGGGTCTCCCGCCGGTATCCTCATCGAAGAGCGCGATGTTTGAAGAATTGCTTGAAGAAGGAGAGAGGGACCCAGCTGCAAACAGGCGGTATGACGGGTCGTATACGGGACAGAATGCAAGGGCCGAGAGAATTCCTAACAGTAAATTCAAGGTTAGCGCTCAGCTCTCTGCGCGATTTTTTTTTCCTTTTACAGGTCAACGAGGGCATATTGTGTACCTTTAAGCCCGTCCCTGCTCTTCTTGGATGGCGTCGTTGCAAGCCGTGTACCAGTGCCCGGACAATTAAGATCAAACACCTCGATGGCGTCCTCAAATCCGCAGTACAGTCTTCATAACGCACCATGACTTAATGTATAATAGCGCAAACAAGAGTTGACGAATCGTACTTGTCTGCAGAGACGTTAAACGCTAAACTGCTGGGGGCAATTTGTCGTTCACGGTGATCAACAATCTTATAGGATGCTCTCAGCTAAGAGACATTGTCGTTGAGTCCGAAGGCATAGCGGAAAAAAAAAACTTTGGAAAGCTGCTTACCCGACCGTCAGAGGCGTCGAGCAGACGCACGGGTGACTCTCGTACAGACGCCACGAAGCAGAACGACGACGCATCGCTGGGAGTAGCGCGTGGGTACCAGATAAAATCAAGGATGGGCGCCGCTTGGGGGAAGACTTTTATCTTAGGGGGATCAAAGGAGGGAGTAGGGACTACATAAAAACGGGTGAAAATCACTGTCAAGGGTACACTCAGACAAATTGATATGTGCTTGCCTGCCTGGGGTAAAGTGGAATTGAATAGTTCATGCGCACTTCGTAAAGATCAGCTCGGGACTAATAGCTAAGAGCTCGGATCATAACCTACGTGTCGAGATATTGCAGAGTGCGATTCTCGCAATGTGCGAGAGCGAGTGATCCATCTGGACACCTTTTAGACAGGCGAGCCATAAAGCCGGGTGCCAATAATCCCTGAAAAGGATGCTCATACGCACCATTTAGCCGAGCGCGCAAAGTTCTCAGTAAAGTGTGGGTCAGGAAGCAAACTAGCTTTGTGGACAAGCGTCGGCTGCCCAGAAACTCGGAAAACGGGTGGCTGCCAGACAATCTGTTGAGACCCCATGGAGATGTGCTTCGATCAAGCGGCCAAGAGTTTGGCTCGGGGCTGTCTCTAAGTTACAGTAGTCGGTCGCTCTCTGTGGGATGACGAAGGGAAGGTGTCTCACTGACGTCATCATGCTCGTCTTTGACTCGATTTGTACTACAACGGTTGTAAATTTGTAAATCGATTCTCTTTCGACTGCCACTCCACGGAAAATTACTTCCTCGTAATTAGATGGGTGCAGTAAACAAAGTCGACGCACCGGGACCAGTCTTTAATTCAGACCAATCTACGAACGCACAAGTCACCAACTGGAGGTCGATCACGACATTAGTTGTCTTTTTCCTTACCAGTAGGTGTAATATATCGATATTGGGGCACACTAATGAGAAATCTTGCTTTTGACAGATATTGTTGTCATCTTCCCCTTCCGTATCCCGATCCCAAATTTTGCTGTTACTACATTTCGTAATGCCCTTGTCAAATGTCGTGCCATCCCGAGCACGTCTGAACCTCCTCGACGACAGTATCTATACGTTAATTACCTGAGCGCGCCAATGATAGCCGTTCTGTTTCTGCTAGCCACTAAGGCGATCAACGGTGCTGTGTTGAAGCATGGGATCCTCGGAACAGATGGGATCCAGCCGATTAACATCATGGCCTTGTTTATCTCACTAGTGCGTGCTCATGTATCTACCCAGCACTTTGGCTCATGATGCCTCTCGGGCAAGACAGGCGTATCTCTCTATTTCTCTAGACGCCACTGGCTTGCTACGCTTCCTCGCATTCTGGGTTGCAAAGAAAGGCGGCGCGTCTGGACGGAAACTGCACTTTTACCTCTATCTGTTCTTCTTGATAAGTGCTGCAGTGGTTGGAAACGTAAGTTGCAGAAATGTGCACCATCGAGGGTTGTCGCTCTAAATTACCTGCTGCTAAAGGATCCAGTGATCTTGTCTGGCACGACATTCCTAGCTTACCTCACTAGAGTTCTGGGGTGAGTTGCCTAGTCTCCTCCCTCCGTTTCTGATTAATTCTCGCAGTATCTCATCCCCGGTTGCTTGGATATTCACTCAATTTACAGCGGCTAATATTGGTAGGTGCTAATAACCGTCTAATTTTTTTAATCCCGTACCTCATTAACGTCTTAGCGTCTGCGCTGTTAATTTCATCCAATCCTACCAACTTGGTCTTATCCGGAGCATTTTCACTCACATTTGTCACCTACACTTCATCTGTAGCCCTCCCGCTCCTCGTGGCCGCGCTGATCATTTACCCGTTCCATTCCATGGTGCTATTCCGCGCGCCTGGACTTATCCCAACCAGCATTGAGCTGTCAAGCAGTGCGGACGAGGGTGACCGCGTGGGCGTTGACCGCCCAAGCACCGCGCTCATTGACAAGACCGGTGCCGTCTTTGGCAGTATTCTTCTGCTACTGACGTTGGGTGCTTTGGTGGGCACGAGTACAATTGGCGTACCTGTCTGGCAAGTTGCAGTACCAGCAGCAGCGATGATGCTGGGCCACGATATGTGGCGGGACTATCGCTCTGGTCAAGTTGTGGCCAAAGGAGGCAGGCAGTCAGACAGGGTGACCCCAACCAGTGTTCAACATCCGATTGAACTTGGGTCTCTGAACCTTTCTGCATCTCGCCTAGAGGATAATCCAGAGCAAGACATTAAGGCAGACTTGGCGCTGTCATCGCTCCTTCTGACGTACGCTCACCATGTGATAGGAAGGTTCCCGGGAGTTTATGGGGTCTGCAAAAAGCTTCCGGTTGCGCTGGTGCCATTTGCATTCTTGATGTTCATACTAGTCCAGGGACTAGCAAGCCGAGGCTGGGTACACACCTTTGCTGATTGGTGGGGTGCTTGGGTGAATATGACAGGAGTTGTAGGCGCCGCGGCCGGCATGACGGTTGGCTCGGGACTGCTGTGTAACGTACGCACAGTTGTCCGGTTTATTGTCCCTTCTAACCGAAAGCGGCGTACACGATGATCACGTTAATGCAGGTGTGTGGCACAAACATCGGGACGACCATCCTTCTAGCGCGAGTCGTGCAAGAGTGGCAATCTTCCATGGAAGCTGTTTCCGCAGATGTCCACTATGCATCTGTGTATGGACTTGCGATCGGGTCGAACTACGGAGCATTCACGCTCACGTTCTCGGCGTCGCTGGCAGGGATGTTGTGGCGGGACATTCTGCGGCAGAAGGGTATTCACGTACGAGGGCGGCAGTTTGCAGGAGTGAACGCAGGCACGTTCCTGGTGGCTAGTGTGGCATCGGGGGCTGTATTGATTGGACAGACACTGGTGGTCCATGGTCGGCGTGGGACATTTAATTAAGGGGATCATATGACCAATGTAGTCGAGTGTCATTAAACCAGAACGGGATATGCCGGGCAGTCGTGAACGAGAACAAAGGCACGACGGTCGGCCATAACAGCTCTATGTATATCCTCGTTCCTATCTCCGCCTTTTATTCCACTTTTCTACTCGCTCTTCTTTCCCCGCTCACTCCCACTCTCCCTCCTGCTGCCACCCTATGATCAGACGCATGACAGACAAGCTCGGCCATCTCACTCACGGTCACCAGAAATCCAACGCCCAGCAACCGCTCTCCACAACACACACACACGAACACCGCGGTTCTATTTCCACCCAACGCACTAGCGAGAGTAGCAAACGGGGAGAGAGCGTAGATGACGCTCGAATGCAGGAGTCCTTCCCCCACCAGCGTCGGCAGAAGGGCACCTACCGTCTCGCCGACTTTTACTTCCAACGCACTCTCGGCACTGGCAGTTTCGGTCGGGTCCATCTTGGTCAGTCCCCTGCCTTCCCACAACTCCCGCTCTTACCGTCAACAGTTCGGAGTAAACATAATCTCCGGTTTTACGCCATCAAAGTCTTGCATAAGGAAAAGATTGTCAAGTCAAAGCAGATCGATCACACGAACAACGAACAGCAAATGCTCCTTGCTGTGCAACACCCCTTCATCATTAACTTATGGGGCAGCTTCCAAGACGCGACAAACCTCTACATGGTCATGGACTTCGTCCCCGGCGGAGAACTATTCACTCTTCTGCGCAGATCCAATGTGTGCCTCTTTTTTCTTCTAGCGCCATGGTTGCGTCCCCTGACCCTTTTTTTAGAGATTCCCCGATCCCGTTGCAAAATTCTACGCAGCCGAGGTAGCCCTGGCGCTCCATCACCTTCACAACCTAAACATTGTTTATCGCGATCTCAAACCTGAGAACATCCTTCTCGGCCTCGACGGTCATATAAAAATTGCCGACTTTGGGTTTGCAAAATACTGTCCAAACACGACATGGACTCTCTGTGGTACCCCCGACTACCTCGCACCAGAGGTCAATCAATCATTTCATATCCAAATCCATCTTTCGTTCTGATCATTCCCAACAGGTCATCAACCAGAGCCGATATAACAAATCAGTCGACTGGTATGCACTAGGCGTGCTCATTTTCGAAATGCTCACTGGCCTACCGCCGTTCCATCGGCCGGACGACTCGCCTATGGCACTGTACGCTCGGATTCAGAGTGGGCCGTCGTGTATCCGTTTTCCTGCAATCAACGCCCTTGCGAAGGACCTCATCTTGAAGTTCCTTGAAAGTGATCCCTCAAAGCGGTATGGAAATCTCCGGAATGGCGCGGGTGACGTGTTCTCCCATCAATGGTTCCGTGAAGTGGATTGGGAGAAATTACGGAACCGCGACATTGTTGCTCCATATCTTCCAAAGGTAACTGGCGAGGGTGATGCGAGCGCGTGAGCATTGGTCAATTTATGTCCCTTGACATGCACTGACCTGCGTGTATTCACAGTTTTGAGCACTATGAGGAAGGTGACGCCGCCTCAAACTATGGTTTACCTGCCGAAGATGCACACGGCGTCCACTTCCCTGACTTCGAATATACCGCCGTTTGACGTGGTTCATACATGCAGCCTGGCGACGACCTGAACATTTAATATCACGACTTTTGACGCAAGACTTGTATAACTATTTAATTATCCTTCGCATGTGGTTTTTACATACGGATACCTTTTCTTTTCTCCCGTTTTTGATTCATTTCATTTTGTCATTGTTGTTGTTCTGTGGGCAAATTCAATGGCATAATTTCGAGCATTGTGAAGTCACGTTGTTGGCGTGTACCGTGTGTTTGCGCCGAACAAATACGACTCTGCTGTGCAGCTCGGAAAATGGCGCTTTCTTGCTCAATCTACCCTCACACCCGCGAACGGCCCACAAACACACTCCACGCTGTGTCCCAACGCGTAAAGGTACGCACGACGCGTCTGGAGAGCCAAGAACCACGCCATACTGTGCAATATCTGTCGAGATCGTGTGTCGTCATATTCCCCACGCTCGTCGGAACCGCCCGCTCTACGATAGGTTGGCGACCACTCCGTACACCTGTTCTCGGATCCAAGCATGAGCCATAGGAAGTCGTCTTCCGTGTCGCTTGGCGGCAAGAAGGTCCCGCAGGAGAAACTATGGAATCCGGAGACCGTTGTCGGGTGGGAGGACAACGCGGTACATGGGCAAGACGCGAGCAGTAACAGCAGCATTACTGGCGGCAGCAGCAGCTCCAGTCGCATGGATGGTGACCATCAAGCCGACGAAGAACGCGCGGCGTTGCTGCGAGCCAAACAATCCGAATTAGACATGATAGAAGACCAACATGATAATCTAGTGCGTGTTTGTCGTGCAGCGCCCTCTCGACGTAGGAGTGGCGACGCCGCGTATGTATGTGGACTCACCTTGCGATCATTGTAGGTCCGCGAAGCATTTCATCTGGAACGGTGGACAACCTTGGTTACATACGACCCCGAGGTACGTGCACCACCCTAACCCCTTTCTTCCCTTCCATCCTCCCCACTCTTTATTCACGAAGCATGCGTGGTGCAGGTTGCGAAGAAGGATAATTCTGCTGTTTTTCAAGAGGTCTGTGGGTATGCCACCGCCTACTCTGTCATAGATCACTGACTTTCTCACGCAGTTCAAATCAAAATACGACTTAATTGCAGGCGCATCCCCCATTGAGGGCCCATCGCGAAGAACAACTCGGCGGGCACGCCAAGATCGCGTGGAGAAGCTCAAAGGTGTCACAACCAGCCCTACTGCTCCCACATTCTCAACTGGGAGGTCCGATCCTACTGCCTCGCGTGACGATGGCACTATCTGGGACATCTTGGGGTTTTCAACCAAGGGTAAAGGGAAGGATCGTGAACCTCGATCGCCGAAAACCGCTAAAGGAAAGACGCCTTCTGTTCCTTCAAGTCCAGTCGTTGATCCGACCACGACACACGCTTCCGCATCCGCCCCAATTACAAGCTTCAAGGCAACCCGTAAAACTAGGTCAAATTCTTCCCTTCCTAAAGTATCGAGCACGAGCACTTCCGGTCCCGTCGAACCGGAGAAGGATACATTGGCTGTCGGTAGCGTGCGTCGAAGACGCAGTCCTGATACATCTTCGGATGTTCTCCTTGTGGCTCCCCGAAAGCGGCGGAAAACCGGCTCTGATACTTCTTCCGTTTTACGGAGTACGCCGTCCATTGGCTCGCCCACAAGGACCCCACGACTTCACCCCGCCCCTCCCTCCTCGCCGACGAATACCTTTTCTAATGGTGTCCACCATACCTCTCCGGTCAAAGCATCGCCCGCGCACGTCGATGGCGAGGCAAATGTAGCAGCACCCCCCAGGCGGATGCCAGTAATCAGGAGAGTGAAGCTCATTGTCCGGGCTCCAGTGCCGGTCTACACAAATCCAAAACAGAGACCAAGTCTACCTGCTTTCGACAAGTCTGTCACGTCTGCTCTCGCCTCGTACACTCGACTGGACAATGACGACGTCGACGAGACTGTCCTCGATCAAGCCGCGCGGGAGCGTGCCGTGCTCCTTGAACGCGTGTATGCCCTGCGCCAACAAGGCCGAATGCTCCTATCAGCTGAAGGCGCAAGGTGTGCCCTCCAGAACCCGCCAATGGATCCGCGAACTCCCGGCTCCGACCCGTGGGATCACGTACTTGATGCTATTCGCATGCGCCACCGCCAGCGCGAGACGAGCGGGCCAGAAATCACTGCGACTATCGCTGCCAAAGTGCGCACGTACTGGGACCTGCAGAATGCGAAGGAAGGAAGGGTTCGAGTGCAGCATGAGAAGCAGCTGCGTGCCTTGGCTAAGGCGACGATGAAGCATGTCATCGCTGAATGGAAGAAGGCTGTCTTTGTAAGTGGCTTTTCGTGAGTTCACATCGTGGGATAGCCTATTCACTCGAACTCTCTCTTGGATAACAGCACATACGAGAACAAGAACGGCTCAAGCGCGAAGAGGAAGAGACACGTAAGGGCCGCGAGCACCTTGACGCCCTCCTGGATCAGTCTGGATACATTCTAGAAACCCAGCATCTCGATCTGTCGCGTGGCACTCGATCGCGCAGCCGGTCCAGCAGCGTGTCTGCCTCTCTTCGTGATTTAGACGACGAGCACGACGGAGAGACGGACGCTGAAGAAAACGCGACGTCAGACGACGACACAAGCACTGCTGGGTATAATGGTCACCCCGAGCAGGAAGAGGACCGGTCTGATGGTGCCGAGTCTGCTTCTGCCTTGGTTGACGGAGAGGACAGCGACGACGAGGACGAGGAAGAGGAAGAGGAAAACTCGGCCGCTGCTTTGCTTGGGCTGAATGTGACACCCGTCTCGCTCGACGACCTTCCTTCCGAGAAAGTGGATGGTGACGTCGATATGATGGAAGTGGAAACCGTCGGTATTGACGAAGCTTCCGTCGTTCCCTTTGAAGATGGCTCGTCTCTGCATTCGGAGCCGCTGGCGACACCATCGAGCGATCCTTTGCCCGGGTCACCGCCGTCCCTGACTCATACTCCTCACCCAATCGTTTTGAGCCCCCCTTCCGACTCACCACCTCCTTCCGTACCTTCCGTGGCCCATCCATTCACTGAAGTCATCATCTCAGTCGACGGGAAGTTCCATCCGGAGTGCAAGACGCCGACAGCAGAGTCCCAAATAGCTGATATGCATACCGACTCTTTAGCCATCGACGGAGACCATCTTTCTCATGAAGAACCTCTAACGCGGGAAGAGCCATCGTCCAACGGTGATGCCATGATAAGTGAATCACAGGAACTTACTCCGATCGCCCAGCCTCCCCTGCAAGAAGTCGACGATGCTGCGTCCGATATCGAGGAAGAGATCGAAGACGCGCGCATTCCGCGATACCTTAAACCCTATGCGGTTGCACCGGTGGAGTGGGACTCGAATGCAGTGGTCAAACCCCCTGCCTTACTTCGTGGGGTTCTGCGGCCGTACCAGCAGGCCGGCCTAGAATGGCTTGCAAGCATCCATTCCAGGAATCTGAATTGCATCCTGGCAGATGAGATGGGACTCGGGTATGTGATCGCCTCTTTTCACCTCACAAACCGCTGACTAGTTTCTAGTAAAACGATCCAAACTATCGCACTTTTGGCACATCTAGCGTGCGATAGGGGCATCTGGGGTCCGCACTTGATAGTCGTGCCGACCAGTGTTCTTATGAATTGGGAGATGGAATTCAAGAAATTCCTGCCCGGTTTCAAGGTCCTCGCTTACTACGGCACTTCCAAGCGGCGGAAGGAGTTGCGTCAAGGCTGGTACGATAAATTCCACTTCAACGTTTGCATCACGTCGTACGCGCTTGCTAGCCGCGACGCACACGTTTTCAAGCGAAAGCCGTGGTACTACATGATCCTGGACGAGGCGCACATGATCAAGAACTTCAAGTCTCAACGATGGAATATTCTGCTCATGTTTCGCTCATTCAGGCGGTTGCTCCTTACTGGTACTCCGCTACAAAATAACTTGACGGAGTTGTGGGCGTTGCTCAAGTTCTTGATGTCTGGGACGGACTTTGCTGACCGCAGAGAGTTTGCCGAGTGGTTCGCAAGTAAGCGGTAGCATATATGCCAATTTGATGCGTTTCTCATCATGGATGAACAGATCCGTTGGAACAGGCCGTTGAAATGGGCACTACCTTGGACGACGAAACCCAGAAGCGCGTCGCGAAGCTTCACACCGTCTTGCGCCCGTACCTGCTCAGACGTCTCAAACGCGACGTAGAAAAGGAGCTTCCAAGCAAGTTTGAACACCTCGTGCTTTGTCCACTCTCCAAACGCCAGCGATTCCTTTACGACGAGTTCATGTCGCGCGGACAGACGCGTAGCGATCTAGCATCTGGCGTGTATCAGAAAATAGCCAACATTCTTATGCAACTTCGCAAGGTGTGCAACCACCCAGATCTGTTCGAAGTGCGGCCTATCGTCACGTCCTTTGCCATGGACCGCTCCGCCATAGCCGATTTTGAGATCAAAGAGTTACTCGTCCGACGACGGTTCTTTCAAGAACGAGACGAGGATCGTCTTAACTTTGATCTCCTTGGCCTGCGGTTCATAGAACGCCAGAACACCTCGTTGATCGCGAGTCTTGAAACGCAGCGCCTGGACGGAACGTCCTCCCTTCCCTTCGTCTCTGAATTACCCGGGGAACCCCCACCTTACGACGTTCGCACGATCGAGGGCTACAAGAAGCATCGTGCATACAAGGAACAGTCAGCCACCATTGCGCGTTGGACACATATCGGCTATATCAACCGGCTCCGCTGTAGCGGGTCCGTAATCTACAGTTGTGAGCTGATCGCAAAGGCTCGACAGTGCACTCGCCCGTTGTTACCAACTTCAGTTCGCGATGCTTCGAAGCACCATCTAGATACTGTCCTTGCAACTCGCAAAGCCATCAAGTCATATGAGGCGCGTGCCATGGAGATGGCACCATTAGTCAATACCTTTGCCTGTATCACACCCCCTGTGGTGGGACGTGATTTACCCCGGCGTGTCCTTGCTGGAGTAGAAAACTCCGTCCTTGCACTCTCTCCCGACATACAATTTGATGGGGTTCTCCACAGCCCAAGCGTGAAACTACAGATTGCTTTTCCGGATCTTTCATTGCTACAATACGACTGTGGCAAACTCCAGCAGCTCGCGCGACTCCTGCGGGAACGCAAAGCCGGCGGCCATCGCATTCTGATCTTCACGCAGATGACGAAGATCCTAGACATTCTGGAGCAGTTTTTGAACTTCCATGGGTATCTCTATCTTCGGCTCGACGGCGCAACGCGGATCGAGGATCGACAGTACATTACGGAGCGATTTAATGCCGATTCACGTATCTTCTGCTTCATTGCCTCGTCTCGCTCTGGCGGCGTTGGCATCAAGTGAGTTAACACCTAAATAACGCTAATCCCTAATGCTTACTATCGCACAGTTTGACGGGGGCCGATACAGTCATCTTTTATGACAGCGATTTCAATCCTCAGATGGACCGGCAATGCGAGGACAGGTAAGGCTTCATTCGTCTTGAATCCAAATACAATTCAGGCGCTGATGCCTGCCTGCGCCGCAGGGCGCATCGCATCGGGCAGATCCGTGACGTGCACATATACCGCTTCATCTCGCAGCACACGGTCGAAGAAGCAATGCTGCGCAAGGCGAATCAGAAACGCTCCCTGGACGATCTCGTCATCCAGAAGGGCGAATTTGATTGGCGCTCGCTGTTTCGTGGCACGGGCGGCGACACCATCACGAACGTCTTGGAAGAGTTTGCGGACCAAGAGGACGCCCATGCCGCGCGCATCGCCGCCCAGGAAGCGGGCGAGCTCGAGGGCGCAGACGCCGCGGACTTTGGGGAGGACGCCTCTGCATCGGCCGTCGGGCGCGAGCGTGAAAGAACGGCGAACGTCCCTGCGGAAATGGCGGTTAACTCGCCCCTGGGACAGCCCGAAGACGGTGAGCCTGAGGAAGAACTAGTCGACGAAGATGTGGTAGATGAGGGTGGAGGTGGCGAGGAGGACGAGGGCGGCACCACGGTCGATTTTATGCTTGCGTTTGTGCGCTATGACTATGACTTCTTCAAGGATTGGCGATTGTAGAGCGCGCGCGCTTGCTTCTTGGTTATCCCCCCTGTAGATAACGATCTTATTCTCATCTACATTACTGCTCATATAATGTCCGCCTTGACCCGCTCTCGATCAGGGAAGAGGTTTGATTTGGTGATTGACTGGTTTACAAAAGTAGAAGAAAGGAAAAGTGGGGTTGCGAGGGGAAAGCGCGGAAGAGGAAAGCGTGTTATTCAAGAGGGTTCGCATTTAGACTCTAGTTTCATATACTCCTCTCGGATTGTATTGTAGCGTAGCTTATAGATATGGGCGCAACATAGTACAAAACCGGATCTGTTACTGGCAACCACGGGAGTTTGTTTCAAATTTCGATTCGGAAAACGAAAGCGATACAAGCTGCGCTTCACAACACAAACTTCAATTGACTAGTCAGACACGCTTGAGTTCAACTCAGCGTAACTCGCCTTTAGTATATATATTCGTAGATCAGAACAAGCCATAGACTGCATCAAGGACTACATACATTGGCCAAAAACGAGCAAATCGATAGACCCAAGTCACTACATCTCAGAATCTGTAAGGTTGACAACTCAAATCGAAGGAAGGGCTTCTCTCCAACCCAGGAAGATGGAACAGACGCGAGGTCGTATGAGCTACAGTCAGGGATTGCGTACCCCCCTTACGCCAAGCGTAGAGATGGTAGGAGTAAAATAGATAGAAGTGCAAAGAGTGCAGGCTGGCTGCTATTTCACTTTTGGCGCTTCCTGAACATTACGTTCGCATTCTCCGGGACACGCATCGAACCTATGGTGCGGGTACGTGGAGCTCGTTTTCCCTCCTCAACTTTGAAGTCATATGTTACGAGGATGTGTGCAAGTAAGGCCTTGACCTCGTTAGCCGCAAAGAAGCGACCAGGGCTGTTAGAGGTATATGAGTGATCTCGATGTGGCCAACACATCAACAGGTCGAGACATAAACAATTACAAACTCACCAAGCATGTCGCCCATATCCGAACGTCAGGTATTCCGCGGAAGTAGAAGTAACTTGCAACCCAGTAACTCCATCGTGCTCACGAAGACTCGAGAAGCGGAAGCCGTCAAATTTCTTGGGATTTGGATAGATCTTTCCATCCGTGTGGATAGCAGTAATCGGGGCAGAGATTAGTGTACCCGCAGGTATGGTGACACCATTGGAAAATGTGAACGGACGTAATGCGGAGCGGGTCAGCCCAACTGAAAAATAGGCAGTAGTGCATCAGTAACTGAGGATTGGCAAGAATAGCTCAACGGACAGACGCCTGCACCACTGATACGTTCGGATTCCCGTAAGAAACTGTCGACCTTGAGCATCTTGTCCATGCCGGCCTTGGTCCAGCCCTCCTCCGCTACCGCAGTCTCAACATCATGGCGGAGGGGTTCAATATATTCCGGGTTCGAAAGAAGATGGTAAAATGCAGTCGTAAATGACTGCATATGATCGCAATTAGTGGCCCATGAGGAGATTGGTATGACTCACGAGAGAGGACGTAAAAATAGCTGCAAAGTTGACCATGAGCAATCGCCGTGCGAAGCCTTCCAGGCATCTTTCTACTCCTCTGGCTTCACTCATCAGCCACATGAGCATGTCATTCTGTTTCTCCACATTAATGATAACATGAGTGTCCAGTGGGTCGACGAACCGGTTTATCATCCCAATTTTCCCCAAATTCCTCCATTCTCGCAAAGCGTTCCTCAACCATGGCTCTGACAAACTTTTCTTGCTGTCGAAATTGCGATGGAAGGGTAGAAATTACGCGTGCAACGATCCTGACTCTACTTCAACAATGCAGACTCATGACAGGAGGTGACATACGGTCTGAGAAGTTTCGGGAACATTTTGAGGATTGTCGCATTTTTTATAACATTAAACGTGAAGTTCAAATTTAGCTTCAGATAGTCTTGGTTTCGGCCTATGAGATACTGATTAAGAGATGATATTGATCGAATGGAAGAGATCTCACGTACAAAGTGGGGCTCCAACAAACACACGATTTGAGGTCGCACAAACCGCTCGTTGTATAGTATCTACGATGGGAACTTTGACCCAATCTGCATTCTATGTGAATACAAGGAAACAGGTCTTGGAATACTAATTTGTCACGTACCATCGCCATGCATGGGGATGGAAGCGTCAAGAGACCTGACGAGTTCATCACGGACCTCTTTGAAAGTGTCCGCTATGTTCCGTGTCAACTTCGTCCGTATTATATCCACATGGTATACATTGTCCAACTCTAATGGGTCCATTGTATATTTTACCTGGAGAAACTAGAAGGAACAATATGGGCACGAGTCAAGCCGCAGCATGCTGGGGAGTATGCGCACCTCGTTCACTGGTACCGCGAACGACATAATATCTTCTGGGGCCTTCCTGATATCTTCGATCACCTCAGGGTTTGAAGCAAATACCATCCACCCCCGAAATGTGGCAATCTTGAATAGACCTTGTCTTGATCGAGTCTGAGAGTTAGATGGTAGGGTCAGCTTGGACTTGGAGCAAACGAAGTCTATATTGACAAGACGGAGGTATTTACTTTCTCATACCCGTAGTTGAGCATAGGAAGGCCATTGAGTTTGAGGCGGAGAGCAGAGAAGTAAGAGAGAATCGGGTCAGAGTACCCGACTGTAGGAATAGCATCAAGCTGAAAACACGATCAGCAGGAAAGGGGAGGACGAAGTGATGTAACGCTGACCAAGGGATCCCTCCGATACCAGCTAGCAAATAGATAGGCTACGAAAAACGACGCAACGAGGAACAACAGCCTGAAGGTGTAGTCATCGACCATGTCGTCAGAAGAGTTTGGGCTGAACTCGGTGGGTCAACTCGGTGGTTGTTCAGAGACTAGAGGCAAGCGTGGGTGTATTTGTGTCCCCATGCCGCGGCTTGTGCATTTATGGAATTGGGTTCTTCGTTATCAAAGTGGGCGAAACGTGGCATTTCCGTGCTGAGTAATCATCGCCATTTTCTTCGGGAAATTGCGATGTGGTCGTGATGCGTCGTAATACATGCAATCCTTCGTAAGACATGTCGTAGCGTTATGTCTAGACTTATTGATGTGCTTTATATTATACTGCGTTGTGACCTCAATACAACACCATGGACTATTTGTTATGGAGAGATATTGTAAGATGTGACCTTTGGCCTAGTTCGTTGTGGTGTGGTTGTGGCTGATTCCATTGGCATGCACTGGTCGTGCTAATGGTTTCATGATGGGGGTGTGACCATAGGGGCCAGTGGTCACATTGGAGTTGTAATTGGTTGTGTCGGTCAGTGCAAGTGGTCGTAGTGTCAGTACATTAGGTTATGAGGGTTGGTGTGGAAGGTCATGTTGACATACAGCTGCCGCTCTCTGTGGTCATAGTCTCAATGTGTCTTGAAGTGGTGGCTGAGGGGGGCAGTTGTACCGTCAACATATCTTGGAGCAATGGCTGGTGGGTAGTGTCATAACGTGATATGGCACACCTTATGGGAGGATGTGACGGTTGTGGGGTTTAGTGTTGTCGATACAATGGCTTGCAGATGTCGCTGCCATGACAGTCAAGTTGCCATGGCCACTTTGTAGGATGTAAAATTTCTTCATATTGATATTGTATTTTACAAAAAGAATGTACTGTACATGACATCACTGTGCCGCCATGTGTCACCACTACACCTGCTCCTGCTGCCGCCAATCATCCTACCACCATTCATCAAGCCCACTGCTACCACCATCACATGCATCACATCCGACATGCTGTTGGTTGGTATCATTAGTTGTGGCAGATGACAAACTATCGGTAGACTTACAATGTTTGTTTGGGACCTATGCAGAGGTAGAAGGGTGCGGAAGATGACAGCACTCGAATCGAAAGCAAAATTATGCGCATGTGTGCATGTGTGCGAGCGAGCATGCATGTGTGCACAGGTAATGGTGTGGAACTGCGGCAAAAGAGTAAGCATGTATAAAGAAGGGAAGGGGAAGGGACCTACAAGTTCAAGTAAGTGGAAGGATTGCATGGGCAGGGACGTGACAGCAAATCAAGGGGCACTACAGTCTGTTAGATGCGGGACAGGTAGTTAGGCAGCAGAGTATCACGTGACCTGGTTGTGAGGTGACGACAAGGCCACAACACATGGAACAACGGGCTGGTCTTGCGGCCAGTAGGCCCATGTGGGCAGAGATCAGTGGAAAGGTGGCTTGCATCCTAGCCAGCAAGTGGGATGGCCCATGAGCATCCAAGAGACGGCAGCATTGTTACAGGTTCAGGATGAGACCACAAGTGAGACCGGGAAAAAATACTATAATAAAAAAACAAAGCTATCAATGTGGACACTCAGGACGCAGCCACCAGTAAGATAGTTACTGCAATACATGACAGATGCTAGTCGGAGATGATGGTGGTGGGACAGGACAGAGAGGCTGGATGAGAGTCGTTGGACGGAGAGGAAGCAAGATTCAACATAAAAAGGGAGCCGAAAGAGACTTCCCACGCTCAGACCAATCAACAAAAAGTCCGACTTGTAATATTTTGACGAAGTCCTCATGCATCGCAGCGCTGCTCATGTAGCACCACTGAGTCAAGGAAGTTATTGCTGATATGGTGTATCAGCAAGATCATTATTGCCCAAATTTTTTTTCATACTTGTGCAGGCTGGTGGTTCGATTGCGCGTGGTGCATATTTTTGCCAATCATGTTCCTCTTAGTAATCAAACCACTTACTTGGCCACGTCGGTGTGATGGCTTGAATCAAGGTTCGACTCGGAATCTCCGATGCAAGTATGCACTCGATGGCGTCCATGTGGATTGGAAGGTGGGATAGAGGCATGGGGCTTAGTACATTACAACCCTTCCCATCATATTCCCTTCGTAATTGAGATACGATGCCATACCTGATGATGCTATAATGGTATTGTATTCACTACTGCCACAACACATGTATTACAAACTAAGCAAAACTCGCATTACAAGGACATGGTGAGCTTTCAGTGGTTGTGGCGGAGTCATTAAGCACACTCAAAGATTGTGTAGCCGCCACTAAAGTGCCGTGACTCATGTTACACGTCTTAGGTATTACAGCGGAAACACGATACATGTGATGGAATACAGTAATTCTAGCACTGTTGTAACGAAAACACAAATGTCACATGGTTACCAAAATCTTCACGATTGCAGTGATGTGTCATATCGCGCTATAACTTTCGCGAGAAAATGGCGATGATCGCACAATCAAATTCTTGTATATAGATATTGCGCCGCACTATCATTTCGGGGCCCGGTGGATATCAGAAAGGCTATGCCGAGTAGGGCGAGGAAAGCAGTAAGATATCAAGACAGAGTGGTGATAGTGACTTGAAAGTAGAAGGTGCAGCCTTTGATACAGTGGTGTTATGTTCGAATGACTCATGGCGATCATGCAAGTGCCGACTTGCGCGATATCGATGAAATCACTTTCACCTAGACCCTAAGGTGGATCTAGAAACACCACGGATATGCATCCGCCCGTTGTTACCAGCTTCTCAGGCAGTTCGTGATGCACCACGATGCATGATCATGTGTGCGTCATGAGGCTGTTCTTGGAAGTTGCAAATCACCCAGCCATTCACATGATGTGTGTGCCGAGTCTATGGCACCAACAGTCGAGATCTTTACCTGAATCACACTCCCTGCTGCCGACATACAAAAGTGGATATATTATGAGCCACTACTACAGGTGTCGTGCGGCTTGGTTCAAGTTTCAATTTGGAAGGCCATTCACAGGAACCTGAGCAGCGATTCACAGGAAGTCGTGCTTGAGGTTCAACCCAACTCGAAATTCGAAACAACGCTTTCAGTAGCCTTCACGTCTTCGTATCGTACAGATCGACCCCATAGACTACATACTAAAGTCAGAACGAATCAAAATCAGTACATCAGCCCACGCAAGTCAAAACACGTGAATAAGTCAACTAATCCATATCCCTACATCTCCATCGGCACGTTAATAGCTCAAATCGAAGATGGCCTTCTCTCCAAGCCTGGGAATAGACCTGAGGTAGTATGAGGTACTGTAATGCACTGGTACACGCCCAGTCCCCCTTCGCATAGTATTGGAACAAATAGATAGAGATGCAAAAGTAAAAGCCTGGCTGCCACTTACCGAAAGACTCGGATACGGCCGTTCACCTTTGGCGCTTCCTGAACATTACGTTCGCATTCTCCGGGACACGCATCGAACCTATGGTGCGGGTGCGTGGAGCTTTTTTTCCCTCCTCAACTTTGAAATCATATGTTACGAGGATGTGTGCAAGTAAGGCTTTGACCTCGTTGGCTGCAAAGAAGCGACCAGGGCTGTTAGAGGTATATGAGTGATCTCGATGCGGCGAACACATCAACAGGTCGAGACAAAATCAAAGCAAAAACTCACCAAGCATGTCGTCCATATCCGAACGTCAAGTATTCCACGGACGTAGAAGTTACTTGCAGCCCAGTAACTCCATCATGCTCACGAAGATTCACAAAGCGGAAGCCGTCAAATTTCTTGGGATTTGGATAGATTTCTCCATCCGTGTGGATAGCACTAATCGGGGTAGAGATTGCCGTACCCGCAGGAATAGTGACACCATTGGAAAATGTGAACGGACGTAATGCGCAGCGGGTCAGCCCGTCTGAAGATAGGCAGTAGTGCATCAGTAACTGATAGGATTGGTTAGAGATGCTCAACGGACAGGTGCCTACAACATTGATACGCTGGGATTCCCGTAGGAAACTGTCGACCTTGAGCATCTTGTCCATGCCGGCCTTGGTCCAGCCCTCCTCCGCTACCGCAGTCTCAACATCATGGCGGAGGGGTTCAATATATTCCGGGCTGGAAAGAAGATGGTAGAATGCACTCGTAAATGACTGCATACGAACACAATTAGATTAGTGGCCCATGAGGAGATTAGCGTGGCTCACAAGAGACGTCGTGAAAATAGCTGCAAAGTTGATTGTAAGCAATCGCCGTGCGAAGCCTTCAAGCGATCTTTCCACTCCTTTGGCATCACTCATCAGCCACATGAGCATGTCATTCTGTTTCTCCGCATTAATGATAACATGAGTATCAAGTGATGTGGGTCGACGAACCGGTTTATCATCCCAATTTTCCCCAAATTCCTCCATTCTCGCAAAGCGTTCCTCAACCATGGCTCTGACAAATTCTTCTTGCTGTCGAAATTGCGATGGAAGGGTAGATATCAGGCGTGAAACGATCCTGACTCTAATTCAACGATCCTGACTCATGACAGGAAGCGGTGACATACGGTCTGAGAAGCGCCGGGAACATTTTGAGGATTGTTGCATTTTTTATAACATTAAGCGTGAAGTTCAAATTCAGATTCAGATATTCTTGGTTTCGGCCTATGAGACACTGACTGAGACAATATTGGTCGTATGGAAGAGATCTCACGTACACAGCGGAGCCCCCACAAACACACGATTTACGGTCGCACAAACCACATGTTGCATAGTTTCCATGACGGGAACTTTGACCCAATCTATATTCCACATGAATAACGTCTTGGAATACTAATTTATCACGTACCGTCACCATGCGTGGGGATAGAAACATCAAGGGATCTGACGAGTTCATCACGGACCTGTTTGAAAGTGTCCGCTATGTTCCGTGTCAGTTTTGTCCGTACTATATCCACGTGGTACGAATTATCCGCATCTACTAGGTCCATTGTATATTTCGTCTGGAGAGACTAGAACGATCGATGTGAGTACGAGTCAAGCCTCAGTGTGCTGGGGGGGTATGCGTACCTCCCTCACTGTTACCCTGAACGACAGGATATCTTCTGGAGCCTTCCTGATATCTTCGATCAGCTCGGGGTCCGAGGCAAACACCATCCACCCCCGAAATGAGGCGATCTTGAATAGACCCTGTCTTGAACGAGTCTGAGAGTCAGATGGTAGGGTCAGCTCGGAGCAGGCAAAGACTGTATTAACAAGACAGAAGTATTTACTTTCTCATACCCGTAGTTGAGTATGGGAAGGCTATTGAGTTTGAAGCGGAAAGCAGTCAAGTAAGAGAGGATCGGGCCAGAGTATCCGACGGTAGGAATAGCATCAAGCTGAAAGCCCGATCAGCAGGGAAAGGGAAGGATGAAGTGATGTAACGCTAACCAAGGGATCCCTCCGGTACCAGCTAGCAAATAGATAAACTACGAAAAACGATGCGGCGAGGAATGACAGCCTGAAGGTGGAGTCATCGACCATATGGGCAGAAGAGTTTGCAGTGGGTTGAACTGGGTGGGTCAACTCGGTGGTTATTCAGACCAGAAGCAAGAGCGGGGTGTATTTGTACCCCCCCACGGCTGTTTATGTAACTGGGTTCTTTGTTATCAATGTCGAGAATTCATGTTGCTGGCCCGTGGGCCAAACGTGGCACTTTTAACTTGAAGATGCCGAGCCTCGGAGCAACGGCACAATCCATCACATCAGATTCTTGTCTATAGATATTGCGCCGCACTATCATACCGGGGCCCGGTGGATATCAGAAGGGCTACGCTAAGCAGGGCGAGGAAACCAGATATCAAGACAGGTGTGTGGTAACTTGAAAGTGGTAGAATGTGCACGCGAGCGCCCGGCGGCCTGGGATAGTGTTCGAATGGCGATTATACTACAAGCATCGACTCGGACTTGCGATGAGCCATTTCACCCAAGCAGTAAGGTGGATCTGGAAACTTGATGGGGATGTCGAGCCGCATCCGCCCATTGTTCGTGATGCTTGGATGCACCATGATGTACTCAAGTACTAGAGACTGTCCTTCAAGTTAGTTGCAACTCGCCCAGCCATAACTGAAGTCACATGAAATGTGCGCCTCCTCCGATAATAATATGTAATTTATAAAGATAATAAATTTAAGTGGTTTCAAGTAAAGTAAGCACCTGAATCACACCCTCTGGCACCGCACCGACATACGAAAGAGGGCCTATCTTGGGGCCTATGATGAGCAACTACGTTTCAATCTGGAAGACGATTCACAGAAGCCTAAGCGGCTTAAGGTTTAAACCGACTCGAAACTCGAGACTACACTTTCATTAGTAGCCCATACATCTTCATATCGTGCAGATCAACCCGATAGACTACATACTACTAAGAACGAATCATAACGAATCAAAATATCAACCCACGTAGGTCAGAACAAGTGAATACGTCAACCAAGCCATGTTACGTCTCAGTTGACACATGGACAGCCAAAATCGAAGATGAGCTTTTCTCCAAGCCTGGGAACAGACCGGAGGTAGTATGAGGCACTGTAGGGCACTGGCACACGCCTAGTCCCCTCACATCACATACTGATGGGACAAATAGATAGATATGCAAAAGAATAGCCTGGCGGCCCCTCACCAGAAGAGTCACGAGCCGACCCTCAACAACATTTCACTTTTGGCGCTTCCTGAACATTACGTTTGCCTTCTCCGGGACACGCATCGAACCTATGGTAAGGGTACGTGGAGCTCGTTTTCCCTCCTCAAGCTTGATATCATATGTTACGAGGATGTGTGCAAGTAAGGCTTTGACCTCGTTGGCTGCGAAGAAGCGACCAGGGCTGATTGAGGAATATGAGTAACCCCAATGCAGAGAACACATTGACAGCTCGAGATAAAAACAATAACACAAACTCACCAAGCATGCCGCCCATATCCGAACGTCAGGTATTCCGCGGACGTAGAAGTAACTTGCAGCCCAGCAACTCCAACTTGCTCACGAAGCTTCGCAAAGCGGAAGCCGTCAAATTTATCAGGGTTTGGATAGATTTCTCCATCCGTGTGGATAGCGGTAACTGGGGCGGCGATTACTGTACCCGCAGGAATAGTGACACCATTGAAAAATGTGAACGGACGTAATGCGAGTCGGGTCAGCCCAACTGAAAATAGGTAGTAGTGCATCAGTAACTGAGGTTCAGCTAGAATAGCTCAACGGACAGACGCCTGCACCACTGATACGTTCGGATTCCCGTAAGAAACTGTCGACCTTGTGCATCTTGTCCATGCCGGCCTTAGTCCAGCCCTCCTCCGCTACCGCAGTCTCAACATCGTGGCAGAGGGGTCCAATATATTCCGGGTTGGAAAGAAGATGGTAGAATGCAGTCGTAAATGACTGCATATGATCGCAATTAGTGGCCCATGAGGATATTAGTTTGGCTCACAATAGAGGTCGTGAAAATAGCTGCAAAGTTGACCAAGAGCAATCGCCGTGCAAGGCCTTCAACGGATCTTTCTACTCCGTTAGCTTCACTCATCAGCCACATGAGCATATCATTCTGTTTCTCCGCGTGAATAATAACATGGGATCTAGTGATGTGGGTCGACGAACCGGTTTATCGTCCCAATTTTCCCCGAATTCCTCCATTTTTGCAAAGCGTTCCTCAATCATGGCTCTGACAAATTCTTCTTGCCGCCGAAATTGCAATGGAAGGCTAGATATCACGCGTGTAACGATCCTAACTCCAATTCAATGATACAGACTCATGACAGAAGGTGGTAACATACGGCCTGAGAAGATTCGGGAACATTTTGAGGATTGTCGCTTCTTTTATTACATTGAGTGTGAAGTTCAAATTCAGATTCAGGTAGTCTTGGTCTCGGCCTATGAGACAGTGATTAATATTGGTTGAATGGAAGAGGTCTCACGCACACAGCGGGGGCCCCACAAACACACGGTTTGCGGTCGCACAAACTACAAGTCGCGTAGTTTCAATGACAGGAACTTTGACCCAATCTGTATTCCACATTAATACAAGGAATCCCGTTTTGGAATACTAACTTGTCACGCACCATCGCCATGGACGGGGATGGAAGCTTCAAGAGACCTGACAAGTTCATCATAGACCTCTTTGAAAGTGTCCCCGATGTTCCGTGTCAATTTCGTCCGTATTATATCCACGTGATACGAATTATCCAAATCTAATTTCTCCATTGTATATTGTGTCTGGATAAACTAGAAGGATCGATATGAGTACGAGTCAAGCCTGAACATGCTGGGGAGCATACGTGCCTCCCTCGCTGGTACCCTGAACGAGAGGACGTCTTCTGGGGCCTTCCTGACATCTTCAATCAGCTCAGGATCAGAAACTAGCACCATCCACCCCCGAAATGTGGCAATCTTGAATAGACCCTGTCTTGAACGAGTCTGAAAGTCAGATGGTAGAGTCAGCGTGGAACAGGCGAAGATGACTGTATTTCAAGACAGCTTACTTTCTCATACCCATATTTAAGCATGGAAATGCCATTGAGTTTGAGGCGGAGAGCAGAGAAGTACGAGAGAATTGGGTCAGAGTATCCGACGGTAGGAATGGCATCAAGCTATGGACCGTACAAGTCGATCAGAAGTGGAGAGTGGAGGACGAGGTGATGTGATGCTGACCAAGGGATCCCTCCGGTACCAGCTAACAAACAGATAGGCTACGAAAAACGACGCGGCGAGGGACGACAGCCTGAGGGTGGAATCGTCGACCATGTTGTCACAAGAGTTTGAGTTCAATTCGGTGGGTCAACTCGGTGGTTGTTCCGACAAGAAGCAAGCTCAGGCTGTATTTGTATCCCCCCCGCGGCCATCATGTGCGTATATTTAACTGGGTTCTTTGTTATCAATGTCGAGAATTCATGTTGCTGGTGGGCCAAACGTGGCACTTCTAAGATGCTGAGTAACGGCACTATCCATCACATCAGATTCTTGTATATAGATATTGCGCCGCACTATCATATCGGGGCCCGGTGGATATCAGAAGGGCTACGCTGAGCAGGGCGAGGAAACCAGATATCAAGACAGAGGTGTGTTGGTAACTTGAAAGTAGAATGTGCACCCGAGCGCCTGGAATAGTGTTCGAATGGCGGTCATATTACAAGCGCCGACTCAGGCCTGCGATACAATCATTGGGCCATTTTACCCAAGCCCTAAGGTGGATCTGGAAACTGCATGGGGGTGTCGAGCCGCATCCGCCCATTGTTCGTGATGTTCAGGCTTGGATGCATGACGTACTAGAGATTGTCCTTCATTGCAACTCCGAGTCACACGGCCATAACTGAAGTCACATGAGATGTGCGCTTCTCCATGGCGAGACCGTCACCTGAATCACACTCTCTGGCACCGTGACTGCACCGACATACTAAAGTGGACCTATTATGAGCAACTACGCATCAATATGGAAAGCGATTCACAGGAGTCTAAGCAGTGATTCGTGCTTGAGGCCTGAGGCCTTGAAGTTCCACCCAACTCGAAACTACGCTTTCAGTGTAGCCTATACATCTTCATATCGTACAGACCGACCCGATAGACTACATACTACTGAGAACGAATCAGAACGAATCAAAATCAATATATCAACCCACGTAAGTCAAAACAAGTGCCAGTGAACACGTCAACCAAGCCATGTTACATCTCAGTTGACACATTGACAAAAGAACATCAGCAAAATCACAAGTCCCCTTTTCGGCCCTTCTGCAGCTTCCGGCAGGGCCGGAAGGGCCGGAAGCTGGGAAGGGCTTGCCCCTTCCGGAAGGCATGGCCTAGATCTTCCAAAGAGCTGCTGGAAGGGCTAGCGCCTTCTGAAGCTCTGCCAGAAGGGCTAATACCTTCCGAAGCTCTGTCTGAAGGGCTGAGCCTTTGTGAAAAGGTTGGGTGAAAGGGGCAGGAAGGTCACACTGAAGGTCCGTTTAAACGCGCACAAACCACTGGATTGGAATATAAACGATTGGAATAGGGTATACATGCAGTAAACTACGAAATTTCAGTCATCGGATAGATCTGAATCGTCATCCCGCAGCTCTGCCACCACAGCAGCTTGAGAGGAGTCCGAGTCCGTGGCAGCTACAGCTGCTGCCGCCGCCGCCTTCATGTTTTTGCGCCTCCCACTTGCCAGTGCAGCTGCGAATATCTTTTCCCACTGCTTATCCTTCAACTTCGAGACAATGGTGACGAGATTAGATGTAGAGTTGACACGGATGGTGCGACCTTCCCGTGTTTCAATGTGGTCCCCCCAGTTTGCTTTCGAGTACTCGTTCAAGGGCCTTATGGGCTTTATCATCTCGCCCGTCTCCCACCACGATATAGCCCGTTTTGCCTATATATCATGAATTTCGGCAAGGTGTGAATTAGTATGATGTGGGTGGACTTACGGCTTGGATCGAATGAACAAGCGCTCCAATTGGCTTCTTCTTGGAGCGGTCCCTTTCATCAATGAGGGATGACCATGCGACGTGTGTTGCGAATATGGCAGCGATGAGTGGAGACTGAAAAATGCCCTAGTAAGAACAAGTTGAGAAGTAAGCGAAGCGGATGCGTAAATGGTAGCACGAAAAGAACCTTGGCCTTGAGCTGAGATTCCTCGTCTTCTGGCTCAATGTACGTCGAATAATAGAAAGGTCGGCAGGTGTCATCGCCAGTAGACAGTGCCCATTCGCACCACCAAGATCGGGACGCCGTGTCATTTGTTGGGAGGTCGTTGAATGTGATCTCCTCGAGTGCCTCTAAGCCATGCTCACCAAACCTTTTCCTCCACTGGGAGACCCGATCCTCAATCTGCTTCAAAGAATCAATATGCAGCACATCACCAGTCATGAACACGTCACCAGCTTGAGGACAATAATTCCGTCCTTTGACCCAAAATCGAGGGGTTGTTCTTGAGGGAATACGCGCATCCACAGTCCCTGAATGTCATCGTCCGCTAGTTGCTCCCAGGCAGAAAGAGTCCCAAGGAGTTCATAGAGTCGGGGTGTGAGCTTCGTGGTGAAGTCGCTCTGGAGGTGACGAGGGAGATCACTATGACGAATATCACCTTTCTTCCGCCACACGTGGGCGGCCGCAGCGTGGGAACTTGTCTTTGGCTTGACGAAGCTGGGAACTGAAGTAGTGGGAACAATGCGGGCCAAAGAGTGGATCTGTTCGGAGACATGTGAGCAGCAAAGTCAAGGATCGTGCCAATACTTACTCCCGTTTCCGAGGCCTTTGATCTCCCTCCATAGTAGCTCCTCAGAGTCTCTGCGTGCATTGCATTTCCAGTCAGGTTCCCATGCTCTTCCCTCTCTCCAGCGTCATCCGTGATCCCCCCCTCGCACTCGTCATCAGAGTTTGGCTGGGTTGTCGGCCGACTTGAGCCTGTGATGGACACACCGGAGCTTACAGAGCGAGGGTAGTCATCACCCGCTGTTGTTGAGTTGACACTGTGCATCGGAGTCTGAGGCTGCCTGTCATCTGAGTCGTCTTCAGCATCAACGCATGTCCTTTTGACCCAGTCGTCATGGAGGCCCGCCTTAGATTTCTTCGCCTTCTTCTGAGGGTATCTGCGATCAACATTGCTAACACGAAGTATGTATCAGTATTGGCTCCGAGATCTGTGAGACACTCACAACTCTTCTTGATTCTCGCTAGCCTTGCGTTTCGGGTTCTTACCATCTTCCGAAGTGCTTTTGCCTTGTGCCGACTGGACCTGCATCCGGAGCTGCCTGTCATCTGACTTCTTTTTCCCTTTCCTTTTCTTCCAGTTCAGGTCTTCGTCACTGGATTCATCTAGGACAGGCTCATCGTCTTCATTGTTGACTAACCCATTGTCATCAGGTCCCCCAGCTGTGTCGGGCTCATCCTTGTTACTCAACTCCTCCTCCTCTGAGGATCTAGCTCCCTTGTCTGGGCGTGCTGGTTTAACACAAAATCGTTTCAGAAAGAATGCCATACCTTCTGGTACGACTGCCAGCGACTTCTTGGCAGTGGCACGTAGCACCCTTTTCTGCATGCTAGGGGGGGGATGATGTGCCGTGGAAAGCTTCTCCTTGAGCTGGGCTTCCATGTGCTTCTCTAGCTTGGCTGTAGCTTGAATAGTCTCTGAGCGCATGCATTCTTTCTCTGCCAGCACACGGGCTTTCTCGGCTTTCTCGGCTTGTACCTCCTGGGTTGACCGCCTTGGGCGTGGCTGATCTGGTTTACCTGGGTGTCTCTGAGATTCCTTATCTCGGGCACGGAGAGCCCTGCCTGGAAGGGGGGTTTTCGACGACATAGCAAGGAGGAGCAAGCGATAGTCGCAAGATAGTTTCAATTTTTTCCCCACACGCTAGTGTACCAATAAACAAAGTCATGTGAGTCCTCTTCACAACCAACTATTCCCGATTTGAAGATTCGTTTTAGGTTCAATTTAGGATAGTCTGAACGTGGTTGCAGCCTCAGGTCACTTTGGAATCGTATCTTCCCACAGGTTCCTCATGCGTCCATCGTCGAACGCTCGCTCACACAAGAGGAACATTCATTTGGCAATCCACAAGGCACGGACATGGAGGTGACTCTATATGACTTGGCAATGCTTTGTCTTCGGATACTGTCTTGAGGTCATCTGCCTTGATGCCGGATGAACTGAATCAACTTGGCTCCCATCAAAGCTGAGCCTCAACGAGGCGTCCACACACCCTCAGCAATCGTCTGTCGATCTCGTACGCTGCAGGCACCAAGCATCTTGTCATCAATGCTGAGACCGTGGAAAGGTTCAAGATCCTAAGGAGCGATGGTTGGGTTGAGAAGGACGACGCAAATGAGTTCAACGGCATCATTGTTGGTTTCTCACACTTCATCAGCATCTTCCTGGACTAACTCGTAATGGGAACAGATCTAATGCCTGCCTGAAACCGAAACAAATACTCGCCACTTGAAACGCCTTCTGCTGTTGTCGAAGCTGACCCAACAGTTCCACCATTCTCGAAGGCCAATGTTCCCTCTGAAGTGACTTTGCTTGTCCATTTGGACACAGAACACCCCTTATCCGAGCCAAATGGGTCAAGTTTTGTCATTTACCTCTGTGAGCACAATCCCGACATTCTGTAACGGTTCGCTAACCGTTAGTCCGACTTGGACGATTTTGAGTGGCTTGCAACACGTGACTGGGTTTCTCGGACACTAGGCCGGCTAACACTAGGTCCCCTTAGAGTGAAAAGGGCGTGACAGCACCTCCACTAAGTTGATGATGAAAGAGTAGAGATGAAGAAAGAGAAAGAAGAGATAGAAGTTAATCGACGAAAGGCAGACGAGAAAGGAGGAGAAAGAGAAACTGTGATAGCGAATTGAAGAAGACCAGGATGAGGATCCCTGGTCTTTACTAGGCGACTTAAGTACACGTGAGACTCGCTTTAAAGCGGAGTCTGAACTACACTGTGAGTCACGAACCCTAGTACAACTATCCTAGGAATACGTCATGTCCGTGAGCATGTGGTACTGGAGAACAATAATGCCTTTGACAGCGTGTGAGTCTGCGCTACTACGATGATCCGACCCCTGTCCATGACTAATGTAAGCTGACGATCGTAGTCATTACCGATTTGTCAGTCCACTTCTGAGGCAGTCCGTGACATTATCCCCTTTTCAGGGTAAACGCCCACGTTCTACCGACCACGCAGTAAGCGCGGTTACTCGCCTGTCCCGCCGCATCTCTTCTTCGATCCGATGCACCGCCCACGCTTCTTCCAACCGTGTTCGACACGCCCGCTGGTCCACTGCCATTACAAAGAGCCTATCCTCAATTTGCCGGATAGACTCCTGTGCTGCCTTGATCTTCTTCACCAGTCCGCGCCATCTCATGACCTCCGCAGTCAACGAGCGATCACCTACGTGTGCGATAGCTTCGTCGACCATGATCCAGTCCGGGTAGCTGCGGTCTAACAGACGCAGTTCGTCGGACCCAATCTCGGGTGTCCTTCCAGTCCGGTCTGTAGCGGCCGCGGCATGGATTTCCCCCCGATGTACGGGTCCATCCATGGCCATCCGCGCCTCCACGTAGGGGTTGTCGGTCATGTGGACTTTGATGTATCTGGCAGGAACTTGTCGACCCGTCGCATCTAAGATAGTGAAAGGGACGTAACTTGTCCCTTGGTTATTTTCGTACCCCTGCGCTGCTGGCGATAGGGGTCGGCGCGATGCTTGTGCACCTCGCTGCGCATGGCGCGGGTGAGCGGGCGGCACGGTGTAGTGTACAGCGACGGGTTGCCGTTGTCTTCCTCTTTGACCTCGGCCACGTCGTAGACCCATCCCTTCGGCAACTTGTCGGTCTTCGGGGTAGGGAGGCGGTACTTCAGGGGAATCTTCACGACGGACTTCGAGGGCGTTGGCAATGTTGTCCGCCAATGACATGGCTTCTTCACGAGTGAGGCGAAAGTGCGCCATTGCGCCGGTGCTAGTGGATGGTGCGGGGACGGGGACGGGAGTGACTGGAGCTGGGACTGGAGTGGGGACTGGAGAGTCGTGGCCATGGCAGTATTCTCTTGGGCCAGCGCACTGAGAGCAGTATCCGATATCAGAGGGTGACACCGGGCTAGAGGAAGCATGCCGGCCTGGCGGCGCCTGCGATTCTTCAGGTCGTGCTTCTTCCGTGCCTCCAGCAGTTGTTCCCGATGCCACTCTCGCGCTGTCAACATCCCCAGTGACAATGGCTTCGGGCACCCGAAGTGTAAGGACGTGGTCGGGTTCAGCTGCAGCGCGAGATTCGGCTGCGTCTGCCAGGGTGAGCTGCCGGAAGGCGTTAGCAATGGTGTCGGCGGATGAGGAAGGGGGTCTGGGTTCGAATGGGGTTGCCTGCGCCCTAAGGGCGGATTCAGTGCGGGCTGTGGCCATTCGCCTGATATCGTCGTAGATGCGGTCGATGACTGCATCTTCTGCCCCAGAGGCGGAGTCAGCGTACGCTCCAGCAGTAGGTTCATCGGCAAGGTCAGAGCGTCCATTGGATGACATGTATCGGAGTGCGTGTTGAGAGAGGAGATGAGAATGTTGGAGAGCTGAAGGGTAAGGCAACCTAGCGGATGAGAGTCGCCTTATATGTGTTTCTTTGGCGGGGTTTAAAGTTTTGAACTCCCGCACTTTATCATCAGCGAATACGTCATCCTTATCAACCCACATGTTATCCGAGTCTGGGTAGCCTTCCCATTTGACCAAATACTGGAGTCGCCGTCTTCTGCCGAACTTCCGAGATGTTACGTTCTGATTACGAAGCATCGGTGTATCACATGAGTTGGGACTATCATGTGATTATGATGTCATTAGTTCCGGACTATTCTACCTTCTTCCATAGGACGAGTCATAATGACTCATACTATTACAGAGACTAGTAGTATTAGTGGAGTCATAGCGTCATAGGTGACTCATCCTAGTATTATGACTCAGTAGTAGTGACTCATGTACTTAGTATATAAACTGTACTACTAGCGAACTTAGACCTTAGGTCTGAGTTCTTGTATCAATCAGACATCTCTACAACGCCTTTGGCCAGGAGCAGCATAAGTCCAGTCGACTTCCCCTGCCTTTCCTATCACAGACTTAGCTCTGTCATCACCGATTCCGCGAGGGTATAGAGTCCCACGCCGTCAACATAGGGTCATACAAACCCTATCAGCGACCTGGTTATCCGCATCCGTCTGAAGTTACCCACAAGCTGCGGACCCAGTTGATCCGTATCCAGCAGAATAACTTTCGTCACAGTAACCTAGCTCCAGTCGAGCAGAGCGGTCCGTCTAACCGTAACATTAACTCAGACCTCTGTACCACTGTGGCGAATCCACGACCCAACACGATCACCACCTACGTTACACGTAGGGGGGAACAGAACGTCCCTAAACGATACCTCAAGGAGGCCGAGTGGCTGGACAAAGAATACGGTTGGGGATACTATACTACCAGCAACGATCCCAACGACGACGACACACTTATCGCAATCGATTTCGATTTCGGATCTCTCCAGTGGGGAGTTACTAGAAAACTTCCTGATAACGGAGGATTCGCAATCGAACGCCCAGCACCAATCAAATTGGGACTTCGGATTTACGACGAAGAAAGAGTCGACCGAAGCCGTTGGGGATCATTGGACGGAGAAGCAGACGACGAAGAAGAGCAACCCCGCAACGAATTCAAGTTCGGTAGCGACCACGCAGATACTCCAGACGAAAACATCGAGATTCCTGCCACTGACGCAGCAGCAGCAGTTGAAGAACAACTTGAGCAGTTGGCTAGCAACATTCCCACCAACGTCTCTACCAAATTCACACCAACCATTGTCTACAAAGCATCGACACCGGCTAGCACAATGGCCTCGATCGCAGCAACTACCACCGTACCTCCAGCAACTATATTGGGCCGAACTACTAGATTTACAGTACCCTCCAACCCCTTCGGAAGTGGACCGCCTCCATCAGGACCTCCTGGCGGAGGAGGAGGCGGACATTGGTCAAGTCGAGGACCTCCTATGGGAGGAGGACCACCAGGACCCCCAGGACCTCCTGGAGGAGGGGGAAATCCCGGAGGACATGGAGGAGGGGGAAATCCTGGAAGCGGCAAACTTGTAGGACGCGAACCGGAAGTCTTCGATGGAACTAGAAGCAAAACTGAAGGGTTCCTCCAAGAATGGAACATCTACTACGGACTTAACTGGGGAGCTGACGTTATTACTACCCCTTTCACCCGTGCTATGCTGTTCCTATCCTTTATCAAAGGTCCGAATATCCAGGAATGGGTAGCAGCCCAAATCGAATGGCTCGGAGATCAAATGGCCGGAGGAGCTCAAGTCCACAATGAATACTTGTGGCGTACTATTATCGATCGATTCAAAGAGGCCTTCACTGACACCATGAGCATGGAAAAAGCCGAACGAGCTATCAAGGAGATCCGCATGAAAGATGGGGATCTGGATGGATATATAGCCAAATTCGAACAACTTGCTCGAATCGCAGGACACGATCTTAATGCCAAAGGAACCTGGACCATGTTCGCCGAAGGACTCCCCAAGATGCTCCATTATAACATGATTAGTCAGGGAGGAAGGCGCCCAAACTCTTGGCAAGAGTGGACCGAAGGAGCGGTCGAACAACAGCAGAAGTGGCTATACCTTCAAACTTTTTTCAATGGCAAGGTACCCCAGAAGAAGCAAGGCCCAAATCAAAACTGGCGCCAAGGGCAGGGATCCGGTTCTGCGAAGAATTCCAATGCCATGGATCTTACCCCTGGACATATCCGTGCAAGGGGTGCCCTATCAGAAGAAGACCGCGCCAAACTAATGGCTACAGGAGGCTGTTTCCGCTGTAGGAAACAAGGACACATGAGCCGAAACTGCCCTGAAAGGCCTCGTCAGTCACAAGCTCGAGGCAATCAGGAAGAAGAGGCGCAAATTCAAGCTACTAACACAGCTCCACGGAAGTTCGATGCCAAAGGGCTCATTGAACAAATCAAGGAACTCAACGATGACGACAAGGACGTAGTGATCCAAGAAGTCTTCATGAAGAACCGTCAGGATTTTTCCTGAGCTCGAACCCATCGGCCTGGGGGCGAGCAATTCGTAGACTGCAATGTAACTCTGTATATCTTACTCGCTATCGAAGTATGAAAATCCCTGTTTCATTCCGCACGTCACAAGCAATGGCCGACAAAAGCATACTAGTGGACTCAGGAGCCACTGATAATTTTATCGATCCTAGGCTTATCAAACGGCTAGGATTGGGTACCCAGAAACTGGAGCGACCAAAGAAGATCTGGAACATCGATGGGACTAACAATAAGGCTGGCCTTATCCAGGATTATGTGGATCTAGAAGTCCGTACAGGAGATAGGGAAAAACAAATGCGATTCCTTATCACAGATCTAGGGCTTGAAGATCTAATACTAGGATATCCCTGGCTAGCAGCGTTCGAGCCCCAATTCCAATGGAAGGATGCTGTTATCGATACCAAATATCTTCCAATCGTGATCCGATCTTTGGATTGGCGATCGCTCCGGATCAAACCAATCATTTCCCATCTAGATACATCCTTAAACAGGATAGTCACTGAATCCTTATCGGATGTAGAAAAAGATCAAATCGTCCAGGAACTGACACAACAAGGACATAGAAGCGCCAATATCTCTACCCAGTTGGCACAGAATGTCCAACAATACGTAAAAGAAGTTCCGATTCCGCCAGAATACCAGCGCCATCAAAAGGTGTTTAGTGAAGAAGCATCTCATCGATTTCCACCCTCTAGACCTTGGGATCATGCGATCGAGCTGAAAGAAGGGGCACCGAAAGCGTTAGATTGTAAAATTTATCCAATGACACAAGCAGAAGACGAGGCGCTCCTCAAATGGATCAAAGAGGAGAAAGCCAAAGGATACATCCGGCAATCTAAATCCCCTTTTGCTTCATCATTCTTCTTTATTCGGAAGAAAGATGGAAAACTCCGGCCCGTTATTGACTATCGCAAACTCAATGATTACACTATCAAGAACAAATACCCGTTACCACTTATTCCAGGACTTATCGCGCAAGTAAAGGATGCTTGGATCTTCACTAAATTCGATGTCAGATGGGGGTATAACAATATCCGCATCAAAGAAGAAGATATTCATAAAGCAGCCTTTAAAACGAAGTATGGGTTATGGGAGCCAACAGTCATGCCTTTTGGACCTACAAACGCGCCAGCCACATTTCAAGCAATGATGGACTATGAATTTGAAGAAATCATAGAACGATTCAGGTTAAAAGGCACCGAAATTATTATCTATATGGATGACATTCTGATCGCAACCATGGCTAAACTCCAAGATCATCGGGAAGCAGTACATGCAATTCTAGATCAATTAGAAGAACTGGACCTGTACCTAAAACCGGAGAAATGCGTGTGGGAATCACCACGAGTCGATTATCTGGGGCTAATCCTTGAAAAGGGAGTAACTCGTATGGACCCAGCCAAAGTCGCAGGGGTCGGATCTTGGCCTATTCCCACGACAGTAAAACAGGTCCGATCTTTTCTTGGCTTTTGCAACTTCTACAGACCCTTTATTCGTCAATTCTCACATACTGCAAAACCTTTGAATGAACTCACAAGAAAAGACACCCCATGGGATTGGACTCAAAAGTGTCAAGATGCTTTTGAAACCCTTCGTCAAAGGATAACATCAGAACCAGTTCTAATCCAGCCGAATCTGACCAAACCCTTCGAACTGGAAGTAGATGCATCGGGATTCGCCCTAGGAGCGGTACTCACTCAAAGAGGAGACGATGGGAAGAAACATCCTATCGGATATTACTCCACCACTCTAACCGAAGCAGAACGAAACTATGATATCTGGGATCTAGAACTCTTGGCAGTCGTAAAAGGACTAAGACACTGGCGAGCCTATTTGGCAGGATCACCGCACAAAGTTACGGTATATACCGATCATGCTAATCTGTTATACTGGCGACAACCGCAAAAGATTAGCCGAAGGATTGCTAGAGAGGTTCTAGAACTTTCCGAATACGATATCGAACTCCGACATATACCTGGGAATACTAACAGCCGTGCAGATATGCTATCTAGACGCCCAGATTATGATCAAGGAGAACGGGACAACGAAAACATCACAGTACTACCCGATCATCTCTTTGTACGCGCTCTAACTACCCTGACTACACCCCTGATCTACGATCAAGATCTCAATACCCTAAGACCATGGGTAAACCCACATAACCTCAAAAGGATAAATGGGCGCTGGTGGAAGGGCACCGGACAAGTGATTACCCTAGGAAAGGACACGAGGCGACAGATCATCCACGATCATCATGATCTACCCGCCTATGGACACCCTGGGATTTCACGAACTATGAAACTGGTCACAAGATACTATTGGTGGCCGCAAATAGCTAGGGATGTACATGACTATGTCAAGGGATGTGCCGAATGTCAAAGGCACAAGGTCAATACACAAGCAAGGAAGGCACCCTTGAACCCTATCACACCGGAACTTGACGCCCTTCCATTTCAAACAATAGCGATGGACTTTATTGTCAAACTCCCTAGATCAGAAGGATACGATTCCATCCTAACCATAACAGATCATGATTGTTCTAAAGCAGCAATCTTCATCCCTTGCAACGAAACCATTGATGCCGAAGGAGTGGCGGATTTGTACCTTAAGAACGTCTTTGTGCGATATGGACTCCCCTCAAAAGTCATCTGCGACAGAGATCCCCGTTTCATTTCCCGATTCATGCAAACCCTTTGTAAACGAATGGGAATCCGAGTTAACGCGTCTACAGCTTATCATCCCCGAACCGATGGACAATCAGAAAGGTCCAATCAGTGGCTAGAACAGTGGCTGCGACCTTGGACTAACTTCGATCAGGACAACTGGTGTAAACATTTACCTTTTGCGGAATTCGCTCACAACTCCTGGCATAACGAAACTACGAAACGATCCCCTTTCCAGGTACTCATGGGATATCACCCAAGAGCGACCATTACCCCATTCCCCAACTCGTTACCTAGAGTCGAAACGCGGATAGAAGAATGGACGAAAGCAAGACAACAAGTACGAGAAGCAATCCTGATTGCTCAAAAGCGATGGGCGCACTCCAAATACCTTGGAAGGACTTTCAAAGAAGGAGATAAGGTATGGCTTGAAGGGCGCAATCTTCGGACGGAACAACCAACAGCCAAGTTAGCGCCAAAACGCCATGGACCTTTTCCAATAAAGAAAGTCTTATCTCCCATCACTTATCAGCTGACGTTACCTCCAACGTGGAAGATCCATGATGTGTTTCATGTAGACCTTCTAACCCCATATATCGAAACGGACTTCCACGGTCCCAACTACACGAGGCCACCACCTGACCTTATCAATGATGAAGAAGAGTACGAAGTGGAGCAAGTATTGTCATCAAGACGTCATGGACGAGGGCGTAAGGTGCAATACCTGGTCAAGTGGAAAGGGTACCCGGACTCAGACAATGAATGGGTTGATTGGGACAACATGAATGCTGATGAGGCGTTAGAAGACTTTAGAAAGCAGAACCCTCAATCTGTAACACATATAAGACGAGTTCAACAAGCCATGGAAGGACCAACCCCCACATTACACTCGTGGATTTACAGTAACACGTCAATGTCCCAAGATGCTATCTGCGCCGCCTTACCTTATGCTCAGTGCGAAAGCCCCCTCCCCGAGGCCGGAGTCCCGAGTCCCTTACCAAAGACGACAGTTAGCTATGCTGGATCTGAGTACTCGCCCCCCAACAATCATCCGGGACGGGGATGGTATGAAGCTTGGCACGCCATCAACTGTTTTGAACCCTCTAGCTGGCGTACCCCCACTGAATCCCCTCATCGCTCCGCAACCAGTACACCGGACCTTGTCGACCCCACTGCTCCGAGATATACGGAGTTCTCCATTCCCCAAACCCTCATTGGACGAGCAGGAAGTACCCCTCATACACGACTCCTCGACGACCTTGTATCCGAACCCTCCTCTCCCACGCACGCCATCACCACTAACTCCAATTCCGTCCCCTCCCCCGCACGCTCCAATTCCCCACTCCCGATCCCTCCGCAGCTCGACTATCTGGGGGCCGTACTTGATCAAACACGGAGGCTACGCGAAGGACCTCCGATCGCTAGATCCCAAGTTCAAGGTCAAGAAGCCACGGAGGTACAGACTCACGCCGGAGCAGAGGATGGAGGAGGACATCAACCTACTGACGCAGATACCGACGGGAGGGCGGAGATTGACGAGGAAAATGTTTCACCAGTTCGAGAAGCGTGGACGCCACCCCCTGAAGGCTACAACTACAATCTAGGCGACAAGTACGTACCCATGCACATCAAAGGGCCTGACGGCCGCCTATGGCCAGCAAAGTTCACAAAGGTTGAATACACGGACAACCCTCGTGTCTGTGGCTATCGCGCTGGAAGCCCCACTCCCTATTCCGACTACCTATACGCCGACCCCTACTTTGACTTATATCATCGCCCTCGTTACTCCAAGGCAGATCTCTGGTTCCTTAGTCATCGTTACCCATACCGCGATGAGGTAGACTTGGGTCTCCTTGCCCTCAAAGATCAAACCATCAAGGCAGAAGTACGGCGATATAGAGGTTTGGATGCGAGAATCTCCAACCTCCTTTATGACCTCCAGCAGTTGGAGGAGCGCCTAGGACTGACACAGATGGAGAAGGATCAGTGTGTAAGACGACTCGAGCAGGCTAACACACTTGAGAGGATGGCAGAGGCTAACGGACGAAATATGGCAGAAGCACGGGGAAGAGTTACTGAACTCCTACAGGATATGGAACGTGGGCGTTCCACCTGAAAAGGGAGTATTGTTACGTTCTGATTACGAAGCATCGGTGTATCACATGAGTTGGGACTATCATGTGATTATGATGTCATTAGTTCCGGACTATTCTACCTTCTTCCATAGGACGAGTCATAATGACTCATACTATTACAGAGACTAGTAGTATTAGTGGAGTCATAGCGTCATAGGTGACTCATCCTAGTATTATGACTCAGTAGTAGTGACTCATGTACTTAGTATATAAACTGTACTACTAGCGAACTTAGACCTTAGGTCTGAGTTCTTGTATCAATCAGACATCTCTACAACGCCTTTGGCCAGGAGCAGCATAAGTCCAGTCGACTTCCCCTGCCTTTCCTATCACAGACTTAGCTCTGTCATCACCGATTCCGCGAGGGTATAGAGTCCCACGCCGTCAACATAGGGTCATACAAACCCTATCAGCGACCTGGTTATCCGCATCCGTCTGAAGTTACCCACAAGCTGCGGACCCAGTTGATCCGTATCCAGCAGAATAACTTTCGTCACAGTAACCTAGCTCCAGTCGAGCAGAGCGGTCCGTCTAACCGTAACACGAGAGTCCAGAATCTTCTCTACGGAGTATTCTTCTTCCCCGTCCACAAGGTCAGGCACCGGGCGGCTATAATTTGGGCCGTGCGTTATTGTTTCTCGGTACGGTGTGAGAAGATCGATGTGAAACACGGGGTGAATGCTCCACTGCGTGGGAAGGGCCAATTGATAACTGACCGGCGATAGTACCTTGATCACTTTAAATGGCCCATGTCTTCTGGGCGCAAGCTTGGCGGTTGGCTGATTGAGACGGAGATTCTTGCCTTCTAACCATACTTGGTCACCTTCTTTGTATTTGGGCGTATCACGGTGTTTTACCCATGATTGCTGTGCCTTGATCATGAGTTGTTGCGCCGTGTCTCGTGCCTGCTTTAGTTGCTCAAGGCGCAAGGTGACCTGTGGGAGTGGAGAAGGCGCCGATATCCAATCAGCGCGTGGGTTATAGCCCATCAGAAGGAAGAATGGGGACTTCCGTGTGGTGTCACTGGGCCAGTTGTTGTGCGCAAATTGCGCGATAGGAAGATAAGGGGCCCAATTTGTCTGATGGTAGTCGGAGATGAAACGAATGGCGGTCTCGACCCATTGATTTGAGCGCTCGGATTGTCCGTCGGTCCGAGGGTGGTATGCCGTAGAGGGATTACGTTCTATCCCTGTGATCCGGCAGACTTCTTGCATGAATTTTGATATGAACCGGGGGTCCCGGTCGCTGATAACCTTCCTTGGAAGTCCGAAATGGGCGAATACGTGTTGGATGTAGAGGGCGGCGGTGCCTTCTGCATTAATTTCTTCTCGACACGGTATGAAAATAGCGGCCTTTGTGCAGTCGTGATCGGTAATGGTGAGAATGGAGTCATATCCCTGCGATTCAGGGAGTTTAGTGATGAAGTCTAATGCGATAGTTTCAAACGGCATAGCTTCGGGTTTCGGATAAATGGGTCTTAAGGCTGCCTTTGTAGGGCGATTGTTGACTTTGTGACGTTGGCAATCCGCGCATCCTTGAACATAGTCGGTGATGTCCTTACGCATCTGTGGCCACCAGTAATTTCGTTCGACTAGTTGGATTGTTTTACTAATCCCTGGGTGTCCGTGTACTGGTGGGTCGTGGTGAACTTTAATGATACTGCGCTTGCCCTCTAGGTCTTCGGTGACGACTACTCGCCCTCCCTTGTACCATGTGCCATTGAGGCGTTTGAGTTGGTGAGGGTCAATCCACTGTTTGAGACGTTTTTCGTCCTGACGGTGTTGTTGCGTGATGGTTGCGATTGTCCTTGCAAAGAGACGGTCAGGCAGTACAATTACGTTCGTGTTGTCATCCGTTCCTTGGTCGTAGTCCGGCCTTCTGGAGAGTGCGTCCGCTCGTCCGTTGGATGTCCCTTTGATGTGACGGATTTCAATGTTGTATTCGGATAGGCGAAGTACTTCCCTTGCCACGCGTCTGCTGATTTTGTGCGGTTCCTTCCAGTAAAGGAGGTTTTGATGGTCGGAATATACAATGACTTTATGTGGCGATCCTGCGAGGAATGACCTCCAGTTGTCGAGCGACATTACCACTGCCAACAGCTCTAGATCGGCCACATCATAGTTCCGTTGTGCTTCGTTAAGCGTCTTCGAGAAGTACGCAATAGGGTGTCGTTTTCCGTCCTCTTTCTTTTGTAGTAGCACCGCACCGACCGCAAAGCCTGATGCATCTACTTCGAGTTCGAATGGTTTGTCGAGTTCAGGGTGTGCCAGTACTGGTTCACTGGTTACCCTATTTCTGAGTTCGTCGAACGCCTTTTGGTGTCGCTTGGTCCAGATCCATTCGGCGTCTTTGCGTGTGAGTTCGTTAAGTGGTCTTGCGATATGTGCAAATCCGCGAATGAAAGGTCGGTAAAAATTGCAGAAGCCCAAAAAAGATCTGATATCCTTAACTTTGGTGGGCGTAGGCCAATTTTTTATTCCTGCAATTTTGATGGGGTCCATGCGCGTTATCCCCTTTTCAAGGATTACCCCCAGGTAATCCATACGTGGGGCATGGAACGTGCACTTCTCCGGCTTGAAATATAGATCAAGTCGTTCGGCTACTTCAAACACGGCGGACACAGCTTGAATGTGATCTTCTAGGTTGGTGCTGGTGGCGATCGCAATGTCATCCATGTAGATGCGTATCGCGGTTCCCCTAGTGTTCCAATAGTCAATAGTATCACGATATTCGTAGTTCATCATGTTTTGGAACGTAGCTGGTGAATTTTTCAGTCCAAAGAACATAACAAGGGGTTCGAATAAGCTGTATTTGGTTTTAAACGCGGCTTTGTGTTCGTCTCCCTCCTTGATGCGGATATTGTTGTACCCATCTCGTACGTCTAGTTTGGTGAAGATTTGGGCTCCGCTGAGGTCTGTGAGGAGCTCCGTAATAAGTGGTAGTGGGTATTGATTGCTGATTGTGATGTCATTGATGCGCCGGTAATCTTGCACCGGTCGTAATTTGCCATCCTTTTTCTGGATGAAAAAGAACGGTGAGGCGTATGGTGAGATAGAGGGTCTGATATATCCCTTAGCTTCCTGTTCCCTAAGGAATTTGAGCAATCCTTTGTCCTCTTCCTGTGTCATGGGGTAGACTTTGCATGGTAAGGCGTCTGGTGCGCCTGGTTTAAAGTCGATCGCGTGGTCCCATGGTCTTGAAGGTGGGAATCGTGCAGATTCTTCGTCACTAAACAGTTTGCTAAATCGTCTGTACACTTCTGGAACAACGGCTGCGACTTGATTTTGACCTGCTTGGACAGCCAATTCTGTTGCTACTCCTCTGATTGTAGATTGCGTTTCCAGCGTTTGTACGATGGATTGTTTTTCTGTTTCAGTCATTATCGTTGCAATGACTGGACGCTGTCGGTTTACACGTGGGTTAATGGATGAAATGACAACTGGTAATATGCGTTCGTCAATGACTGCGCTTCTCCAGTTGAATCGTGGTTCGAATGTTGCCAGCCACGGGTATCCCAGCAGTATGTCTTCGCTCCCAATATCGGTTATGAGGAAGCGCATTTCCTTGTGAATGCCTTTGGTAAATACGTCTAAATCGAGGTAGTGGGTGATCTCCCCTGATTTATTGGTGGTATTGTCGATGTTGTAGATTTTCTTGGGCGTGGGGAGTTCTCTCAACCCCAACCCTATTTTTGCTGCGAATGTTGCATTCATGAAATTATCTGTTGCTCCAGAATCCACTAGAGCTCGTTTGTCGGCCATGAAGTAACTTGTGCGAATCGAAACTGGAATGCGCATGGATCGATAGCGGGTAATGTACACAGAGTTACAACGAAGAGTCCTCACCCAGGCCGTTGGGTTCAGACATTTTGAAAATCCTCCCTCTTCCACAATTGTTGCATGACGAGGTCTTTAACCTCGTCTTCTTCTTCAGCCACTCCACTCAACCAGTCTTGCGCTTTCTGTTGCGGGGTACGAGTCTCCATGACGCTACGTGTCACGGACGCGTATATCTTTTCTGTTTTCTGTGTTGGAGTCCTTATCATTAGATATGATAAGATGGTTAGTCACATGACATCAACATGTGCATAAGTATTCGTCATCAAGGCACGTGATCCTGGGAAGGACCTGCCTTATCATGCATTAGACATGTGTACGTTATGATTGGTTGGAATGTCATAGAAGGACATGGAACAATAGGGTAATATTGATTACATGCTGTATTAGGTTTCAGTCAGCATTGTTCTATTATTAGGACGACGCGTCAGCGCAAGTAAGCACTTATGACACAGTGATCAGTAATCACAATAGAAGTGCTAAATATAGATACACGACGCGTCAGCTTGTAGTCATTCATACTTACTCAGTAGATTAGTAAGTGACTCATTCCTAGTAGTATATAAGATACCCTGTAGCGTCCTGAGTAGAACCAACTTGTCCTCTTGGTTCTTTACTCAGGTTCGCATTCCTCTCTTGTCTTCCATAGTACCAATCTAACTTGTCCTCTTGGTTCTTTACTCAGACTATTCTCTTGTGTGACACAGCTGTTATTACCTTGCACAAAGGTATCAAGTTCAGCACGCTCCACAGTGAGTAGTTCGGCGCGTGATCTATCTCCGCGTCAGGCTTGAGTCGTCCTTGACAAGCCCGTCTCTATTTCTAGCTTGCTTGACGTAGCCGATAGTCATCCGCTACATTAGGACAAGTTCTCATACTTCGCTCTTGACACCACTCTTCGCTCACCAGCGACACGTATCTTTTCCCTTATTCCCTAGGTGGCTTGTGCACACATAGTCCTAGTACATACACCTCACTTGTGCGCCTGAGGACCAGAGCAGAACGGCCGCTGCAGTGAAAGACCTGCAGACGCGACAGCTACCCTCTGTAATCAGAACATTTGTGAGAGCGCTTCGGCGTGAGAGGCAGCCAACAGGTCGAGGAGACTGCGGCAGACAGCCTTGTGTTCCTGTACTTTTCATTTCAACCCCATTCCTGCTTTTGTCTTTATCGCCGCAGCCTCGCGCCGTGTGTAATCGATCACGGTGTATTGGTCTTGCTTGATAGACATTAGCTCTTCACCTTTCGCTTAGCGTGACGCGGCGATCGTACCCTTGCACTATTGTCCACCCCAGTTTCAAACTGGTTCGCATCATTTCTCGCCTTATAGAGGCATATCGTGCATATCGTCGAAGGAATCGTACTCCTTCATCCACACATTCATCACCACAGGTCTCCGTTCCTATTCGCACACCCTCGCCAATTCCTCGAACCCCATCACCACCTGCGCCGAGCAGATTATATAGCCCTCCGCTGTCAGAAGTTTCCACCGTAAACAATTCAGAAGAATCACTGATTAGTACGGTTGGAAGAAACAGCTACGAGGAAGCAGTACCACCTCGGCCAGACACTCCTGAAGCACCAGGAGAATTTGAGTTCGAATCAGACGACGAAGGCCCACTGCAACCAGGTCTCACAGCAGAGGAACAATATTTCTTTGAGTTTATCTCTAGAGAAATAACAGCCAATCCTCAGACTTGGCCACGTATCGAACACGAATTTCATAACGGTTACATCACAAATACACGCTTCCGCCCACACGATTTCTACTACGGTCATTTCATCGCCCACATTTGGAACGTACCTGTAGAACAACGTGCACCACTCCCATATATTGTTTCTGAGACAGATCTTATTCGTCCAGAACATCGTCCTTTTCCTCACGAAACTAGAGAGCACGAGTGTTACGTCTTTCTTACTATACTGTGCTTACCATACGGACTATCATTGGGACCGTCATCATTACTTCGTCATCACCTTCCCCCATGCACAGACTTTACGCAGATTCGCTTACTTACTATTCGTGACTCATACTTGATTACCTACGTGACTCACACTACTACTGATACTAGTAGTATTCGGACTATGACTCGATCCTCATACGCGCAGTAGTTGTCTTAGTGGCTTTACCAGTACCGGTACTCCTAGTATCTGCTTGGCGACTTGTAGTATATAACCTGTACCCTTAGGACACTTGGACTTTAAGTCTGAGTTCTTGAATCACATCGACTCTTGCACTCTAAGACCTCGGAACCAGAACCACCAAGAACCAGGAGCTGCATAAGTCGTTCGACTTCCCAGTCTCACTCCACTCAGTGACAGCATAAGCCAGTGCGCTTCCCTGTTCACTCATCACCGAGTCCGCACAGAGTACTCCTCTGTGCCTTCGCCACAACGGAACCCCCATACACCATCCCACATCCCAAGGAGCTCACTCATCGACTTCGTACCAACTTGCTCCGGATACGGGAACAGAATCGTCGAGGTAGCCACAGTCTAGAACCGGCTCAAGTCGAGCAACACGTGCCATCGACACGTAACATTAACTCAGACTTCTTGTCCAACGTGGCTACTACTACAGTCGAAAGAAGAGGGGAACGAAACGTCCCTAGAAGATTCCTCAAAGCAGCCGAGTGGCACGAGGACAAATACCTTGGAACAGGCTACTATTGCTCAGACACCGACAGTGACGATCCAGAAGCTCTCATTGCAGTTGACTTTAATTTCGAAACCTTGCAGTGGGGACTTACTGAACAAACCGGAGATCACTATACTATCACCAGACCTGCGCCTGTCAAATACGGACTTCGAATCTTCGACGAAGAAAGAACTGATCGAAGCAGGTGGGGACCAACAGACGGAGCAAACCCTGATGACGACGAAACCGAACCTCTCGCCACTACTTTCCGATTTGGAAGTGAAGGAGGGGACACCCCAGACCCCGATATTGCCATCCCCTCTAACGAATTCGAACAACACGCAGTTGCTGCATTGGCTCAACTCATTCCCACACACTTTACCCGACCCAATATCCCCTCCATCAGCGGACTTCCTTCGCTGGCTTCTAGAATGTCACAAATCGCAGCAACTACCACTATCACTCCAACAAGCATACTGGGCAGAGCTCTTGGAGCTGGAATATCCGCAGGAGGAACCCAGTCCGCAAACACGATTAGAAAGACTCTTGGAGGAGGAGGAAGACTTGGTGGAAGACCTCCTTTGGATGCAGGAGGAACAGGACCCCCGGAAGGACCTCCCGATGGAGGACCAGGCAATAACCCAGATAATGGAGGAGGGGGAGATCCCGGAAATCCTGGAGGAGGGGGAAATCCCATTCTACCTCTAGGGAACCCTGATGATCGACTCACAGACAAATTAATCGGAAGAGAACCCGAGATCTTTGATGGCGATCGAACCAAGGTTGAAGGGTTCATGACCGAATGGAATGTCTATAGGGCACTCAATGATCGAACCAAAGTAATGGCTACTCCCCTTGAACGCACCATGCTCTTCCTCACCTTTATCCGCGGACCCAATGTTGGAAATTGGGTCAATGACCAAATCCGAGTGGTCAGCCGACATCTTACCTCTGGAGGGCGCAAAACGGACGAATTTATATGGGACACAGTCATACATGCCTTTGCAATCTTGTTCCAAGATATTATGAGCGCAGAACGAGCAGAAGCCACCCTTAACAAACTCCGCATGGAAGGAGGAAAGCTAGATTTCTACACTGCGGAATTCAAACGACTAGCTAGACTAGCGGAGTATAATCTGGAGGAACGACTGGTTGGGAAGAAATACTTCGACGGACTACCTGAAGGACTCCGAAGGGCCATTGTCAAAGACGAAAACATGAGTCTGCTGACCACAGTAGCAGACTATGAAGATGCGGCCATCAGGTATCATCGCAAATTCCTTCAATATCAGACTTTTTTCGAAAGACCTTCGAAAAGTCCCAATCCCAAGAAACCCACCAATCAGCAGTGGCAACAGCGATTTGCCAAAGACAGCAATGCCATGGACACTACCCCTGGACGTATCCGTGCCAGGGGTGCCCTATCCGAAGACGAAATGGCTCAACTGCGCCGAGAGGGCAAATGTTTCAGATGCAAGCGCCAAGGACACATAGGGCGCAATTGTCCCAATCAGAACTCCCAGATACGCGCCACTGATACTAATACTGTTAGTAAAGGCGCAACCCCTTATCAGGACGCCACCAATACTAGTACTGCTAGTAGTGGCGCATCAAATACTCCCATACCATCGCATTCTATCAAGAAGATCACTGCTCAGGAGCTAGTTGAACTGGTACGAGAAATGGATCAAGGAGAGAAAGACAAAGTGATCCAAGACGTCTTCATGAACGAGGATTTTGCCTAAGCTCTAACCTGACAGCCTGGGGAAGAGCTATTCGTATGCTTCAATGTAACTCTGTATACTTGACTCGCTTTCGAAGTATGAAAATACCAGTATCATTTCGAACCGCATACACAAGGGCCGATAAACAAATCCTCGTAGACTCAGGAGCCACAGATAACTTTATTCATCCTCGATTCATCAAACGACTCCATCTTAAAACCCACTTTCTGGATCAGGCTCGAAAGATCTGGAATATAGATGGAACTAACAACAAATCAGGAATGATCGAAGAGTATGTGGATCTAAATGTCCAAACAGGAAGCAAGAATGCGAAGATGCGATTCCTAGTAACCGATCTAGGATTAGAAGACCTGATCCTAGGATACCCCTGGCTAGCCAATTTCGAACCAAAGTTTAGCTGGAAAGATGCGGTGATCGATACCTCCCACCTACCCATCATTATACGATCTCTATCTTGGTATCAAACAACGCAATCAACCATATCTAGTGTAACAGTGGCTAGAATGGTTACGGAACCCCTATCAGACCTAGAAAAAGATCTAATCGTACAAGATCTAGAAGAAGAAGCAAGTTGGCACCGCAACATCTCCACACAACTAGCGCAAGACGCAGGACAATATACTCAGATGGTAGCAATACCTGAAGAGTACCAAAGACATGCCAAAGTGTTCAGCGAAGAAGAGGCAAGGAGATTTCCAAAGTCAAGTCCCTGGGATCACGCGATAGAACTAAAGGAAGGAGCACCTAAAGCCCTCGACTGTAAGATATATCCAATAACACCAACAGAAGACGAGGCACTTCAAAAGTTCCTCAAAGACATGCAGGCGAGAGGATATATCCGACCATCCAAGTCTCCTTATGCATCTCCTTTCTTTTTCGTTCGAAAGAAGGATGGCAAACTCCGACCTGTCCAAGACTATCGCAAACTAAACGAGTTTACGATCAGGAACAGATATCCCCTTCCTCTCATTCCAGACCTCATTTCACAAGTCAGAGACGCTCGAATATTCACAAAGTTCGATGTTAGAGAAGGATATAACAACGTCCTGATCAAAGAAGGGGATCAACACAAAGCAGCGTTCAAAACGAAATATGGACTATGGGAGCCATTGGTCATGTTTTTCGGATTAACCAATTCACCCGCGACTTTCCAAGCAATGATGGACTACATCCTTGAACCAATCATCAATCTCTTTAGGGGAAAAGGAACGGAAATCATTGTCTACATGGATGATATCCTTATCGCAACATCAGCATCTCTAGAACAACACAGAGAAGCAGTACACGGAGTTTTGGACATTCTGGAACAAAACGATCTCTTCATCAAACCAGAAAAGTGTATATGGGAAGCACCTCATGTCGATTATCTGGGGCTAATCCTTGAAAGGGGGATAACACGCATGGACCCTGCCAAGGTAAAAGGAGTAGCAAACTGGCCTACACCTTCTTCGGTAAAACAGGTCCGATCTTTTCTGGGATTTTGCAACTTCTATCGCCCCTTCATCTACCAATTTTCCCACATCGCCCGACCCCTCAATGAACTAACTAGGAAAGACACGCCATGGACCTGGGAATCAAAACATCAAGAAGCATTTGATGAACTCAGGAAGCGCATAACATCCGAACCGGTACTAGCACAACCACGATTAGACCAGCAATTCGAAATCGAAGTGGATGCCTCGGGGTTCGCCCTCGGAGCAGTACTCATGCAAAGAGGAGAAGATGGCAAGAGACACCCAATTGCTTACTTTTCCACAACGCTCACAGAAGCAGAACGAAACTATGACATCTATGACCTAGAATACCTGGCGATAGTGAAAGCTTGTCGAAACTGGAGGCCCTTTATCGCAGGATCTCCTCACAAGATCATCATACACACTGATCACGCAAATTTACAATACTGGCGACAACCCCACAAGATAAGCCGAAGAATAGCCAGAGAGGTTCTAGAATTGTCAGAATTTGATATAGAACTGCGACACATACCTGGGAAAAGCAATGGAAGAGCTGATGCGCTATCTAGACGCCCCGATTACGATCAAGGGGAACGAGATAATGAAGATGTAACAGTTCTTCCAGACCACATGTTCGCTAGAACCACTACCACTGCTAACCCCGATTCAGAAGTCACACTTACCCCTCGATTCGTTTCATCACAAGACGAAGACATACTACGCCCCTGGATTAATCCACATAACCTCAAGAAACTCAATGGGGAATGGTGGAAAAACCATTGCAGAGTAGTTACAGGAGACCAAGAACTACGACGCAAAATCATTCACAACCATCATGATCTGGTAGCCTACGGACATCCAGGAATTTCTCGAACTACAGAACTAGTGTCTCGATTCTACTGGTGGCCCAACCTAGCTAAAGACGTCCAGAACTATGTCAAAGGATGCGCCGAATGTCAAAGGCACAAAATCAACACCCAAACACGAAAGGCGCCACTATCTCCCATCACCCCTATCCACGAAGCTTTACCATTTCAAACCATTGCCCTTGATTTCATTGTCAAATTACCGATCTCAAATGGGTTTGACTCAATCCTCACCGTCACAGATCATGACTGCACTAAAATGGCAATATTCATACCATGCAATGAATCAATTAATGCCGAAGGAGTAGCAGATCTATATCTCCGACATATATTCCCTCGATTTGGACTACCCAGAAAAGTGATAAGCGACAGAGATCCCCGATTCATCTCCAAGTTCATGAGAGAACTCTGTCGTCTTATTGGAGCAGTACAGAATATGTCTACCGCATATCATCCTCGAACTGATGGACAATCAGAACGCTCGAACCAGTGGCTAGGACAATACCTTAGGCCATGGGTAAACGTCCAAATGAACAATTGGGAAGAACATCTGCCGTTAGCTGAGTTCGCTCATAACTCCTGGAGGAACGAAACCACGAGACAATCCCCATTCAAGATGCTCATGGGATACGAACCACGAGCAGAGATCTCTGACGCCTCAACCCCAATTCCAACCTTAGAACTCCGAAGAGAAACATGGAAACGAGTGAGAGAAGAAGCAGAGAAACATATCATACAGGCACAGAAACGATGGGCGCAATCAAAGAAAGAAGGCCGTACCTTTAAGGAAGGAGACTACGTCTGGCTAGAAGGGCGCAACCTTCATCTTGATGTACCATCTACTAAACTAGCCCCTAAACGACATGGACCCTTTCTTATCAAACGAGTCTTATCTCCTATCACGTATCAGCTGACACTTCCAGGAACTTGGAAGATACACGATGTGTTTCATGTGGATCTCTTAACTCCTTATATCGAAACGGAGTTCCACGGTCCAAACTACACGAGGCCACCACCTGACCTGGTTCAAGGGGAAGACGAATACGAAGTAGAAAAAGTACTGAACTCGAGGCGATATGGAAGAGGGCGTAAAGTTCAATACTTAGTCAAGTGGAAGGGATACCCTGATTCGGACAACGAATGGGTCAACTGGAACGACATGCATGCTGATGAAGCGCTAGAAGAGTTCAGAAGGAGTAACCCTTCGTCTATAACACATAAAAGCAACCTTCAAACGACGACAGCAGAACCATCCCCACTAACAGCATTCCTCTGTACTCTCATGTCTAACAATGCCACCTCTCTCAGCACCTCCGTATCAGACACTGGATCAGAGGGACGTCGATCCCCCTCCACCAGTGGAGCTGAGGAATTGGTCGCAAACTCGATTGCTGCAGTTGGACTTGTCGACGTACCCTCCCCGAGTACTTTCGGTGTCAGATACTGGTTCGACAGCTATGAACCTTCCTCTTGGCGAACTCCCAGTCCTACCTCTAGTCGTGAACCCTCTGCATCGCCCCCGGAGCTTACAGAATGTTCAAGCTTTACGATCCCCCAGACCCTTATCCCCACCAACTTTGTGCGTCAAACCCTCGATGCTGCAAGCTCCTGGGAGTCCGCCTATGGACACATCGAGGCCGCTCTCACCAATCGAGCTGGAACCACCCCTTTTGTCCCTACCCGATCCCTCACTCCATCCCCCCACTCCACTAACTCCTGTCCGCTCCCCGTCCCCTGTTCCGAACCCATCCGTATCCCACCGCCTACTGAGAGGCAGCACAGTGTGGGAGCATTATCTACGCACACAGGGCGGCCGAACTCGAGATCCCCTGTACGACGCTACCACCCCTATCAAAAGGAGAGTCCGAAAACCGAGGAGGTACAATGCTCGGCCGGAGGAACTCAGGGAGGAGGAGATCTTGGCACTGTCACAGATACCGACGGGTGGACGGATGCTGACACGTTCCTATCTTGGGAAGATCAAGCGAACGCCTCTCCCCCCATACCCGGTTTCAGACTGAACCAGGGACAAGATTTCGTCCCTTGCCAGATCAGAGATGCGCAAGATAACCTCTGGCCGGCAAAGTGGACTCGTCTGGACAGGGGAGATGACACCTATGTTGCAGGTATTCGAGCTAACAGTCCTAATGCTCATTCCGTACGCCTACGGGCATTACCCTCTCATGATCTCACCACCGTCCCCACCTACCTCCCCTCCGACCTCTATTTCTTTGAAATAGACCATCCCTGTCGATTCGAAGTCGACGATGCCCTTGTCGAAGAAGGGGACCAGACATTAGGAGCAGAGGTGCGTAGGTATAGAGCTGAGCATATGAAGATGAAGGCGGCTCTAGCCTATATGAAGGACGCGCAAACCAGGTATTACCATGCACTGACGGAGCGACAAGATTCGATCAGGTACCTGGAGGGGGCGGATGCACTGGAACGTATCATGAACATTAATGGTACGTTGATTCGAGATGCCATGGAACGATTCAAAGAGCGGTCTAAGATACGAGACGGTTTGGCTTCCTGTGCTGTTTGAGGCACGCGGACTTGCCTCCTAAAGGGGGGGTAATGTTACGTCTTTCTTACTATACTGTGCTTACCATACGGACTATCATTGGGACCGTCATCATTACTTCGTCATCACCTTCCCCCATGCACAGACTTTACGCAGATTCGCTTACTTACTATTCGTGACTCATACTTGATTACCTACGTGACTCACACTACTACTGATACTAGTAGTATTCGGACTATGACTCGATCCTCATACGCGCAGTAGTTGTCTTAGTGGCTTTACCAGTACCGGTACTCCTAGTATCTGCTTGGCGACTTGTAGTATATAACCTGTACCCTTAGGACACTTGGACTTTAAGTCTGAGTTCTTGAATCACATCGACTCTTGCACTCTAAGACCTCGGAACCAGAACCACCAAGAACCAGGAGCTGCATAAGTCGTTCGACTTCCCAGTCTCACTCCACTCAGTGACAGCATAAGCCAGTGCGCTTCCCTGTTCACTCATCACCGAGTCCGCACAGAGTACTCCTCTGTGCCTTCGCCACAACGGAACCCCCATACACCATCCCACATCCCAAGGAGCTCACTCATCGACTTCGTACCAACTTGCTCCGGATACGGGAACAGAATCGTCGAGGTAGCCACAGTCTAGAACCGGCTCAAGTCGAGCAACACGTGCCATCGACACGTAACAACGAGTACGAGCCCTCTAATTCATCTTCATCATCACTCGCAGGTCCAGACGACCCCAACCTTTACGAATCATCTTCAAATTCCTCCTACTTCACTGCGGTTGTAATCCAACCTACTCTTTCGTCCACCGAAGTAAATAGTGGCGAAAACACGCAGGAAGGTTCACCTTCGCGGCCAGCATCTCCCAGCCAAGAAGAACAATAAAGGAAAAGCTCGAGATCTCTCGGCTTATATTGTTGATTGGCAGGATTTATCAGAAGAACAAAGGAAGGAATTAGACACCACACGTTGGGGACCAGACGCACCAGACGAAGACGAAGATATCAACGAGCCTGATTCAGACGAAAGCATGTCAGGAAATCCAGCAGCAGGAGGAAGTGGAGGTGGCGCACCAGCACCAGGTGGAGGTGGAGGTGGAGGTGGAGGTGGAGGTGGAGGTGGAGGTGGAGGTGGAGGTGGAGGAGGTGGCGGCGGTGGCGGCGGTTTACCAGTAGTAGTCCCACCAGCACCACCCACACTAGACGACCTCACAAGATTAGTCAATGACATTGGCATTGCACTCGGACAACTGGCAACGCAGGTAACCTTAATGGCTGCGCGACCAGGAGGACGAAGTGGCAATCGGGATACAATTCCAAAGCCAAAGCCATGGGACGGCAAGGGAGGAAGTGTTGAAGCCAGACATTTCCTCGCTGCATTCAATAACTATGCCCAAGCGCAGGGAGACCCACTCAATTCATTCGACCAGGCTGCAAATGCCTGGGTTATTAGCCAGACCAGTTGGATTCAATCAGTATTGAATCTGATGGAAGGTGACGCACGCACATGGGCTCTCCCCCATTTGGAAGAATTGCAGCACGGCCGATACCCATTCACTGGTAATTGGCAACAATTCGTTGATCAATTCACGAGGAGGTTCGCTCCACTCGACACAGCAGAAGCAGCGCGAGAGGCGCTGAAGAAAATACGACAAGGCAAACAATCGGTTGCGGAATATATGGCGCAATTCGATCAATACACAGGTCAAACAGGATGGTCAGATGCCGACCACCGCCAACGGTTCTATGATGGACTTGCAGAAGTCGTCAAGGACGGCTTGGCACTCACGGACCGACCCGCAGGCACCTTCGACGAGCTACGCGCCGCAGCGCAGGTCATAGACCAGCGTTATCGTCAACGCCAGGCTGAGAAGAAGGGCCACACATTTTCCAATACGCCCTTTGGGGCATCATCAGATCCTAACGCAATGCAGGTAGACGCCACTCGCACTGGCGGCACCGGCAACAACAACAACAACAGCCCTAAGAAAGATAGGGCTTCATATATGAAACACATGCAAGGAAAATGTTATGGGTGTGGTTCCACACAACATACAAAGAAGGACGGTGGGCACGAACGAGACGTATGCAACCACTGTGGTAAAGTTGGCCACAGATCCACGGTTTGCTTCGCCAAGTACGTCGGGAAGCCAGGCAAGTCTGCCTCAGCAAAGGCTACCACTGACGGAACGGTCTCAACCCCGTCTACATCATCACAACCAGCGGCAACGGCATCCGCTTCATCCTCATCAAAACCTTCGCCGGCCAAAGATAACAAGACACAAGCAGACTTGTTGGCCCAGCTTATGGCGAAAATCCAAGAACAAGACGAACAGATCAAAGCTCTGAAAGCGTCTTTTTAGATCAGGGACTAACTCTAGCTGCGGTTAGTTCCTATGCAGTACCATATGACACAGTTTCGGACTCTATATGTACTCACAGTTTTTCAGTTTCTGCTTGTAAGATAGATAGTAGTAGTGTTTCTTCTGTCGTACCAACCCTATCTACATCTGCCTCGGAGATGAACAATGTATATACTGTTCCTTTTGCTCCAGTTGAAGCAGTGCAGCAAGTGAAGTCTTCTGATGCCGCACTCAATTCTGTAATTATTCCCGAAACAAAGCATGCAAAATCTCATTTTCATATTTCGTGTATATTAAAAGGACGTCATCGTACTGTAAAAGTAGCAGCCATGGTCGATTCAGGAGCAACAGCGCTCTTTATCGACAAGAAGTACGCCGACAGCCAAAAGATGTGGCAGGTTCCTCTGGCTCAGCAGATTCGTCTTCATAACATCGACGGAACGCTGAACGAAGCAGGTAGCATAACCCATAAAGTATCACTTGTTCTGCAAGTTGGTCAAGACGAAGAAAAGTTTGATTTCTTTGTAACCAGCTTGGGACCAGAAAAAGTTATTTTGGGTCTACCTTGGCTTCGTCATCGGAACCCTGCTATAGATTGGCAAGCAGGCACTATGCGCCTCAATGCAGACCAGGAATTGAACCCTGAACCAATTGAGGTAGAGGTGACGCGCATTATGGCGAACCGGATGGAACGTCGCCGTCTCCTTGCGGAGAAAGTGTTGGAGACCTCTCAAGATGATGTCTATTGTTTAGCAGGTTTCACATATTCTCAGCAGATAGCAGAGAAAGCTATAACCGCTAAAGGAAAAAAGACATTTAATGAGATGGTCCCGGAACATTATCGAGACTTCGCAAAAGTATTCTCAGAGGAAGAATCTCATCGACTCCCTAAGCATCAGCCTTGGGATCACGCCATTGACTTAGAACCAGATGCTGTCAAGCATTGGAAAGTTAAAACGTATCCCATGTCGATAATAGAGCAAGTAGCATTGGATAAATTCTTGGAAGAAAACCTCGCAAAGGGTTATTTGAGGCCATCAAAATCACCAATGGCTTCACCCGTATTCTTTATCAAAAAGAAAGACGGAAGTTTGCGACTCATCCAAGATTATAGGCGTCTTAATAAAATTACTATTAAGAATCGTTATCCACTACCACTCGCCTCAGACATTATCAATAGGCTCACGGGAGCACAGTACTTCACCAAGTTTGATGTTCGTTGGGGCTATCATAACATTCGTATCCGAAAGGGAGATGAATGGAAGGCAGCAATAGTAACCAATAGGGGACTACACGAACCCACAGTTATGGGTTTCGGATTCAATAACGCCCCTGCTACCTTCCAAGCCCTTATGAATTCAATCTTAGCTGATCTAATCGCACAAGGAGAAGTAGCGGTCTACATGGATGACATTCTCATCTATAGCCGTAATCTCGAACACCATCACAAGATAGTACGCGAAGTGTTAAAAAGATTGCAAGAATATGACCTCTACTTAAAACCTGAGAAGTGCGAGTTTGAGAAGCAAGAAATGGAGTATCTAGGAATGATTATTCGACCTGGAGAAGTGCGGATGGACCCAGGCAAGGTCGCCGCTGTTAGAGATTGGGCTACACCCACTACGCTTAAGGAAGTTAGAGCGTTTATTGGGTTTGCCAATTTTTATAGGAGGTTCATTAAGGACTTTGCTACTGTAGCACGTCCACTCCATGACCTCACCAAGAAAGACATGCCTTGGCAATGGCATGCAGAGCAGCAAAAAGCTTTCGACTGGCTCAAGGAGAAGTTCTGTTGTGAACCTATTCTCAAGGTTTACGATCCAGAACTACCCACGCGAGTTGAAGTCGATGCTTCAGGATTTGCTACTGGAGGCATATTGTCTCAGAAACACGAAGATGGTCTTTGGCATCCGGTTGCCTATCGCTCCGACTCTATGAGTAAAGAGGAGCGCAATTATGAGATTTACGACAGAGAAATGCTAGGTTGCATAAGAGCATTCGAGGATTGGAGACATTTCCTCGAAGGAATTCCCTTTGAACTAGTTACCGACCACAAGAATATAGAATGGTGGGCAACAATGCGAGACTTAAATCGACGGCAAGCTAGATGGTCACTCTATCTAAGCCGGTTTGATTTCAAAGTCATCTATCGCAAAGGGGAATCAATGCAAGCAGATGCATTAAGTCGGTTCTCAAAAGACCATGTTTCTGATAGAGACGACAATCGCCAAGTTCGGGTCTTAGGACCACAGCATTTCTTGAATGCTGCACAAGCTCATTTTCGCCCCGAAATAGACTCCCTAGGGGATCGCATACGTTGGGCAAGTCTGCGAGAAGCAGAAGTCATTGAGGGTCTTAAAAGTATAGACAAGACCGCTCCTAAAGCTCTCACAGACGGTGTTGCGATGTGGGAAGAAGACGATGGGTTCGTTTATTACAAGGGTAGACTTTACGTGCCAAATGATAGGCAACTTCGTAAAGAAGTGGTACGGTCATGTCATGACTCGTTAACCACCGGTCACCCTGGTAAAAATGGTACCATAGAACTAGTCAGCCGTTATTACTGGTGGCCACGCATGGCAGGATTTATTTCTGCATACATAGAAGGTTGCGACAAATGTCAGCGCTATAGGAAAGATATACACCCTAAAGCGCATGTTCAGCCTCAAGAAGTTCCGGAAGGTCCATGGCAAATCATTGGTATTGACATGATTGGACCACTTCCAATGTCACGAGGGAAGGATGCTATCCTTAACATAGTGGATCATTACACGAAACAGATCCATCTATTCCCTGTGACAACGCAACTTACGGCTGATGGAGTCGCATCCATCTACTTTGAGCAAGTCTTCCCGCTTCATGGTATCCCTAAGAAAATCATTAGTGATAGGGGACCCCAATTTGCGGCAAGAAGCATGCGTGCCCTTTACAAATGGCTAGGGATAGACTCAGGACTCACCACTGCTTATCATCCACAAGCTAATGGCCAAGTCGAGCGTAAAAACCAAGAAGTTGAGGTTTATATACGCATCTTCGTTGACAAACGCCAGGATGATTGGGTGGACCTATTACCTACGGCGGAATTCGTGATTAATAGCAGACTCAATTCAGCTACAGGGCATACACCCTTTGAGATGCTATATGGCTATACGCCAGATTTCACGATTCCTATAGGTCGTCCTACGGGTATCCCAGTTTTAGACAAGCGTCTTCAGCACCTACAGTCTGTAAGAAGAGACGCTGAGGCAGCCCTTCGCTTAAGTAAAAAGCGAATGCAGACAGACGTTGAACAACGTATGAAGCCTTACAAGTTCAACGTCGGGGACAAAGTTTGGTTGCAAGCGAAGCAAATAAAGGTCCACCAACAATCGTCCAAGCTTGGACCGAAACAGTTGGGCCCTTTCGAAGTTACTGAAGTTAGAAGTGACGTCGACTATAAGCTTGCACTTCCCCCTGCACTAAGGGTACATGATGTATTTCATGTAGATCGCCTTAGCCCTTACAAAGGGAACGAAGTCAATGGGCAAGTGCCACCCCCGCCAGAGCCAATCACGGTTGAAGGCGAAGAAGAATATGAGGTCGACCATATCAGAGATTCAAAACTCTTTGGTCGCACCCTCAAGTATCTTGTTCGTTGGAAAGGCTATGGGGAGGGCGAGGATACATGGGAACCAGCTAAAAATCTAGTTCATGCACCGGAAAAAGTCACGGAGTTCCACTCCAGAAACCCGGGGGCACCTAGAAAAATAGCAGCACTCCTATACGCGTCCTTGCCTTGGCAATCGCCAAACCAGTTTACAGAAGTTAACGCGGACGTTAATCCCTAAGAAGGGGGGTAATGTCACGGACGCGTATATCTTTTCTGTTTTCTGTGTTGGAGTCCTTATCATTAGATATGATAAGATGGTTAGTCACATGACATCAACATGTGCATAAGTATTCGTCATCAAGGCACGTGATCCTGGGAAGGACCTGCCTTATCATGCATTAGACATGTGTACGTTATGATTGGTTGGAATGTCATAGAAGGACATGGAACAATAGGGTAATATTGATTACATGCTGTATTAGGTTTCAGTCAGCATTGTTCTATTATTAGGACGACGCGTCAGCGCAAGTAAGCACTTATGACACAGTGATCAGTAATCACAATAGAAGTGCTAAATATAGATACACGACGCGTCAGCTTGTAGTCATTCATACTTACTCAGTAGATTAGTAAGTGACTCATTCCTAGTAGTATATAAGATACCCTGTAGCGTCCTGAGTAGAACCAACTTGTCCTCTTGGTTCTTTACTCAGGTTCGCATTCCTCTCTTGTCTTCCATAGTACCAATCTAACTTGTCCTCTTGGTTCTTTACTCAGACTATTCTCTTGTGTGACACAGCTGTTATTACCTTGCACAAAGGTATCAAGTTCAGCACGCTCCACAGTGAGTAGTTCGGCGCGTGATCTATCTCCGCGTCAGGCTTGAGTCGTCCTTGACAAGCCCGTCTCTATTTCTAGCTTGCTTGACGTAGCCGATAGTCATCCGCTACACTACGGTCATCGACTATGCTTCGGGCAGCATAAAACCCATCTTCTTCAGTGTTCCCTTGTCTGGTACGCGAGGGTCCTTGCCCCTGTTGGTAATAGGGGTTTCGCTTAACTGGCTGTCGACAATCTCGTTTGAAGTGACCCAGTTTGCCGCAATTGAAACAAGTGAGGACTTTCCTGGTTCCATCCGTTTGCACGGGTCCCCTAGGAACTCCTCCTTCTTGACTTCCTCCAGCCCTTTGTTGATACCGGTTTCCCCCTGGCATAAAGTCTTCGTTTTGGGCCACTCGTCCTCGAATGCGATCGGGCGTGGTGTCCATGGCGTTAGGGTCTGGCATACGCGGGAAGTTGGGTCCTCCCCATCTTCGATTGGCGTTGTTGTTATTGGTGCCTCTCCAGTTGTTAGATGTTGGCGTTGCTGCTGGTTTGGATCGAAAGCCTTCTAGTCGGCTCTTCATGTGGACGAACATTTTTTGTTGTTGTATTGCTGCCTCGCGCCATCCTTCGTAATTCTGCGGTTGGATGTTTTGGAAGATAAATTGATACATTGCATGGGGCAATGCATCTGTGAAGATACACAAAACCAGCGGTTGATTGACATCATAGTTGGCATGACGTACCAACGTCTCGAATTTGGTTATGAGACCGTCCAGGTCTCCTGATTGCATGCGAAGTCCTCGCCCTAACTCTGCTTGGGCTTTCTCTTGTTCCAATACGTCGGCATATTGCCTATTGAATGCACCGATTACTCCATTCCATAAACGTTCGTCAGTAGTCGCCCATCCTTGAGTTACGACTTGTGTGCGTAACCATGCATTTACTCCCTTGACCCATTCGTTAACGAGTGCTCCTTGAATGTATGTGAGGAAGAACATAGCTCGTTGGTATGGATTGCGCATAAGCGCATTTGTAATGTTGACTCCTTCGTATAGTTGCCATTGAGTAATGAATTGCTCTGCTTTGGACCTATCTCCTGTGAATATGACAGGAGGGTTGCCCACCAGTTTATCGCCATGTTGTCCTCCTGGTTGTGGTGCTTGTGGCATAGGGAATGGGAGTCCTCCTGGCGGTCCTCCACCACCGGGTGGTCCTCCTCCTGGTGGTCCTCCACCGAATGGTCCTCCACCTGGTCCTTGTCCTGGTGGTCCTCCACGCGGCCATCCGAATGGTATCCTTGGCGGACTCCTTCGTCCTCTGTCTGATGGGGGGTCTGCTTGATCGGGTCCGATGGCCCGGTGTAGGGCCACCTCGTCTGGATGCATCGGTATCTCCATATGTCCTGTTCGTGGGTTAATCGTTCCTGTTGCTGGTTCCATGGTCATTGTACGACTCATGACTGGGTCTTGTATGTGTAAAGACTCAGCTAACTGTAGTGCGATGACTTGATCGCTTCCTCTTTGTGTTGCTGGTGACCGTACTTGGATATTGCTTGCTTCGCTAGCTACTGATGGTGTACTGGTTCGAGTGGTGGGGGTGTTATCTGGGGATTGACTCCGAATCCTTCTTGCGTGATCGATACGGTCTTGATCTGCTGCGTCTTGTAGTGTAATATCTAGTCCGAGGTCTGGTCCAGCAATGCGGAATGCTTCCCAATGTCCGCCAACTTCTAGATTTTCGATCCAACGAATTTCAGTCCAACAAGCACGTTCGGTGTTGAACTCAACTGGGTACCAATGCTCTTCTCCTGATGAATACTCTGGTGCACTTGACCGTGCGTGATACCGTTCGATTGCGTTGACTACCCGCCAACTGGCTCCCTTGATAAAGGACTCTGGTACGTCCTGTCGCGGTTGTTGATTTTCGATTTCGTAAGGGATAAACCCTCCTTCCGCAGCCCAAACTTCTCTGGTTGTACGTTGCAACGCCACGATGGATCCTGGTCTTAATGTAACGGTTCGCTAACCGTTAGTCCGACTTGGACGATTTTGAGTGGCTTGCAACACGTGACTGGGTTTCTCGGACACTAGGCCGGCTAACACTAGGTCCCCTTAGAGTGAAAAGGGCGTGACAGCACCTCCACTAAGTTGATGATGAAAGAGTAGAGATGAAGAAAGAGAAAGAAGAGATAGAAGTTAATCGACGAAAGGCAGACGAGAAAGGAGGAGAAAGAGAAACTGTGATAGCGAATTGAAGAAGACCAGGATGAGGATCCCTGGTCTTTACTAGGCGACTTAAGTACACGTGAGACTCGCTTTAAAGCGGAGTCTGAACTACACTGTGAGTCACGAACCCTAGTACAACTATCCTAGGAATACGTCATGTCCGTGAGCATGTGGTACTGGAGAACAATAATGCCTTTGACAGCGTGTGAGTCTGCGCTACTACGATGATCCGACCCCTGTCCATGACTAATGTAAGCTGACGATCGTAGTCATTACCGATTTGTCAGTCCACTTCTGAGGCAGTCCGTGACACATTCCCTCTTTTCCTTAGTGAACATTGATGGCTGTTGTCGGCATAGCGGCACCAAGTCTCCTGTGGCGTTCTGACCCACATGGCCTAATGTCGTCGTAGCCAAACATCTACATTACAGTTACTGCTGTAAATAGTACTACCAGCCGAATCTTAGTGCGTCTGCCATTCAGTTGATTGCCCTAGTTTCAACGTTTCCTTTCAGCCTTTCCTCTACTGTCCCTTCAACTTGAAGTATGCAAGATTTGTGGATGCCAACACCCGAAAGTGAATATTTGCCAACACCGATGCTGAATGTTTCGCTTGCTCCTATGGATGCGTCTTCTGACAGTCTCAGCAACTTTCTCAGCGGCAAGGAACGCACAGTTCAAATGATGTTTGTAGACCATGTGTCCGGTTCCGACAACTTGGCACATAGGGTCAGGGCTCTGGCACAGTGGCGGCTGTAACTAAGATCATCACATTGAGCTCCCAGTGCCGCTAACCTCATGCCTTGTCAATACCAATATTCCCATCGCATCCCTCATCAGCTCTGCCTCTTCACTTTCAACTGCCCCTTTCTTAATCGTGATCACGCATACACTTCACATGTCTTATACAAGGATACCAACATTTCCCATTCCTGTGGCCTTTGCTTGTGCTGCTGCTCCTCGACTTTATGCCTTCTTCCCGTGCCCGACTTTATCGCCCTGCCATATATCATTGCCGTGTCTCGGGTTGCTCCAGGTCTTTCAAGTCAGAGCCTGCTTTGAAGCGTCACCAAACCAACCTCCACATTGTACCTGAAGCTCTCCGCCCTCAACAGCATCCCAACACAAATCCACAGGACACCCATTTGGAGCCTCCTGACGTAGGAGATACTGACGCCCAGCATCTCGGCATACCTCCCCCTCCCCAATATGAGATGGCTGACGGTTTTTCTGTGGTGAAGCACCCGATCTTGGATGGTGAGCACGGTCCCCCCCAACTCATGTTGTCGGTTATTCACAGCCCTCCACAGGAACACCATGTGATGTAACTGGCGACGACCTTGAACCAGGCTCGCCTCCACCACCACCTGATGGTCTTGCCGAGGACGACTACTCACCGTTTCGTAGCCGTGCTGAGTTCGAGCTCGCGGAGTTGTTGTACGTTGAGGAGGAGATGTCTGCAGGCAAGATCGACAAACTCCTCAAGCTTCTTTCCGATGTCTATGACACACAGCCCCCATTCACAAGTTCTCAGCAACTGTACACCCTGATTGACACCATCAAACAGGGTGACGTTCCGTGGAATGGCTTCTCCGTATCATATGATGGTGCCCGCCCTCCAGAGGGTGCACCACAGCCTCCGTGGATGAATGAAAAGTATGAGGTTTGGTTCAGGGATCCACTTCGGGTCCTCGAAAACCAAATCACAAACCCTGATTTCAATGGCCTGATGGACTTATCACCAAAACGGGTGTATCATAAAGGAAAGCGCCAGTACAACGATTTGATGTCAGGTAACTGGGCCTGGGAGCAAGCGGTAAGTTGTTGCCATTCTCTTGCAGCGTTGATTAACATTGTTCGTAGGATGAAATCGCGAAAGACGAGTCCACACATGGAGCTATGTTTGCTCCTGTAATTCTCGGTAGCGACAAGACGACCGTTTCTGTTGCTACTGGCCAGAACGACTTTTATCCCCTCTATCTGTCCTTGGGGAATGTGCATAACTGTGTGCGGCGTGCACATCGCAATGCCGTCTCACTCATTGCGTTCCTTGCCATTCCAAAGGGTAAGTGCATCTCCGTCGAAAGGCCTTTTCCCACAATCAATTTATGACCTCGACGTAGCTTCAAAGGACTACTCAGACAAAGCCGACTTTCGAAAGTTTCGCAGGCAGCTATTCCATACATCACTTGAAGAGATACTTACTTCGCTTCGCCAACACATGACAGAGCCACGCATCACTCGCTGTGCAGATGGGCACTACCGACGTGTCATCTATGGGCTTGGTCCATATATCGCAGACTACCCAGAGCAAGCGTTACTTGCGTGTGTCGTGCAGAATTGGTGCCCAAAGTATGTTCTACTGCTCTCAAGTCATCGGGTACTAACCCCTTCAAGGTGCACTGCCCCACCCGAGGATCTTGACGGGGGAGTTGGAGGCCCTCGTTCTCATGTGCACACCGACACACTACTATGTACTGGAACAATTGCGCTGCGGGAACTTTGGGACAACTACGGGATTGTAGGGGATCTTCTGGTGAGTAAAAATACTTTCTCCTTACCATTCTAATGTGTCTGTTAGCCATTCACGACGGCTTTCCCTCGTGCAGATATACATGAGCTACTCTCACCAGACCTCTTGCACCAGATTATCAAAGGTGCATTCAAGGATCACATCGTCGACTGGATTGAGCAATATATCTGGTCTGCCCACCCGAAGGCTCGAGCGGCGAAGATTCTTGCTGATATTGACAGGCGGTGCGAGATTTTCTGTCGCTGTCTCTTTCATTTAATGTTTATCTGTGGCAGGATTGCTGCGGTGCCATCGTTCCCGGGTTTGCGTCACTTTCATGAGGGCCGCGGGTTCAAGCAATGGACGGGAAATGACTCAAAAGGACTCATGAAGGTACGTACATATACTCTCATTGGTTGTGTGACACTGACGTGAACATCTGGAAGGTATATCTTCCTGCCATCGCTAGCCACGTTCCCCCAGCCATGGTGAAAGCGGTCGCCGCACTCATCGACTTCTGCTACCTCGTGCGACGTAATGTCATCGACGAAACAGCCCTGGTACAAATACAGAATACACTGGATAGCTTTCATCATCACCGGGAAATATTTCGTGAAGTTGGAATTCGTCCAGACGGGTTTTCACTTCCACGTCAACATTCCCTCGCACACTACGTCTTCTCTATCACGCAATTTGGTGCCCCAAATGGGCTCTGCTCTTCAATTACCGAGTCAAAGCACATCAAGGCCGTCAAGCGACCCTATCGCCGTTCAGGGAAGAACAAACCGCTGGGGCAAATGCTCATCACCAACCAACGCGTTGACAAGCTTGCAGCTGCTCGCACCCACTTCACCTCACTAAGTATGCTCAACGGCAGCCCAAGCTCCATGGCCGACGCCCTGTTGGGCATATTCTCAAGTAGGCATGAACCTCAGGCCAACGAAATCGCGCACGATCCCAGTACACAACCAGTACTTCCACACGATCACCAGGACCAGCACGCCTCCATCAACGAACGCTCCCATCATACTGAAGATGATCCCGAGGCGGTTGCAGAGATCAGCCTTGCGAAGACACATGGTATGCATTATATCAGTCCTTTTCTGCGAATCTTCTCACCAAGATTAACTGTCCCAGTGCGACATATACCCCGGGAGCTCAACATGCTCGCACGGAAGATTAAACAACCCGATCTTCCCCGACTTGCACGCCGCTTCCTTTTTGCCACTCTAAACCCCGACTTGCCGATTCCAACAGCTGTCAACGATCTGCCGGAGATTACTGGGAAGATATATGTCTACAACTCAGCCCATGTCGTGTTTTATGCACCCAGCGACTTCTCAGGTTTGAGAGGAATGCACCACGAGCGGATCAGATCTGCTGCATCGTGGCACAGTGGTCGACCTCGACGTGACTGCGTCTTTGTTGGCAATTCCGATTCGCCAGATGCGCCTGGTTTCAAGAGCCTTCTTGTGGCCCGCGTGTACTTATTTTTCTCATTTAGATACGATGATGTTTCTTATCCGTGCGCACTCGTTCACTGGTTTTCAACAGTTGGTGAGGCCCCTGATGATGAAACCACGATGTGGATTGTTGAGCCTGATTACCTGGCAGGTAAAAAGCCGTTGCTAGAAGTCATTCACCTTGATACTATTTTACGAGGCGCTCATTTGATTGGTGTTGCGGGACATACTGATTACCTTCCTTCTCAACCTAAAATAGATTTTTTGATGGCTTTAGACTTGTTCAAGTCATTTTATGTCAACAAGTTTGCGGACCATCATGCACACGAGATTGCTTTCTAATAAAATTATAATCTACTATGATTTTGAAAGGGAATACAGTAATAAGAGTGAGAAGCACGAAAAGGGGAAAAAGAGCGGCAAAAGCTTTGGCAGTTGCAGCAGTTGCAGCAGTTGTCTGGAAGCTGCCAGGAAGGGATACCAGCAGGGGCTGGAAGGGCCAGAGAAGGGGAAGGGCAGGAAGCCGGAAGGAAAAGGGCCGGTGATTTTGCTGATGAAATCGAAGATGGGCTTCTCTCCAAGCCTGGGAACAGTCCGGGGGTAATGTAAGCACTGGCACACGCTCAGTCCCCTCACATAGTAATGGAACAAAACAGATAGATATACAGAAGGTACAGCATGGGCTGCCACTTACCAGAAGACTCGGATATGACCCTCAGCAACATTTCACTTTTGGCGCTTCCTGAACATTACGTTCGCCTTTTCCGGCACGTGCATCAAATCTATGATGAAGGTGCGTGGTGCCTGTTTTCCCTCCTCAAGCTTGAAATCATAGGTTACAAGGATGTGTGCAAGTAGGGCCTTGACCTCGTTGGCAGCGAAGAAGCGACCGGGGCTGATTGAGGGAGTATGAGTTACCCCGTTGAGCAAACACACGTTCAAGACCAACAACAATCTCACCAAGCATGTCGCCCATATCCGAATGTGAGGTATTCCGCGGACGTAGAAGTCGATTGCTGCCCACCCACAGCAACTCCATCGTCCTCACGAAGATTCGCAAAGCGGAAGCCATCAAATTCGTCAGGGTTTGGATAGATTTCTCCATTCGTGTGGATAGCAATAAGCGGGGCGGCGATTAGTGTACCCTTAGGAACAGTGACACCATTGGAAAATGTGAATGGACGTAATGCGAGGCGGCCCAGTCCCACTGGAAGTAGGTACCAGTGCATCAGCAACTAAGGTTCGGCAAGGAAAGGATAACGGACAGATGCCTGCGCCACTGATACGCTGGGACTCCCGGAAGAAACTGTCAATCTTATGCATCTTGTCCATCCCAGCCTTGGTCCAGCCTTCCTCTGCTATTGCAGTCTCGACGTCATGGCGGAGGGGTTCAATATATTTCGGGTTGGAAAGAAGATAGTAAAATGCATTTGTGAACGACTGCATATGATCGTAATTAGTGGCCCATGAGCAAGCCCACGAGGAGATTGGCGTGGCTCACAAGAGAGGTCGTAAAAATGGCTGCAAAGTTAACGACGAGCAATCGTCGTGCAAGACCTTCAACAGATCTTTCTACTCCTTTGGCTTCACTCATGAGCCACATGAGCATGTCATTCTGTTTCTCAGCATTAGTGATAACATGAGATCTAGTGATGTGGGTCGACGAACCGGTTTATCGTCCCAATTTCCCCCAAACTCCTCCATTTTCGCAAAACGTTCCTCAACCATTGGTCTGATGAATTCTTCTTGCTGGCGAATTTGCGACGGAAGGTCAGATATCAGGCGTGCAACGATCCTGACTCCACTTCAACGACGCAGACCCATGACAGGAGGTGGCAACGTACGGCCTGAGAAGTTTCGGGAACATTTTGAGGAATGTCGCGGTTTTTACAACATCGACCGTGAAGTTCAAATTCAGCTTCAGATAGCCTTGATTTCGGCCTATGAAAGACTGGTTAACAAACAATGTTGATTGAATGGGAGAGATCCCACGGACACAGCGGAGTCCCCACAAACACACGATTTGAGGTCGCACAAACCACGCGCTGCATAGTATCTAAGATGGGAACTTTGACCCAATCTGCATTCAATATGAATACAAGGAATCATGTCTTGGATTACTAATTTTTCACGCACCATCACCATGCATGGGGACGGAAGCTTCAAGAAACCTGACGAGTTCATCACGGACCTCTTTGAAAGTGTCCGCTATGTTCCGTGTCAATTTCGTCCGTATTATATCCACATGGTATACATTGCCCAACTCTAATACGTCCATCGTATATTCCGCTTGGAGAAACTAAAAGGGTGGATATGAATACGAGTCAGGCCTGCCATGCTGGGGAGCATACGTACCTCCCTCACTGATTCCCTGAACGACAGGAGATCTTCTGGAGCCTTCTTGACATCTTCGATCAGCTCAGGGCCTGAAGCAAGCACCATCCACCCCCGAAATGTGGCAATCTTGAATAGACCTAGTCCTGACCGAGTCTGGAAGTCAGATGGTAGGGTCAGCTTGGAATAGGCGAAGAGTACTATATTGGCAAGACAGAAGTATTCACTTTCTCGTATCCATATTTGAGCATGGGAACGCCATTGAGCTTAAAACGGAGAGCAGAAAAGTAAGAGAGAATTGGGTTAGAGTAACCGACGGTAGGAATGGCATCAAGCTATGGACCGTACAAGTCGATCAGAAGTGGAGAGGGGAGGACGAGGTGATGTGATGCTGACCAAGGGATCCCTCCGGTACCAGCTGGCAAATAGATAGGCTACGAAAAACGATGCAGCGAGAAATGACAGACTGGAGGTGGTGTCGTCGACCATGCTGTTACAAGAGTTTGGGTTCAACTCGGTAGGTCAACTCGGTGTTGGCAGCGGCACAGATAGCAGAGGCAAGCGCCAGTGTATGTATCTTCCGTGCGATGACTCGACTGGCGCATTTATGTAACTGGGTTCTTTGTTATCAAAGCAAGTATCAAAGTTGAGGATTGTTAGCGCCCCAGGCCAAATGGAGGCATTTCCAGCACATCACATCAGATGTTTGTAGACGTTACGCCGCACTCTAGGAGATGTGGAGTCCATACTGTTGGTATCAGAATGCACATGCTGAATGGGGCGAGGAAAGGTTGAAATGTAGGCAGAGGCTTAATAATAAATTGAACTTTGGAAGCGGAAGCTTGAATGTGCACCCTTGCATCACGGGCCCCTTGCGTGCACCTGATCACGAGCCTATACACTGGCAGTTGTGTTCGAATGGCGGTCATGCCAGCGCCGACCTTGGCGCCGACTCGCGCGATGCAATCACCGAGCTATTTCACCCTGAGGTGGATCTCGAAACTTCACGCGGATGGCGAGCCGCATCTGCTTGTTACTACTTGCTTCCGAGTCTGTTCGTGGTGCTTCGACGCACCATTAAGTCATATGAGCGTTCCATCTCTGCATGGCTCCAGCACCCAATACCATCGCCCATATCACATCCCCTGGAACCGACATACGAAAGTGAAGATGTTACAGGCAATTATGGGTCACGGTGTTGTGCGACTCGGTTCAAGTTTCGATTCTGAAAGCAAAAGCAATTGATGAGATCAAGTCAAGAAGCCTGGTTCACAAGAAGCTTGACAAGTCGTCCTTGGGGTTCAACTCGTCTTGAAACTGTGCATTCAGTATGCATCTCCGTAACATAGATCGACGTGAAGACTCATACGAGTCAGAATGGGTCAAAGTGAATATATTAACCCAAGCAAGTCGAAACAAGTTAACGAGTCAATCAACGCATGTCTCTACGTCTCAGAATCTATAAGTTTGACAACTCAGATAGAAGGATGGGATTCTCTCCGAGCCTGGGAATAGACAAGAGAAGTAGTATGAGGTACTGCAAAGGTTCTGGCACACACCTCGTCCCCTCACATCACATAGTAACGGAACAAGATAGATAGATATGCAAAAAATACAGCCTAGCTGCAACTTACCTGAAGACTCGGACACAGCCCTCAGCAACATTTCACGTTTGGCGCTTCCTGAACATCACATTCGCTCTCTCTGGCATGCGAATCGAACCTATGATGACGGTGCGAGGAGCTCGTTTTCCCTCCTCAAGCTTGATATCATAGTTGACAAGGATGTGTGCAAGTAATGCCTTGACCTCGTTGGCCGCGAAGAAGCGACCAGGGCTGATTGAGGAATGAGTGATCTCGATGTGGCAAACACATCGACAGCTCGAAATAAAAACAAAAACAAGAAACTCACCAAGCATGTCGTCCATATCCGAAAATGAGGTAGTCCGCGGAAGTAGAAGTTATTTGTTGCCCAGTAACTCCATCACGCTCACGAAGCTTCGCAAAGCGGAAGCCATCAAATTCATTGGGGTTTGGATAGATTTCACCGTCTGTGTGGACAGCAGTAGCTGGGGCGGCGATTACTGTACCCGCAGGAACAGTGACACCATTGGAAAATGTGAACGGATGTAATGCGAGGCGGTTCATCCCCACTGGCAATAGGCAGTAGTACATCAGTAACCGAGTTTCAGCAAGGGGAGGCTAACGGACAGATGCCTGCACCACTGATACGATGGGACTCCCGTACGAAACTGTCGATCTTGGGCATTTTGTCCAACCCGGCTTTGGTCCAGCCTTCCTCTGCTACTGCAGTCTCGACCTCGTGGCAGAGGGGTTCAATATATTCCGGGTGGGCAAGAAGTTGGTAAAATGCATTTGTGAACGACTGCGTATGATCGAAATCAGTGGCCCATGAGGAGATTGATGCGGCTCACAAGAGAAGTCGTAAAAATAGCTGCGAAGTTGATGATGAGCAATCGCCGTGCGAAGCCTTCAACGGATCTTTCCACCCCTTTAGATTCACTCATGAGCCACATGAGCATGTCATTCTGTTTCTCAGCATTAGTGATAACACGAGTATCCAGTGATGTGGATCGACGAACGGGTTTGTCGTCCCAATTATCCCCGAACTCCTCCATTTTCGCAAAACGTTCCTCGACCATTGGTCTGATGAGTTCTTCTTGCTGCCGAATTTGCGATGGAAGGTTAGATATCATCCGTGCAACGACCCTAACCCCCAATTAAACAACACAGCTTCATAAGAAGAGAGGGCCACCTACGGCCTGAGAAGGCTCGGGAACAAATTGAGGAATGTCGATTTTTTCACAACATCGACCGTGAAGTTCAAATTCAGCTTCAGATAGTCTCGATTTCGGCCTATGGGACGCTGGTTAAGAGACGATATTGATTGAATAGGAGAGATCTTACGCACACAGCGGGGCCCCCACAAACGCACGATTCGTGGCTGCGCAGACCACACGTGTTACGGTTTCCACGACAGGAACTTTGACCCAATCTGCGTTCCACATGAGTACAAGGAATCACGTCTTGGACTACTAATTTGTTACGCACCATCGCCGTGCGTGGGGATGGAAGTATCAAGGGATCTGACGAGTTCATCACGGACCTCTTTGAAAGTGTCTGCGATGTTCCGTGTCAATTTCGTCCGTATTATATCCACGTGGTACACGTTATCCCAATCTAATACGTCCATTGTGTATTTCATCTGGAAAAACTGGACGGATTGATATGAGTACGAGTCAAGTTTGAGCGTGCTGGGAGCATACGTACCTCTCTCAGTCGTTGCCTAATTGACAGGATGTCATCTGGAGCCTTCTTGATATCTTCGATAAGTTCAGGATCCGAAACTAGAATTATCCACTTCCGCAATCCGGCAATCTTGAATAGGCCTTGTCTTGAACGAGTCTGAGAGTGAGGTGGCAGTGTCAGCTTGGAACAGGGAATAACTACTCTATTATCAAGAAAGGCATTTACTTTCTCGTACCCATGTTTAAGCATGGGAAGACCATTGAATTTAAAGCGGAGAGCAGAGAAGTAAGAGAGAATCGGGTCAGAGTATCCGATGGTAGGAATAGCATCGAGCTGAGAATCCGATCAGCAGGGAATGGGGAGGACGAAGTGGTGTAAAGCTGACCAAGGGATCCCTCCGGTACCAGCTAACAAACAGATAAGCTACGAAAAACGACGCAGCGAGGGACGACAGCCTGAGGGTGGAATCGTCGACCATGTTGTCACAAGAGTTTGAGTTCAACTCGGGTCACCTCGGTGGTTGTACAGAGACTGGAACCAGGCGCTGGTCTATTTGTATCCCGGCTTCCATGCGCTGTGAGGTCCACATACACGCTTTGTGCGAAACACCGCGAAACCCGGGGCGAAACCGGCACCCATCAGCGCGCTCGGACATATCGGCCACGATACTTGGTCGGCCAACTCGGACTGCGTCATCCCCGCATCTGTGTCCATTTGTACAGTATTGTATCTCCTGTGTCTCATATACATGAAGGGCAGGCCATACGTCACGGACGAGGCAATAAAGGAAGTTACAAGTACATAAGTCTCGGCTCCTGCTCCTCGAATGGGTCACCATCATCTCCTGCTCGCTGCCCACTGAGTGTCGCACCAAGCCGAACCCGTCCAGCGTCTAAGCGCCCGACGTAACTTGTGCTCGAGTCCCCAGCTATCATGTTATCCCTCGCCTGTTTACGTCTTCGCTTCGGGGCGACACTCTTGTATGGCTTACTGTAACTCGTACCTCGCCCTTCAGCGCGTCTTTATGTAAGGGCTCTTTATTATCAGAGTTGGGAAATAACGTAGTAGTACCTGGCGAAACGGAGCAGTCCAAGATCCTGAGAAATTAAGCGCAATTCGACTACTCACATCACATCGGATTGTTGTAGATGTCATGCCGCGGTGTCATTTAGGGAGGTGTGGAGTCCGTGCAAGAAAATATCAGAATGATCATGGGTAGGGCGAGGAGACTCGGAGCGGTACAGTATGTAGTCACGGTAGTATCATGAAAGACAGAGGTATAATACTAGTAACTTGAAAGTAGAACATGGATTACCCAAATTCGAAGGAAGGCAGCCTCATCTAAACCTCTTGAGTGTCCGAGCTTGCATGATACACGGTAAACACTCGCTGCCTGAGGCACCAGTCTGAATATGGAGAGCCAGGTAAGTCATCCTCGAGAGCATCGAGACATTAAGACAGGCGTGATTCATATCCTTTCATATCCTTTTTACCCAGTAATGGTTTAGAGCAAGTTAGAGAGGCGAAAAGTTTCTTTAAAAAGCTTTTTCACAGGTAGACCTGGAGGTGACATCATTCGGTTACAAGACAGCCTCCTCAGCTGACCTCCCCCTCCAGCTTATTTCACTCGGCAACGTGAAAATGTATAGTGCGGCGCAGTAAACTTAGTCAAGACGTGTTACTGTTACTACCACCTGTTCAGCTGGAACACACTGTGGCCGATGCGGAATGAAAGGCGGAGGCAGCCCGACGGCGGAGCAAGAGCGGAGCGGCGGGAGCGATCACTTAGCCAAAGCAGTCAAGACAACCAAGACAAATCACATGCAATTGGCACGCATTCCCGACTGCCGAGTCGACTATCCGCCTGCCCAGCAACACTAGTACAAAATGTAAACCATGCCTCTCGCGGACCTCATCAAGCACCCCCTTTTTGCGTCGAGAGCTACCCTGGAATAGTCCGAAGGACCCGTACCAACAAATTCTGTATCCTTTGTCAATATGTCGCGCGCATCCTCGGACAAGAAGCCTGTTGGCTTTGGCACCCACATCACGGCAGGGGGCCTAGCAGGAGCAATGGAAGCAGTACGTCGTCTCTGTGCTGCATGTTTCCAATTGTTTTTGCCAACCCATGCCGATCTACAGCTATTCTGCCAACCGTTAGACACCATCAAGGTGCGGATGCAGCTCTCCAAATCTGGACGTCTCCCAGGGGTATGCATCCTGTTTCTTTGCGGAGTACGATGCGCGTTGGCTGAAGCGAGGGACAGACAAAACCCCGCGGCTTCGTGGCCACTGGTGCCATGATTGTGCGACGCGAGACGCCGCTCGCATTGTATAAGGGGCTCGGTGCCGTGCTCTCTGGAATCGTTCCAAAGATGGCGATCCGCTTTGCCAGTTTCGAGACGTACAAGCGCTGGCTCGCCGATCCCGAAACTGGCAAAACGTCGGTTGGCAATATCTTCCTGTGTGCGTTCGTTCCCACAACATCTTCCGGAGCCTATACTTATTCTCGGGTTTCTGCCATCGACAGCTGGCCTCGGTGCGGGCACCACAGAAGCCATCCTCGTTGTGAATCCAATGGAGGTTGTCAAGATCCGTCTGCAGGCGCAGATGCACTCTTTAGCTGACCCTTTGGAGACGCCGCAATATCGCAATGCAGGTCACGCTGTGTATAAGATCGTTCGCGAGGAGGGATTCTCCGTGCTGTACCGCGGCGTAACACTTACCGCGCTTCGGCAAGCGACCAACCAGGGTGTGTCTGTTTATGTACACGTACATGATCCGAGCTTACCGTGATACAGGCGCGAATTTCACCGCCTATCAGGAACTAAAGAAATTCGCGCATAATCAGCAGCCAGAACTCACGGATCTTCCGACGTACCAGCATATGATCATCGGTCTCATATCTGGTGCCATGGGTCCGTTTTCCAATGCGCCGATAGATACTATCAAAACCCGTACGTTATCCTATCACATTGGTCATGATCCCGTCTCGCATTGCTCAATATGGGAATGATATGCAGGTTTGCAAAAGGCAACATTCCCTGCGGATTCGTCAGCGCTCACACGTATCACGTCGATCGCGTCCGATATGTGGCGGCAGGAAGGCGTGCATTCTTTCTACAAGGGTATAACTCCGCGTGTTTTGCGTGTCGCCCCGGGGCAGGCCGTCGTTTTTGCCGTTTACGAGCGTGTGCGGCGACTTATCGAACGTGTCAAAGAAGTTTCGGACGAAGACGACCGGTACAGCGAATAGATAGGTGTTTTGACGTGGACTCGGTATCTCTGTTGTCACAGAATTGTACGCTATAGCACTTTTACTCGTTTCGTTCTTGCTTTATGTGTGCGTTCAGCCGAACAAGAGCGGCAGCGCCCGTAGCCCTTGGAATGGGGCGTTTTCGGGCCGATGTGAGTTAGATGTTGGGGGTCACGGTCACTGACGAGGGCCTGTCCCCAACACAGACCCTTCATACAGCCCACTTACCGCACAGGTACCACCACCTAACCTCCCTGTCCTTTTCAAGCTCACCACCCCCAGAGGCAGCTTCTAGAAAGCCTAATAATCAATCATGTCCGACTCGGGCTCTTCCGCACCCAAAGTCCTCATGTTGCATGGGTACGTCATAATCCAGCTCGGATGACTTGTCGCACAGCTGCATGCTTCCTACGCATGCCTTGCATCGGGCCAACATACTTTTCCGCAGGTACAGTCAAAACTCCAGCATCTTCAGCAAGCGCGTGAGTCTGTCACGCGTCCGCCTGTCAAACTGATCGTCATGATATCATGATATGGCTTCTTAGGTCGCTGCCCTCCGAAAAAGCTTGGGAAATGACGTCGAGCTGGGTGCGCAGGTATCCGCTTTGTCCCGAGACTACCACTAATTGGCAACGGTGCAGTTTTCGTCGATGCTCCTCACGTGCTAATGCCCGTCGACTTGACTGGCCACGGCACCTCCCTGGATACTTTCGGGGCCGCAGAAGCGTCCATGACGTCTGATGATCCCACCCGCATGCCGCGGGGGTGGTGGAAGACCGACCCGACGCGCACACGCACAGACGGACTCGAGGAAAGCCTCGCATTTCTCCGGGATATATTGAGAACCCAACGCTTCGAGGTCCGTCTCCAGAGTCTTCTAATGGGCTGATCTCACGCTGCAGAACTTCTTCGCGCTTCACAGGGCGTCTTCGGCTTCAGGTGAGCACGACAGGCGGCTAAGCAAGGACGAACGATCTGATGCCTGCTTTCACTTCCATCGGCAGTCAAGGCGCGGGGTTAGCGGCTCTGCTAGCGGCTCTTGTGCGGAAAATTCTCTTATACGCGACCAGGTGTCCCCAGCGGCTAACAGAGTGATGGAATGTCGCGTAGCTTGAGCGGCCGCACCTCCACCCACCGTTCCTCGTGGATGGTGAGCCCCCACACCCACCCCTGTATGTCACCAAGTCTTCGCAGGTATCAATGTTATCACTGACGCTACTGTCGTAATGGTCACACAGGCGGTTCTGCGTCGCGGTATCCGGGTTCAAAGTGGCTGGTCCGCTTTCTGCCGCAGTCTTTTCGGATGGATACGTGACGCCCACTCTTCACGTTCTGGGGAAGAACGACATCCTTGTTGTAGAAGAGCGGTCGCAAGTCCTGATTAACGTATCCAAGACTAAACGAGTGGAAATGCATGACGGAGGTGCGCACTCCCGTACGCTCAGCACGCTCCTTTCACATACGGTTTTCTCGAAGGTCATTTCGTACCATCCAAGGCAAGTTGGCGGACATTCCTCAAGGCGTACATGCTCAGTCCAACAAGCGACGTGCCTGGACCGGGCCTAATCTCCATGTCGCAGCCTGGGTCAGGGGCGGTCACGCCGCTCACTGGATAACTTGGGGAGTAGGCTAGCAGGCACCTCCAGGGCCGCAATGTGCCTCAAGTTTACGGTACGATCGAGCTAGAATGCGAGACTTTACTATGTGACTCTAGAGAGGGGAATTATGACAACATAGACTTGATATGGGAATGCCCCAGTGTTCGGTCTCGTGAAGGAACTTGAGAAGTATTGACACTGGGGCTCTCCAGACCGATCTCTGACACATGGGCTCCTAACTCATATGTCACCCCCGCCGATGCCGCAAACTATTAGAGTTCGTCCGGTGAGTAAGGGAGGTTTGCCTTCAGAAGTCGACGCCATCACCTTGGTTCCTCCCCACAGCTACATCACACCGCCCAAGGATGAGATCATACGTCGTGAAAATGGGCGCAAGCTAGTGAGCGAGAGAACGCTTGTAGTGAGATGTGTGAAATCCGACGTTGCGTACTAGCGCAGGGACAATACGATAGTCCCATGATGGGAACGCAGCGAAGTTGCGGAGTGCAAACAAAAGGCTACCCCGCTTGCCCTGCCATTGTGCTTCGTTTGTTGATCAGCCGCGATCGGCTGCAGTGTCCAGTGTGATTCCAGATGATCAGATGTGAGGTAACGATGGTAGGAGGGGTGATGGGCAGGCGGGGGTCGATGAACAGTCGCAGGTCTGCACAGACTTGGATTGGTGACGATTGGCTCCAGGCAGAAGAAAGATTCGAACTAGGATCTGGACCAATGAGCTGGGCAAGAATTACCAATAAGGGGTGCCAAACTCTGTTTCTAATGGAATATACTTTGATGAGCCATAATTAGCGCTGGAGTTTTCGAAAATTGGATGGGATGGATAGTGGCGACGATAACGATCAAGTACTGCGTCTGTTCGTCTGGACACGACCAGGCCTTAGGCGTAAGGCCACAGAGAGGTAGCAGGGGGACGACCGGTTGTACGGCAGGAGAAGCGTGACAGAAGCGCCCATCTCTGAAATGTGACATGTGTGCGTGACAATGTTACAGTGTGACAGGTAACGGGTGTTGGTGTACTTTATTGAATAAGAGAGTGAAACGGAGAGAGAGAACTCTCAACTTAGCCTGAACGTCCTTGCCACCATGAACGTTTGGTCACCTCAACAACAGGACCTCGATGAAATTTTATCAACCATCTTCGAATCTACGAACTCCACAAACCAGTCCGTCCAGCGTAGTATAACCCACGTGAGTTCATCGTTCATTCGTTTCATTTATCACTCGCAAATTATACCTTTTTTTTCCACTCTAGAAACTCAACAGTTTCACGCGCGCCCCTGACTATATCGCCTACCTAGCATACATCCTATCTGCGCTCACCCAGCAGGAGGATCGTATCAGGACCATCGCAGGTTACCTCCTCAAGAATAATGCTCGCCTCGTCCTACGTGCCTCCCAGGAGGTCATTACCTTTGTCAAGGCTGCCATCTTGCACGCATTCAGGGATCCTAGCGACATGATTCGCAGTGCCGCCGCTCAGGACATCGTTGCATTTCTCGGCATCCTGGAGCCGAAAAATTGGCCCGAGTGTCTCATGCTGCTTGTCAACCAACTAGATGACCAAGATCATGTCCACCAAGAGGTGTGTCTTCCTCTTCAATCTTGACCCTTCTTGCTTTTTCGGGTGCTACTGGACGTTGGTCACACTCGTCCCTTTCATCCTCGTTCCGTGGAAGACATATCCCCCTGGCTCTGCCAGGGCTCAAGTGGGGGAGACGTACATCCCTCGATTACCCGCGGCGCTAGAAATAACCCTCTGCGCTTGATGTGTTAACCCCCTCGGAGGGGATTGCCGTTATTAAGCTTCGGGAAGACGGATGCTAGATATGAGCATCAAATGATCAAGCAAAGAAAGTCAGAAGGCGTTTGTCGTTTACTTCTATGACATAAGCGGTTTTTACAGCCGCTGGCTACAATCGCACACGGAATTCTTTCATCCACTATAGGGCTCTCTCTTCTTTTTGTCCGCGTGGTGCCGCGTCTCGATATCCAGAATCACTGAACTTTTCTTCTCTCATTAGGCTGCCTTTAACGTTCTGGAAAAAGCATGCGAGGATTACCCCCGAAAGCTTGATGTCGAGATCAATGGGACGTTTCCCCTCAACTTTATGGTCCCGAAGTTTATCATGCTCACTGAGCATCCCAATGCCAAAATTCGCTCGCACGCCGTGGCGTGTCTATCCTACTTCGTTCCCATCAACGCGACCGCTCTTTATGCTCACATCGACACATTCATTGCGTGCCTTTTCAAACGAGCCTCCGATGAGGAGCCCCAAGTTCGTCGCCACGTTTGCCAAGCGCTTGTCCTTTTGCTCGCGTCCCGCCCCGACAAACTTTTACCAGAACTTGGTAACGTCGCCGAGTACATGCTCTTCTCGACGAAGGATAAAAACGAGGTCGTTGCTCTGGAGGCGTGTGAGTTCTGGCTAACCTTTGCTGAAGACCCTGAATTGGCCCAGTACCTACATCCATTACTCCCGCGCGTGGCACCTGTTCTCCTCGACTGCATGGTCTACAGCGACGACGACTTGCTATGGCTCGAAGGTGATGAGGAAGATGATGCGGCAGTGCCAGACAAGGAGAGTGACATCAAGCCTCGTCATTATGGAGGCAAGTCCCATGGTCTCGAACGCGAAGGCGATACTCCCCCTGCTTCCGATGCGCCGAAGAAGGTTGGCGCATATGGTGAGGAGCAGCTAGACGGTGACGACGACGATTTTGAGGATGAGATGGACGATGACGATTTCGCCGATGAAATGTCCACGGAGTGGAACCTCCGTAAATGTGCGGCGGCGGCGCTTGACGTACTCGCTGTTCGCTTCTCGGTGGACCTTCTCAATGTAATGCTCGAGCACCTCAAGAACAAACTCTGGAATTCGGATTGGCTCCAACGCGAGAGCGCCATTCTCGCACTTGGCGCCATAGCCGAAGGTATGCGTGATCTATACTCTAGCAATCACCATTGATGTGTTATCAGGTTGCATCGAAGCTGTTGAGCCGCACCTGCCAATGCTAATACCGTATTTGATTCAATCATTAAATGATCCCAAGGTTTGTCCTTAATCGTGCTGATCGGTATTTGGTTTCCGACGCCATTCCTGGTGTAGCCACTTGTTAGGTCGATTACGTGCTGGACACTAGGGCGATATGCCAACTGGTGCACCGCGGGTACCACCGAAGACCACAAAGCGCAGTTCTTTATTCCTACTATGGAGGGCGTACGTATATCTTTTATCCAATGCGCTTCTGTGCTTCTGTGAAATGTTACTAATATATCTCTGTCTTCCCAGCTTCTCCGCATGGTCCTGGATAACAACAAGCGCGTACAGGAAGCCGGTTGCAGCGCTTTTGCAACACTCGAGGAAGACGCAGGGCCTGAGCTCGCACCATACCTGGAGCCCGTCCTGCGTAACCTCGTTTTTGCATTCGACAAATATCAGCACAAAAACATGCTCATCCTCTATGACGCCGTCGGGACCTTGGCGGATGCAGTGGGACCTGCCTTGCAAAATCCTATGTATGTGGATATCTTGATGCCACCACTTAACAAGAAGTGGTCCAAACTCAAAGATGATGACGAGGATCTTATTCCACTTCTGGAGGTACGGCGAATGCTCTCGAATGACGCCCCACAGCACCTCACCCCATTTCATTTCTAGTGTTTGGCTTCTGTTACCATTGCTATGGGTTCCGCTTTCCTGCCTTATTCCGGTCCGGTTTTTGAGCGTTGCGTCAATATCGCGCGAACATCCATCGTACAATACCAGACCTGGCACCAGAACCCTGAGCTCGATGAGCCGGATAAAACATTCTTGGTCGTTGCTCTAGACCTCTTATCTGGCTTGACTCAAGGCCTTGGCATGGGGCTCAAACCATTCATCGAAAGTAGCCAGCCCGCGTTTTTCCAGCTGCTTGTATTGTGTCTTAAACACCCACAAGCCCCGGTGCGACAGTCTGCGTATGCTCTCGTTGGTGATCTCGCAATGGCGTGCTTCCCACTCCTCCGGCAACACATGCCGCAGGTTATGCACGAGCTCATCCTTCAGCTCGACCCCGAGCCAAAAGTCGAGTTCATCTCGGCATGTAATAACGCCGCGTGGTCTGTTGGGGAAGTCGCTCTGCGCTACGGCCGCGGTAGGTATTCCGTCAAACGCGGCATCTCTCCTTGCTGACCCACGGCCTCTCCGTAGATGAACCCGAATTCGCACAATGGGTAGAGCCGCTGATCGCTCGTCTCGTGCCCCTCCTGCTACACCCTAAGGCACCGCGAAGCTTGCATGAGAATGCTGCCGTATCAATAGGACGTATTGGACTTATGCACCCACGCATGGTTGCACCGGTGTTGCCGGACTTTGCTCAAGCCTGGTGCCAGGCGCTGTACGAGATCCGTGATAACGAAGAAAAAGATTCGGCTTTCCGGGGCCTGTGTACCCTCGTCCAGGTGAATCCAATGGGCATCGCCAAGGTGCGTAAGATGCGTAGCGGTTTGGGAGCTTCTATTGATGGCGCTATTTGTAGAGCTTGCTGTGGTTCTGCAATGCTATCGTCAGGTGGAATCAACCATCCGAGGAACTCAATTCTATGTTCCAGGCGCTGTTGACGGGTTTCAAGACCCATGACCCGCAGGGATGGACTGCGCAGGTGCAAACATTCCCACCTGTTATTCAAGAGCGCCTAGCGCAGCGTTATGGTGTCTGAAGCCGTTGATATCGATCGTCTCACATCTATACCCTCAAATCAAAAATCCCTTGCCATGTTTTGTACCACCCCTCGACCTGTTTCTATGCCATGTGTTCACCCGACTTTGTCTTGGATTATCATTTTGCTGTAGTACAAGCCCCTGTTTCGTTTTTTTTTACCAGTAGTTACATACAAGCTCGGTTTTGTTTTGCATATGTACGTACACACCACCCAAGTTTACGGCCACACTCTGTCAGTAGTTACAATTAGTTACGATTTCTGTGCTCGGTAGTTAGCATTAGTGTTACAACTTTCCATTTCCTTACCCGCACATCATTTGTCTGCGAAGTAGATACATACATACATACTTACCTACATCTTTGGCATCCGTCCAGTCACTTACCGCATCAGTGAGCGCAGTCACCGGCACACGCGACAGCCAGCGTATTATCACGCTCTAAATTTCGCACGCGGCGTACTTTATCCGTAGTATTATTATTCTATCCATCTGTCTTGTCTCACTCACCCCAAATCAGCGCGAAGATCAATACAGTCTAAAACGTGCTACTCACCAAGCGATCCAAGTCGCGTGAGACGAGTATCTTAAAAATGTCCGAAGCCGAGGTGCGATTATCGCCCATCTACCGCTTGGCTCTCCAATCCCACACGGCGCCGTTTAGAGCCTCTACGCACGCGCAACAAGGGCCGAGCTCGCAAAAGATCTCGATACTGCTTTTGGCCTATACTTTCAAGCGGCCTCCGCATTCCTCAATGCCAGTCGTGAGCCTGCACACCCTTGGGTACAGGGGCAGGCCCGCAGAGATGCAGACCGTGCCTTGGAGCGGGCGGAACGTATCAAGGCCGCCAAGCGCGACTTGGCGCCAGTCCTGCGTGACCCATTTGCTCTGGGTTCGTTCGCCTGCGCAGCGTAAGATCGCTGATGGCCATATGACGTACATTGTACAGAGGAACAGCAGCTCGTGTTGAAAAAAGGGTCCGTGGTCAATCGCGTGATCGCGCCGCTTTGGACAGCAGCAGGCACTTCCTCCTCCTCTTCAGAGGGGACGCCATTCATGTAGGTGTGCTCCGTTTTCGCGGAGACTTTTACGCACTCACCGGTCGTTTAGCGATCCAGACGGGTTGCTCGAGTTGTCGCCCGAGCAGAAAGAAGCTGGGGTGCTTTGGCGCCGGCCAAGAGAAGTGTTTGCCAATGCCAAGATTTTTTTTCCCGAACTCCGCCCGGAGGACATCGTGCAACGCATTGTGGCCGACTGTTCCCTCTGCGCGTCGATTATCGTCTGTCTGCTCCACAGTCGGACGCACGACTCGGAGGTCTGCACCATCTTTCATCCGCTGGTATTTTCTCGTCAGTGTCGGGACTCTGATCATGGCGTCCGCAGGCGGCTCTACCCTCACTCCACCCCCGAGGACCGGACGGACGGTTGCACATTTCTCCGACAGGCGAATATGAACTCAAAGTACTCTTTAACGGTGCCTATCGACGAGTATGCCCCCCGTACCGATACAGCGAAGATACATTTTAATCACTCTCTTAATCCTTAGGTTGGTCAGTGGATCTCTCCCCCATTGTAGTGCTGCGAGTAGCCAGGGCTCATGACGATTCCCGGTGCCCGTAGTAATCGATGATCGCCTCCCTTTTCTCCCCGATGGGTGCCCTATGTGTATGACGAGCAGGGGCAGAACCGACATATGGCCGTCCCTAGTCGAGAAAGCTGTGGGTACCAAGGCATTTGTCTGCCATGTGGCTCACTCTGTTGCACAGTATCTGAAACTTATGGGAGGATATGATTTCCCTGGCTCGTGCGTTAGTCTTACTCGTCTAACCTTCATGACTGTGACTTGATGACCGTTTCAGAAACTCGGGCACTGATATACAGTATGAGCTCAGCGTTTTCTTCTCGAGGCATCTGATTTGTAATTGTGTTGTTCTAGTGCGTTGGCTGGGTGGATACCGGACCACCTGGAAGTGAAAAGGTAGGTGCCAGTTCTGATCATCATACGTATACGTCATTCATCTTTGCAGCCCTTCGTTTCAGCGGGAGCAAACATGGTCACGACTTATCCGTGGATTTAGTAACGGTGCGCAAGCAGCGTCTGTTTCCGTAGCATATCTTAATGTTCTTTTAGGGCAATGCATCCTCACTGTTGGGACTGATAATCGACCGCCCGCTGATCGGGGATTCGTGAATCTTCTCCCCGCGCATTGCTATGCAGTGATGGGTTCGCCAACTTGTGCTATGCTTAGATTGTTCTGACCACCTGTTAAGATGTGAAGGAGACCGATAATGGCTCGCGGTGGCTGACGATCCTAGACTCCTGGCTACCGAGGGATAATGCTGATCTCGGAGTCGATGCCCTTCTTGACAACTTGTCTCTGAATAGTGAGATTGACAATCAGAGACGAAGTACGTGCCATTTACTTGTCGTACACGACAAGGTCGTTTACCGTTATCCAGGAGTTATCAATGTAGCTTGGGATGATGTTTGCGGGTTATTCGGATGCGTTTGCGCCAGTTGGAATCCTGAAATGTTCAAACGCCGACTTTCCTTCCACGGGTAAGTTCCTATTGCACATTCAAGTGACCACACTCCCGATTCACTGTGTGCTTAGAGTTTGGAGGGCCGCACATCTATCGGAGATAGATAAAGACGATTGTATGTCGTCCAGTGCTGATGTTCACATATAATAGCCTTACCTGTTCGTAGCTGTTCACCAGATACTCCGACTTCTGCTTGAGCGTCCCAAGGACATCCCGGGCTTGTCGGAAGAAGTCTGGATACTCTTAACGCGTCATCGCATCGATACTCGCCGACCCTCCGAGTTCATCTCGTTCCATACCGAGTACGATGATGGTCACCCCGACACCCCAAAAAGCTTCGCAGATACTTCCAGGACACAAGGTGTCTACACAGATAATGTTCATGTCTTGGTACGAATGACTACGCAAGGGACGCTTGACCAAGACTGACATGACCCAGGTGCGGGTGACCGTCCCCCCTTCCGATGCCTCCGGCACTATCTCTCTGAACGCTTCCTACGACGGGCCCTTCGACAACGTCGGCTTCACCGTGACCGCATACTCTTGCCTGACGATGCGCTGGGACGAGGCGCCACGCAAACTCCCCTTCGACCTCAGGGTATCAGGCTGCTTGTCGGCCAAGACATCCGGCGGAAATCACACGCTGTCCACCTACATGCTAAACCCGCAGTACCGCCTGCGCGTGCCGCCGTCGACGACACAACAAGGACCGTCAGCGAAAACGCGGATCGAGGTCGCGTTACACGCGCCGCGAGACGTGCCCGTCAACGCAACGGCCATCTGGGGCCGCGGCGAACGTGTCTTCGAGTAAGAACCCCCCATCCTTCCCCCGCTTTCCTGAGACCTGTGAATTCTGACGTTTGCGCCGAATTGACAGCCTCGTGCAGAGCGACATCGTCGCTACGTCCGGCGCATACACGTATGGTTTTGCTCGATTTTCGGCCGATCTACCACGTGCGTTGTTTGGTTGGGTTGGCATGCCGCTGCGCTGATTGCTTACTTCACGGGAACCAGAGGGTGACTTTACATTGGCGGTGTCTGCGTTTTCGTCTACGCACCGTGGGGCGTTCTCGTTGCTCGTGCGGAGCTCGCACCGAGTAGAGGTCGAGCCGATCCCACAAGAGGGCGCAGGGATGTTCGCCAAGACCGTGCGTGGGGATTGGTGCGTCATCTTTCGCTCCCTCTATCTCCGACTCGCTAGTCGGCCCAGTGCGTTACTTATTGATTGGATTTGCACGCAGGACGAATGGCTCGGAGCCGAGATACACGCTCGAGCTACCTACACCTGCCCAAGTCAAGTAGGTTTCATCGCTCCCTTACGCTCGCTTATAACGCAGCAACTTATGACATATATGCAATAGGATCCGCTTGCAACCCCAGGCATCCCTGTTCGTGAGAGTGGCGCTACTTCCAGGAACGGGCGGGGCACCGCTCTTGTCGTCTGGCGCATTCACTGATGCGCACTCCGGTGCCGCGACGGCGCAAGTTGCGCTACGCCCGGGGAGCTACCTCATAGAACCGACAGTAGATGGCGTCCCGCGCGGGGACGGTACGTTCAGCATGGTGGTATACAGCTCGAGTGCAGGTATACGTCTCTCGCCAATATGAGCTCGCTTTATAGTTGGGAGAATTGTTTTGCGCCGTAGCACGCATAATATGTGTACGAGTGTGTATTGTCAACAGAGGCCAATCTAAAAATAACTTTATTTTCGCGGCAGGACCAGCGCTAGGCGAGGTGGAGACATCATGTAACGGTTGTTGGTGTAATATGTCATGCTGGTAGCTCGAATTTCTGGCCCTGGAGTACTCTGTGAACGAAGGTACGTCAGCGTGCGGTCGTGTCGGGCAGCTATATAGGGACGCATACTTGGTGAAGTACACATAAAAGAAGTCGAGGTAGAGCCCAGTCTGCACGACTCCTGCAAATATTGAGATCGGGTCGACAAGATCCTCCACATAATAACTGTAAACCGCCACGAAAGGGCTGGTAAGTGACAACGAGTCTACGCCGGGAAGAGGCGCGAGCTCGACAGACCGGTATATCCAATTAGGGATGTAAAGCCCGCGGTATGCGCCGAGGGCAGCGAGATAGTGCGTCGTGATGGTTTCTGCTTCGCCCGTGCGCTGGAGGATGAAGAGTTGCGGGAGGATAGCGATAGACTCGAGAAAGATGGAGAAGGACCAGACGACCTCTATGATGGAGTAGGAGTAGTTGAAGAGGAGCGCAAGGATGAGTGAGGGCGCGATGAGGTACTCGACGCGGAAGGTATCAATGGACGGGTCGTGTGTCGGTCTGAACGCGAGTAGCGTGTGCGTGCGACGGATCAGGTAAAGAAGGAATGAGCTGGAAGGCGACGTACCGAAAACGGATTTTCATTAGGTAGAGGATGAATAGGCTGCTGCCGATGAAGAATATTTTCATGACAAAATTGTAGAGGGAGTGCCATGTGGTGAATAGGTCGAGGTACCGCGTGAGGAAGACGGTGGAATAGAGCGCCTGTGTCTTGAAAGAGATACCTGTGGAAGTGACGTTTGAGTATGTGCGCGTGTGCACACGCCAAGCGGAAGGCGGACAGACCTCTGCAAGAGCGGGTCGTTTGAATTTTGCGCAGGAGTATGAGGATTGACGCAAGGTGAGAGAGGTCGGCTGTGGTGAAGATGAGCGACTTCAAAGGCGATGTCTAAATGGAAATGGAGATACTGACCCAAGAGCCTGAAGATGTTCATTGTCGTCGAGTTACTTTAGACGCGAGTGTGCGTAAATGCCGCAACTGTCGTGTCCTTTTCCACCTGTTGATCCTTGTTTGGCTCCCATTGACGTGTGCCCGCCCATCTTCGCTGCACTTGCATTCGTTCTAATAAGAGTATTCACGGACACTAGGCGAGCCCAGGAGAAGGTCGGCGAAACTAGTCTGACCAACACTCTCAGGCACTCTGCGACTTGAAACCCTCTCAAAGGCGTGAATTCCTATACTTACATCCTGCTTCCCTAGATGAGGGCCCGCAAATCCTCTCCTCGCTGCCGCTGCCTTCCAGTGTTCTGCTCGTCTGCTACTTGTCACGGTTCAGAGACACTATTCGGTAGATTACTGGCTTACAAGGTCGGTTTGCCGTGCCTGGGTATCTAATTTGATAAGATTTTTTTTGGAATTCATTTTCGTACAACTCAGAACCCTATGTGGTACGTCCACCTTTGTAAAACAGTACTACTTCTTTCCGCGTGCGTGAGTCCTCCTCCGGAAAAGCATCTTCCTTGGCCCAGAATCCCGACATCGTGCGGTAATTTGATAAGAATTGGCTTTGATTGGTTGCATTCTAGGTGTTGATGGCTACTAAATCACAGGACTGTAAATGTACAACTACATTCTACGTCAGCCGCTCCTGGACTCGTGGCCGTAGCTCAGGACCCTGAAGCTGAAGACTGAGACAGCTACATATTGATCTAAAATCGTCGTCCATTTATCTTATTTAAATCCAAAATGTAGCAAACTCCCGTCATGTCTCCCCCTGGTTCTCCCTCGAGCTGTGAACCCCCCTCTGGAGTGTCGCCTGCTCCTCCACCATGGTCGCTCAAAACCAAGCACTATGTGTTTTTCACGTCAGTCAAGCCAGGAAACAGGGAGGATCCTATTCTCCAGGGTCTGCCTCCCGGTTCCTACAATCCCTCAGAGACATTGCACCCCGCGGCCCTTGCTCTCGTGGATGACTCTCCCCAATGGAAAGGTGGCCTCGCCTGCGTCATCCTCGCGTATCATGAGGACTCGCCCGTTGGTTCCTACGACGAGCTCCTCGTGGCCTTCAATGGCTTTTCCAATCCCTACCAGAAGGGCACCGACTGGCGCATAACCAACATTTTTGTCAGCACCAGAGAGAGTATCTGGAATGGCCGCAAGAACTGGAGTGAGTTGTGCGCGCTCTCCCCCGTTCCGATCACGTCTCTGATTAATGGCGATCGCAAAGACACTCCAAAGCACCTTGCATGCTTCAAAGTTGTTCCGATGGGTCCTATGACTTCCAATGTCGAAGTTTCCTTACCGAACGCTGAGAGACCCTTTTTCACGGCCTCCTTGACCAACTCTCGTCTCCCCGCAATCCCCTTACCTTTCAGCCTCGTAAAGCCTTTCACAAGTCTTGTGCTGCCCCCGCTACTTCCCGGACGGCCTGAGGACGTACAGATCGGGACCGACGATGAATGGTTGTCCATCGCGCCACATTACGATGGTTGGTGCCAACTTGTGTACATCCGCCCCAGCGAGTCCGGTCTTGCAACTTTTGGAGACGGATTGCATTTCCCAAAATTTCAGCCTTTTTGGCTTGGAGCCAAGTTCACGGGAACGATCACGTTCCCTGGCGGCGTGCAACTTAGAACGAAGACTGAATAGGCTCTCTCACTTATCGCGTTGAGGGCACACCGTTATCGACGCCCGTCAAGTAATTGCTTTCACTTGGGATCACCGATCGAGCATGAAAGCCCCAGTTCTATTTATCAGTCCAGTTTTGCATACTTCCAATCCATCCCCGTACTTAGCAGATCATCGTGTGCAGACTGCAGTACAATTTGAGGATTACGATTGATGAACAAGTGGTCCCAAAAAGCATGAACGGCAGTCTACCAGCCCAATAAACGAGTGTGAGAAATCGTGGCACTTCTAAAATGTATTTTCCGTGGTCCCCGTAGGAGTGATTTAGAAGATGTGGCCTCGAAACACCCGCTTTGCGATGTTGACATGCCGTCTGTTTATCGCTTGTAGCAGTAGGCGCCGAGGATGATGATGTTCTGCCGTTCACCGGCCCGAGAGACGCCAACCTTTCCTCCCGAAATGCAAGAACAATTGATCTCTTCAACGTCCTCTTCGGAGGATGAGAATGACGGGCATCAGTTCACGATTAACGAGCACTATGCGAAAGCCTTCCAGTATCGCAAAGAGCGTGAAGAGCTTGCGAAGCGTGCGCGCCCTCACTCCTTTACTTCCACAGTGTCCAATCTTACTAACTTTTTTTTATTCTCTCGCCTGCAGTCAAGGAGAAATATGGTTCTGATGCTGATACTGAAGATATAAGCGAGGACGGGTCTGACTCGGAGTCCGACGAGAGCGAGGACGAGGACGGCGAAGAGCTCACTCCCGCACTCGACGTTGCCATCCTACGCACGCTCGCCCGTATCAAGGCGCGCGACCCTGGCATCTATGATGCAAGCCGCAACGTCTTCGAAGGTGCGCCTTCCGGTGGCCACTTTCCCCCTCTTTAACTTACAAATGCTGTTTCGTTTGGCGGTGATGGACAGAGGAACACGGCAAGTCTGGAACGCTACCATCGCCCGGACGCAGAAAGAAGAAGACAAAGGAAGACAAGCCTCTGACGCTCCCAGAACAGCGCCTTGCGGCTGCGCTCGATGACACGTCGTCGTCGCGTTCTCCGTCCCCGCCGCCGCCACCAACACACGCTGAGGAGCAAGCCGCCCTACGTGCCGAAACTATCGCTGCATTTCATTCAAGCACTGGCGAGGCTGCAAAGCAAGAAGAGGAGGAGGGCGGCCTGTTTACTCTTCGCGAGAAAACGAGGGACGAGATCGAGCGGGAGGAGGCGGAGTACCGCGCCTATCTCGAACGCGAGGTCGGACCGCTCGAAGAGATCTTAGACCTCGGAGAAGAAGGAAAGGGGGAGGGTGAGGTACTTCGACAGGAAGACGATGACATGCACGCACACCCCGCCGAAGCAGAACCCGGGAAGAAGAAGAAAAAGAAAAAAGGAAGAAAGAGCGAAGAAGACAGGAAGGAAACGGACCAGGAGTTTTTGATCAAGTGCGTATGCCGCTTTTCCCGTTATTCACAACGAATGATTTTTTTTTCGTAGTTACATTCTGAATCGCGGATGGGTAGACCGCGCTGCTCGACGTCTCCCAACATACAAAGAAATCACTGCACAAGCCTCGTCTTCCAAAGACCCTGGTCCCTCAGTGACACATACCGTTGCGGACACCGATGCTGGTGCTAATAACGATCTCCTTGAAGAAGACGACTTCGACGAAGTTGCCGAGCATTTCGAAAGCTCGTACAATTTCCGCTTCGAAGAACCCGACGCGGCACACATCCAGTCCTTCCCACGTGCCGTCGAGAGTGTGCGCCGGCGGACGGAACACGCAGAACGCCGCCGCGCAGCGCGTGAGCGGCGACAGGAACGCAAGGAGGCGGAGAAGGCACAACGGCGCGAGGAAGTGAAGCGCCTAAAGGGGCTCAAGGCACGAGAGTTGGAGACCAAGCTCGAGCGGATTGGCAAAGAAGGAGGATGGGCGCGCAGCCAGGGTTTGTCTCCCCTAGTACCGCATCTACTGTTGTTTAACTGACCGCGGTCCGTGCAGCCTTGCAGGCGCTGGATTTGGACGGAGACTGGGATCCGACGGCACACGATCAGCAGATGGCGGCTATGCTTGTCGAAACAGATGGTGCCGGCGTGGACGGCGATGGCGATGACGAAAAGCCGATGTGGGACGATGATATTGACATCGATGACATCCTTCCGCGGAGGCAAGACGAAGCTCGGGACGCGTCAACCAGCCTCGACGTGAAGGAACGTAAGAAAGCAAAGAAGAAGGAGAAAAAGAAAGCAAGAGACGTCGATATGGATGGTGTCGATGTGGACGAGATGGACGCGGATGCACCAGAAGACGGCGGGAGTAAGTGGAATGAGGTGGAATGGGACGGCACAGAAGAGATGCGCAAACGCGTGCTTGATCAGTACATGGAGGAGCTATACGAGCTCGAATTCAACGATATGGTGCGCCTTCTTTCGTCGCTTCTAACATACTCACCCACGCGACTCGTTCAGGTCGCGGGCATACCAACGCGCTTCCGCTACAACAAGACGGCGAAGGAGTCATTCGGACTGACTCCCACAGAGATCCTACTCGCGGACGACAAGGACCTAAACGAGTATGTCGGTCTGAAAAAGCTCGCTCCATATCGCAAGCAGCGCGACGCGTGGGACGCAAGACGCGGCGAACGGCTGGGCGAGTTCAAGAAGAAACTTTCGGGGCGCGTGAGTGCCGTAGGCGTAGATCTCAACGAGGGCGAACAGAACGACGGCAAGAACAAAACAAAGAAAAGGAAGGGTAAAAAGGAACGTATGCGCGAAAAGGCCGTGCATACACCACTGGAGGCGGAGGCGGTGACGGATGTAGGTGCGACAGACGAACCCGTGAAAAAGAAGCGGAGGAGACATAAAAAGTCGGGCCAGCCTGATGAGCAGTTGGAATGACGAAACAAGGTGTGTATTGCAACTGGTTTTCTATTCTGAGGGTATGGATGGTCTGATGTATTTGTCAACATAGGACTGAGGAACTCCCTTCTGGAGGGCGTCCTTGATCCCCATGTTTATGCGTTGGATATACTCCGTCTTTGGGAGATCGCGGTTGATACGGGCACCGTCTGTGTATACCAGTGCATTGATGGTTCTCTTCTCCGTTTCTCCATCAGTGATCAGCTCGAGCGGAATGATCTTCTTTTCGTAGGAGTGGGGAACACCTTCGTAGCCGTCCAACGACTGCTCGTCCTTGGAGCCGATCTCGTAGATGAAACCGTACACGTAGTCTCCGGGAGAAGGAATGATGTTCGCATAGCCACGCTGGTTTATGATCCAACACCTGTGGACGTCGTTAACTGGGCAGGGAAAGAGAACGACGACCTGGTGATGCTCACCACTCGCGAAGTACCCCAACCCCAATGTACTTGTTATCGGGGCAGCGGCGGTTCATCTGTTCGATCCATATATTACTCCCGTAACCAAAGTAGAGTGTCTGTTCGATTCCGCGGGTTTGTGTCTCGTCGGACATGTGAGCGGGCGGTACAAGGCGAGTGGCTCGTGAGTCAAAGCGGGAGTCTATTGTTCCGCCCCCCGAGCTTCGCTTCCTCCTTGTCTCACTCTTTGTCTCAATAAGAACGCGAACGACTCCGACAATGGTCGAGAAGGCCATTGTTCTGAGCTCCTGGCCTCTGTGCTGAAAAATCTCATGGCATTATTCTCCTCGTTTTCTTTCTGCACTCACCTCCTCGACTGGCATCGACGACTCTCACTTTCTCTTCTCGTAAATACCTACGCACCAAGCATTGATGGGTAGAACTCATCAGCGATCACTCACACCTAATTCAGTCGCTTCGTCGTCCCGGTTCAAGGAGCATCTCTCCATTTCGATGCCTCCGCCGAACCAGGCCATCGAGCGCTCTCACTTCTCTCCAGACTCCTCTCCAGGACATTCAGATCGTGGTTCCACTATTGGTGGATCGACGGTGTACGGATTGTCCCGTCCACGACCTCTTGACATCGAGAAAGGCGTCGCAGGCGACTCGAGCGTGTACGGCGCCTCACCGAGCATCAGAGACCGCTTCACCCGCCTCTTTCTCGACCTCCGAGCGAGCTTGAGAGATGGCAACCGTTCCACTGCACCACCGCTGCCCAGCGGCGAGCTCCCACCTAAAATGCCAGATTGGCCTCCGCTTAACATACGCAAGCCACCCCAGTGCGCATGCAACAACCAGCAGTCCCCGGCGCGCAGACGAGCCCTACTCATCGCACTTGCCGTTTTCCTGCTCTACCTCTTCATCAACGTGACCGTTCTGAACGTCCGCTCGTTTGCGTCGCCCAAGCTGCCCACGGTTACTCCATCCGCCAGCGCGCCTACGACCACCGAGACGCTCTCGGCCAATACGCAGCAGTGCATAGCGCAGTACACGCTCGACGCACCGAGCAACCCCACTGGGTACCCATGCGACACGTGTCTCCCCCTCCTCGCGGCGCTACCGCCAAGCGCCACGGCGGTGTATCCCGCCGCACTGGCTGCGACGCAGTTCTGCGGATTAAGGTCGCTGTGGGAGGACGCTGGCCAAGAGGGGCAGACAGCGCTTGAGACGGGAGGTTGGGTCAATGACGTCAAGTTCTGCACTTGGGCTGGCGTGCACTGCGACGGTGCTGGCCGTGTCTCGTCCTTGTATGTTTTCGTGTGCCCTTACTCAAGGCGTGACTGACTCGTCCTGGTACTCGTAGACAGCTGACCTTCCCTGCTATCCCCGCGTCCCTTCCTGCCGAGTTCACAAATCTCACCGCGCTCGAGAACCTCGAAATCGTCGGTGGCGGTAATTCTCCCGGTACGTTTGATGCCTCTCGTCCTGGTAGAGTTTTATGCTAACTCGATGACAATGACGACCTGTAGCTGGCCCGTTCCCGGCAACATTTGGCGATTTGACCGCGCTTAGCGCTCTACATCTCGAAAATACGGCGCTGGGCCCGCTTCCGGATACCCTGCAGAATATCACCTCCCTAATCCTCGTCCGTAATACCCAGGTCGGCGCGTCGTTACCCCCAAGCGTCTCGGATGGCACCCTCCGTAATCTGTACGTCGCAAGGCATCACCATTGTCGTTGCGTGGCTGACCACTCTGACTATTAGCATCGTCAATAACGAAACACTGACACTGAGTGCAGCGCAGAGCGCGGCACTGTGTGGCGGGCAGTTGCAGAACTGTGATCTCCGCGGATCGGGCGTTCAGGCGTGCGGTGCATGCCTTGTTCACTGAACGCCCTTCTTCGAGCTCTGTGTGGATTTCTTATACTCCATTATGACCTTATATTGGTATGCTAGGCTCCCTGACTGCTTTAATCTCTCCTACCAAACACGCTGACAATAATTGGACATTGCTAATTCACTGGATATGAACGATACTGTAGAACTTATTTTGTCCATGGTTCTGTAGCCCTAGTAACGTATAACGATAGCAATACGATAGCAATGATATAGGACAATGACTACTGTAAAGATTCTCCTTGTTCGTGCTTCAACGCGACGGCGCTTAGCGATGTTATCGACTCCGATCTACTCGCAGTTGTCCCTCCCTTATGCCCAGTACATCTGAGGCGTCAGCACTTGCCTACATCCGACGCGAATCGCTCGATATTTACAATCGCATCCAATCCATTGGCGCTGACATTACATTTGTTGACCAAGTGCGCGCTGCTTACCCCGCGCTTCCGCTCATTCGTAGGATCGTTCGACTTTATCTACCTCTTCTACCTGACGAGCCCCACGAATAGCGAACCTCCGCTGTGGAGCGTGGTACACCGATCCTTCCATTGTATATTCGTGCACACATGTGTTCCAGGCGACCCTAGTAACGGCACACACAGGCCCATCCTGGCACACACGCATACTTTAAAAGTACTGACGGGCATCACGGCAACTGGTCGTTCAACCTCCGTCGCCCGAACCTACACCTGTTGCCCGTTGTCGTAGCCCACGGCGGGCACGTTCGCTGCACTTCTTCTTGCGACTGCATCTGAGCTGACCTTCAATACAGGATCATTCTCGTCGACTCGACACGCGCGGGTAAACGTCTCCCAGACGCGCTCTCAAAGACCGTACCAATATGGTGCGCCGTCGTCAACCGCGCCCTGCGCTTGCGTGGCAAACTTGACGCCGTTTCGGACGAGGCGCGGTCACGGTGGCTCGAGGATGATGATGGGGATCTGCGCACCCCGCCTGGTATAGTCGGCGCGCACGAGCACGCGCAGATCGCTGCGCGGCTCGATGGGTGGGCCGCTGGCCTCGCGGTACGTGTCGCGCTAGCCAGCAAGAGAGGCAAAGCCGTACTGACGCTTTCTAGGACTCGTCGTACGCGCTCCCAGCGCTGGACCGGCCGCTGCGCCCTCTGTGGGTCACACCCGCATCTGGGCGTTTCCCGCACATTGCGCCCGACGCGACGTTCTTGCCGGTCATATGCGTGAGCGCGTCGTGCGCTGTCGATGCTGTTGACGGACGCGGCTCGGGAGATGTGGGATTTGCGGGAATCGGTCGTCGTGCGGGTGGGTTCTCGTACGTGCAAGGTTCGGGCGACGACCACGAACTGTGGGGCCAGGTGTGCTCCCTCTCTCTGACAGACGGAACTTTCTGATTATATATCACACACATTGGGGACGCGCCCTCGCTACCCTTAATTTCTTTCACTTTGTAGGGCCTGACGCCGGAGATATTCTGGCGACATCGCGGAGAACTGCTTGGATGTCCCCGTGCGGACCTCGAGTCGCTTGTCGCTCGGTTAGTAGAGGCGACGCCACAAGATGCGGTATCTAGTCAGGGTGGTGCTGACGGCGGGGTATGGAGCTCAAACCCGACGCCCGTGGTGATGGTCGGCGGTCGCGTACTGCTCTGCTCTCTCGCGGACCTGCCACGGGATTTCTCAGCACGCGTACCTAGCCCATCAGGCACCACGTCGGAACCCGCGTTCGTCATCGTAGACGAGTCATACGCTCCTCCGAGTCGGGACGATGACGACCCCGCACTGACACGCTCTAACGGCGCAGCACCAGGGCCAGGAGAAAGTGAAGATACGCTATCTCGAGTACTTCACGTATGTCTCCCTCCAGGAAAGCGTGGGCAGCACGTATTTTTGCACGAGGTCTTGCCCAGTGCAACCTCGTTCGCGAGCACACACCTCTCTCTCGGACGCGCGATCTGTGTCGCGGGAGGCGATGCGGGCGTCGGCGTGGTACTTGTACTACTGCAACTGTTCTTTGATAACAATGGCAAACCACGTGGCGCTCAGGGAGACACCGCGGTCAGCAAAAATTCGGTGCGCACTCGCTTGGAATGGATCATCGCGAGTCGACCACAAACGAACCCTTCACGCGCTATTTTGAAGCGGGTCAATGAATTTCTGCTTTCCCCATGTTCTCGTCGCGGGGAGGCTGAAATTGGAGATACGAATATGATACAGCCACGGAGATGAGCCCAATTGTGTGCGTTGGGAGGGGGGAATTTGTTCCTGTCGCAACAGCACTCTTCCTATCAGTCCCACAGGCACTGATCTATAGAACTCCAACTTTTGACATGCACACGTACTTGGCCATCAATGGGCAAGCATTTTGGGGATGTCGAGGGCGCCTAACGAGTCGGGAGTGGACGTCAATGTACTAGGTGCGAATATACACGGAATTTCAACGATGCTTCATTGCTATACCATTTGTCAACGCGCTATGATTTTTCCGGTTCAAGAATTCGAGCTTTGGTTGTTACAGTTGACCCTAGCGGAACACAAGCCCAAAACAACTATAGTCTATCATACCTGGAGGGAGCCGGGACTTGCACGAAATTTGAGATGGTTATGAATTGATGGCGCGGGAGAGGTCCCACGAACGCTGAGCAGGAGTAGTAAGCTATCCCCAAAAGGTTGCCCTGGTTGATCCGATTTTGGCCAGTTACAGCAGCAGATTTCTGATAAGTTTGTAAATCTCGGATGACTGCAGGGTCTTGAACTGGTGCAGCTATCGAATCACTCTATGCAGCGTCAAAAGTCAAGCTCAACATTGAGGCAGTTCAGAGTTAATGACGCCCTCGTTGATCCGGCACTGTGCCCAAAGTATTGTGGGTGGCAAGAGGGAGACCTAGTATCAGTCAGATATCTCCTTGGATATCTCTGACGCTCATGTGCACCTGTGGGAATCTGGGGGGCAAAGTCACACGCACGTATGTAAAAAGCCGCTGATCTCGTACCTAACCTCTAGTCTCTGTCAGAATAGCTCGTGCGGACTCAACTGGAACCGCCACATGGAATGAAACGCGACCCACGCCATCAGCAGCACACACTGACATGGCTTACCGTTCAAAAGGATAATATGTGGCATTTTGACCAATGGAACTACATATAAACCACCGGATCTCGGCAGAACAGGCTGATCACGCGGCAGCAACTGCGATGGATGGAAAGTTGGCGAAAGACGGACACCGGAGTAGAGAACCCGGGCTTGTGGATGGTTCCCCAGATTGACATTGCCGCACAGGAGCATTTTTGGGAGGAAACGTCAAAGTTCATCGATCATTTATGATGGACAGAGAACTGATCGACAACCACAGCAAAGGGTCCGCTTGATTTCCAAGTACATGAGAATCGACGAGAGACCATTCCGGACGAGTCTGCATAACCGACACCGTGCACTCGTTCCTTTTACCACTTTAACGAAGGCCACGCACCTCAGTGACCTCCAATGACTGAATCAAGAGACACAACTTGCATCACCAATTGAACATTCTTTTTTGCTGGAGTGGCCCGCATGCTTCTATGAGATCGAAAAGATTCTGTGACTATGCGGGTATGCTTTTCCAAAAAATAAAAAATATGCAAATATACAAAGGACAATCGACAGCAACATAGCATAATACTAAATGTGAGACAAAGCACGACTGAGAGAACATATGCAGGGTCCACTGCCCCACTAGACTACCCATGTGACTGCTGGCTTGTGGCAAGGCCCATCCGAGTCACGCTCATCACTCGGTTCAGCGTTCCATGGCCCTACACCTACAACGACCGAGCGATCGACACGCACACTAACCAGTTCGGTGCCCTCCTGTTGCTCGACATGATCACAATGATCTCGAGCGGAGGTATCTGTATCTTTGTTGGACCAAGGGCATTCCGCGTCTCAGAGTAACGTACCTTTGGCGCTCGAGCTGCGAGTAGAGTGATGGACATATGGCGGGGTTTCAGTATGCTCCCGCTTCTCGCTAGCATCTGATTTTCGTGAGCCATCAGGTGTACAGTTCGCATTTGATAGAAGGGAGGCAGACCTTGAAGATTAATAAGGATTCTTTGGCTCATAATCCATGTCACCACACCACTCAATGGCGCACTGAAGACAATTAGTCAGGTAATAAAAGCTAGAAAAAAAACGTACCCAGCCACCTGAACTCCGCAAACATACAACCAGTTAGTCAGCACGAGCTAGGAGTAAATACCATTGATCTGACCTGAAGAGTGCTATTTCGTGATCTGTATAGTACAGCATTTATAATGTTGGCCACTGCAGAGAAGTTGACTTCGTGACTCATCAGGAGGTAGTGCAAAACGACTGACCTGTCAAGGCAACAAAGAACCCTAGACCATCATAGATCATCCTACAGTACACTTGTTAATTTTGAGGGGACGGTTGCAAGGTGATCGTGACTCACATCCTCACAAGACGGGACGTACTAGGGGAGATTCAATCAATGATAATCATTTCAGAATGCAATTGCCACATACAATGGTGAACTTGATTGGAGCTTGAATAGATACCCCATTGAGATTATTAGTGTGAGAAGATCGTATAACATTCCAGTGAGGTAGAACAACCAGGAGGAGAGAAACAGAGTGGGTTGCAAGGCTGCCGCTCCGCAGCTAGACGGACGAATATGAACCAGACATAATACTAGGAGCTAGGAGAAGGGCTCACGTTCCCTAATGGTCAAAATTGCGTCAGCGACACAGTCCGTAACAACTCGGGAGGCAGGAGGGTCGCTCACATCGATTAATAGAGCTAAGTTTCCTAAAGTAAGCTGCGCCAGATACCAGAGCCTGGGACAACGTACGAACGCGATGATATATTTGTGCAAACCATTGCACCTGGGTATATGCATGAGGCGAGCGTGAGCTGTACAGGTATGATTATAGTACTCACTGTGGTCGTAAAAATATACGCAGAAAGCAACACAATGCCCACAGTCCGATTCTTGCGGGAAATAGTGTATGCTCTAGGCACGACATATGAGGCGTAGTCAAACATTCAGGCTGTGACCTACCGTAAACCAATTATTATTTGTGACACCATACCCAGAAACACTACATGTTCATTTAGTCCGTCGTAGTATAACCATGATATAAAACGAACCTCTGAACACAGTTGAGAGAAGAAAGAGTCTGTGGCAAGACTCGGCAGTGAAGCCGTGTGAGTAGAATTCCCAACTGCCTAATGCCCCCGAAATGATGTTTGTATATCTATGACCTGCCTCAGAAAGGGATGATCTCACAAAGAGTGGGAAACGCTGACCGGTTGACAACAAACAGGACCAGGCTGGCGCTATACAAGTCATCAGTTGCGTTCTTTGAGCGTTTAGTAGTATGGTTGGCACGTCATTCTAAAGTTGTTGCGGTAGAACGCCCTGTAAAAGCGATACTCCGAGGGTAGCGTCAAGATATACCTGGCAAGAACATGCTCAGATACAAACGAGTATCAGGATATGTAAAACTCACTCATAGATTGTGACCGATATCGCGGCAATTCGTATGTTATTAGAGACCACTGCAGCGTTCGTTGACATACTGATGCGCCGTGAGCGACGTTACCAAAGAACGGAGAGGACAGGTGGCGGAACAATCGCATGTGCAAACTCTCGTATTAGAGGAAGATCAGAAATGCACTAATCCAAAACCATGTTTGCTTTCGCCAAGCCGTAACGACGTTGATAGAAGCGGGATTCGGCATCTGGGCCTCACCGGCACTACCGAACGATCTGGATTATCAGTCATTCAATTGCGGCCCTGAGTTTCAGTGGCGACCGCGTAAGCAACAGACGGATCCATTGTAGTATGATATTCCATCCCGTAACTTTTGCCGTAACCACACCAGCGCTAGGTCGTTGCCATAATTGTAAGTTACAGTAGTTTGGATCCGATGCTGAAAGCGCCCAGTTGTGTATAGATTGTTGCAGGAAAAAAAGAACCCTCAGGGCCTCAAGCTGAAAGGCTATACTGTACCATCGACAATTGTACTTTCCAGGTTGGCATGAATCAGGAGGAACGCGACGCTACTGGCCCGGGGCACAAATCTATTAACGTGTCACATGACATGTCACACGTCACGGTTCAAGGGCGTTTATGGGACCAAAAACTTGGAAGACATTGAGCGCTTGAGCTTGAGCGGTCTGACAGCGGGATTCAGGCCTCGGGGTTGGGCCTGATAATCTAATACCCCCGAGGCTTTTGTTGAACCAAAGATTTCAGGTGCTTGCATAGGTACGCCATTGAGATGGTTAGGTGAGAAGCACCAAGATCACGCAACGTTGTGGCCGCGATGTAGAACAACCAAGGAGAGAGAAACAGAGCCGGGTCCGAGTCAGTGGTTCCCGCTTCACATATAGATGGGTGAGTATGAAGCTGCGCACAAGACTAGGAGCAGCAAGAGGTGCTTACGATCCCTATAGTCAAAATTGGCACCAGTGGCACTATGGGCAGCAACTAAGGAGCCAGGATGGACCTTGGGATGGACACTTATGTCAACGAGCACAGCTGGATTTCCACAAGGTCAGCTGCATCAGGCATCAGAGACAGGGATGGCCTACGAACGCGGTGACATTTGCTCGCAACTTATTGAACTTAGGCACGCGCATGGAGCTTTAACCACACATGCATGTTTGTAACACTCACCACGGCCGCAAGAGTGTCCAGAAAGTAGCACAATACACGATCCTGTTCTTGCGGGAAATCCCGTATGTTCTAGAGAGCGATATGAGGGTGGTAAACGAACCGTTCAGGTTGTAACGTACCGGAGACCAAGTATCGCTTGTGACACTATGCATTGGATCGCTGGGTTCAGGTTCACATTCAATCCGTGGCCATAATAGCACCGTGATATAAATGGGACCTCCTGCTGAAATTGGAAGAAGATAGGAGCTGTGACAGGACTCAGGAGTGAAGGTAGACCAGAACCAAGACCATTACGATAATGTCAATATATCTAAAACTTGCCTCAGACCAGAACGATCTCGTGGAGGAGGGTGAAGCTGCTGACAGGATAAGGACGAACAGAACCAGGTTTATACTAACAAATGATTAATATTAGTGGGACGTTAAAGCATGATTGGCACGTCAGTCGAAAGTGGTTGTGATAAAATGCCCTGTAAAAGCGATACTCCGAGGGTATCGTCACGAGGTAGCTAGGAGAACGTTCTGAGAGAGTACAACCAATCAATTTCGAGCGTTATTCACACCCTTCACAAAACCCCGACATGATGGGTCGCACCCGAGCTTGCATGGTGCGACCGTGAGCGCACAAATAGGGCTGGGACGCATTGCCCTCGTATTTCAGAAGCAGATCATGCCTACCAAAAATGGTATTTCCGTGGAGCCCTTAGCCATGGAAAAGGGGCCTTGCCATACCGAGCGAACACCGCTGTGTCATTCATGCTCCTAATTTGTAGGCGCCGAGTGATGGCTGATTTCAAGTTATTCGGTTCAGCCATTGTGGGCCACACCTTTGCCGAGTGCTTCTCCAGCCTAACGGAAAGCATCTGTGTCGACTCGTAGATAAAGGGGTTACTTACATTGGCAATAGCCTCAGACCACACCAAATGAAGGTTCGAACTCAAAAAGTCAAAGCACTTTCATATAGGCAGACAATGCATTTTCACAGACACCATCTGGACGAGACGCGACTTCGCTATTCGGATTCATCAAGCCTGAGGACTGACTGATGGCCTGAAAGGTCGAAGGAAGCAATGTTTAACCAAGCGGCAAATAGCGACAAACAATAGCCATGTTCTCCGTGGTCCGCGCCTAAAGCCCGTTGAACGTAGGCGACCTCAATTAGAGCTAAAATAATTAACGGAAAATGCATGCGTCAAAGTCGTCTCCGTCATCGAGGCGCCCAGCGCACACTATAGTGCCTGGAATTGAGACCATAAGTGGCTACTTCAACTGCACAAACACAGGGACGCACCTGCTCGTGCTCTTAGAACCGCTTGCCGTCAGACCACAACCCACCTCCACCTCCTCCAAACATACTGGGATTTCCCGTGCGGGAGGAGAGCCTTCGACCGTATTTTCTCCAGCCGAACCAGATCCCTGTGACCGCAGCCCCAAAGAGCAGAAAACGTACGAAGGAGAAGGACCAGCCTGCTTTCGCTTCCGTTGACTGCAGTTTGTCGCGTGGTGTCTCAGCGGAGGACAGAACAGCAGAGGACGTCGAGACCGAGATAATGCTGAGTAGGCGTTGCCGTCAGATAGGTTCGGAACTGAACACTCGAAGTAAACCAAGAACTTACTCGTGTGCGTCACTCACGTCGCCAGTCATAGCAGTGAGACCGATGTATGGGTTTTGTGGGAGAGATATATCTTTCAACGTGAAGCAGTTACTCCATTCTTCCCCTTGTTGAGATCAGGACAGCGTTCCCGAGACGAAAGTTCAAGGAAACACGTACAACCCTTCCACTGGACCTTCACCTGTATACAGAAAATGATTGAAGGTCAGAGCTGTATCGAGAAAACCCGCGACTCGACGTACATCCAATACAGTGTCCTTGACATAAATAACCTTGAGTTTTGTCGCGACGGTGCTGCGGCGATAGTCTGCCTGAAGGAAGCCATTCAACAACGTGCCAGCGAATTGCAGAAACATCCAGCGTACTGCACACTCGCCGATCATATTCGGCACACCATCCTTAGCAAGGTCATAGCTTGACTTTCCGTCTCCATTCATGGCGATGATGCGAGGGAAGGGAAACTCGGAATTCACATCGTTTTTGTATCTATGGATCATGAATGAGTCCCTTTTCTTCGCGCAAAGAGGGAGGGAGTACACACGTATCAAGAAAAATGCCGATTCCAGTAAAATAATCTGTCGACTTCATCAAAGACCAGATTCAGGGGACAGATATGTGCTCACCCTTGCTGCCGAACACTGGGCCTGGCTGAGCTCGTTCGCTTGTAATCCACAAAGCAAGGCCATCCCCGAAAAGGTGCGTTGTACTACCCGATATCTAAGGCGGGATGGGATTTGATAAGCACCAAACGAGGGAAACCGCCCACTTTGAATTCGACCTCAATAACCCAATTGTAGGCTGTGAGAGGCAAACGGCTCCACAACCACCCCTGTGGGAAGCACTCAGAAATTGACGGGAGGATAACAGATCGATTCGTGTACCATCAACGATGGCTTATTGCGAGTCAGTCGAACATGTTTGTTAGTATTCTGCAGAGACAAGTTTAGATATTTCGATAGAAACGGCAAAGCACTGACGTACCACATATGCATCGCCACCAAAGTCCCACCATCTGCGAACAGCCAAAGTGCGTCAGAATTAGCTTGCAGCCACAGTAGTCAGGACCCAAGACGCACCGATTTTGAAGGTCTTGGTCGATGTAGGGAGCAAATATTGAGTGCGTCTGCAATCGAACGGTCTACGAATTTGACAAGTCAAAAATTTCAAGATGTTTTTCATACGGAAAAGATAAAGGAGTCGCACCCGCTCAATCGTTCTATTCGCTATACGCGTTCCGTCATGATCTGAATCCGTCGCCGACACGGAGGCTGAGAATAAGCTGAAGACCAATAACAGTAAGTTGCCTAGTATCATGTCTCCTGGTTTCGGGTAATATATAAAGGCCTGCCACGTAGTTTGGCGGCCTGAGGTAGGAAATGAAGTCAGGGATCGAGGTAAGGATAGCCACAGAAGGTTCGACACGACGGCAAGTAGTCACGTGAACAACATAATCCTCTGCCTCATGCTTCCGAGTAGGCCATGATTCTCTTTTACCATATGTCGTGCCGCAATTTTTGCATACACCTGCCGATCATTCAGATATGAAATCACGATAATTTATGCCGTTCTACTATACTCAGGCAGTATCAATACACGAGTCGCCAGGGCCAAAAAAATCCCCTCGTCAGCATCTATATTGTGGGGAACGAGGGTCATCGAATAACACTAGGACTAAACGGCCAACCGCTACAAGATTTTTATCCTAGCGTCTCCGATGGGCCTTGAGTGTTTTCATTGAGTGCTCCATCGAACGCATCTTGAGTGTTGACGACAGTAACAGGGTGACCAGAGAGATGGCGCAAAGAGAGGAACCGCTCTATAGATCCAACGGGTTCGTCGCCCTCCCTTCTGCCATCCTCTAACCACAGCGAGTGGAGTGCCGGCGTCACTTCGGCGAGCATCTCCTCGGTGATATTTTCGAGCGCAGAAGCAATATATGGCACCACGTCCCCGGATAAATGCAGTTTTTCCACGGCAGGGAATAGGCAGAGGAACAGGAGCCATTCGGTGCTGTCCAACTCCTCCATATCCTTCCATTCTAAACAGCTCCCGTGGGTGGAGAGATGATCCACGTTGGGGAACATGGCGATAAGTTGGCCAAGCACATCTACCACGTAAGGAACTTGTATGCCTAACCATGGGCCCAGGAAAGTAAGAGCAAGATTGGCCAGAGATTCCCCTTGTGGTAAATAAAGTTCGACCTCGACGAGATCATAATAAAAAGTCACATGCGCACGGCTGAACAGGGCATTCTTAAGGTTTTTTGTGCGACCAATGAACTGAGAAAGTTGGGGGACTTGAATATCCGCCAGGAAGTATTCTATCCTGAATTCGTCGACCAGAGGCGTGTCAATTAGGGCCAAGAGGTCTTCCAAGTATTCGCTATAACCTTGGTAGTGAAATAGGGTGAGAGCGGGAAAGATGGTAGACATTGGGGGATTCGAACGACGTCTCCATTGATCGGGTTGAGATATCTCGCTGTCGAATAGAATGGCAAGGGTTCTGAGCCGGGTCAACACGGCCAGTCCTGCAACCATGGTCTCCGGTGGCATGCTTTGCAATATATTACCGAGAATGAGAGTGAAGATATTACTAGCTGACAAAAGAAACTTTGGCAATCTTGGAAAGGAAACACCTCTTAAACAGAGTGATTCTAGATGAGGGGCGGATCCACCCAAGAATCCATGGGGAAGGACTGGCAAAGGGCCTGGCAAATCTTCTTGGTCCCATGTGAGTTCCAGACGCCTCAGCACAGGAAATGGCTCCTGCATGACAGTGGCCACTTTTCTGAAAAGTGAGGATGATGCATAAATCTCGATACGATGTATGCGATCGGCGTGCGTGAGTGCAGCAACGATGTCGTCATCATCGCCGGGTGGAAGCTTAGAGGAGACGAGTCTGGGGTAGTAAATAACGAGAGGCAATATGAGCGGCCAGTAAACCAGATTCTGTTTGACAGGTGTTCCCCGTACGCAGGAAAGATACAGATCAAGACGGCGTGGTGACGCAAATATGATTCTCCGCCATCTCTGGCAGACGTGCACTAGTATCAGCCATTTCCTCATGCATTGAACCGGATACTCGGTAGGTTGTAGACATAAGTCGAATATTTCCAGGAAGACGTCGTCCGGGAGTGGGTCGATTATCACAACACGTTTGTATTTCACAACTGTGAACGCAACCCTGAGTCAGAACTCGCTGGGAGCACCACACCGGAACTTGAGCACGTACATCTAGCCCTTCCGATATTCAACAAGTCTTCAGGGGAATATGTTGGCGTCGATGCTGTTCCATGGGATGAACCGGGAGAAACAACGTCACCATTGGGCAGGGAGAGTGGATGACCAGACATTGGCATGAGATGGGGACCGTGGCCCTCTCTGGCCTTCGACCGTGGCGCAACGCCGAGAGCCCACGTATATACAGAAGTGGAGGTGGTGTTATGGTTGAGAAGACGAGCGCATATATCCACAGCATCCTGTTCCACCCCCTCCAGTAAGCACTTAATTCTTCGGTCTTCCCGGTTAGAGCCGTGTGCAAGAATGTCGCCGATCAGTGAGAACACCGAGTAGCCATTGAGGGAGAGGCATTGAAGGACATTATCGAGCTCTGGACGCATTTAATTATCAGTACGAAATTTCGTGTAGGAAAGAGCGCGCACGTGAGGCGAAGCGATGCCTCTCGTCATCGTCCCGCGTCCCACCACTCTAATACTAGTACCTACAGAACAACAAATGTGTACAGAATGCAATACCCCAACAACCCTTATACGGGGCGAGCAGATGCTAATGTCTTCTCAGATCGCAAACTCCCCCGCCCTTTCAATTCCTGCTCCGCCCAGCACTACATCAGGGTCCAGGGAGCGCATCGCATCAATCACCTCGACGCCTGCGTTGCCGCCGAACGGTCTTAACGCAGGGGAGATTGGCGACGGGAGTCGGATCGTGCCCATACTGCATTGCGATAACGCTCGCCGGTGTGGCCCTGGTCAATCCTGCTCTTACGCGTTGGCTTTCGCCCTCGCCTTCACACATTGAACGACAACGTCTCCCGCGGGCCTAAGGACGGACGAGGCTGGGGCGCGAAGGCGATTCTCGATGATGAGGTTCTCCATTAGCGCAAGAGAATGCTAGTCTAGGTCTCCAGTGCTTTTCGAGCCGAGCAGTCTCATAGGTAGTATCACTTGCGATTCGATCATACTGTGTACTGAAGGGAGTGTCATCAGGAGAGAAATGATAACGCGTGAGGGAGGGATCCACGTTCTTGGTCAACATTCTTAGCCATTTCGAGGATCACCACTGCGTTGTGGGGTAGGACTGGACCAGACTCATCGTCTTCGGAATCAGGGGAAAGGACCTGAGCTCTGACGATACTGCAATGCAGTAATACATGAAAACCTGGTATCTAGGGTTTGCGCTCAGGACCGAACAGCTGGGTATAATGAAACTACCCATGAGACAGATATTTTGTAAAGAAGGCAGGCAGGGAAGAGTAAGGAGAGGATCGAATAACCCCGGTATTCAGGAGAGGCCTGGTGAGTCGATGAAGGGCTAAAGAGCAACGAGGGCTGAAAGCGTGCAAACGCGAGATGTCCGAAGAATAGGGTATAATGCGGCTGAAAAGAGACAATCTGAGAGGGACTTCAAGCTTCAAAGGCGATGCCGCTGGTCTTCCTAATCACAGAGAAGAACAGGAGAATAAAGCCGGATATAATATGGAAGAGAAGCAATGGGTCTCAGGGAGAACAGGTTTCGGCAGAAATGAATCGCCTTAAAGAACCGATACCTCACGATGCGAATTGCTAAGAGCGCCCAACGGTTGTGCTGGCCAGAGCAGAACTGCGACGGACGCCACGCGAGAGTAGAGGGAAAGAGTGAATTCTCCCTGGCTTAGTGGTGATGATTCGAGACAATCATAAAACAATTGAATGTAACGGTACAGGACGGTCCTAATCATTCTTTCAATCTGAACGTGATCTGAACGATCTGAACCCTTGAGATCCAAATCAGGAATGTCCCATCACTGACCGCGCCTTGTACGGCTCCTCCAAGTACTGAATTTCTTCCTGCGTCAATGTGGTTTCGGCACCATCTGCAAAGGGGCTAAGCGTTAGTCTCATCTCTTTAGTATGTGGTAGTTGCACGCACTGAGAAGCTCTTCGAGATTCTTGATATTCGTAGAGCCGATAATGGGTGCAGTGACACGCGTCAATGACCACGCCATTGCGACATTAGCCATGCTTATCCCGCGCTTTTTCGAGATCTCTTCGACCCTATTGGAGCCCCAATGATTCCAAGATCATGCAATTTGGCTGGTAAGAACGGACCTGTTGACAATCTCCTGGGTACCTGCTCCTTCAATATACCCAGCAAGGAACCTGTAAGACAGCGGAATCAGGCAAATAAGGCGCAGAGTGCATCAAGGGAAACGCACTGATCGGTGTTACTCCGCGTCGTGACTTCGTCAGTTTTGAAGGGACGAGTAAGGAGGCCGCGTGCAAGCGGCGACCACGGGATAATACCCACACCAAAGTGGTCCAGTGTAGGGAACATCTCGCGCTCTTCCTCACGATACACAAGCGAGTGGTGATTTTGCATCGAGATGAAAGGAGTGAGGTTGTTCGTGATCGCATAGTCTATGGTCAAGCCCCCGTCAGCAGCACGTTCGGAAGGCTGGGCATGGGCTTCTCACTCTGCATGATGTGGACTGAGCCAACGATCAGTGAACTGGTCGCGGAATTTACATGGAAGAGAACATACATTGCCAGGCGTAACAGCTACTCATGCCAATGTACCGGGCGTATCCGGCCTTGACGACGTCGTGCAGAGCTTGCATCGTCTCCTCGATGGGGGTGTTGGGATCGAAACGATGGCATTGCAAGACGTCGATATAGTCGAGCTGCAGACGCTCAAGTGATTTCTTTACCGCATCAAAGATATGCTGCGACAAGGGGTCACAAACAGCCCGCACAGGACGATATGAGGACGTTTACCTTGCGACTGAGACCATGCTGATTCACATATCCCTTCTTGTCACGCTCAGCGGCCGATGTCGCCCACAATGGCGCGCTACCTATTTTACCGACAGTGCCGTATAGCTTCGAGAACGTTATTAGCACTGCCTGTATGTCGATATGGAGGCAGACTTGTTAACACACCTTCGTCATCACCACGATCTCCTCACGTGGTAGATTGAGCTCTTTGATGGCTTTACCAAGACAAACCTCAGAGAGGCCATTTGAGTATACGTTCGCAGTATCGAAGGTGTTCACGCCGTTCTCATATCTTATCGGCGCTCGTGAGACTGGTTGAGGTATGATGACAAAAGGGTTTACTCACGCGAATTTCACATGTTCGATAGCTTCTTTCTCACCGAGGACCCACCCTTGCCAAGCAGGATCGCCGTAGGACATCATCCCAAGAATGATCCTGGACACCTTCAGCCCAGACTTGCCTAGGCGAACTGCGATTACTTGCGTGAGCCAAACCCCATGATCCAAATGGACTCAAGGCGCGAAGTCATACCGTAGGGAAGCCTTTTTGTTACGGTAGGTGCGGCCATTGCTGTAACTTGTTGCTATCGATAATGGGGAAGTGGGAACGAAATCTGCAGCAACACCAAGCGACAGCCACGAACTTTTATATGTTCATGAATCACCATGATACGTCATGAGGCCGGCACGATCGTTATCAAGCTGACGCACCGAAGCCTCGCACACGCTGCCGAGCCAATTCGTTGATGCCATAGCGCTATTTAGTTTATCTGGTTTCCTCCATGTGGATCAACGACCCACCTGTGTCGGCAAGTCATTTATAATCAAGCTAGCGGCGCCGGACCCACTTTACATTTTGATATAGTATTTTTGTTACCTTTTTCTTCTTCGGGATGGCAGTCACAATACTGCTGCCACCCCCATCATTGCGCACACAAGCCACTGCTTTCATTCCAATGGGATTCCCATATCCACTTTCAATATAAGAGAAGTAAGTTACTAATCAAACGTCCGGTTCAGAAGAAGTTCACTTTTCGTTTACTTTACAGCTATTCTGCATGTACTTCACTCTACGCCAGCTTCTTGAGACGATCCCCTGCTTTTAGTCTTAAGGTTCAAACGTGTAGACATATACCACAGCAATGTGATATTCGGTATTAAGCACAATAATCTGATTCTGACACCCAACACGATACCGTGACTGCGTAGATGTTCAAGCGCTCACTGTATGCGCTCAAGACCAATAGCAGTGGGTTGCCAGCATCATGTCTACTGGTATCGGATCATATATCAGGCCCCCCCGGTAGGTTGACGGCCTGAGGTAGGGAGTGAGCCTGGGATGTGGGATGGCGAAGCCTGCGAAGGTTCCAGCGCACGCACAGTTGTCAAGTGTCTAAAACAACTGCTATATTATTATAAGTACATTCCAACGCCAATGAATGGGTACAGAACCAAGTTGCAATAGATCTCAATAACTCTTGGATCGCGCGCGCAGATACGCCAATGTCTGCTCGGAACGCAAACTCCCCCGCTCTTTCAATTCCCGCTTCGCCCGGTACTCAGCATCAGGAAGCGCATCCACATCAATCACTTCGACGTCCGTGTTACCGCCGAACGGTCTTAGCGCAGGGGAGATTGGCGATGGGATCTGGATCGTGCTCATACTACGTTGCGAACCCGTACGCCGGCGTGGACCCGGTCGCTCTTGTACCTGCGCCTTGGCCTTGGCCTTCGCGCGTTGAATGGCAACGTCTCGCGCACGTCCAAGGTCAGACGAGGCCGGGGCGGCGGAGAGGCGATTCTCAATGACGAGGTTCTCCATCTCGTGCGTGAGCAGCGTAAGCGAATGCTCGTCTGGGTCTCCAGCGCTTTTTGAGCCGGGCGTTTTCACAGGTAGTATCACTTGCGACTCGATCATACTGTGTACTGAAGGGACGTATATTCAGAGAGGAAGTGGGGAAATTAGAGCCTGAGGGAGGGACCCACGTTCTCGGTCAACATTTTTAACCTTTTCGAGGATTGCTACCGCGCCATGGGCGAGGACTGGACTAGACGCGTCGTCTACGGAATCGGGGAAAAGGACCGGAGCTACACGCGACACCGCAATGCTGAAGAACATGAAAACCTAGTAATAATGATATGCGCTCAGGGCTCAAAGGTGCGGTGTGATGAAGCAACCTACTTGATGAAGGAGACGGATATGTTGAAAGGCGAGGCGAGTAGGGAAGAGTAAGGACAGGATTGAATGACCCTGATATTCAGGAGATGACGGAGAGGGACTGAAGAGCAGCGAGAGCTCAGACGCGAAATGTCCGAAGAATAGGGTGTAACGCCACTGAGAAGAAAAAGGTCGGTGCATAGCCAGCGACCATCGATGTGAGAGGACCTACAAAGGCGACGCCGCTGCTTTTCCCAATCACTGAGAAAAACAGGAGAGCAAGGGCGGACACAATATGGAAGCCAAGGGACTGAATGAGCCCACGAGTGAGGAACTCGCGCCGGGTAACGCATTCTTTGCAGGATAAGATGTCCGCACCGAACCTGCGCAGATGCTTTGAGCAATCTTCACTTACTGACAACTGACCCATCGGACTCACCGATCGTATGCCCAGCGCTTGTTAGGTTCCATCAAGGCTTCATACCCCTCGCGCCCAAGGAGAAACAAATCCGCACCCTGGGAACCAACACGGTCTGGGTGATGCTTCCGCGCAAATGCGCGAAATGCTGCTTTGATATTACCATCGTCAGCAGCAGGGGATATCTCGAGTAGCTCGTAGAAATTCAGTGGCGTCGAGAGTGATGCTTCGAAGAAGTTGTAGGTGAGGTACGAGAGCACGACGAGGGCGAAGGTAATGCGATAGTGCAATGGCGTCACGGGTGTACGAAGGTAAGGGCGCGCCCAGCGCAACAGGGTACTAGTGATGAAGTCGGGAACATAGGACCAACCGAGAAGGCTGAATATTGCTTTGGTAGTGGAAGAAGGCATCATCCACCTAATCTTGGAAGGCAAAGAATCGTTAGCATTGCGAACGCGAATCCGTGAGATAAAAGAGTAGTATCGCTCAGATCAGGAAAAGAACCCGATATGCGTGTGATCTCATTTACCTCGACCCCAACCCCCGCAGCCCTTGCGCCGAGCACACTGACCTCATGCCTCTAGTTGTACGCACGAAACCACGCGTCGCCCGCATGTATCTCGAGAAGGAACGCTTATATACGTGCGCCCGTCTTCCTGTACGAAAACGGTGATGAATGCTTCGTAGAACAACCACGTCTGCGACCACCCGCGCGAAGTCATTGGTAAAGTCAAGGTGACATGCATCGCGCAGGCTCGGCTGGAAGCGCTTGGGGCGTTCTGCGCATGCGCAGCCCGGACCCCAGCTATGAGCTCGGCCTTTGCTCACGCTCTGGTGATGTCAAAGAGCGCAAGCCTATGCGTGAGCTCGGCGTGTAGTGCCAAATCAATGTCTGTCCGGCCTTACGATGTGCCACGGAAAACTCGTGAAATGACACATTGAGTATCGAACATGTAGGGGGGCTCGAGGTGTGGCAGTAAGCGCGGGTGCGGGGGGTGCGGGGCCAGAGGCTCGACCCTTTTACTAGAACATCACGGCGAGAGAGAGAATGGACGGCGCACTCACAGATCGCTAGTTCATACAAGCTGGCGTTTTGAGTCGTGAACCTGGGGATGGCGATCGGAAGGTCAACGTTGGAGGTAAAGGGCAAGAGGTTGCGCAGAATTTGGCGCTCGAAGAGTGGTATACAATCGTGAAACAGCTACGTGAGACAACGTTGTAGTTTTGGACAATGGCGAAGAGGAACAACACAACAGGGTTTCGAGGAGAGCAGGTTTTCGGCGGAGATTTGGAGTTGCCCTTTACGACAAACGAAAGGAAACCGCACGAAGTAGATTGATAGTGCGCTCAGCGCTCAGCGGTAGAGTGGTGCCAGCGAGAAGCGTGGCCCGAACAGCGGAGTCAAAGGCGGTGCGTCATTGGCTTAGTCAGCAGTTTCGAATTGTAACGGAATCAATTTGGGTCGGACAGACTCGGAGCTCAGACACTCCGATTATTCTGTACGGTACACAGGTCCTTTCCCTCTTCACAATCAGAACCCCTACAATTAATATTCTTAATGCCCCATCACTGAGCGTGCCTTGTACGGCTCCTCCAGATACTGAATTTCTTCCTGCGTCAACGTGATCTCGGTGCCATCTGCAAAGAAACGAGTTGGCCTAATATCATAACATATAGAGGCTGCACGCACTTATAAGCTCTTCGAGATTCTTGAGGTTCGTGGAACCGATAATGGGCGCGGTGACACGCGCCAATGACCACGCCAGTGATACTTTGGCCATGCTTATCCCACGCTTTTTCGAGATCTCTTCGACCCTATTGGAAGCCCGTTGAGCCCAAAATCAAAGCTTGGCAGGTAAGAACGGACCTATCGACAATCTCTTGGGTACCCACTCCTTCAACATACTGAGTAAGGAGCCTGTAAGCAAAGGCGGAGTTAGGTAATTAAAGCGCGAACAGTATCAAGAGAAACGCACACATCGGTGTTACCCCGCTTCGTGACTTCGTCAGGTTTGAAGGGACGAGTAAGGAGGCCGCGTGCAAGCGGCGACCACGGGATAATACCCACACCAAAGTGGTCCAGAGTAGGGAACATCTCGCGCTCTTCCTCACGATAAACAAGCGAGTGATGATTTTGCATCGAGATAAAAGGCGTGAGTTTGTTCGTGATCGCATAATCTATGATTCACGCTGTCAGCAACATGTTCGGAAGATTGGGCATGGGTTTCTCACTCTGCATGACATGGACTGAGCCAGTGATTAGTGAACTGGTCCCAGAATTCACAAGGAAGAGGACATACATTGCCAAGCGTAACAGCTACTCATGCCGATGTATCGGACGTAACCGGCCTTGACAACATCGTGCAGAGCTTGCATTGTCTCCTCGATGGGTGTATTGACATCGAAACGATGGCATTGCAAGACGTCGATATAGTCGAGTTGCAGACGCTCAAGTGATTTCTTTACCGAATCGAAGATATGCTACGGCAGGAGATCAGGATTCGCAACAGCCCATACAAGAGGTTAGAATGTGTACCTTGCGACTGAGACCATACTGATTCACAAATCCCTTGCTGTCAAGCTCAGCTGCCGATGTCTCCCACACCATCGGGTCACCCATTTTGCCAACAACTCTGTAGAAATATGTCTGTTACGAGTGTGTGATTCCTTATTATGTCCACTATATTTCTTATGCTCCGTGTGGTTATGCAAACCCGCGCGATGTTATTTCGGTTTACTTTACAATCTTATCTAGACTTCCGGGCCGTTTGCCCCGGACACTCACCCGCTCGTACTGTCCGCGGCCTCGTGTTTTATCCCCCTGCGGGAATGGGCTCGGAGTACCAAAATGATCCTACTATACAGTTCCTCATTTTCTGCCTATATAAACCTTCGTATTCTCGTACTGTAGACCTCAGCTGTTGCCCTCTTACTGTGTGCAAAGCTGAGGTGAGTTGATTAGATCTTTACTTACTATTCACCTATACTTACTCGCTCCGTAGCGTCGTCTTCTCTCATAGGTGAATAACATAGCTGTTGCCCTCTTACTGTGTGCAAAGCTGAGCGTTGTCTTCTCTCATAGACTCCGCGTGCACACATTAGTTACCCTCACATAATATCTTACCCAAATCATACCGCGTCCATAACTGTTTCAGGTTATGGGCCCTGACATGCCCTCTAATACCATGAACGATCCCCTACCCACCTCTATTCCCCGTCTCGAGCCCACTGGGTCCAACTGGGCTATCTTCTCCATGCGGTTCCAGGAAGCAATGGAAGCAAATCGGAAATGGGGCCATTTCGATGACTCCACACCCCGTCCTGACCCTGCCGATACCAGTAAACCTACCGATGAAGAAAAGAAAGCCATGTCAGATTGGGATCAGGAAGAAGTTGTCGCTCGTTACCTCCTTTCCCAAAGACTCCCCGACTCCACTGCCGTCCGCTTGAAGGCCATCACGTCTGTCAAAGAACGCTGGGACAAGGTCAAAGCCGAGTTCAGCATTAAAAGTCAGTATGCGGAGACGGATCTGCTTACCGCGTTCAACGAGATGCGTTGCCCACGAGGAGGCGATGTCCGTGCCTTCCTTGGATCGATGCGTGTCAAGCGCGAGGAGTTAGCAGCTGTCGGCGTCACTATGGGGGAGAAGGAGTACCGGTCAGCCATCATCAAATCCATCCCAGATGAGATGAGCAAGTTCGCGTCGGGCCTACTCACTGCCGCACGCGTCCTATCTTCCAAATCCATCGACCCCGACATCCTCATTGATCACATCTCCGAAGAGGCCGATCGGCTTGCAGCTCGGCGCAGGCGCGACACTGGCACGTCCGGGAAGGGCAAGCAGCCCCAGTCCCACGGCCAGGACGAGGCGCTGGCAGCCACGCAAGGTGACGGAGGGAAGCGGCGCAAGAAGGGGAAATGCCACAATTGCGGCAAGCAGGGGCACTGGGCACGCGAGTGCCGGTCGCCCAAGAAAGACCAACAATCTAACAATAATCAGTCCCAGTCCTCTGGACAGTCGAGCCAGCAGAGTCAGCCACCGACATACCAGAACGCTACCAAGCCCGAGAACAAGCCGGTCGGGTCAGCCAATGTAGTGGCCGATCCAGACGATGAACCAGATGGATGCTGGTCGGCCGTGTTCATCGGCGATGTCCCCAACCCCGTTGAAGCCACAGTTGACTCCCATTGGACGCGTGAAGAAGCAGGAGCGAGTGCCGCATTGTCTGGCGGGCTCGCGGCCGCTGCTATCACCCAGATCGAGGAGGTCAAGCAGGCTCGCGTCGAGCTCTATGACTCGGGCGCCACACGTCACATTTCCCCTTACCGAAACGATTTCACCACTTACCGCGCACTCGACCCGCCGATGTACTTGAAGGCTGCGAATGGTCAGCAGTTCCCTGCAGTTGGCACGGGAGACATGGTCATCAGCGCGCCGAACGGAGATCAGGAGTCGGACCTCACACTTGAACAGGACCTGCACGCTCCATCAGTTGGCTACACCCTCGTGTCGCTCGGCACGTTGGACAGCCTTGGCTATCGCATTGCCATAGGTGGGGGACACCTCGAAATCTCGTCGCGCGACGGAAATCGTATTGCCCGTATTGCGCGAACCCCACGTGGACTGTACCGAGTCTCACATGAGGGGGAGAGTGGTTACGCTGTGGAAGTTGTCAGCGTCATGGAGTTGCACCGGCGCATGGGGCACATCGCACCCGCAAGCGCACACAAACTCATCACCAATGGTTTGGTCACCGGTATCGCGCTCGACCCGAATTCACGGGAAGAGCATTGCGAGGCGTGCATCTACGCGCGCGCCACTCGAGAGCCCGTCCCCAAACTGCGCGTTAGCAAACAAGCATCGCAATTCGGTGACGAGATACACACCGATGTGTCCGGGCCCGCCGAAGTAAACACCCGAGCCGGGCGACGTTATTTCGTCACCTACACAGACGATGCAACCCGTTACACGACTACCTTCCTCCTCACGGCAAAGAGCGAGGCCTTCTCAACCTATCAGCGGTTCGAGGCGTGGGCGTGCACGCAGAACCACTGCCGCGCGATTAAAGTCTTGCGCTCCGATCGAGGGGGAGAGTACCTGAGCAAGGAGTTTGATCAGCACCTCGCAACCGCTGGCACCGCGCGCAGACTCACCGTCCATGACACACCCCAGCTCAATGGGATCGCCGAGCGTCTGAATCGCACCCTCGGTGAGAAGGTGCGAGCGCTCCTGCATACGGCAACCCTCCCCCAGAACATGTGGGGGGAGGCAGTGCGTCACGCGACGTGGTTGAAGAACCGCACGTCCACGCGGGCACTCGGTGGGATGACACCCTGGCAGGCGTTGTACGGAACGCCGCCCGACTTGTCGCGTTTGAAACGCTTCGGCGAAACGGTCTGGGTGCACGACCCGACCGGCTCGAAGTTGCAGCCGCGCGCACGAGTGGGCCAATGGATCGGTTTCGACGTCGAGTCCCGTGGACATCGCGTGTACTGGCCTAAGAACCAGACAGTCAGTGTGGAGCGCAGCGTTTACTTCGCTGTGGCCGATCGGCTCGAGGGGGAGAATATAGATGTACCCACCTCTAAAGCTCTGCAAAGCGAGCCGCTCGTCCCATCGCCCACCCCATCGTCTGCAGACCCTCCTGAGGCGTCCCCACCATCCCCTGCGTCGTCCCTATCGTCGCTTTCATCATCATCATCATCGCAGTCCATGTGGACGACTGCACAATAGCAGCAAACAGCACCACAGCCGTCGATGCCCTCAAGGCTGGTCTTCGGAAGCATGTAGAAATAACCGACCTCGGTGAGCTCCATTGGATGCTCGGCATCGAGGTGCGGCGCGACCGAGCGGGTGGAACCATCCACTTATCGCAGCGATCGTACATCGACTCGATCCTGCGCCGCTTCAGCTTCGACGACGTCAAGCCCGTCTCCACCCCTTTCGACACGCAGGTCAGGCTCACTCTGGAGCAGGCCCCAGCCGATACGGCCGAGTTCGCGGTCATGCGCGACGTGCCCTACCGTGAAGCTGTCGGCGCGCTCAATTGGGCCGCACTTGCCACCCGACCCGACATTGCATTCGCCGTTTCCACTGTAGCTAGGTTCTCCGCAAACCCCGGGATGGCGCATTGGAACGCTGTGAAGTGTATCTTCCGCTATCTCGCGGGCACGCGTGACCTGTGGCTCACATATGGCGAGGCTCGCCGCACGCTCGTCGGGTATGCAGATGCCGACGGCAGCATGACTGAAGACCGCCGTGCGATCACTGGCTACGCATTCCTCATTGATGGAGGTGCTGTGTCGTGGTCCTCGAAGAAGCAAGAAATTGTCTCACTCTCAACCACGGAGAGTGAGTACGTCGCGGCGACGCATGGTATGAAGGAGGCCCTCTGGCTCCGCAACCTGCTAGCTGAAGTCTTCGAGCCGACCAGTGACGCGACGACATTGTTCTCAGACAACCAGTCAGCGATCGCTCTGACCCGCGACCACCAATTCCACGCACGCACGAAGCACATCGACGTGCGCTACCACTTCATTCGCTGGGTGGTTGAAAATGGCGCTCTGCGCCTTGTTTATTGCCCGACGGCCGACATGGTCGCCGATGCGCTCACAAAAGCGCTCCCCTCGCCGAAGGTCAAGCACTTTGCAGAGTGCCTAGGACTTCGCGCGGTTTGAGGGGGAGTGTAGAAATATGTCTGTTACGAGTGTGTGATTCCTTATTATGTCCACTATATTTCTTATGCTCCGTGTGGTTATGCAAACCCGCGCGATGTTATTTCGGTTTACTTTACAATCTTATCTAGACTTCCGGGCCGTTTGCCCCGGACACTCACCCGCTCGTACTGTCCGCGGCCTCGTGTTTTATCCCCCTGCGGGAATGGGCTCGGAGTACCAAAATGATCCTACTATACAGTTCCTCATTTTCTGCCTATATAAACCTTCGTATTCTCGTACTGTAGACCTCAGCTGTTGCCCTCTTACTGTGTGCAAAGCTGAGGTGAGTTGATTAGATCTTTACTTACTATTCACCTATACTTACTCGCTCCGTAGCGTCGTCTTCTCTCATAGGTGAATAACATAGCTGTTGCCCTCTTACTGTGTGCAAAGCTGAGCGTTGTCTTCTCTCATAGACTCCGCGTGCACACATTAGTTACCCTCACATAATATCTTACCCAAATCATACCGCGTCCATAACTGTTTCAAACTCCCCAAACCTTCGAGAAGTATCAGCACCGCCTGTGCATCTACAGGAAGGTAGACCTGTCCACACACCTTTGTCATCACCACGATCTCCTCGCGTGGTAGATTGAGCTCTTTGATGGCTTTACCAAGATAAACCTCAGAGAGGCCATTCGAGTACATGTTCGCAGTATCGAACGTGTTCACGCCATGCTCATATCTTATCGGCGCTCGTGAGCAGCTTTAAGTGTGAGCACGAAAGAGTGTACTCACGCGAATTTAATATGCTCGATGGCTTCTTTCTCGCCAAGGACCCATTCGAGCCAAGCAGGATCGCCGTAGGACATCATGCCCAGAATAATCCTGGACACTTTCAGCCCCGACTTTCCTAGGCGAACTGCGATTCCTCGCATTAGCGAAACCCATCGAAATGGATTGAAGTCATACCGTAGGGAATCCTTTTGGTTACAGTAGGTGCGGCCATAGAAGTGACTTGTTATTAGCAATGGAAAAGTGGAAACGGAATCTGCAGCAACACCAAGCGACGACCAAGAACTTTTTATACACCATTCATTCACCATGATACGTCATGAGGATCCGACTATTATCAAACTGGTGGATACACCCTTCACTCAGCTCACGATGTGGGCCCTATGCGCTATCCGGTTCCCCTATGCGGAAGTGGATAGCTCAGCTTTGGCTTGGCACACGTATCGGCAAATTTCGAACCAGGACGACCCACCACATCGTGACCCACTGGCACCGTCCAGATCAAGGTGATTACTCATCATCTTAGTTGCCGACAGTGGTGCCAAGAATTGGCCTATCTGTTTCCACAAAGTTGAGTAACCGTAAATTGCATATATCATAACGATAACAGCGGACACAACACTCGAAAACACGCACTGCAGCCGTCGAGTACGACCACCGACCCCATACGCAGCTGTCATAACCTCCGCGCCATAGATATCCACATCCATACTGTACATCAGATCACATACACCTTCTCCTTCCGGAGTTCATAACCGTCGAGCTGCTTGAAATACTCAATCCGCTTCATCCGCTCCTGCTCGCGTTTCTGTGTCAGACTTCGATTCAACACGAGACACAATATGGTGTAAAGCCAAGACGCACCTCACGCACGTCCTCGGGGGTGCTCTCGTCACCTTTCTTCTTGCGCGAACGGCTCGTCCTAGAGCCTCCTTTACTTCGAGACACCCGTCCGCTCGCGCCACGCGTCGCACCACGGCCGCGGGTTGGCCGTCTTCGCTCCCCACGCCCGCGATGGCCTCCCTCGACGAGACTAGAGGACGCTTTGCCCTTCCCAGTCGCTGCAGTCCTCCGTGCCGGCCTGCGCCGAGGCGCATTCTCAAGAACGCTTTGAGCAGCTTCCATAGGGTCCTGCGCAGTCGCACCCTTCCTTCCAGCGTTCTCCTTGCCCGCGCCTTTACCTCTGATCCTAGCCTTCTTCGGTAACCTTCTTCCCTCCTCTTCACTCCCTTGATTATCTTCGTAGTCGATTTGTGATTCAGGATCTGGCGGGCGATGGTGCACGCGCTTCACAGGGGATGGACTGCTTGGCGCACTGCTTCCTTCGATTTCGGACCCGTGCTCGCTCACGTCGTGTAGCTCCTTCTGTCTGCGCCGACGCATTGTGAACGCTCGTGCACTGTCGCCATTACGCGGTGTAAGTGGGTCGGGAGCAACCACGGGCGTGGCTTCATCGTGCGGGGAGGTCGCATGCGCGGGTGGGAGGCGTGAACGGGGTGTGTGTGGTGGTGAAGCTGGCGCATACAAATCTTCTATCTCGCTATCTGAGTAGCGTCGGTAGGGAGACGCTGGGCGGTGCTGCGACTGAGATGGTGATGGTAGGAGGGAGACGGACGGAGATGACATTGTAGGTGGGGCCACTTCAGGAGCGGCCAGTTCGCCGAGTGGGAGACGGGGCCCGCGATGTGGGTTGCTAGGGCCAGCCTCCATGTCGGCAACCATTTTCTCAGCGCGCCGCGCTTTGAGAAGTCTCTCCGTAGCGAAAAAGCCAAATGGGTCAGAATCGCTGCTGCGAGCAGGAGTGAGCGACGCATCGCGAGGCTGGAGGATACCGCGTTCGCTTGCGATAGGCATAGACGGAGGGTGTACAAAGTCGTCGGATCCGGGAATGTCCTGAGGGACACCACGGTTCTCTTTATCTGACCCCGCGCTCTCCCATGTGACGCTCTCCTCGCGGTCGTCAAGGTCATCTATGACACCATGTGCAAACAAATCGTCGTTGTTCACGTCCCCTTCGGACAGTAGCCGGGGTTGTGAGAGGGGTGTGCGCTTACGCTTCCTGTTCTTGCGAGTTGGGGTACGAAACTGAGATGGTGACAAAGGGAGGAGGGCGGAAGGAAATATGGAGCCACCATCGCCGCCGGCATGGTGGTGGGATTGTCGTACAGGGCTCGAAGACAAATGAATCGGCGAAGATGGAGGAAGGAAAGGAGAAGCGCCAATATCCACGTGACGGGAACGACGCCTTCCGGGTTCGGGAGAGGGGGTGCCATCACGGTGAAATTGGGGTGGTAATGTAGTCAGTGGGTCATGTGAATGATGCTCAGGGCGCTTAGGAGGTTGCGGAGGAGGATGGCTCTGGGGTGGTGTAGCGAAACCACCTGCTTGTCCGGCAGAGAGGATGAGGTGAAACGGATCATCGAGCGCACCAACGTCTGCAGGCCGCGCCGCGTCCTCGTCCTCTAAGGGCAATGGTTTAGAGGAGATTTTGGCTTTGTTCTTGGGCTTGCTTGTGACGTGAGGTGTCGTTGTAACTTTCTTCTTTTTTGACTTGCCGCTGTCTTTCTCCGTGGGTCGAATGGGTTTGTTGACGGAGTTTCGTGTTGTCTTGTCTATGAGGACACAGAAAGAAGGATCCTTCTTGGCTTGCTTTCGCGAGCGGGTGACTGTGGGCATGGCTGTGTCGTTGTTAGCAGGGTCAAACGCTGATTGTGGATGGCAATTGTGCTCTCAGGAACACCGTGGGAAATCCCAGTCGCGTCTCATCACGTGGTGCAGAATGACCGTGATTGGCCCGGCAATGGGACCGTAGCCGGCCACTATCCAGTCCGAGTCTTGTTCTCCGAATTCCGTTGGACGATTTTTTATGGACCTTGGTTGCACACTAATCAGCCATCGGATCATATTTGCTATGCATTTCGCCATCATATAAGACAGTGATTATTGCTCACCTTTCGTGCGTTCTCCTTCTCTTGGTCTGCTCTGGCTTCTCATCGTGTGCCTTGACCTCCAGATTTGTACCAGCGCTCGACTATCTATTCTCATCTTTTATCTATATTTATAATCACATCTCTATGCAAGTCTTGTGGAGAGCAGCCGTCTCGAGTCGCTCGACGTTCAATCCGGCGGCGCCAAGGCGTTTCCTTGTCGGCCGGAGACGAATGAGCGTGCGGCCGATGATGCTCGACAGCGGCACTTCTCCTACCCGTGCGTCTATGCGTGCATCTCCGTAGGCCACTCATCACTAATCCTGACTAATCCGAAGGATCCCCGCCGAAGAAAATCACGATCCAACTACTGCACCAGATGCGCCGTGCCGGTACACCGATCACTATGCTTACCGCATATGACTTCCCTACCGCACGCGCCCTCGACACACATGGGATCGAAATCGCCCTTGTTGGCGATTCGCTCGCCCAAGTCTGTCTCGGGCTGCCCTCCACCACCCGCCTCACCCTCGACGAAATGCTGCATCACACCCGTGCTGTCGCGCGCGGCGCCGTGCATCCATTCATCGTCGCCGACATGCCCTTCGGCTCCTACCACGCCTCGCCCGACGACGCCGTCCGCTCCGCCGTACGCCTGGTTCAAGACGGCCACGTGGAGGCCGTCAAGCTCGAGGGTGGACCCGAAATCGCCGCGACAGTCCGGCGCATCTCACAAGTCGGTGTACCCGTGATGGCACACGTCGGCCTCATGCCACAGCGCCATACCGCGTTGTCGGGTTACCGGGTACAGGGGCGTGATGCTGTCAGCGCGCAATCCGTGCTCGACGGCGCGCTCGCGCTGGAAGACGCCGGCGCATTCGCCATTGTGCTCGAGGCGATTCCGCACCGCCTCGCAGAGTATATCACCGCACGCCTCAACATTCCGACTATTGGTATCGGCGCGGGACCTGGTACGAGCGGGCAGGTACTCGTCTGGGACGACGTGATGACACGCTGGCATGGAAAGAAGGCAAAGTTTGTGCGGCGCTTTGCGGACGTTGGGCACGAGGAGGACCGCGGTGTTCAGAACTATATGAACGCAGTCCGAGAGGGCAGCTTCCCGAATGCGCAGACGGAGGGCTATGAGATGGCCAGCGGGGAGTGGGAGAAGTTTTTGGAGCAGATCGGGGACAAGGAATGGCGTGGCATGGCCGATAGTACACACGAACACCAGAGGGACGATATTGACAAGTCTGAAGGCTTGGCGCCCCCCCGCTTGGTGCAAGCGATATAACGGTAAAGGTACTGTAGGATATCTAGGTTTTAAGGATTCACGAAAGGATTATTGTAATTATAGTAATTGGGCTAAACTCGCGCTTACTTTTTGATGCTCGACCAGTTCACCCATGTTGACCTTGACCGGTTTGACCCTATCTCCTGCCTATGTGTTCGTGTGAAATCACACTCCACTACAGATAACTGGAGAGACAATGCCGCCTTCAAGATATCACAGGCTTGTCCCGCTGTTTCGTACTCGAGGGTTGTTTGTGTTGAGCCACGTCAGGTCTGAAAGAACCGCAGCGAATGCGAGTTATCCAATAGTAAGATGAGAGGGGACATAGCGCAATTGAAGTTCAAGTCAGGGCCAAAGCTTCTAAATTAAGCAGTTCCGGGAGCAAGTTACTTTGTGTGGAAATAGCACGTGATCGCGTGATCACGAAGCTGTGTCTTGATTTTGTCTCCTTTCACTCACTCTTGGACCATTTGTTGGCTCCTGTATCTCAACGATTGTACGATTATGGTACGCCTCCGACTGCATGCAGTGAGGAAACATATCGACTTCTTTTTGACCACCACCTCGTTTACAAGTACAGCGCAAAAATATAACAGGGACACGGCGACGGATAATACGACACGACATAACTTGCGACATAGGCACCACACAGTAGTTCGTGCCCCAACCCATTCGGCGCACTCGGGCTTAATCTCCTCCCTTAATCAGACCTCGTCGTTGGGCAACTCAATGGGGCGCATGAGCGGTGCACGCAAGAGCTTGTTGTAGGACTCCTCAGTATACTCGGCGCACGTACTGAGCGCGTCGTCGTGGTCGGCCCTCTTCTTCGGTTCACCCGAGCTCGGCCCATCGTCTGGCCCATAATTCTTCCGTGGTTCGGACGTCCTTCTATACGGGTGGGCTTTCTGACGAGACGTGAACACCTTCTCGGGCATCTATGTTCTCTGATCAGACTGGGGGAAAATTCTCTCTCCTGTTCTCTCACCTCGGAGCCGGAGACGTGGCTCATAGCGCCTCGCAGACAGGTATCTTGTGGGAACCCCGCGACCAGCGCCTCGTTGGCTGTGACGTTGGACTGGGGTGTTGTGTACCCTCGTGGTGCGCGACACTTCTGGTTTGTACGTTCACGGCTGCGAATGTCCTGGTGGTTTGAGGGGGCCCGCAAGCTTTCAGCCTGCGGGGTGGACGTGACGACGGCGCTGGCTTTATCGGCATGCATCTGGAATGGTGGAAAAACTAAGCCAAGGGCATTGTCTGCCAGTCTTGTGGAAGTCCCTGTGGCTCCCCAGTCGGCAGATGGCACATCTTGTAGGAGATAAGGGTTGTGGAGGGTCGGAGGGGCAACAGTCAGTGGAGTGCCATCATCCGAATTCGGGTCAGGCGCAGACTCAGAAAGGTCGAAAGGATTTGGGCATATTTCAGAATATCCTAGGGCCTCAAGCGAATCTAGGACGGAATTTCAATATCTCGAGCGGGTGGGGAGAGCGAAGTCGTGTAGGTATCTCACCTTCTTTCTGTTTCTTCGTGAGATGAGTATCACTATAGGATGTAGCCTCGAAATACTACTCACCTCAAATAACAGCATTTACACAGGAGGTGGAGCGCTGGCGGAACCAAGTGGTAGACTGCTCGAGCTTGGGAAAAGATACTGGGTTGAACCCGTCTCAAACGGCTTTTTTATATGTTTGTGATCGGCACATTTACGCCGAGATAGCATGGTTCTCGTAGAAAGGCAGAACTGAGAGCTAAGGAGGTAAACGCCTGGCGTCTTGCTTTTCCCATATCGGGTGATTTGGTGATCCAGCCTCAGCATGTCATATGCCTCATGGTGTTACAGTAGGCGCCTTCGCTGTTGTCAACCTATCGGGTGATTCGGATAATCTTCTCGTGTGCCTGACCAAGCATCCTCAAGGGTCCACATTCCAAGGATTGAAACCTGGCCGTTGCTGTCTCTTGTCATTCCTTGAGCGCCGTTTCAAGGTTTCGTCCCGTATCATTTTCAGCAAGCCAAGACGCATCCTTTCAACATAAAAAATCAGTTGAACAGCTCCATGGTAGCTGATGCGATCTCGAAGGAAAGATATGAGTAGTATGTGGACACGAGGCGTTTGTCCTTTTGGAGTGAGCCATGGGTGTGGCAATTACGGCGACACGTTTCCCACTTGGGCGGGCCCATGATCTGACTGCTGTGCTGTTTTCGGTAATAATGCTCCCAAAACATGGCTTCCAGGAGATGACATACATTCTTTGCCTAGATTTCCCATTTGACCGATCAGAACAAGAGCGCAGGAGTTACAGGTTGGGAATACTGTACAGTGATGTGACCTATTTGCTTCGGCTTCCTCTTGCAAATCTATCGTCTGCCAGTGGTCACATTTCCTAGAGGTATTTGATTTCCTATTTGACTGATCCGAACATGAGCTCAATAACTTACGTGCTTCGGCTTCCTCACCGACGATGTGTCACAGACAGGACCCATGCCTACATCCATGCCTTCGCACAGAATGTTGGATATAAAGATCGAACGAAGGAACGCGATGCGGTCGCACAATAACTGCAGACGAGCTTCGAACTAATCTTCAGCATTGACATGATGCGAGCTCTCTACGGGACGCAGGTTTGCTCTGCGAGTGGCACTGCCGACCCCTTATTAGCTCTTGCGACGATACATGGATCTTGTCGAGCACCGCCCAGTTCATTTAACGTGGGCGCATCCTGGTTTCTACATTCGCCGGGCGCCGACCCTTCGTTTCGGTTTTGCTGCATTCGCCAGGCGCCAACCCTTTGTTTCGACTTTCTGTACACTTGCTTGGCGCCGAGCGTGTGCAAATACAGTAAGCCAACCGTGACGTTCATGGCTCCCTGTAGGTTTTGCAAGCCCCATGACCAGATCTGGACTCTGGGTCCATCTTGTTCTGGCCTTCTTCACATCGATCCTCCACGTTATCACCTGTGGATGGCATCTTCCATGTACCTGGCAAACTTTCTTTCATACACTGTCCGTCTTGACCACCGTGCGTTGTTGACAGTGGAACGACAGTTGGCCTATATACCTTGGATTCGCCGGGTGACGAAGTTAAGTATCCAGCATCGGATACTGATCGCCACCCCCGACCTGGGCGGGCGTACATACAGTACATGGCGGCTGTGTCGCCTCGGTCTTTCACGATGAGAACCTTTTATGACACCGTGAGTATTTCTGGACCTTATGTCGTTGCACAAGGGGCCACTATGGACGCTGTGGCCCCGCGAGGTAGAGCATACAAGAGTTTGTTCCATGAGTCTGGATCTACCATGGGGGCGACCTGCTACTCGTCCGACGTTGGGAACACCTCCTCACTCATCGGGATATCCTTCGACTCATCTCTTCTAATGGCTACTCCTTTGGGCATTATGGAGCGCACGTTGATCAATGCCCTTGTAAGACCATGACTTGCGCTCGATGCATACTTTGTGTACGCGTTCGAAGAAGTGCGCATGCCGCTAATCGAGCACGACGACAAGCTGTGTGTTTGAGTTTGAGCACGACCACTTCCAAATGTTACGGTGCAACTGACTCAGTGCCTCGTTTGTGAGGCTGGCAGCTGGTGAGTCTGGCTTTCTTACCCGTGAGCAGCTTCACCCCCCCTCTCTAAGATGGCATGTCGGAGGCAAGCTTGTAGATATGTCAGCATTCTCGTAATGGTCTTGAGTGGTGTTGGGTTCTGGTCGACCTTCACTCCTAAGTCCTTTGACAGCTTCCATCTGCTTCCAATTTCAGCAAGGGGTTCCATTTGTATCATGGTGGTCTTATGGCAACGGACTAGGATTGAACCTAGTGATTCAATGCATGGTGTCACAAGTGATACTTGGTCTCCGGTACGTACAACCTGAATGGTTCGTTTGCCACCCTGATATCACGCTTGAACCTGTTTTAGAACGTACGGTATTCTCACAAGAATAGGATCGTATGTATTGTGCCACTTTCTGGCTAGTCACAGTAGTACACTCTTGCATCTGCAGCGAATTGTCACAAACATGCCTGTGTGCTTCAAGCTCCATGCGCGTGCCTAGGTTCAATGGGTTGCGAGAATATGTCACCGCGTTCATAGGTAATCCCTGTCTCTGATGCCTGCTGCAGCTGCCCCTGTGGAAATACAGCTGTGCTCGTTGATGTGAGTGTCCATCATACCTCCTGAGTTGCTACTGACCGTGCCACTGGTGCCAATTTGACCATAGGGAGCGTGGGCACTTCTTCCTCATAATCTTGTGCGTGACTTCAGACTCGCCCATCTAGCTGTCCACTGACCCCGCGTTGTTTCTCTCTCCTTGGTCGTTCTACCTTGCTGCAACATTGTATGATCTTCTCACCTTAACCGTCTCAATGGCGTACCTATGCAAGCTCTATTCGAGCTCCCCGTTGTATGTCGCAATCGTACTTTAAAATAATTGACAGCAATTGAATCCCCTTGGTATGTCCTGCCTGGTAAAGATGTGAGTCGTGATCAACTTGCGACTGACCCATTAAGCCGACGAGTGTACTATAGGATGATTTATGATGGAATAGTGTACTTTATTGCCCTGATGGGTAAGTCGTTCTACAAAGCCACTCCCTGGTGATCCACAAAGTCTACATCCCCACAGTGGTCAGCATTGTATTAACCATACTGTACAGAACCACCAATTTCAGCGTTCAGGTCAGAACAGCCTAGTAGATCAAGATAACAAAAACGTGTTTCGGGCTCAGCGCGCGAGCTGGCCTTACAACGTAAAATGCAGAGCCGACATCTGTGCATAAATTTATTCTCTTCGAAAACTGAGCGTTGAATCAATTCCGGTGGGGCTATGGGTGGGCGGCGGTCGTGATGGAGGGTGCGAGATTGAATAAGCGCCCAATTTACCATCTGACACGACTAAGCTAGCTTCTCCGAGCGTCAAGCGTTCGGATTCGAAAGCCAGGGTCACGTGTTCACGCGGACGAAGAAATGTTTGAAGGAATGATGCACAAGCAAACAGGAATCGTATTCGAAAAACAAAGAAAACAGGATCAGAACTTGAAGACGAGTGCCAGTACTGCAGTTAGGTCAAACAGCGACGAAGTCCTTAAGTACTACTACGCAACCGAGTCGTAGAACATATCACAAACTGTACAGGAACAAGTCAGGCTAGAAGTCAAACCAAACCACGCCAGGAAAAAGTAGAGTCTTGAGTAGAGTCGAAACAAGTCTTTCGTTCACAGCGCGACACCAATTGAAGGCCCTCTCCAACAACTCCGCGATCAAATACCAGTCTGGTCATTGCGTGGCGCCTTCACAGAAAAGGTGTGAGCACAAATTGGGCCGAAGTACCCACACAAATGCCAGAAAACTCACCAACTAAAATACAATCATCTTGGCAATCATGCACCGTAATGAACGAAATTGACCCATCGCTCCAGCGTCATCCCTCTCTTCTTCTGCAGCTTCTTCACAGCGATCTGGAGTGCCCGAGCAGATCTTTCGTGATACGGTATTCCATTCTGATCGGCCTTGTCCGCGAAAATTGCTTTGTAGAAATGCTTAGATAGATCTGCCCCATCTGTATCTGCCATGGCCCACATAGTTCCGACGACGCTGCGAAATCCACAGTATTGCATCGCAGCCGCAAGATGCAGCCCCTCGTCGGCAACGCTGCCTTCGGTCAGCTCGGCAGTGTGACAAGCAGAAAGGAACGCAAATTCTGCGGCGGGAAGTTGAGATCCGACGATGTTCAGTAATGTAAGATTATCCTCGTGAAGTTCGAGTGAAGCATCGAACGGTTTGCCTGTCTCCAGTAAGCCGTGACACACGAAATGTGCAAAGCGATGCTCCCTGAGACCTCCTATCACCGTCTCTGGCGTTGCCATTGTCGAAATGAGAGTTTTCACCAGGGTTTTAGTAGTTTGGATGACCGCGATTTCGCCAAATGCCCCAGGCAGGGTATCGGGTTGTGCCACAAGAAGGATTGAAGGCTTCAAGTTGTCGTGCGCGTCAGACAATGGCCGGCGTTTTCGGGAATCAATCAACGCAGAGAGTGATGGGGTGTAGGAAGGGATGTACAAGTCCGAGAAGTACAGCTCCTTGCCATCATCCGACGGAATTGGACCCATGGCGTGGAGGGGAAGAGAGCAGAAGGCAGACGTCGGGCACCACCAGACTCGAGATTTGTCCGGAACTTTCAACTCGCGGAGTCTCTCCACGACTGGCTTTCCTACGAGCTCGTATAATTCTGAGAGAACAGAGGCTAGAGTAAGACAGTAGTCCTCTGAATCAAGACCCTTTTCCTTCCTGGCGTACAAAAATTCACTCCTTAACTGGTTCGCCCGATTGTGGAAGGTGGAAGGAGTGGAAATGATAGAAGGAGGCGAATTTTTGAGGAGGATGATAATATGTGAAGAAAAGCAAAAATGGGACTCGTTGACGATAATGACAGGTCCGTGTGATGCAGCAGAATTAAGGAAGTCAAATGATGGCGGCTTCAGGAAGTGTTCAAATCCTGGCAACGATTGGATGTGAGAGATGAGTGTGTTACGCTCTTCCAAAAGTCTCCGCTGGGTGAGGACAAGATGACCAATCGAGTGATCGCAGTGTCTAGTTCCAGTTTCGCTACGGCCTAGATCGTTGTCGTCGCTCAGTGCGACGGACACCGCCACCGACTCGAGCTTCTGATTGATGTCCGCAAACTTGTCTACTACGGCGGGGTTCGTTGCACAGAGACTGAGTTGGTTGGTGGCAGTGCGGAGGCCTCGCATTTCGGACCAGATTAGCGCTCTTCCTTGTTCCAGAGTCTCTATGGCCTGTTTGACTTGACCATTTTCTATTTGATATGACGCATAGTCCGAAGGCATCCTCCAACATCCTCCAAATGCCTGAACGAGGCGAAGATGCTGGGTTTGCAAAGTTGGGCAGAAAACAAGTATTTCTTGCAGTAGTGACATCGCTGTCTCATACGCTGTAGAAGCTGAGGGATGCATATTCATCCGCGCTGCAGTCGACCAGAAGCGTGGAATGTCTACCCGAGAGAGTATATCTCCAGAACTATCGTTCGCAAGCTCAGGGCAGAGTTGCATGAGTTCCTCGAAGTCCTGCGGGAGATGGAACAAATCGTGGCGCAAAATCAAGGACTGGTAAAGCAAATATCCCACATGAAAGTGGGTCGCCTTTGGAGCTGACACCTTGCGAAGGTCGCGATACACGGTAATTGCTTCATTGAGGTAATCCGATTTCTCCGTGCGTTGATACGCCCTCAAGAGGATACTGGCGAACATACTAGCGAGCTCGTTCAAGGATGACCATGAACCCCTAGCTTGCTCTAAAGGGAGTAATTTTCGGCTACTCTCGACAGCCGTTTCTACATCCATTATCTCTCCATTTATAATCGCGGTAGCAACTTCCATGAGATGGTGCAGTTTTTCATTAATTTGTGACTTAGTCTCGCTTTCTTGGCCCAGAATGGGCCCTGCACGAAAGGTGAGCCTGGTATGATGAGAGAAATCAGTGTTGGGGGTTGTCCCTCCAGAGTTCCCAGTGACACCAAAGTAACGGAAGCGCCGCTGAGTAAGCGAGTCTAGGACGTCAGCCAATATGGTGCGATCTTCATCTGGAAGACATGAAACATAAGTACGAATCCGGTGAATAGCGTCCTCTAAATATTCCGGCCTCCAGGTCAACTCCAACCGGGACCCCAGCAGAATCGAAATCATGATCATAGCATTTCTCTGCATCCTCGATAGGCCATTCCCAGGGGAGTGTGTGGAAACGATCCTGTCTGCGATGGCTATCGCCTCCTCGCAGTCGTTCATCACGAGCGTCGCTCTGAAGCGAGCAGCGAGACAGCTAGCAAGTGCATAGGAGATGGCCAAGTCTGGATTAAGCACCGTTGCCTCTCGCAGCACCTGAATGGTTCGGTTAGCAACCTGCTGTGTGTCGTCTCGGTAGAACATCTCAGTCTTGGTGAGGTTCGAACCGAGAATGACAATAGCATACTCTTGATGATATGTCAAGATGTCGGCGGTGATAAATTCGGGGATAAGGGCGACCATCTCCTCCAGATCCTGTACCATATCGCCAGGAGTCAACAACAAGTTATTGGCCAACGCGTGAAATAAGCTTGACGAAAGGTCGCCACAGGTATGCGGGATGTTGAAATCATCAAGTGAGTGGAAGTTGATTCGCAACAAGCGAAAGTATTTGATCGAGGATTTGAGATCACCAGGTTGTCCGTAATGTTCGTAGCGTAAAAGGAGGAAAGTTGCAAGATGGTAAAGTGCTTGGACAATATCTTGAGTTGGCGGGAGGAGAACAGCTTCTGTTAAGTGGGTGATTGTTTTGTCGAGATCGCTTCTCAGATTCGACAATTCCCTGCGCTGGCATTGTAGTCCCGCCAACTGCAAGAGGAGAGTTGGGCGATTCGGATCTGGTCGAGGTAATGATTCGAGAATACGGTGGTATTCGAGGATCTTTCCGTCTAGTTCGGGAAGGGTCACTATGAGGCTTTCAGCCGGGGGAAAGGCCAAATAATATCGGACGCAGAATTGAGACTTACGCCGGTGTCCAGAGGAGTCCATGAATCAGAGCCGGAAAATGAGCAGGTTATGAGAAGACTAAGAAGGAGGCGACGAAGAACTTGGAAGGAGGTGAAGCTCAGGCTGAACCCATCAGTAGTTCTGGGATATTGGAGATCAGCCCAATCCTGTGGCCTGAATCACTCCTGAATCCGCTGTCAGATCGCCACTCAAGTGCTCAGCGCTCAGCGCTCAGGCTCAAGCGCTCAACGTCGTTCGAATTAAAGTTTTTGGTTCCATTCCAAGCGCCCTTGAACATTGTGTGTCAGTCGCATCGCTTCCCCCCTGATTCATGCCAACCATGGAAAATCCAATTGTCGATGGTGTAGCTTGAGGCCTTGAGTGTTTTTTTATCCCGTAACAATCTACACAAACCTGGGCGCTTTTAGCATCCGGATCCAAACTACAATGGCAAGGACCTAGCGCTGGTGTGGTTATGGCAATGTTTAGGATGAAATGCCATAATACACCCGCCGTCTGTAACTTACTTACGTGGTCGCCACTGGAACTCAGAGTCGCAATAGAGGCTTAGTGCTTTTCTGATCTGCCTCTAATACTAGAGTTTGCCCATGCGATTTCTCCGGCACCTTTCTCTCCCCGTCCTTTACAGTAACGTCGCTCAAGGCGCAGTATGTCAACGAACGCTGCGGTCGTTGCTAATAACATACGAATAGCCTCGATGTCGGTCATAATCTACGAGTGCGTTTTACATCTCCTGATCCTCGTTTTGTATCTGAGCACGTTCTCGCCAGGTATATCTTGACGATACCCTCGGAGTATCGCTTCTACCGAGCGTTCTACCGCAACAACTTTCGGATGACGTGCCAACCATACTACTTAAATACCCAAAGAACGCAACTGATGATTTATATAGCACCAGCCTGGTCCTGTTTGTTCTCAACCGGTCAGCTTTTCCCCTCTGTTTATGTGAACGTCCCTTTCTGAGGTAGGTCATATAGATATACAAACATCATTGGTCCGGCTTTGGGCAATTGGCAATTCTTCTCGCACAGTTTCACTGCCGAGTCTTGCCACAGACTCTTTGTTCTCCCAACTGTGTTCAGAGGTTCGTTTTATATCATGGCTATACTACGACGGACTAAATGGAAATGTAGTGTTTCTGGGAATGGTATCACAAATGATAATTGGTTTACGGTAGGTTGCAGCCTGAATGTCTGACCATGCCTCATGTCGTGCCTAGAGCGTACACTATTTCCCGCAAGAATCGGACTGTGGGTATTGTATTGCTTTCTGCGTATACTTTCACGACCGCAGTGAGTACTATAATCATACCTGCAGCTCACGCTCGCCTCATGCACGTACCCAGGTGCAATGGTTTGCACAAATATATCATCGCGTTCGTACGTTACCCCAGGCTCTGATCTCTGGCGCAGCTTACTTTCGGAAACTTAGCTATAGTAATCGATGTGAGCGACCCTCCCTGCCTCCTGAGTTGCTACAATCTGTGCCAATGACGCAATTTTGACCATTAGGGAACGTGAGTCCTTCCCCTAGCTCCTAGTATTGTGTCTGGTTCACATTCACCCGTCTAGCTGTGGAGCGACAGCCTTGCAACCCACTCTTTTTCTCTCTTCTTGGTTGTTCTACCTCTCCGGAATGTTCTACGATCTTCTCACACTAATAATCTCAATGGGGTATCTATTCAAGCTCCAATCAAGTTCACCATTGTATGTGGCAATTGCATTCTGAAATGATTATCATTGATTGAATCTCCCCTAGTACGTCCCGTCTTGTGAGGATGTGAGTCACGATCACCTTGCTACCTCCCCTCAAATAAACAAGTGTACTGTAGGATGATCTATGATGGACTGGGGTACTTTGTTGTCTTGACAGGTCAGTCGTTTTGCACTACCTCCTGATGACTCACGAAGTCAATTTTACGACAGTGGCCAACACTATAAATGCTGTGCTATACAGGTCACAAAATAGCATTCTTCAGGTCAGATCATTGTATATACTCCTAGCCCGTACTCACTAGCTGGTTGTATGTTTGCGGAGTTCAGGTGGCTGGGTACGTTTATTTCTTTCTAACTTTCATTTTCTGATTTATTGTTTCCAGTGCGCCATTGAGTGGCCTTGTGACATGGATTATGAGCCAAAGAATCCTTATTCACCTTCAAGGTCTGCCTCCCTTCCATCAAATGCGAACAGTTCATCTGACGGTCCACGAAAATCAGATGCTAGCGAGAAGTGGGTGCGCACTGAAACCCAGCCATATGTCCGTCGCTCTACTCGCAGCTCGAGCGCCAAAGGTACGTTATGCCACGAGACATGGGATGCCCTTGGTCCAACAAAGATACAGATACCTCAGCTGGAGATGATTGTGATCATGTCAGGCAACAGGAGGGCACCGAACTGGTTAGTGTGCGTGTCGATCGCTCGGTCGTTGTGGGTGTAGGGCCATGGAACGCTGAACCGAGTGATGAGCCTGACTCGGATAAGCCTTGCCGCAAGCCGGCGGTCACATGGGTAGTCTAGTGGTGCAGTGGGCCTATAAGTTCCTTCCTTTCCTCAGTCGTGCTTTCTCTCGCATTTAGTTTTATGCTATGTCGCTGTCGATTGTCCTTCGCATATTCGCATATTCATAGAATCGTTTCGATGGTCATGGAAGCTCTAGCCAAGCCAGCAAGAAAAGACTATTCAATTACTGTAGCGACGCAAGTTGAGTCTCTTGATTCGGACATCGGAGGTCACTGAGGTGCGCGGCCTTCATCAATTGGTGTGTTAAAGTGGTAATAGTAAGACCAATAGCCTGAACGATTGCACGGTGTCAGGCAGGCTCGTCCGGAATGGTCCTTCGTTGATTCTCATGTGCTTGGCAATCAAGCGGACCCTTTGCTGTGGTTGCCGATCATCTCTCTGTCCATCGTAAATTATCTTATCCTTGGCGCTTCACTTTACCACTTCTAGAAATACTCCCGTGCGGCGATGTCAATCTGGGGAATTATCCACGAACCTAGGTCTCTACTGTGGGCCGGTGTCCGTCTTTCGCCAACTTCCCACCCATCGTAGTTGCGGCCGCAGTCCCGCGGTGTGATCACTGTCCTGCCGAGATCTGGTAGTTTATGTGTTGGTCCATTGGGCAAAGTGTCATCGTGTTATCATTGAACGGTCGGTAATGCGTGCTACTGATGGGTGTGGATAGCGTTTCATTACATGATGGTCCCAGTTGAGTCCGCGCGGCCATTCTGACAGAGGCCCGGGAGACTGGAGGCTAGGTACGAGGTCCGGTCAGCGGCATTTCACCCACGTGCGTAACTTCGTCCCCTAGATCGCACATGAACGTTTGAGCGCCAGAGATCTCTAACTGACGCTACAGTAGGTCACCCTCTCGCCTTCACATTACTTTGGGTACAGCGCCAGATCCACGAGGGTGTATTGAATTACCTCAACTGAAGCTTAACGTTTGATGCTGCTTAGAGTGATTCGATAGCTGCACCAGCTCAATACCACTGGGGTCATTCATGATTTACAAACTTGTCAGAACTCTGTCAAGTGTCAAAAATTGGACCAACGGGGCTACCTTTTTGGGAGAGTATTAGCCCTGCTGAGCGCTCGTGGGGCCTCTCCCACGCTATCAACTTGAATTCACGACAAACTCAAATTTCGTGCGAGTCCAGGCTCACTCCAGGTAGACTATAATATTTTTGGTTGTGTTCCGCTAAGGTAGGTCTCATTAGGAACCCGCTACCCCCCCAAAAACCACATATTTCGTCCTCTTCTCATTCATATCAAGAAATTTAAAAAAAATTAAAAACAGAGAGAGAAAGATGCTCTTATGTTCTTCAAGGCTCTGTTTTCACATTTTTGCTTTTGTTTGGAAATGAAGGAGGAGAGGATAGTTTTATCATGACGAAAGCATCTACAAACACACCAAAAGGGTAGCGGGTTCCTAATGAGACCTACCTTACTGTGGGTGTGACAACCAAAGCTTGACTTTCACCGGAAAAATCATAGCGCGTTGACAAATGATGTGTAACTACGAAGTACCGTTGAAATTCCGTATAGATATATTCGCACCTAGTACATCGACGTCCACTCCCGACTCGTTTCAGTAGACGCTCCCGACACCCCAAAATGCTTGCCAATTGATTGCCAAGTACGTGTACGTGTCAAAAGTTGGACATCTATAGCTCAGTGCCTGTGGGGCCGATACTTAGTGTGCTGTTGCGACAGGAACGACCCTCCCTCCCAACGTACAATTGGGTTCAGCTCCGAGACTATTGTATTCGTAATTTATCTCCAACCTCATCCCCGTGCTCACGTTGCGGGGAAAGAAGAAATTCATTGACCCGCTTCAATATGGCGCGTGAAGGGTTCGTTTGTGGCTGACTAGCTGACTCGCGATGATCTATTCCAAGCAAGTGCGCACCGGATTTTTGCTGACCGTGGTGTCTCCCTGAGCGCCACGTGGCTTGCCATCGTCATTAAAGAACAGTCGCAGTAGTACGAATACCACGCCGACGCCCGCATCGCCTCCCGCGACGCAGATCGCGCGTCCGAGAGTGTGTGTGTGCTCGCGAACGAGGTGGGACTGGGCAGGACCTCGTGCAAGAAGACGTGCTGCCCACGCCTTCCTGGAGGGAGACGTGCTTGGAGCACTTGGGATAACGGCTGTCCTCACGTTCTCCTGACCCTAGCGCTGCGCCGTTAGAGCGTGTCGGTGTGGGGTCGTTGTCATCTGGTGGAGCGTCCGACTCGTCTACGATGACGAACGCCGCTTCCGCCATGGTGCCTGCTGGGCGAGGTACGCGGGCTGAGAAATCCCGTGGCAGGTCCGCGAGAGAGCAGAGAAATACGCGACCGCCGACCTTCATCACGGGTGCCGGGGTTGAGCTCCATGCCCCGCCGCCAGCACCAGCTTGACTAGGCACCCTATGTCGTGGCATTGCCTCTACTAACAGCAGTTCTGCGCAATGTCGCCAGAATATCTCCGGTGTCAGGCCCTACGAGGTGAAAGAAATAAAGGGCAGCGGTGGCGCATCCCTAATGTGTGTTATATATCATCAGAAAATCCGTCTGACAGAGAGAGAGCACAGGACACACCTGACCCCACAGATCGTGGTCGTCGCCTGACCCTGGCACGTGCCCACCCGCACGTCACCCGAGTCCCGTAAATCCCACGTATCCCGAGCCACGTCCGTCAACAGCATCGACGGCGCACGATGCGCTCACACGTCGGGAACGATGTGCGGGAAAACACCCAGATGCGGGTGTGAGAGAGGGGTGCAGCGGCTGAATGCGGATATCCAGATTTCAAAGCAAAGATGCACGAAAAAGTTCTCTCGTGATTTGGGCCAAACGCGCGCTTACTTTTTGACGCTTGACATGCTTGACCGGTTGACCCGTGTATTGGTTTGTTTATGATACTGTAATTCGACAAACAATGCCGTCTTCGAAAGTGCCACAGGATTGTATTAGACTCGCTTTTTTGCCCCTGGACTGGCCTGAGGGTTGTGGGCCACATAGATATGGATAGTGTGCAGATATCCAATATAGGAACATGGCAAGTTCTCAGGCCGCATCGTGTGCCGTTGTGTTGCCCCAGGTGTCTGAGTCGCCTGTGATAAAGTATAAGAACCCTTGTTTTGTTCCAAGGTAACCATGGTCGTTGTCTCTTAGTACTAATACCAACCTGAGTTTAAGCCATGTTAAACTTCGAGTCTTGGACGACGCGTGTGTGCAAGACGTCCGAGGCATTGTATTTACCCGTCGTGGACACTTGCCGCGTGTTCACCATACCGTGTTCTGTGTCTTGACTTTGTCTCGTTTCACGCTTGGACCACTTGTTACCTTATTCTCGTCCCGGTCAAGTCCCTGTATCGTCCGCGAATGAGACAAGAGCACATTCTCATTGTACGATCACTAAACGTATTTCGAAACTACATAAATGAGGCCGTAAAGTCCATCATTCAACATCACTCTGAAAACCAAGAACAGCGCAGCGAGACACAACAGGAGCAACGACACTAGGACGACACGGCACAGGTATAACAGTGGTAGGTGAATTCCCCACCCATTCGGCCTATTCACAGGCCAAGCTCAGGCTGAACCCTTGCTTACTGACTCAGAATGCAAGGAGCCCTTCGTCCTGTGCCGGGAACGGCTCCGGCAAGGCAAAGTCGAGGTGATCGAGGTCGGTCATCCTGGGAATGCCGTCGAACGTGCCCGTGAGCCATCCACCAAGGTCAGGCCCGCTGTACAGTAGCTGCTCAGGCTGCTCGTCGATCGTTTCCTTGTCATCGGGCAACTCAACGGTGCGCATGAGCGGTGCACGCAAGAGCTGGTTGGACACCTCGGCATAAACGGCGCTCGTACTGAGCGCGTCATCGTTGTCCGCTCTTTCCTTCGGATCACCTGAGCTGAGCCAATCGTCTGGCCCGTTCCTTCTAACTTGGGTCCTTCCATATGGATGCGCTTTCTGTCGAAGAGAGGTGCACGCTTTCTGGGATTCCTATGTGATCTGATCAGCCTGGAAAAGCTCCTATCTTCTGTTCTCTCACCTTGGGGCCAGAGGGGTTGCTCACACCGTCTTTCAGGCCGGTATCTTGGGGGCGCCCCCCTACCAGCGTCTTGTTAGCTGTGGCGTAGGACTGGGGTGCTGCGTGCCTTTGCGGTGCGTGACACTTCTGGTTCGGACGCCCACGGTTGCGGACGTCCTGGTGGTAGAGAGGGGCCCGCAAGCTTCTAGCCTGCGGGGTGGTTGTGGCGACTGCCCTGGCTTCAGCACGCGTCTGTGACGGTGCAAAACTCAAGCCAAGGAAATTATCTGCCAGACTTGCGAAAGTCTCGGTGGCTCCCCAGTCGACAGGTGGTATCTCTCCCGAGAGATCCTGTTCGGTTGGTGAACGTGAAGAGACCGAAGAAAGGCTGCCATCGTCAGAGCCATCGTCAGAGTCGGATTCAGAAGACTCGGAAGGGCTCCTAGTGTGGATTTCCCAAGGGCCAGGAATGCCAAGGATCTCAAACGGGTCGGGAATGGTTTTCAGCGCGAGCAGGGGGGAGAGGGAAGGGGCGTAGGCCTCCCACACGCCTTCTGCCTGTGTAGTCATCATATGAGTATCAGGATAGGATGTAACCTTGAATACTCACTTACCCCTAAGAAGAGCTGCATTTGTGAGATGGAGATGTATCGTGTGGCTAAATGAGTTAGTACAACCAAATGATGAGCTTCTCGAGCTCGAGAGAGAGATTCTGGGGTCGAGCTTGAGTCTTGGATGGTCTTTTTATAAGTGAGACGGTCGGTTCTTTGGTGCCTAGGTGGCATGGGCCATCTTTAGAAAAAGCAGAGCTGGCAGGTCTGAGAGCCCGGGCCTGACGGCGACCACTAACCCATCAGGCCATCAGGTGTGACCCACCTCTGAGAGCTAACCTGGCACCTTTGTGTCTCCACCTACCTCCTGATTTTCTCGTGTACCTGCCCGAAGTTTTACAAAATGGCGTTGGCTTTGCAGTGTTTGACCCTTGCTGTGTCTCTGACCCTGGGGCCAAAGCCTCATAGCCTCAACGTCTCAAGCGTTCCGCGTTCAGGCTTGCCTTTGTCTCTCGTCGTCTCCTAGAGCACCGTTTCCAGGTTTCTTCGAGTGACATTTTCAGCGAGCCAAAGCACATTGTCCGAAGAACAAAAATCGGTTGAAGAGTTGCGACGCCACTTCGGGGCAAGATACGAAGCTTGGGCACCATCATGAACCTTTTGTCCGCGGAGCCCAAGGCGGAGCCCGTGGCGGACTACATGTGGCAATTCCCGCGCCACGTTCCCACAGGCCACGAGGTTGGGCACTAGCACGCACGGGCACTGGCACTGTGGCCCGTGGGGCACCAACTACTGTACTGTTTTTCGTGAACGCATGGCTTCTGCACTTCGAAGAAGATTCGTCATCTGCCAGTGATTACTTTTCTTAGAGGGGATTTCTCAGCTGACTGATGCGTACCTGAGTTTCATGGTCGGCAACACCTACGTATTTCGGCTTCCCTTCCTAAGCAGTTTTGGTTCGTTGACTTGGCTCACACATACAGCCCTACAGTTCTAGTGACTGGGAGTCAGATATACTTCTGGCACAGGCGCATGGCTTGTGAGTCTCCATGAAGCTCCGGTGATATTTTACAAAGAGGATACCCAATGTCAACAGTGATGCCTTTGCACTGAACGTTGGACGCGAAGGTTGGCAGAAGGACCGTGTAGCTGATTGCTATGAGGCCGCAAAACAACTGCAGACGGGCTTCAAGCTTTTGCTCAGCTTTGACATGACGTGAGCTCCCCACGGGACGCAGGTGTATGTGCACCACAATGACGCTCCCCATTCCTCATTCGCAGCTCCATACCTGGAGAAACTGAGGCAGATGTGGAGCTTCTGCACCAATACATGGCTCTTGTCGGGCACCATCCCAACCAGTTCTTGTACCATGGGCGAGCCTTGGTATCCACATTTGCCGGTGACCAGTGCAAGTTCGGACAAACTTCGGTCATTGAGGCCTGGTCATACGCACGATCGGCACTGGAGCGTGTGTGCCCGGTAAGCCTACACCAACCCATGTAGGTTTTACAATCTCCATGACAGATGTGAACGCCAGGTCCATCTTGTTCCAGCATTTTTCATCGATCCTGCACGTTATCATACACTCACGCCTGTGGATGGCATCTTCCATGTACCTGGCAATCTTTCGTTTGTACACCATTTACCTTGACCACCGTGTTTTGTTGGTAGTGGAATGGCTGTTGGCCTTTGCACCTTACCGCGGACTCATCAAGAGAGGAAGTTAATTGTCCTGTATTGGACACCGACCACCATCACCTACGACACCTCGATGGGCGGACATATATGGCAGCCGTGTCCCCTTGGTTTTTCACGGTAAGAACTTTTTTTTATAATACCGCGATCACTTCTCAAAATTTTATGTCACCAGCATTATGGACCAGATTCGTGGAATAAGAATGTAGGTTATCGTCCCTTCCTGGTCCCGTGTAAGGCCACACAGTCACTAGTGGATCTACCGCGGGGACGACTGGCTACTCGTCCGACGTTGGGAACACCTACTCGCTCATCGGAATGACATTGATATTGTTCAAGTCATCTCTTGGAACGGTGAGCCTTTTTTCCCTACTGGGTCTTAGGGAGCCATATTGATCAACGTCATTGGATAAGATTATGGTGAATCGCATTATTTAGCTCCTGTGCGCGGCGCACAGCCAAACTCTCAAGCTTGGGTCGACGGCTTCCCTCACGTGTCGTGGCTGGCGCTTAACGCATACTTTGTGCGCGCGTTCAAAGAAGGGCGCATGCCGCCAATCGAGCAGGATAAGTTGTTTGTCTGGGCCCGACCACATCCGAAGGCTGCCATGGCGCCAGAAACAGTGCCCCGCCCGCGAGACTGGCAGCTAGTGAGTCTGGCTTTATCACCAATTGCTCCCAAAAAAGACTCAACCCTTTGCAGACGGACGATAAATTTTGGGTGGTCGTCTTTGCGCGTGCGCCTTGCACTGTTCTCCTTGCATCAGGTGATGAGCAACCGCGCCATTTTCGCTGTTCCGCAGGCGTGTCGAAGCTGTCTTGTCCACTGAGAACTGGTCACGGTATGTGTGCAGAGTTAGTACGCGATGGAGCTGTGGTAGTGCGGTGCCACCCACAGGAATTTCGGTTTCAAGCCGAACCAAAAGTGTACAATTTTAATGCATATGTAGCATCTTCCGAGTAGCAAACACTTTTACGAATAAGTAACATGGATACCAGGTTGATCCTACACATACAAGTACACGAAAGATCTAATGGAGCAAAGAAGTAGATTTGGCGGCATCTTAGCGACCCCCTTTGATGAGATCTGCGCCAGTTATTTCATCCTTGGTCCCGCTCCGGACATATTCAGTCGCAGTCGGGGTCGCGCCAGAATTGGGCGATGAGGTCTCAGTAGTGTTGCCATCGTCACCACAGCCACAATCGTACTCTTCATCGAGGTGTGCACAATCAAAAATTGGTTTCTTTAAGCGCTCGTTGACTTGGTTGTGCACGAAGCATAGCCTGAGGAAGAATTCAGTCTGGCAAGCACGCAAGAGCATAGAAACCATACCAGGAGGAGGCACTGAGACGGGACGATGTCTGCGGGGGGAACTTCTCTAACAGCTGCTGGAATTCTGTAGCGCACTCGCCGCATGGATATAGCCGTGATGTCAGGTGGAGATAAGACCTGAGTGCCTCTCGTTCGTCCTCTGTCGGATGCTATTATGGCGTTAACGCACGTGGTCGGATCGTCGAGGGGGCACAATAATAAATACCTCAGGGTATCTGAGCGTCATTGTGTGCCTGGGATACCAGTGGGCGTGAGGCCAGACAGAGGCTGAATTTGGGCGAATAGACTCACAGTAGTTTCCACGTCGCACGACCCAAGGCGGCTCTACATTTCCGCATTACATCCCGTGGCGCACGGCGTAACGGAGGGATAACTCACTTTGCGGTTGCGTTCCCCAGCTTCGACATGATGACACCTCCCGTCGCATGAGGCACAGTTGTAGGACGAAAGTGGTGCGCTGGGAACGGAAGCGCGTGAAATTCCTTCTCGACACCACCGTCGCCAAAGACTTCTCCTGATTGCAGGTCTACATAATTGGCGTCTGGATGATGCAGTAACGTGACCGAGGCAATCAGGAGCTTCAGGTTTTAGTTCAGTTAGGGTTGAAGCAGGTTGGCAGGGCAGACGTACGAGTGCGAGAACGGCACAGAAGAATAGTTTGGTAAAGCGTGATATCATGGTAGCGGAAGGAAAGCAGTGTTGCTTATCCGTTGCACGCGAGGGGTTGCGTAGCGGTCGACAGGCATGATGCTTACGGTAAGCTTGATCCATCTCAGTTACTCCTTACAGTAATAAGCACGCCTCTCTGAAGGGACCACCAGCAGCTAAGTCGTAGCTACCGCAATGGCTAAAACCATACGGATGTGTTGAGAAAACTATGCACAAATTTATCCGAAGGAATGCAGCATTGATGTTCATATATATATCATCTACTTTGACTCGCCTCCAAGTCATCGATCCCTAGCAACACAGATTTTCAAGACCACATCACATACAGACGCGCAAATCTCAGAGCCAGTCTGAGAAGTACTTCAAAATTGGGAACTGCTGAGCATGGTGCTGCTGCTGCAAGAGCGAAGCACCTGATGGCGGGTAAATTATTGTGTACCACGGATAAGAACCTGGAAGGCGAAGATTGCTGAATGGTGGAGCTGGCCGTTGGGTACAGGCGATGGGTCATTGGATCAAGATGTAAACGTGGCAACAATAAAAAACACAAAGGATTCGATTAAATTACAGGACAGGGCTGTCTGCCAGCAGATGTGCTCGCATAATGACAATATCTTGGGAGCGGTTCTGGTGGGAGAATGCTGATAGCATCAACTGCAGGCCAAGCCGCCCTCGTTGAGGACGCCCATTGGCAGGTTTCGCACAGAGAACATGAAACCTGATGCCGTAAAGCCAACACAGTCCGCCAGTACAGGTGGGTCAACGAAACGGGACAGGATTTCTGAAGCAGGTTTAGCACCCGGCGTCTTCATTGGGCCTGATCGGGGCTCAGAGGGCACAGGATTTGCTATGCCCATCTCTCAGATATTAAGTCGTTACTGTAGTTCATTGGAGGAACTGGTTCGGAGATGGTCGGGTCTGGGCACCAAGGTACGAGTAGTGACGACGGCAGTGGGACGCGGATCTGCATGAGGTCCACTTCGGAACAGTATTTGATTGTGTACTATTGCCCACGGAAGTATTAAAGTTGGAAGCCATCGCTTGCAGGGATCAAGTTTGAGACCCACCCAGATGTTCCTTCGTCTATCAGCGCTACGTCTGCTGGACTTTGTTGATCCCTGATCTCTGAGCAAGAAGACTAGACAAAAAGGTGCAATACCACGTGCAAATGGTATCCGTTTGAACGTTTGAACGCTTGAACAGGCGGATCGATGAGTGGGCTTGGATACCTGGGCACCTCGGCAAGTTACGCCAGGCTCGGATCACTCCTGCGCTTATGACCGTTGTTACTGTAGTTACTGTACCAGGTGACGTCCGGAAGAGTGAGGCGGTCCGTCATGGCCACACCTCCAGTATGGTATCGCCCTGTGTGTCGATTCGTCGCTGGCCTTGCACTCTGGTTTCCGTCTCCACGCGTCCTCGTCTCCACGCTGCTGAGAGAGCTGCGAGATTTTTCGGGTAAAAAAACGTCGGCTATTTCGCTGACGACTACGCTTTCAGGTGATGACGGGAAGATCGCAGGACAGTATTGAGGCTCGTGTTCTGGTGAGCGTCGGTGGGCATCATACAAAGCATACGATTCTAATTTGGTCACAATATTATTGGTCAGATTTTCCCAACTGAACTGTGAAATGCCCACAGATAAAGCTGGACCAGCATGAGTTAGGCATATTGGGGTCGCGCTGTCCTGGCATAGCCTCAGCGGCCTCGGACAGTGACATGTAACCCCAGCGTGACTGAACCACGCCCGAGCTTTCCGAGCTTAAATTACAGTTGTAAGAGGATAAAAGGAGTTCGCAAGCCGAGCTTTCCCAGCTCACCCCATAACCATGTCTACTTTCACAGAGGCGTGGCTCCCAGGACCCAAGTCCCTCACCTTCTACACACGCACCTACACTCCAGCCACTGGCTCTCCACGCGGCGTCGTCGTCTTCATCCACGGCTTCATCGAACATGTTGCACGCTACGAACACGTACACAAGCGCTGGGCCGATCAGGGTTTTGTCATCTTCACGTTCGACCAGCGCGGCTTCGGACGTACCGCACTCGACCCAAAGAAAACTCCAGGTGTAGTATATGGTCGGACAGGTGACACGGAACAAATTCCGGATATTGTATGGGCCCTACGTGTTGCTCAAGAGGCTAATCCCACCGTACCCCTGTTCCTCATGGGTCATTCCATGGTGCGCCCTCCTCTCTTCGCATTATGCACCGGTGGTTGACATAAACCAGGGTGGCGGCTTAGTCCTGTCGTTCGTGACGCGTTCCAATACCCAGGAGAGCGTTTCGCAACTTTCAGGCGTTATAGCGACCAGCCCTTGCATACGCCTCACCAAGCCTCCTTTGGGCCTTGCACGCTGGCTCGGCAGTCGACTGCGTTCTATCCTCCCGAACCAGAATATTCCCGCGGGTGTTGATGCCAAGGTACGCTTGTCCCTGTATCATCACCACCAGTTGGGGTGACCCACTCAAACTCCTCAACCCCTTTCAGTACCTTTCACACGACCCAGAAGTGGTCAAGGATAACGAGAATGACCCGCTTATTCGCCAGAGCGCATCTCTACGCTCAGTTGACGACATGCTTAACAGGGTATGCAGTTTCTTTTTGGTCAAGTCCCCCGCGTTTGATACAAATGTTACTCAGGGCGAGAACTTGGTTACCAAGGACTACAAGAACTGGCCTACTGCGCTCCCAGTACGATTACTCAATTGACCTTGACCTCTGCCATGCTAACGCATTACAGCTCTTGCTTGTGCACGGTACAGAAGACATGGTATACCAGTTCTTCGTCCTTTATTGCCGCGCATTTATCACGTGATTCTGCAGGTCTGTTCTGTGGAAGCCGCAAAACTATTTGTTGAGAAGCTTCCCGCTGACGACAAGAACATATCGCTCTATGAGGTTTGTTTCCCTAACGTGGATGTTTCTCCCTGTCTAATCGTGCTCTCCAGGGTGGATATCATGAACTTCAGAACGAGCCAGACGGTGTCAAGGAGAAATTCGTCGATGAATGTGTAGCATGGGCCGAGGCGCACTTCCCTAATGCCGGAGATGCCACACAGGCCAAGCTCTAACTATATGGACATGTGGCTGGCTTAAATTTGTTCTTAGCTCTAGCTACATTTCTTTCATCACTGTCGTCTGTTTCTATACTGGTCGAACACGCTATACTCATTCACGATCTTGTAATGTACCCTGTTAATCCATGAACTATTGTTCTAGGGAAAAGTATAGTAGTTCTCGCGGCTCAGTATCCTGCTGCGCCAGGTGCGCTCGTGCCTTCGCGACGCAGGCGCAAAAGAACCTCACGATATCGAGAGAGTTCTGTCGTCCCTTGTCCACTGCGCGCGAGTGTCTTACTTTGCGAATTTTGGAGTTCGACGAGGTCGGAGATACGATCCCATGTCGTCCCGCGCGAGAGCTCATCGGTCTGGGATGCGACGTATTCGGCTTCCGAATCTCTGTTTTCAAAGGTGATCAGCAAACAAGGCATAGGGACATCGCGAAAAAAAAGACACACTTGTTTTCGCGAATCTGGCGTTCGCGCTTGCCAGTGTACTCCTCGTAAAATTGGTCAATCGAACGCTCAGCCTTTGAAATAGTTTCCTGACGACGCGCTTTGGACCTCTCGTCGCGTGCCTTGATCTCGTCGGCCTGGCGTTCGCGCCATTGTCTGTCACACGTAAGCGCATGTGGGCATGGGTACCAAACAAGACGCACCTGATGACTTCGGGTTCTTCTGCGTCGATCTGCTGGGTCAGGATGGGAGTTGCTGAGAGTGCCGAGGGCTGTGGACGCGGCGCAAAAGGCGCCACAGCGCCAAAGGTGGGCTGAGGAACGGGGGTACTGGCCACCTGTGGTGTGTCGTCATCAGTATCTAGGTCTGATGCGCATTGCGGCCGCGCTGAAGCAGACCCGCGGGTCGTACCTGGGGCATATCAAGCTCCGGGAATTCGCTCTCGAATTTTTCAATCTCGTCGTCATCGTGGCCCGTGACCTTTACTTCCCTTGCGGGCGGGGCAGGGCTGCCAAAGGCGTCGAGGTCGAATGGGCCAGCAGTGGGGATATTACTGGGCGGGGGTGGCGATGAGAAATCAGGGAAGTCGCCCTCCCCATCTAAGGATATCTCTGGAAAGGCCGAGGCGGCGTTGTTAAAGTCGATATCGGCGTCGTCGAAAAGGTCAGCCATTGTCTTGTTCGTCTGTTCTCTTGAGCTGAACAGAGAAGGCGGATGCAGGCGTGGGAAGGGGCCGGTGACAGCCGAGAAGCGGGCCTTGCGAGCCGAGGGAACGAGGAAGCCCTGAGGCTGGTCGGAGGCCCTCAAATGACCGCAAGCGATTGACCTCGTGGTGAATTATTATCAGCCGTTGTATGTGTCTTCCACTCTCCTTACTTCCCTCTCTATCGTCGCGGCTTGCTTATGCCTCTCTTTCGTCTGCTGAGCTGGATCCCAGGTTGCGGTGGTCCCAAATACATCAGGTATCATAACGAGAAAGACTCCCCGCTTATTCCTGAAGTCTCTCCCTTCGTGCCACACGCGCCGCCACCAGTCCGTCCTATACCCGAGAGTCGCCATCGAAGGAGGCTCATCGACGAGGATTTTTTACCCGTTTCCCAAGGCTTCTCCCATGATATAAAGTACCGTAATCATCCTATGCACAGCGAAACGATAGAAGTCACCGATACCCCGGCGCGCGCTCCCTTGCCACCTCCTCGTGGCCCAAACCGAGAAAGATCAACAAGGGTCCACGATAACGAGCCCCACCGCCCAGCCCGCACTAATAACAACAACCAAAACAATTCAGCTTCGCGCCGACGCATCGCCGACGAGACCCTCGCCGCGATTGAGCGTGGCGAGATACAGCTCCAGGGTTCAACTTACCACCTTCGCGAGGTTATCTCACAATCAATAGATAACACGATATTCTTCCCGCCCGAGTCGACGCTTGCCAACTGGTCCACCGGCACTCCCGCTTCCCGTTCGGCTGCTCCAGGACAACTGGAACTCTGTGAAGGTTCCACACTACAGCGCGCGCGCACACTCCTGCACGAGCTCACCGCAACCAACGCCGATGGCCCGGTCCGAGTAGGCGTTCTCAGCTTTGCAAGCGCGACCAAGCCTGGGGGCGGATTCCTCTCCGGCGCGCAAGCCCAGGAAGAGTCCATCGCGCGGGCATCGACAGTCTATGCATCCCTGGTCACACCGGCGGCGGCACAGTTCCACCAATTACACAAAAAGGATCGCCGTGGCGGTTTCTACTCCCACGCCATGATCTTTTCCCCGTCCGTCCTCGTCCTCCGCGATGATGCCGGCGCCTGGGTTCCGCCATACCAGATCGAGGTCGTCACAAGCGCGGCGGTCAACGCGGGTCTCGTACGTCGGAACGCTGGGGACAGTCTTGGGCTCGACACTGCGGCAAGAATCGAGGAGGCGATGCGTGAGCGTATGGCACGCGTCCTCTTTCTCTTTGAACAACGCGGCATCCGGAACATCGTACTCGGCAGCTTTGGAACAGGCGTGTTCCGCAACGATGTTGGCATGGTTGCCGACATCTGGTTTGATTTGCTAGCCGAAGACGGCGCTCGATTCGCGCACTCGTTTGATCGTGTCGTGTTTGGGATTATCGACCGGCAAACGGTAGAAAGATTCAAGACTGTCTTTGAGAGTCGGATTGAAGCGCGTGACCCGATGGCTCTGAGTCCGGGAATGACACCACGGAGCGTCCTACGTGTTGTGGAATGATGCAACACCACAATGCGTCTATCTCATGTTGGTGTCGTGCTTGCCTACCCTATTTCGATGCTGTATGGCTAACTGTCGTACCAGTCCCGCAGGCTCGGTCATGATTATGCCCGTCTTACGTTTATCCAGGGTTCTTATTAGGTGTGCTGTGCGTCCTGTTCGTTCCCCATAATCTCGGTCCACCCTACCACCCTCCTGTACGATAGCTTTTGCTACACTTCTACACTTTCTTGTACACTGCCTCACATAACTAAGCACAGCAGATTTATTTTCCGCGTTTTTGCGGTGTCTTAGGAACACAGCTATCAATGGCGCAATGTTTCGACCCGATCGATCAAATCAAAATCCTAGGTTGTAGAACCAGAAGCAAACGATTCTGACATGGAAGTCCCTCGAGCAAGGGACGATCAGCTGCGGATACACCATTCGCGCATGGGGACTACTTGTAATGAAAACGGGGTGCTCAGACCCCAACAGGTGCTGTGGTACGATAAAGAAGCATAATAGAGTTCAGGTCTTTGTCGGCGCACGCTCCCCGCTACAATTAGCCATCACCGCGTGTTAGCCACCTGCGTGCAGATTACGACATGGTTCCAGAATCGAGGTCTCTTTCTCGTGGAACACTGCCTAGGCCAACGCACCTCCCACGCGCGTATCATTGGAGTCGATGTCCAAGCCGATTTCCTGCGCAGCTATGCGCCAGCTCCATGCACCTAGACTCCACTTCAGCGCCGATTACTAATGACTTTGGACGGCGCTGCACGGGCTTCCGCGGGCTTCACGCTGGGATACAATCAATCGATATGCCGTTTCTGGAGCCTGGCGCCTGGAAGTCGCTCAGCATAGTCACAGGGTGCCACGCCCTATTATAAGCATCCTCGCGTCCTCGACGACCCCTGGCCCACAGCTCTGTATTCTCTTGGGGTTGGTCGCCACAGACAAGCGCCCGCAGCCGACCGAAGGAGCAGGAGCCCAGTGATTCGGGGCAGATCATACTGTTGATGCTATGACCTGGGTTCGTGAATTGATAGGACCTCGCTCATCCCGCCAACGGTGCCAGTAGCTGCGGAGGAGTTTTTCATCCTCATTCGAGGCTCACCTGACAGCCGTTCGCCGCAGATCCCTTCCATACGAAGGGCTCACGGACCCCGAACAAGCTACCGCTTGTCCCATAAGCGGGCCGGATGCTGGAAATATCGTACCTACTGTGGCTATTGCCTGTGGCCATGCGTGCCTCGCGGTCATGCAATGAGATCTGCGAATGCGGGTTTCTTTGTGCGCACGCGATCGGGTTCGTGTAGCCACGCCTTCTTGAGCCGCGCTTGCAAGACTGACAAACCGATTGGGGACAAGAAATACCTGTTCGTTTGGCCGCCACCGCCTCACTACTGCCAGATGTGGTGATCCGATAACCCCATAACCTCTGAGCTGGCACCCTCTTCGTCACTCCCGCAGTCAGTGGGCACAGGTAGCCAAACCCAAATGTTTTGGTTCCGCGTCGCCATTGGTGTATAAAAGCACACCGCCACCCCATGTTCCGAGACAGTACCCCATAATCGTTTCCAAGAGCAATGTCCCGTCCCGATAACAAAGCAGCTATCCGGCACCCGCTCTACTTTTTCCCCGACGGGGATACTACTATTAAAGTATACCATTCTTGCACTCACTCATCTCAGGGCTAAATATACTTTGTCAGGTTGAAGACAGTGTCTTTCGCATACATAGATATTTTCTGATTCGGGAGTCGAAATATTTCCGCTCGACGCTGGTGACCACTATCCCATGCAAGGATCCTCCGGGATCCTCCGAAACCAATCCATTCGTCTTGAAAGAGGCTACAAGCGAAGCCTTCGCGGACCTGTTATGGGTATTCTATAACCCGTGCGCCATCATTATATTTGATCAATTAACAAACTGATTTGTTTCGAAGGGAATACTCTCTCTACAGTGCAACCCTAGAAAGATGGAAGAGGATATTGACGCTCGCTCAACTATGGGGCTTCTTCCAAGTCCAGAGGCTCTGTGTGAGGGAGCTGGAAAGAATGACCATGCCGCTGGTTGACCCGGTCCAGAAGATCCAGGTTTACCAAGAGTTAAACATTGATGAAAATCTTCTGCATGGGGCGTATGTGGCACTCACCATCCGGCCGGAGCCCCTGGACTTGGAAGAAGGAAATAGACTCGGACTGTCGACGAGCTTGAAGATTGCCCAGGCCCGTGAGCTTGCGCGCGCCTCTCGCGGGGCCACAGATATTTTCGGCCCTGCAGCAGCAGCACAATTACAAGAGTCAGAGGTGCAGTCGCTCATACGAGATATCTTCAGGCTACAGGAGCCAGCATCTACCTCGGTGAGTGATTAGTTGTCTTTACATCATTTACTACTGCTAACACCACCCTCGCAAGACAACTCCAACTCCGCCTCTGCAGCCAACACAAGCGAGTAAGCAAAACCCAACGAACGATGACCCGGTGGAAAAAGAAAAGGCAACGGCAAAGGGCCGGAAGAACAGTGCGTTGCGAACAAATGTCCCCTCAGTCATGACTCAAAGCAAATTGCGCTCTCAGACAAACCGTAGTAGTCCCCCTTCCATCGGATTGGGTCTTGGACTGGGTGCCATGTCGCCGACCTTGTGCCTTCTTGTTTTCATTATCTGCTATTTACATTGATGTCCACGTACGCACAAAGTGATTGAACTTGTTCCATTCTATCCGTAATCGCAAACCGAGTCGACGGCCATAATTCTGAAGTACGATGTGGGCTGGGGCTTACGCGTCGAAAACTGAGTACTACTTTATCCATAATTGGCCGGAAGATGGCAATTGCCTCCGGACATATACTAGCATGCCTCGCGTTCATGCAAACTTGAAGGATCTGCAAATCTGTACTTATGCACGCCCCCGAGTTAACGCAGCCACGCCTTCTAGAACTGCGCTAATTGGGGACAATGAACACCGGTGCGCATAGTTGGCACCGCCGCAACTCTGCTACCAGATGTGGCGACCCGATGACCCCCATAATCCCACATCAATCTCCAACGGCGACCCCTCTTCGGAACATCTGTCACGGCCGCAGCAGGAACTAGGCTTCGAAACCCAATGTTTTCTTAGAGTTTCCACATCGGCACCTTCTCTATAAAAGCGCAATGTGATGCCCGTGTTCTGAGACAGCACCCCACAAACGTTGGGTCCCCGATAACATGAGTCCCAACGCTCCTAAACACTTCAAAGGGTTCTATTTTCCAGATGGGGACATTATCATTAGGGTATGCCATTCTTGCGCTCTCCCTAGTGCTAAATATACCCTTTCCCTAGGTTGAAAACAGTTTGTTTCGAATCGATAAGAACAATCTCACCAGAGACTCACCTAATCTTAAAACGATCATCAATGCTGTCCCTCTCCGGGACCCTCCCGGATCCTCAGATTCAAACCCCTTCGTGCTCAATGACGCGACAACCGAAGGGTTCGCAAGCCTTCTATGGGTCTATTATAACCCGTGCGCTACAATTTTTCCTTGTACTCCGTCGATTAACAAGCTCATCTATATCAAAGCGACTTTTCATACGAGGCTCCCTTTGAAAAATGGAAACAGATTTTGACCCTAGCGCATCAATGGGGCATGGGCCGGATCGAAAAGCTTTGCATCCGAGAGCTCGGCAAGTTGAAAATAGATCCCGTGGACAAGATCCAGCTGTACCAAGACTTGCAGCTCAATCCTAATCTCCTGCACGGCTCTTTCGTGGAACTCGTGATCCGGCGCCGACCCCTTAGCCTAGAAGAAGGCGAAAGGCTTACGCTTCCAACAAGCATTAGACTTCACGAAGCACGGGAGCGAGCGCGCGATCCTCATCAGTCCATAACACTCCAAGACTCAGACGTCGAGCCAGTCATTGAAGAGGTCTTTGGACTGCAGGGGAGCACACCACCGGTAATGATTTACCTAGTCTAATTGATTATTGACGACGTCTAATTTAGTAATCTTCATAAGTCGGCTACTGCGTCCCCGCAGAGGGAGAATACCACGACAGATGACCACGTGGACAGGCGACGCAACAATAATCGTAGTTCGCGAATGAGTATTTCTCATAACGATATCTCCCGTTCTTCGTTCGGGTTCTTGGGTAAATAGTAGTCATTATTTCGTATTTTCATTGATGTATAACATTCGACTCCCTGCTTTTGTGCCTAATTGCATGTGGACACGAGTACCAGGTTCCAATTCAAGTTGACCAATCGTCCAATTCTTCAGATCTGCACTAGATTGAAAAGGTCGTCATATGGCACTCACTATGGGTTAGGTGGGTAAAAGCAAGGTTCTACAGAAAATGCAGCGCACTTTTGGGTGAGGTCGCGTTGTCTGATTCCCAACTTCATCAAAGGTCGTTCTCACCACATTGTTGCCCGTCAAAACCGGACCCGGGCGCTCGCGCTCATGTAACAATTTGGATGTCGCGTGCATGCGCGCCTATCTACGTACAACCCATAAGCGACAACGCGTTGAACATGAACATCCTTCTTTTTTTTTCAACACCCACTTGCCCTTTTCTTCGCATCGTCTACCCCCTTCTCTTTGACGCTTTTCCTTTACTCTTACGACTTCAGTAACGCTCCGCTTTCCATCTCTAACGATTATGAGTCCTGCAGTTAGTATTCCAGTCCAAAACACCCAACGCGTCGTACGTCATGCTGAGTACTACATTCACGGAGGAGATGTCATATTTCGCGTGAGTCTCTCTATGTACATCGTGTTGGTTGTTGACGATAGCCCGTCAACAGGTTGAACACAACCTTTTTCGGGTGCATCGTTACTTTTTTACACGCGACTCGGCGTTCTTCCGCCATGAGCTCCCTCACCCCCCACCTCCCGGCGAATTCACCAAAGGGTCTTCGGATAACAACCCACTTATCCTTGAAGATATAAGCATCGTCGATTTCGAGCGCTTTCTCTGGGTATTCTATAACCCGTATGTCTGTTTTTTTGAACGATCACGTGATGTGCTGATCCATTACTCCAGAAAATATTCCCTCTACGATGCAGATGTTGAGGAATGGACGTCCATTTTGAAACTCGCACACCTGTGGGAGTTCACTGGAGTCAAAACGCTTGCACTGCGCGAACTCGAACGACTCGAAATACCTCCTCTCAAGAAAATCATCATGTACCACAGCTACGCGGTCGACCGGGACCTCCTCCAGGCGGCGTACATCGCGTTGACGGTCCGCCCTGAGCCTATCACGATCGAAGAAGGTCGAGAGCTCGGTTTGGAGACTGCTTTGCAACTCGCACGTGCCCGTGAACTCGCGCGCGCTTCTGGCGGAAAGAAATCACCGTCTCCGATAAACCTTCCACCCGCCGAGCTCGATGTGCTTATCCGAGATTTGTTCCAATTGCCTGATGAGAGTTCTGGCAGCCGCGCGGCGCCCCTGAAACCAACTGAAGGCACTACCTCGACTGTTGAGAGCGATTTACCCCTACCTGGCACCAAGACAAACTCCAACCCACTCCAAGGTAGGCGCGCGTGCATGATATCTGACCCTCGGTTCACCTTGTGCTAACCAGTTGGCATAGGTTTGGGCGACGCTTCCGGTTTTTTCGCTAATGGCCACGCAAATGGTGCGCCGAATGGCTCAGCCAACGGCCATGTCAATGGCACGCCCAATGGTCAAGCCAACGGCCGCACTAAAAACAAATGAACTCGCGCCAACCCAGTCGACGAAATTACAAGTTTCTAGATGTCGCCGTTGGCTAGGTGGAGGAGGGTACAGATGTTGAAGTGTCCCAGATAAAAGGAGCACGCTCGAGGACGATATATTAGATCAGGTGGCGCGCTGAATGAAGCTGGGTGTCCTGAAGGATGGGTGAAAACGGAGGTTGTATGGATGGAGAATACCCAGACATAATGCCATTGTGACGGAGTGCTTCCGAGAAACATTGCCCAGAGATCTGACAGATTCGTATGAGAGGAGCCAGAGCGGAGATCGAACAAAGTGTGAAATGATCTGTCTCTTGATCTCCGCGCCTCCAACGGGAACACAGCCTGTAAGTCGGACGACCGTTCCAAATACCACTCTTGCACATCATCTCCTCGTTTGCAATTCCCAGCTTCTAATGAGTACCGGTTTGATACGTGGCATACATCATTCCGAACGCGGGGCTCATGCCAACCCTTGTGCCAACCCTTCGCATGAGCTTATCTTACTGAAACGGCATCGACCTTGTTTTGTCTGCCTTCCAAGTAGTACTCCGTCGACATTTTCGCTTTAAAGCCACCCATTAGGGAACATAAAGAATCCGCGGTGCTCTTCTGGGTCGGGACATGGGGTTTAGTAGGTCGAAGACCAGAACGCCTAGATGCGTGATTACGAGAGGCTACATTGACGCTTTCTGTTGCAGGTTGTGATACGTCAATTTTCTGTTCACAGCTCGTGCGTAGGGCATGAAATTCGCAGGTCTGTTCTGGGCTTACTCGTTTTGTTGGACAGCTTCTCGAGTATCTGTCGTGATTGTACCTACTCTTACCCACCGGTCATGACGTGAGTGCGTAAACCTTCTCTTAAGCTATCGTGATTATCTAGAATGTGACTACCCAATCCCTTGGCTGGATGGTATGCAATTGGCAATCAGATGCGAGTCACCCGACACTTTTGCTACGAGGTTGCTGCGGATTGACATCGCGTTCACTGCGAAGCGTTCAGCAAGATTCCTGCTGCGTATTGGGGCGCTGCAACGATAAGGTTCAGTCAGCTGATTTCTCCAAGTAAGCATACGGTGCCTGAGCATTTCCCCAACAGCAGCGACCAGGACTTAGATCTAATCTCACATGCCCCTCTAGACTCTACAAACGGCTACTTTACTGTAGGGCGTTTCCACGAATTCCTGCAGAAGCGCCACACAAGCGCACATGTAGGCTGCAGGAGCGTGACACGGCGAGCTGATCCCGTGGGCTAGACTGTGGAAGGCGCATGACACCCGCAGTCCTAGTTCGCATAGCCATGCTCCCCCGGGTTCTGCGTCGGTGGGGATACTCGATTGATACGTCCGTCCGAAGAAGAGCCCCAGACCGGGAAGCTGCTTTGGCTTTTCTGATACACGCCGTTCAAATTTGCCTAGTGGCCCAAAATTGTAAGCGCAACGCTCTGAAGAATGCGGAGATACCGAGGGATCAATGACCTGCATACCCCGCGTTTCCCCGACAGATAAGGCAGTCGATTCCGACTGCGCACATCTCAAAGAAGGTGTGCGTAGGCCCGTGGTCATGGATCCTAGGTACGCTAGCATACAGTCTTAGACGGCGTGCTTATCGTCGTCTCCGTATCGCAAGTCTGCCACTGCGGAAGCTGCGCCCATCTCCTCGACGTGGATTCTGGGCACATGGGACCTCTGCTTCTATCTTGGGGGTTCGGGAATGCAGTATTCTATCCCACATGGGGAATGTTCTCCGCACAGATATATACAACGACAGCCGTGCTTCCGCATATCTACTTTCGAACACTCTCGCCTATTGTCCTACCCCTTGTACCACCCACCCCCTTTTACTAGGAACATGCCAGCGGCAGCTACCACAAATACCCAGCCCATTCCGTTCCACGATGAGTACGACATCCACGGAGGAGACGTTGTATTCTGTGTGCGTATGTCCATAGTCCGGCGCCACGTTGTTACTCAAAGTAGGGAATCAACAGGTGGATAATACCCTATTCAGGGTCCACAGATACTTCTTCATCCGGGACTCTTCCTGGTTCTGGGAGGAACTTCCTTACCCGCTGCCACCCGGAGAGACAACGGAAGGGTCTTCTGAAAAGCGTCCCTTCGTCCTAGAGGATATTACCAGGGAAGAATTCGCGCTATTTCTTTGGGTTTTTTATAACCCGTTCGTATTTCGCCACTCTCATTCCGCTCTCATCATTTTGACTTCTATCCTCCAGAAAGTACTCTCTCTATGATGCAAAAATCGAGGAGTGGGCAACTATCCTTAAGCTTGCGCATCGATGGGACTTTATCGAGGTCAAGGCACTAGCCATTCGTGGCTTGGAGAGCCTCCTGGTTCCTGCTATCCAGAAGATAGTGCTATATCAGACGTATGAAGTCGACCGGAGTCATCTCAAAGCGACGTATATTGAAGTCACTAAGCGCGACGATCCCATCTCAATTGACGAAGGTCGGGAGCTCGGACTGGAAACCGCCTTGCTGCTCGCCTGCGCTCGCGAGATTGCCAGAGCTCCAAGTTCTAGCAGCGAAAAGGCAGGGTCTGTCAATCTCGAGGATGTCGATTTGCAAGTCCTCATCGATAGAGTTTTCCAACTATCATCCGCTGGTGCGGCGAGCGGCGGCACCACCCAGATGCCTCCTAGTGAATCCAATATAAATGCACAGGATACGACTCAGACCCAAAGTACGCAACCGAACCCTGGACCATCTTCTTCGAGTCCCCCTCCAGGTAGGTTGATACGCGCTTCCCTTTCGAACACGTCCTAAATCGCTGAGGTAGGAACGGGGGCTGCCAATGGGTCCACCAAGAGCAAGCAACAAAATGGCCACCGCACAACCAGCAACGTCAAAAAACGATGAGTCCTTGATCTTAACGTACGTCGAATTAAGAATACCCAGTAGAGCATGGAGAGTACATTGTATGTCACGTGTCGTAGTCGAAATTGTTGTATCGTCGGAATTGCTATTATGTACGCGTTTGCCCTCTACACGAGATACTCCCCAGCGCGTTACAAGCCCCAACCGCAACGGACTGCGTTTACGTGCCTAGAGGTAACATAGACCCGCGCTTCACAGGCCGCGCACCAAACACCGTCTCCTCCGGCGGATCGTCATCAAGTGAGTCGAACGAATCATCCCCAGCGCCAACAGCCACACGCGCGAATGGGTGTACGGGCTCGAAAGACGCCGTAGCGGCATCTGGGTCAGCATCGAGCGAGTCGTCTTCCTCATCATCGTTATCGTCGTCGTCGTGCCGCCCGCGCTGCCGCGACGCCATTAGGAATGCGGCGCTAGGGTGCGCAGTGTTGTGCAGCGAGTCTTCTTCGCCTGAGGACGAGGACGAGAACGTAGACGCGGTCACGTCGGCGCTTTCCGGCGTCATGGGTGATGCTGCCTCGTGCGTGGGTGCAAGCGCAGCTCGGCCCTGCGGGAGTAGCGACACGCGCCTAATCAGGCTATCAAACTCCGGGTCCTCCTGCAAACTCGCAAGACTGGCACTCGCGCCACGCGCATAACGCGAGAGCGACGGCGGCGTTGGCGCAACGGCACTACCGCTCGCACTGGCGCTGCTACTCCCGCCGCCACCGCCGCCGCCTGCATCGCGCAGCGCGGATCGCAGGAGCGCGTGGCGGATATTCGTGGCGGCGCTTTTGGCGGGAGAACGGCCTAGCGTCTGGAGTCGTGCGAAGGGGACCATCACGGGTGGAGACATGTTAGCTGGTATCGTCGTTTCGTCTTCGTAGTCCTCGATTTCGTGGCGCGTGGTCGGTTCGCGTGGCTCGACGCGCGTGGAGATGTGTGGGGTGCGCGTCGGTGTAGATAACACATCGGTGGTGATGGTGGTGGAAGTGGGCTCTGGGTCTGCGCGGGTGAATTCGCGCAGTTCGCGGTCCAGGCGGACGAGTGGGGACTCGACGAGCGCGCTCCAGGATGGGTCGGCGCCGGATGTCTGAGAGGTGAAAAAGCTGCTGTTATTGGCGGCTGCTGCTGCTTGCGCGCGTGCGGCGGGCGTGGAGGATACCGCGGCCTGTGCAGGAAGGAAGGAACTTTCAGACGGCGTGTGGTTTAGGTTGAACGTGGTGGAGCTGGGGCCTGGGGTCGCAGATGCACCTTCGGGAGTGGAGGGTTCGTCGTGTATGCTCGAAGAAGTGGCGGCGGACGGTTCTTGCATAGAGGACAGGTTATCGGAAGTGGGTATATGGACCTGGGCAGCATGCTCGAAAAAAGAGGTCCAGAACTAGACAGGGAGAATAATGCACGCTGAACATATCTAGGATACCAAGTGCATACCTTGGCCGCTTCCCGCACAGGCTCTGTACCTATCGCAAATCGCTTAAAGGAGGGTAGAATACGATTTGAAAGGACTTGCTGCATCTTGGAAAAGTTCGCATCGATGTCCTTTATGACCAGGAATTCGGGTCTAGCGCGCAGGAGACCATGAGAGACAGTACCTGAAGCTTCAAGGTGATGAGTTGATCGATCTGGTCAATTTGATCGTTAACCGAGGCGGTGGTGTCAAGCCCCGGGATAGTAATAGACGAGGGATCTGAGCTTGGCTCCCATCGAGGAGGGTTTGCGGGAATAGTCTTCAACTCCTTGACTTTTGGCATCTCACGTTCACGTTCAGGCTGAGTACGCTCCGGCAAATTCCGGGTTCAAGATGTAGCGCCTTCAAGCGAACTCCAAGGTCATCATCACTCTTCCTCCTTACAGTAGTTCCGTACGTGCTTTGGTTTTGGCCTCTCATGTGCACTTACATTCCCGCAACACCCCTGAGTGGAGCCTAATTTCAGCTACCGATGTGGCTCCCCTTTGCGTGTATTTTCGTTGCAATGTAGAAACCTGCCTATATAAAGTTTCCGAAAGATCACTGTGTGCCCCCGATTACAGTCCTCTCAGAAGCGAAGTGCAATCGTTTCATTCTCTCACTCACACTCCACCTTCTCAACTTCGCGCCCCCTCGCTGACTGTACCAGTCTACTCATTCGACTACTCGTCCAAGTCACTTGACGGCCCTTGGTCTCACTGAGCATGTTTATTGCCTACACTGCTAACTCGTGGCCCTCCATCATTCCTAATTACTCGAGATCAGGTCCTATCCTCAGGCTCAATGAAACTGAGCCGCTTGCTAGGTTGTATGCCAACTTCTGGCCCACAATTACGAAAGATGGGGATGAACACACAGGGGATGATGATAACGAAGACACAGGAGATGATGAAGATATGGGGACCAACAGCACCGAGGATACACAAGACGGCGATGATGAAGACTTAGGGGATGATGGTGAGGTTGGGTCTGGTTGTTACATCCTCGATCTTCGCATCCCAGAGATACACTCAAAAGTATGGGTGCGCAAAGACTACATCCGGCTTTACAATTATTGCACCAAATATGTGGACGATCGACGCGAGAACCTGCAGTCTCTCTCGGTTGTTATCACAGGACAACCCGGAATCGGTGAGTGCTTCCACTTTTGATCTTTTGTTAGTATTGAAACCAACTGATTGAAAGGCAAGACTTGCTGGGTCCTTTACGCACTGCATCGTCGTCTCACTGAGGGAAAACCAGTTATTTGGTACCACAACTCACGGTCATTTTTATTTGTTGAAGAGGGCGTCTTCGAGCTCCCCAACGACTTCCCTGCCACAATTTTCAAGACCCGCGTTCGGACCTTGGTGGACTCTGATGAGTCCCCAACTGGAGTCCCACCTCGTTTTGCTGTCCACTACACTAAGCACTTCAACATATACACTTCACCCCCTCACTCAAGTCGATGGAAACCATTGACAAAGACCACGCAATGTCCAGTTTTTATAATGAATCCATGGAGCAGAGAGGAGATTTCTCAAGCGTAGGCCCACTCATTTTTACTGTGTATGCTCCAAGTTGACCATTTGTACGCGAATAGTGCTGTGATTCATGGTCTTATGCCCAATGACCCAAATATGCATGCAATGTACGATCAGTTTGGCCCAACCCCTCGGATTTGCTTTGAATACGTCCAAAATCCTGCTCTTCTTGTTACACACAAAGAGCTTCAAAGCAAAGCACTGTCAAATCTTTCAGTACAGACATTACGTGACATGGTCCAAAATACTGGCATCCTTAGCATTGACTCCAAGTCACACACAATTTTCCTAGTGAAGCGTGTGTCAAGGAAGGATCTCATCAGGGCTAACCTAGATACCCGTGGTGGTGCAGATTTTTGCTATGCAAGTGTCGAGCCAATTACACATGCTGTCAAGGTGGCACTGAGGAACCATCTCTCAAAGCAGTCACAAGATGATCGGCTCACACTCTATAATCAGCTGAAGAATCATGAAGGGAAAAGGCATATTGCAGACCTTGTGTCTGAATCATTGGACCAGTCAAAGTCAAGCTACAGAAAAGTGCCATTATTTCTGAGGAGGTGGAACATCTGTTGATTCATAAACTTGAAGTGTACTATAAGAGTAGTATTATTGTTGTAAAAACATTAAGAATAGCAAGTCATAATTGCTTGCTGTTCACTCTCCGGCAAATTCTGGGCTCACACTCGCTCTACAGTAACGTCGTTCCGCTTCTCGGGGGCGAACTCCAAGGTCATCATTGTGTAGAATAAAAATGCTTCCTCCTTATTGTTCACTCCCTACAGTCGCGCCATCCTGGCTGTGCCCTCGTGTGACGCCAACCCCGACCGCATCGTCGGCAACGTGATCACAATCGCGTCGTCTATAGCCACAAAGACATGACAGCGACACGATGCCGGCGTGGTGATGATGATGACAAGTGACAACGCTCACGACAACCACAGCCCCGACAACAGCCCAACAACGACGACGTACACGACGATGACAGCTGCAACTTGGTTGCAACGAAGGTCACAGCTAGCAGTAACGACAACGACGAAAACGCTCGCAACGACAGCAGCCCCGACGACGGCCGCAATTGCGACAGGCCGTGATGAAGGTGACTATGAGGTGATAACAGGGGGCCGTGGCACCAACGACGGTGACAGGGGGGCACCGTGGCACTAAGCCTCAGATGGCATAATTCGCAAATGCGGTGTGGTCCCCTGAAGGCAGAAGCGGTAGCGGCGTGTGTGAGCAGCACTGTCCTGCACTTACATTCCCGCAACCCCCAACTGGAGATCAAGTTGAATCGGTTCTGTTTCCGAAAGGTCCTCGCGTGCCCCCGATTGCTATGCTTGAGAACGATCTTCTCATTTGTTTGCATGGTGCTGAGGACGGTTAGTTTGGACGTAGCTGATTAGGGTAGGCCTAGTAAGGTATTTTGATGCGTGGTATGTGTTATTCGTGATGGTTATTCCGCAATGGAATCCGCATGTCGGCCCTTCAAGGTTGGCGTGAGTTGATTTGGTCTACCTCCATGTAGAGAGCCCCATTCACACACTCGCTTGATTCGTATTCAACGATAGCATCAGCGAGCCTAGTAAAGAATTCGGAATAGTCTTCGGTACTTTCTCTGAATCCGAGACGTCTGGTGGGTCGCCGATCAGAAAACCTAGGTGATTACAGGAGGCTGCCATGACGCACACTGTTGCAGGTTGTGGCACCTCAACAAGGCTCGCCGTCTACACGTCGCACGATTCGTTCCTAGTTCCATAAAGATCTGTTCTAGGCTCCCTCACCTTCTGGACCAGATTGGTGGATCTCGTGTATCTGCCGCAACTATACATACAACTGGTTGCGAAGTGATTGTCAGCGAGTAAAATCTCATCTTGAGATGCTACGTATCTGGAACGTGACTGCTTAATCCATCGGCTGGATGGTACGCAGTCGCTAGTGGGGATCAGATGCGGGTCTCCTGATACTTTTGCTGCGGGGGTTGCTGCGGATTGCCAACTCATGTGTTACGTTCGATGGGAAGTGTTCACTTAGGCTCCTGCCGCAAATAGGGGTGACGATAAGGTTCGCTCAAACGCCGATTTGCCCAAGTCGGCGTCGTGGGCTAAGCTGCGGGAGGCACACATTCTAGATCATGTAGCCTAGACTGAGTACTGAGCGCTGAGCGGGCAGTCACCGGTAGACATGTAGCATGTTTGCCCAAGCTGCTTTGTGTCTGGGCAAACTCGATTGTTACGTCGGTCCAACGAAGGGCCGCGGACCAGAAGTTGCCAAGACTTTTCTAGTACATGTCATTACAATTGCCTCGAGGTCCAAATCGCATTAGCAATGCTCTTAAGAGTGCGGTGATACTGAGGAACGGATGGCCTTGCCGAATGAATAAGGCAGTTGAAACCGACGGCGCAAGATGGAGTGCTCGTGTACCCTTTTGGGCGGCATGCGTGCCGTCGTCTCCGTATCGCCGTTGCGGAAGCTGCGCCTCATCTTTAAGAGCTCCTTCACACCCGACGCCCGTGTTCGTGGGTACGGCGCGCACGGGGCCACTCCTTCCATCTTTGGTCGTAAAACCCGAGAGCTTCAATGCCACGCGCTCAACACTTCACAAGCTTCACAGACTCATTGACAGGACCCGCGAATGCTTCTCGGCGTGCACGCTCGGACGTCGGACACGAGGTCGAAGTGCCCTAGACAAGATTGGAATCCCATGGCCGATTCTACAATCATCGTGGGTTCGCGTGGCTCAGGATGACTGGCTCGGGATGAGTTGACCAACACATCCATCGGATTCTGCGCAAACCCCGAGACCAGGGCGGGCATTCTATATCGGATGGGGCATCGTGCATCATGATCCGCGCAAATATATACGACCATCCAAGGGTCAGCGCCGTGCATCAGCATCATCTTGCTCAGTTCCCCTTCAACGATCACTCAAGCCATGCCAGCGCTATCGTCAACCACTGGTCGTGTACCTCGCCACGATGGAGACTTTTACATTCATGGAGGAGATGCCTTTTTTAGTGTGCGTATACTCATAGCCAAGCACCATGGTGGTTACTTAATGTAAGGAATCAACAGGTCGAGAATACGCTCTTTCGAGTGCACAGATATTTCTTCGCACGCGACTCTGCATGGTTTCGTGATAAACTCCCATACCCACTTCCCCCTGGGGAGACAACGAAAGGATCCTCCGACAATCTCCCTCTTGTCCTAGAGGGTATTTCCAAGACGGATTTTGAACGGCTCCTATGGGTCTTTTACAACCCGTTAGTTCGCCTCTCTTCTTGCGTCACGTTGTTTGACATAACTTCAGAAAATATTCTATTTACAATGCGAGTATCGAGGAATGGACGTCTATCCTCAAGCTTGCACACATATGGGACTTCATCGAGGTCAAAGAACTTGCTATTCGCGGGTTGGAGGCCCTCCAGATTCCTGCCCTTCAGAAGATAGCTCTCTACCAGACGTATGAAGTTGACCGGAATCTTCTCCAGGCCGCATTTACGGCACTGACTGTTCGTGACGAGCCCATTGCGGTTGAAGAAGGACGGGAGATAGGCCTTGAAACTGCCCTGCAAGTTACCCTGGCTCGTGAGACCGCCAGAGCACCCCGGAGGGTTGGGAACCCCCGTTCACCTGTCAATATCGCTGGGGTTGATCTGGATGCTCTCATCAATAGCGTCTTCTCCCTATCGTCGCCAGGTGCAGCTGACGGGCACACCACCAGTACGTCACAGACGTCCACCAGTGGTGGAACTGCCACACAAACAAATACCAGTCCGTCTTCGAATGCCACACAAGGTACGTAGGAAATGGAAATGTGCTGTCTTCCCTGTTTGAATGCCTTCTAAATCGCCGACGCAGGAACGGGAGGCTCTGCCAATGGACCAACCAACGGCTCCACAAACGTGCCACTGAACGGCCACGTAAATGGAACCACTCCCAACTATTCACAGAATAACACCACCCAGAATAACACTGGAAGCGCGAGGGCCAATGGGCGAGGTGCGAGATAACAGTTCTTGATGATCTCGCTATCCGGACTGGGATCTATACGATCGGGTTGCAGATCTGGGGGGAGGCATAACGTAGTGCAGAACTTAAGTCACGAGTGTAAAAAAAGTAGGAACGCGCGCGTTATGTCGTCGAATGCCTGTTGCGCGGGAGCTGTTTGCCGCCGACTTTTTTTTTCAAATTGAAGACAACACCCGCATCAGAACCATCAGAACTGCAAGGGTCGGCGAGCGCAAGCCCTCCTGTACGCAAGATATGCTCCAGCGCCTCACGGCGTGCTCGACTCCCTGCTTCGTTTCGTCGCAGAAGCAACTCAGCGCCACAGGAGTTTTGGCCGCACTGCAGCTTTCTTGCGAGCGGTCGTGATAACGACAACGCGCCCTTTTGCTTTTAGGAGTTCGAGCTTATCACAGGCGCAGCAGGGACAGTGTACAGGACAACCTGAATATTAACTCGGGAGTGATTGGGGGACGGTGCGCGGGCATACGACTCGCATTCGAAATTCGAAGTTCGCTCTTTGACGCGTTGGGCTTACGTCGACAGTGTATTGGCGTGGTCCTGCCAGGTGCGTGGTTGCTGTACCTCTTAGCCTGTGGTGTCTTACAAGTTTTCCCGGGTCTTGTTTGGTTACAGTCAACTTTATTCAACGTCGGCCATATTCTACGTTCGCTTTCTGCTTATCTCGATGAACCTGCTGTTCCCCTGTGTGTACCTAATCTCTGTGGGGACTTGAGTTTTCTGTGCTCCTCCTCTGCGCAGTAGATGTTCCCAAAGACGTTCCTACCTTCAAGCGCTGAAGTTGTTCTAGAAGCAAGCAGACAATTGTCTCCACTTCCATAAGGTTCACAAGATAGGAGTAGCCTGGACTATCCGACTGACTGCATACAGACATTCATTTCATGCGTGGGGTCTGACACGACCATCGAAGGTTCTGCATATCAAGAAGAAAGAATCGAGTTGATCTTTACAGCGGTATCATTGCAATCGGCGCATACTGACTACTCTATTCCTTGATGACGGCAAGGCAACGTGGCTTCTTTAGCCCTATCTGCGTTGCGTCGCCCCAACGCACTGCTGCCCTAGTTGGCCCTAGGGGAATGTAGGAACCGTTCGGTGATGAGTCCTTGGATGAGTCGTACGACCATACAGTACTTATCCGATGTGCGGCACCGACTCCAGCTCTGGTTTCCGCCGCTGGCTCTGCGCTGAGATCGATACACTAGTTCCCCGTTTCTGGAATCTAGGCCTCGGGCTGGGGATTGAATTTGTTCCGAGCGTCCGAGAAGGCCTTTGCTCGGGTCGGGTGACGCACTCAGGCTGCGGTTCTATGAGGTAATAATGTCTTGCGTCAACCTTCCAATTTGGGAACAGCCCTTCGGGCGTGATGGGTAGTTTTGGGGTAAGTTGATTGGCAAGATAACGACCTCTGACAGACCCTCGCCTCATTTCCGTCGCATCGGTAGGGCACCGCCATCCTGCAGCTGCGGCTACGGCTACGCTGGCCGCGTGTTGTTTAGCTCGAAACACTGAGACCATCATGATCGCGACCATCGCAATCGCCTTCTATTTTGACACGCGCAATGTCAAAGCCACGCGTTAGCCTCAAGGATCAATAACAGACGCGTGGATTTCATAAGGTGGGCTGGACTCTGGTCCGGTGCTTGCTTGGCCGCAAACCTGCTTCCAGGGGTGGAAATACGATCGCACTATACCCCACTTGATACTCCCATGGGCTTCCTTTCCAGCCCTCTGACCTGCCCCGATTATGTAGGAACGAAACTCCTGTATCGGAACCCTCCGCTCGTGTGCATCTGAGGTCATTCGCCCAATCGACATATAAGTGAGCTAGCAACCGACCTCCGATACAATACGTTATCACCATCTATCCCATCTTTCGCCATCAATTCCACCATGCCCATCCCTCAGAGTCCGACTGCGACAACTGTGCCCGTAATGAGGCACAAGAGTTACTTTATACACGAAGCTGATGTTACTTTTCGGGTGAGCCATCTTCCCAGCGGTGATTCCCACTGTAGCTCACTACCTCTCGTCAAGGTCGAGGACCACGTTTTCCGCGTCCACAAATTCTTTTTCACGCGGGAATCGGCATATTTCCGAAGACTTTTCGAGCCATCACAATTTCTTGTCCAGGATCCACCAGGGTCCTCCGAGTCGAACCCAATAGTTTTGGAGGATATATCAAGCAATGCATTCGCGTGTTTCTTATGGGTCTTCTATAACCCGTAGGTCGTCATGCAACACTATTGCCGGTTGAAAGTTCACTGACGCCCAAAAGTAAATACTCCGTATACGACGCCACCCCCAACCAATGGTCTTTAATCTTGAACTTGGCCCAAAAATGGGGGTTCAAAGAAGTCGAGCTCTTGTGCATACGTGAGCTCGAAAAGCTAGACCTATCACCAGTGGACAGGATCCACATATATCAGAAGTTTGGGCTGGACACCACGCTTCTCATCGATTCTTACGCAACACTCACAACTCGAGACGAACCCATCGGGCTTGACGAAGGCATGAAGCTTGGTCTGATGACCAGTCTGCAAATCGCACGTGCCCGCGAAATGTCTCGTGGCCCCGACACCGGTGGGGGACTGCGAAGTCCCTCCGCCGTCCAGCTCGATGGCCACGATTTGCATACATTGCTCTTAGACATCTTTGAGCTCCCCAAGATTCTCACGAATGGCGTGGCTCATGCTGGACCACGAACTGCCCCCGTGAGGCCATCTGACAGACTCGACCGTGCATCTAACCTTCCCGCGGTAAGTAACGCTACTCCTCTCGTCGAAGAGGGGTCACTAATGCCACTCTCCACCACTCTAAGACGGCTCCATCGACGCCACATAAGGCTGAATCGCTATCGCAAAGTACATCAACATCTGAAGCACACCCTCCGACAACCGATAATGCCAACGTAAAGGTGCCCCCCCAGAAACCCGAAGAGTTCTTCAAACCGATCGTGCGAACAAGAAAGCAAAGTAGTACGTCACGATGGCCCGTCTCGTGGGCCCAGTTCTAAGGGTTGTCTCCCTAAAGACAGGTCATAGTTGCTGTACCGTCGTGGCCGGGGGAAGTCGTAGCCCACTTGTTGTTGCTTGTAAATGCTATCATCGATTGTATCATGATCGTCTTGACTGCCAGTTATCGAGAAGCGTGTGTGTTCGTGGTCGTTCATGTGCAAATGTGATATGAGAATGAGAATGAGACGAAGTCGACGCTGACGCAGTCACGAGTTGTGATAGACCTGCATGTGCGCAGCCATCCGCGGCTTCTTCAATCTTCTCTCCCATTCACCATTCACGGAATATTCATTCCCATTGTCTTCGTTCTCGGCTACTGGGAAAAATACAGAATCATCCGACTTCACAACTGGGATTGAGTTTTACCTATCCCACGGATTCCTCTATGATCTCCTCCCTCTATGCTATGGGTCGACGGAGCCGGATCTGAGGCCGGAACTAATACCTTGCGAGATAGGGGGACCACGGGACCCGGGCAGAGGGTCTGAACACGTTGACGAGGCAGTGGGACACGGCGCCCACGAGGTGTGATTGTCCCGGCGAGATCGCAGCGCTTTTACTGAATGATGAACCTCATGGCAGGAGGAATGCCAATCTAAGCTTAACGTGAACACGGCTCTCATTAACGCCCCCAAAACCAGGGTCCGGCGCCTTTTGTCAACAAGTTGAACCATTGGCTCTTGCGCGTATATAAGCGACCGCCTCATGCATTCTACACGTGTTGTCCACTTTTCTTTCTTCCCTTCCCAACGCTCACACCCTTGTACTTCCCCCCCCATTCTCCTCACACCTACTCCTTTCTTTCTGTTTTCACACTCTACGACTTTGTAACGATAGCGTCGCCTTTTCTGTAGTGACCATGAACTCGGCAGTTAGCCCGAATCCCAATGGCGATCGTATTGTTCGCCATAACGAGTATTACATCCATGGAGGGGACGTCATCTTTCGCGTACGTGACCCCATGATCGACTATCGTCTCGGCTTAGAGATATTGACGCGTCAACAGGTGGAAAACTATCTCTTCCGCGTCCATCGCTTCTTCTTTACTCGCGACTCAGCTTTCTTTCGGGACAAACTCCCCCACCCACCAACCCCGGGGGAGTTTAGTAGGGGTTCTTCCGATAACAACCCGTTCATCCTCGAGGATACTCTCAGAGTCGACTTTGAGCGCTTTCTCTGGGTCTTTTACAATCCGTACGATCCCGGCTCCTTACTTATACCTTCCCTTTCTAACATAGCATTACAGAAAGTACTCCATCTACGAAGCCGATGTTGAAGAATGGACATCCATACTAAAGCTCGCCCACCAATGGGAGTTTATCGAGGCCAAAGCGCTTGCCCTGCGCGAGCTCGAAGAACTCGAAATACCGGCTCTTCAAAAGATCATTACCTACCATACTCATGACATCGACCGGAACCTTCTCCAGAAAGCGTACACAGATCTTACCATTCGCAACGACCCCATTTCGATTGAAGAAGGTCGACTGCTCGGTCTGGAGACGGCTTTGCTACTCGCACGTGCTCGCGAGTTCGCCAGAGCGCCCGTGTTCAACAGCAAAAAATCCGGAGCTCAGCGCCCTCCTATTAATGTTTCGGATGGCGAGCTGGATGCCCTTATCCAAGATATATTCCAATTGTCACCGCTCAACGGAGTCCCTGAGCGTCCCGTTACACCGCAAACACCTACTAGCCGTGGAACACCAGCAGGTGGCCGTAACACCCCTCAACTCGGCATCCAAACAAATGGGACGGGTTACCCCTCCCCGAGCTCACACCGAGGTAGATCGGTGATGAATGCCTATCCTCCCGCTTCATCCCATACTGATTTGCCAGTGCAGGTTCGGGTGGTACCCCCAACGGGTTCCCCAATGGCCACGCAAATGGAACGCCCAACGGCCGTACCCGCAGATAGAGTCGCGCCGCGTACTCAAGACACAGCTTCGACGAAACGTGAGGGAGCCGAAAGGGTATCAGGGTTACAGGATAAGCCAGAACCAAGAGGGAAGGAGGCGAGTAGATCGGATCTTGTTGTGCATTTGGACATCAGTAAACGAGAATTCATAAAAAAGGTTGATCCCAACGCGCATCAGTCCGAGCCTGCAGCAACTTCATCAGCGACAACGGTGAAAGAACCTGTTCAAGCCCGTGCCGCCGCATCGAACCCGAAGGCCGTCGTAGAGAACAAAGGCCAGGGGCCTGTTAGGAAGACCGAAACCACGGAACAGGGCTCTGGCAAGACGCGCCCGGAGCGCACGCGCACCCAGAGCGAACAGTTGGCCACTGCCACCACGTCTACCCTCGACCCGCGCTCCGAACGCCCACGCTCACATACCGCCGAGCCGACCAAGAAGGAGCAGCTAAAGATCGACACAGTCGTTCCCGTCCCCGAGCCACCCAAGCGCGAGACAACGCCCAAGCCTACTACGCCCATTCCCGCCTCCGCCACAGCATTCACCTCCACCGCGGCCGCACAGACCCAACGTACCTTCCAACACAAGAAACAGAGCGCGTCCAACCCACCACCCACCACCAGCGGCCTGTTCGGTTTCGTGTCGAGCTTCATCGGAAGCACCGGCGACCCCGGCTACGAGTCTTCGTCGCGCGAGTCGGAGGACGATACGCCTATGGCCGGCGGATGGCGCTCGACCAAGGCCCGTCAGGAGCGCGAAAAGGCCGATGCTGAAGCCAAGGCGCGAGCGCAGGCGCAGGAGGAGGCCAGGCTCCGTGTAGAAGCAGAGACAGCCAAGGCACGCGCTGATGCCGAAGAAAAGGAACGCAAGGAGCGAGAGGAGGCCGTTCGCGCGAAGGAAAAGGCTGATGCTGAGGCGAAGAAAGCTGCGGCCGAGGCTAAGAAAGCAGAGGCGAAAGCCAAGCGTGAGGCGGCGGCTAAGACCAGGGCCGATGCTGTTGCTAAAGCCAAAGCTGACGCTGAAGCCGCCCGACAGGCGCAGGCGAAACTCGAGGCTGAGGCTAAGGCAAAAGCTGACGCGGAGGCTGCGGCTGCTGCGAAAGCCTTGGCCGAAGCCGAAGAAAAGGCACGTAAGGAGCAAGAGGAGGCCGCTCGCGCGAAGGAAAAGGCTGATGCCGAGGTGAAGAAAGCGGAGGCGAAAGCCAAGCGTGAGGCGGCAAAGGCCAAGGTCAAGGCCGATGCTGAGGCCGCCCGACAGGCGCAGGCGAAGCTCGAGGCTGAGGCAAAGGCAAAAGCTAACGCGGACGCAAAGGCTGAGGCTGCAGCTAAAGCCGAGGCCGAGGCCCAAGAAAAGGCACGCAAGGAGCAAGAGGAGGCAGAGGCAGAGACAGAGGCACAACAGGCGAAACTCGAGGCGGAGGCTAAGGCTAAAGCTGACGCGGAGGCACAAGCTCAGGCTGAAGCAGAGGCGAAGGCCGAAGAAGAAGCCCAGAAGGCAAAACTCGAGGCTGAGGCCAAAGCGAAAGCTGAAGCGGACACCAAAGCGGCACGCGAGGCTGAGGCTGCAGCAGAAGCCGAAGACGACGCTAAGGAGAAACGCGAGGCCGATGCTAAAGCAAAATCTGAAGCTGATACTAGGGAGAAGGAGAAACAGAAAGCCGAGGTCAAGGCCAAGGAAGAAGCTGACGCCAAAGCCGCTGAGGAAGCTAAGGTCAAGGCCGCAGAGGAGGCGAAAGCTGCAGCAGCGAAGGCAGAATTATTAGAGGTGGAGGCGAAGGTCGAGAAGGAGAGGCTAGAGTTCGAAGTCAAGTCCAAAGCAGAAGCGGCGAAGAGGAAGGAGGAAGAGAGGAAGAGGATCGAGGCAGAGAAGGCCGACCAACGCGCAAAACATGCTGATGAGCAAATCGCAAGGCAGAGGGCTGCGGACAAGGCTGCGAAGGTAGCTGCCGCTGCATCCACCTCAAGTCCAATAAGCCCGGCTTGGGGTTCCGGTGGGAGTGGAGGCAGCTGGTTCAGTAAAATCGCGTCGGCAGCGACCTCAATCATTTCCACAGAGGAGCCACCCCCTCCTCCAAAACTGATCAGCCCCAACAATCCTTGGGCCAAGCGTCAGGCCAGGAACGCCTCATCTCCTGGCACGGAACTCGGTCCTGTCGGTCCTCCGAGGAGCCCTGGCGGCCCTGGTGCACTTATTCCACACTCACCAACCACCAGTTCTACTGCCCGCCGTGGATCTGCGTCCATCCACCCCGCTACGCCTCTCAAGACGGCACATTCTTCAACTAGCATCGTTTCATCTTCGTCCACCCTGGTATCGCAAGAGATCAATGACAAACAGGATGGTAAGCTGGTTCGGTCGACATTATCGTATTTTGGCTGACCGTTCTCTAGGCAAAGCTGGCGACAGCAAAGACAAACAGACGGCGGCGGCTCAATCCGCTGAGATTGTGCCTACTGATCAGACGAAGGACAAGACGACAGTGGCGACTCCTGATAAATCCGTTCCCCCAAAAGCCACGGACTCGAGCAAGACTAACGACACGGCTGGAGGCACCAAGGCTCCTGACGCCCCAGGCGACAAGTCTGCCGATTCTGCTCCCTCGCTAATCAAGGCTGAATCCACGCAAACGCAGAAGACGACTCAAGAAGAGGTCGCGGCTAAGTCCGAGCTCAAGAAGGACCCCGCTGCTACGTCTAATGCTGCCGCTACCTCCGCGGATACTACGCCACCTCTACCTGTACCCGACAAAAGCCCCGCCCCTCATGTCGACGCCACCGTAACCAAGCTAGACACCCCCATCTCTGAACCGACAGCCTCAGCCAAGTCTAATGGCGAGTCTGAAGTCCCGAATGCTCCAGACGCAGACGCGAAGAAAGCGGGCGAGGCTCCAGCGCAGGCGGAGGCAGGGACTGTTGAGAAGCCGGCCGTGGCCGCGGCAGAATCTGTGCCTCAACCACCCAATCAAGATGGCGAAGCTGGCGGTGAGAAGCCTACTGCCGCAAAGGGTGACGATGCCAAGCCGGAAGGACCAGTGAAACCTACGCTGCGTCTTGACCACATTCGTGAGGCCAGCACTGCCTCCACGATGTCTGCATCTAGCCCTGGCACGCCAGCTGATGAAGCTCCATCGTCCTCGGTCGAGAAGGACGACGAGGTAGATGCGTCAGGAGTTAAGCTCACCAAGAACCAAAGAAAAAAGATCAGGGATAAGGCCAGGAAACAAGCTCAAAAGGGTGAGAAGAACAGTCCGCGTGCTTCATCTGGGGCAACCTCCAACAGTGTAGATAACTCGGTCGTACAGGAATCTAAGCCCGTCGCTACTGTTCCTGTCGATACTCCTGTCAATGTTCCTGTCGGGGAGGGGGAAGGTGTGCTTGTAGATAAGAAGACGGAGAGCGGTGAGGACGATGCGCCGGTGATTGTAGAGAAGGCCACTGATGAGATCGACGAGGACGAGTGGGGCTGGTTTCATTGAATCGTCGCGCCGTACGAGTTGACACGATTTGCTAATTTTCGTGCGTCACTTTTTTCGTTCGCTTTGTCATTGGTCTTGTTTGATGGATGCTTCGTGTACGATTTCATATTTTTCTCTTATGTTCGATTGACTCTAGTTTCAGTTTGCGCTGTGCGCTGCACCATGCCGACGTACGACTTTATGCCCGGCTTGCACTGTTCCGTCCAACTGTATCATAGTAGATTTACGTACGCACAATTGAATGAATTCGTAATGAAAAAAAAAATAAGGTCAGTTTCTTGCGGGCATACCCGAAGGTCAGTAAAATGGACAAGAAGACCGTGACGGCGTGCGGCAATGATTGACCTTGACCTGCATGGTATGCGAGCACTCCCACTTAGTTGGTGAAACAGAGAAGCATACAACAATCACGGTGCTCCCCTCGAGGCATCGAGACGTTGAAGCCTCGAGGCCTGGGTTGAGGTCACAGGTAGACTTCAGAAGCCAACAGCGATGCGAGTGTCCACGCTTATACGCCAATTATTATGTCAACTTAGTGCATCTTTCTATCACCACGAACAGGATGTGAATGTTTCAGCGAAGAAATAAATACAAAATACCCCATACGCACGGACTCTGTTGTGGCTCTAAAACCCAACATTTAACCCACACAAGATGCCGCAGAACTAGATTTTGCAATGCAGGCGTGGCGAGGGAACGTGGAGGAGTTCCTTGATCGGGTTAGATTCGGATTTTTAGAAATTAAGGTTTTGACGAGATTGGGTCTGGGTCGTTGTGTGTCGTCGCTGGGTAACCTGGCTCGACGTCACCTCGCCTCGTTCGGTCGCTGAGCCCCATGAGAACGTCCCTCGTAACGTCCGATCCAGAGCTCACCCCACGCGCCCAAAAGCTATTGGAGCGATACACCACTGCTCGGTCAAGTGCTCGGTTCAACATCACCGAAAAGAAAAAAGTTCACACGGAACCGATACGTCGCAGGAAGGTGGTTCGATCACTTGACGTTGTTGCCCATACGGGTCATAGCAGAAGTCGTCTTATCTTGGGGTTGTTGATAGCTTCGTCTGTATTAAAATCTTCCCCGAAAGTTGGTTCGCGCTGATTTGCGATTGCTCCCGAATCGAATCCTTCTACGGGGTGAGATAAGAATATGCAGGGATGGGGTGGGAAATACGCACAACCCCATATCACACTTCGCGAAGACATACGGAACTTGAGAGAACCTCTGTGTTGAACAAAACGCACCGAGTCTAGACGCCCGCAAATCGGTAAACCCCACCGCGGCCGATGGGCATATCCACGCAGCAGCCACTAGGAAATTTGCCGGTCTACGAGAGCAACTGCATAAACTGAAAGGATGGTCAATTGTTTGATTCTCACGCCTTTTCTGTGAGACTGGTTGAGGAACGACGTTCAGCAGAGCGCAGCAGGGCCTTGATATAGCACCACACGATAAACGACTGTCATATATCCTAGTTGAGAACTTAGGAAGCAGAGGGAATTAGGTGGATGTGAGTTAAATGCTTCCGAGCTTGAAGCTTGGACACGCGAAGAGCGGGTGTTACATATGCGGGCGCTTATAGATGATAAAACGTGAAATATTCCATGTTAGTACGTAGACGTCGGTCAAGCGGTAGAAGCGATGGCGATGGCGATGGCGACGACGGCAAGTCAAGATCTTTGTGTAGCATCACCCGTGTGGTGCAATTCACTTCGCACTATACGCCGCGATAAGGGAGTAAGCCGTCGTGCAACTGCCAGCGGCGCGCGTCTAGAAGCGCCTGACGACATTTGGACGCACCTTGCTCCAATTCCTTGCGCTCCAACTCTTCCTTGCCTTCGCGTTCCATGCCGCTTTCCTTCCGCCCAAAGACAACTTCGCGCCACCCGATGTTCTCTCCTGCGTGTGCCTCCGCTTCCCCAACGGTTTCCGCTAGACGTCGCAAGCGAACAACTTCCACATCCGGGACGGCTTCTCCCGTGCGCAGCCGCGCGGCAAGCTCTCCTAATAATGAGATGCGGGCAGAGTAGTGGCGTCGGTCTGTCTCTGCGGTGCGGCGTTGCCAGAGAAGGTGTACGGAAATGGAGCTGAAGGCGAGTGCGTAGATGAGCTCAGGAATGTATCGCGTGCGTGAGGTCATAGCGCTGAACCACGCGTTGGGTGGGAGTCCCTAGAATTGCCGGAGACCAGAAAAAATCAACAATCATGTCATTATGAAACGAAAAGAGAGGGAAAAGTAAATAAGTTACAGGATGTGCGTGAGGCGGTGTCGTAGATTGGTCGAAATCCGCGGTTTGTGCACCTGACCAAGAGCTTGAGACATTTCTGCGCACGTGACCGCAAGCCCGCAATTGCCCGTGGGTGTGCACAAACCCAAAACACTGCGCAGTGATCAATGATTGAGCGCGTTGACCGTGTTACGTGTATCCAGAAACGAGGCGGTTTGTGGGAAGTAATTTTGGGTGTTCCTGACAATTTTTTATCTCAAGGTTAGGAATTTTTTTTCCATCTTCCTAACAGAATATTGCCTCGCTACTGCGATTGCCACGTTGGTTGCTTGATGATAGAGCGATGGTGATCGGGGTCGTGAACGATATCTCCATAATAAACATTGGGATCGGCCTGTACGTATATACAGAGCAATTCTCCACGGGGAAAGGGCGGTCAGATGTATTCTTGGCAAAAATATACTTCGTCGGCGTTATACGGAGGTTTGAGACCGAGACCGTGAACCTTGCTATCTCCACGTGATTCCCCTCTCACAGTCCCCAGCCTGATCGCAGGCTTGCTCTCAGGAAAGAATGTGTCAAGCCTCTCTTGTGAGCTTAGTTGCATTATAATTCTTGACTGCGAGCCGTCCAATTACTTGAATGCAATCATTACAAGGGCCGCAGCGAACAACGCGGTGCAGGATCGCACCCGTCTCTTCGGTCAGTCCGAGGAACGGAAGTAGAACTCGTAACGTAGACGCCCGGTTCCGGCGTGATGAGAAGCATCTGATGGGCCAGATCCATGAATTCACCAATGAGAGTCCTGAGGTACATGAGTGCACACGCGAAACTACTTATACAGCCAAGAATATCCATTCAAAGCTGACCACGCCTCCCAACCGCTTCATTTTCTCTGCACCTTTTCCTCCCCCCGACAACCTCCGTCCCCAACGACCCTCCCCCCTTCTGCCATGACAACGTTAAAACCAGATGCATTCGAGGAGGTACGCCACTATTTCCCCTTCGGAGTATTGTAACTAGGTCCTCACTGCTGCTCGCAGATCTTTCTCAAGCTCGAAGAGGAGAGCGAGCGTCGAGCAATCATGACGCAGGCCGAAGAGGCCAGAATCTCCACTCGTACCCCGGATCTGGCCATTGTCGCACAGCGGGCAGTTCAGAGAAGGCAGAGATACCGGGGGAGCATCTCCATCTCACGCTTTGGCCATGTGAGTACCACAGTAACAACTCCCACGCACAATAGGCCGACCGATTATCCCCGCACAGATTGAGGACTATACACGACAAGCGTCTTCTAGCACACCACAAACACCGACGGCCTTTGTCGAGGGAATGACGACGTTTGCACCATTTTATCACTCGCAGTCATATGTACGTTCCTCGCTTGGCGCCCGTGGTCATGTGCCCTTCCGGCTTTTATGCAGGGGCTGATGTCACGCAGAATACCAGCGCGGACTCATTGAGCTCGGAATCATCGTTGGATGACACCGAGAGCCAGCACGTCACCCAAGTGCACCGCATCGCCGGCCGATTAAGCTTACCGCGCTCAGTTGGGGGAATGTTGCAACGGACGCTATCACGCCCTTTGTCGCCGCGGGCGGCTGACACCAACGTCGTAATCGGAGTCGTTGTGGAGGAGAACCACGTAGAGGAGAACCATGTAGAAGAACTAGAACCGCGGGAAGCTACGCCACGGCCGGCGAGCCGTGCGAAAGCGTACGTGCATGCTCCATGTACGTTACGACCACAGTCATCGCGGATGACGATACCCGGAGCGGGGACGAGAGACGCGATGGGGAGCTGGAGAAGCAAGGCGCAGGAGCTGTTCCGGCGGAAAACACGCCGTCCGCGGGCAGCAGCGTGTGGACAGTAACACAATCGTGATTGTGGTGGGGGATAGAGATGGTTGCTACATTCGACCGCGGACTTGTGCATTTTAGTTTTGTCTTTGTAGCATTGACCACGCCTGCTTTGCATATATATTATCACGACATGACCAGACGACATAGAAGCGGAGATAGAGGGTATTATTATATTGGCTGATTGATAGCAGTTGTATTCCCACGGTGGTCGTTGCACAATTACGACTAAAGACAATTACACGCCACCCAATGATCAGACGCGCCGCCCAGACTCCCCATCCGCCTCATACCTCATGTTCGATTATATATATCCTCTCTCGTCCTTGCATCCGCTTTGCTTTCTTTGCACGCCCCACCACCCGCGATTTCCTCTCCTCCCTCCACCGCACTCTTCCTTCCTTCCTTTCATTTCCTGATATCTCCCCGCCTTCTCCATGTCTGCTCCCTCCCTGGACTACTATCTTCTAGGAGACGACTTTGACCTCTCTGGTTCAATCAAACAAGAGGCGCCCCCCTACCTCCCAGATCCCCTTCTCCCCGCATATAATTTGAAACCTGTAAGCCACCTCCACTGCCCCCCCCACTCCCCTTAATCTCTCTCACTGCTAATTCTCCATGCAGCAGATGTCTCATCAACGCCGTCCGTCAGCGTTCGATTCCGAGCATACTTTCGGAGCCGGTCCGGGCGATACGAGTAAGTCATCTTCATCACCGCCCATTGACAGAATTGGCATGCTGATGAACCATCATCCACACTCTGCAGGCCCACGGGGGTTCGATCTCGCTGAGAGCATATGGAGCCAGGACTCAGACCTCACGCTCGACGACATCGCTCTCGAGTCTGATTCTACCTCTGATCGCAGCCGCAGCAGCACCTCCTCGCGCTGGTCTGCCGCTCCATTGACACCCTCAACATCCCCCCACCAACAACAGTTCCCGCCTACGCGAGCACCCCCACCAGAACCTGTGTTAATACCGGAACCATCGGCAGCTCCATCAGCAACAGAATCTTTACCCGAACTACCCGAATCACCAGCGCCGGCCTATTCGCGCGACCCATTAGAATTCGACCCCGCTCTCCTAGCCACTCTCGATGCGCAGCTACTCTCTCACCCATTCGAGGCCTTTGAAGATACTCTATGGGCATGCTTAGCCGACTCGCCACCGGCGCGTGGTCCATACACATTCCAATCACTAAACCCTTCTCTCGCTCAACTCCACCCCGCAGCAACCCAAGCAAGCTTCACTGCGCACACGTCCTTTTCTGAGTCAAGTACGGCCACGTTAGTGACCCCGCTGTCGCCACCACCACCACCACCTGCTTACCCGACATCAAAACCATTACCAAACCTTCCGCCTCCTTCGCCTCGGTCGTCCGCGGGACACTCACAGCCTCCTCGCACGCCGGTAGTAATGTCCTTTGAGTCATTCGTCACCCTGGAGGACCCGCCATACCCGACCTCTCCTGGCGAGACAGTCCAGTTCTTCCCCCTGCGTGCACCGGTCCGAGCACGGTCAAAAAGCGTGGGAGGCGCAAAACCTGTTAGGCGATTAACGGGCGCGATAGCACGGCTACGTGGGCGAGAATAATTTCTCCTGTCATGCGTTTCTGTCAATTGGCTTTTCCAACGCCACTTATCTCCCCTAGCCGTGCGTTCATGGTTGCCTGTCCTATTTTGGAACACATCTGCTCATCTATTGGGCTTCCTTTCCCCCTGCCACGACCATGCTGTGTCCCTTAATCTATACACATCTCATACTTTCATCGACGCTTCACCCCTGTACTGTCCTCATTTTCCTTGTACACAACTTTCCCCCTTTTTACGCCACTTTCTGATATCGGAATTGTCATACAATACGTAAGACGTTGGAGTAATTTGCGATAGCACACGTACAGTATGGACTGTCCACTCTCCCCATTGATGCACATCTTGCCTTTTTCTACACTACTCGTTCTCATGCGGTCTATCCAATCGATCGCCTGTTTGACAAGATAAGGTACCCGTAGAGCGCCGAAGGGGGTCTCGTGCATGATGGTGGGGTTACCACCATACCCCATATGTGTTGCCAGCTGGAGACCTGTCGAGAATCGTTTCTGGGGGGACAACAGTGAGCATCCGAGGATCCGACCAACTGAGCTCAGATAGGTGTAGGCGGTGCGGAGGATCCACCACGATACAATAAACAATATGACCAATCAGCAGTACCGAGGAGAAGAATCACAATAACGGGTGCCAAGTTTACCGCTCACGCAGTCTGAATTACTCAATAATGTGGCCAGCCTGCCCACGTTTTGGATGATGTTTCTCCATTCCTCTTAACAGGGTTAGCGTACTTGTCCCATGGCGTGGAGACGTCTCTCAGGCAACCGCTTGCCACCCCGTGGACGACACATGTAAGCCATATCCAATTAACTTGCCCAGGATATGTGACTCGCATGACTGATAAAGTAGTAACTTACAGTAACGATGCTACGATGCTGAACTGCGCAACATGCGTCTTTGCCAATGTTCCGCCGCTATCGTGCCGAACAGGCGAGGCCGCTAGCTGATCATCGAAACGACACAGCAAGCCCGCTGACAACGAAGTTGGTCGTGTCAATGTCACCCGGCTTCTCAACTCCACCTCCCCTCCTTTGCATCGAACGCTGTCCCGTCCACTGTGCAATTCGTAGCTTTTTTTTTCTCGCCATTGTACGTAAATGTAAAAGCTGTCAGAACATTCATCATGTCCACGGCGGATGGGGACCGAATATTGCTGTGCCTCCGCGAGACCGTGTGCGATACGTAGGATAGTGCGGCCAAGGGTGGCGCGGAAGTGTATAAGGCGCACGTCGGGGCTCCATAAATCAAACGCTTCCACCAAACGAACAAATTACATTTGCTTGCGTGCGCGCTCGCGCTGTAAGGTGTCAACGTGTCCATCATCGGTCTCACTGACACACCAATTTTTATTTTTTAAATTCGCTTCAGAAGAGGAAGCTCTCCCCGAGAGATCCGCGCCAAATATATGGGTCACTCCGGTAGTGTGCAAGCCAAGGAATCTAGTTTCCGGTCAGTTACGCGTATGTAGTAAGTAATGCTTGGACAACCGGGGGAACTCACTCCGGCGCACCGGTGCGCGCAGGAGCAGCGCGCGGAGTCCCGTAATTTCCGAGCTGGAAGCACTAGTGAACACTGTAGTTGGATGACCGGATAGTGGACTTACCTTTTCCTTTTTTGAGTGTGAAAAAGAAACGTCCTGTTCGATAGACGCATAGACCAAAACGGCGATGATGTCGTGTCAATTTGGTGGCCTACATGTGAAAGACCACCGTATGTCAGATGCCCCCTTGGTAGATGCTAATTAGACCTTATGTATCGAGCTGCCCCCTGCTGTTCAATGATTACTGTAGGGGCGGCAACATCAAGGAACAGAGGCCATAGACACTTGCTGGGAACTTCGGGGGAAACACTAGGAGGGGTGCTGGCTGGATTCACACAGGTTAATATTGGGCGTTTGTTCGTGGCGCTGGCAGGCATCTCGCATACATGGAAGGGTGATAGTGTCCGAGGGATAGTAGCCATACTAGTGTGATTCTGCGGAGCAGAGTACTGGGAGAATTAGAAGTCTCAGGGACGGGAACCAGGTGGATAAATCAAGAGGCGCTTCACAGAAGCCATCATGGACGTTCCGGAAGTCTAGCAAATAACGGAAATAACCTCAACGTCGACGTGTGAACGTCCTGTGCCACGCTGGAGTGAAAAGCGGCGAGGGCAGGGGCTCCATTGACAGCGGCTTTACGGTGGATGATATCCACGTGCAACGCTAAGCTGGGGGATATTTAGAGCGTAAGTGACAGTAGGCAAGGAGAGAAGCGCATTGCGTCGCTTCTGAGAGGATGTCCACCACGAAGCGTGATATAGTGATAGATTAAAACCCGCGGTTTATGCAAAGGTAAACAGTATTACCCACTAATTTTCCAACACGGGCCCGCTTTTCCAGCGCCCACTGCCTATGCCATCATCACCCTGTACCTTCTTCCGGATCCCCCATTCCACCATGAACGCGTCCCGCAACCGCGCAGTAGGCACGGACGCGCCTCGTAGCCGCGCACGCGTAAGCCCGACCCACCAGTGCCCCCGCACGTCTTGTATACGCAATATGGCCTCCGACTCGTCGCGTCCGGGGTCGATGCGCGTGCGCGAAAACGGCACCACGACGCCGCGCGCGCCATGTCGATGCGCACCCGCGATCAAGAGCTGCTTCGGGGCACTGCCTGAAGCCGGCAGGATATGCAGGATACGCGCGACGCGTGAACGCGCAATCAGTAGCATCGTCGCGAAGCCCACGCCGAGCGAGAGGTGAGCCAGGCTGAGCCCTGCGCGCTGCCAAGCTGGACGCAGCACGGGCTCATCGCCGGGCTTCGAAGGCGGCAGCGTCCACTTCGTCCACGTCAGCTCTGTCATCGTCGAGCTAGGGGAACGCTGAGTGTGAGAACTGGACCGCGGAGGAATGGGAAAGCCGTTGACGCACGTCACCACGAGGTCCGCCGCGATAAATCCCCAGGTGAATTTAGCCCACCATGGCGGTCGCGCCTCGTAGAATGGTACGCCCTCGAGTTTCTGGATGTAGCCATAGCCTCCCGAACCTTTGCGTCGCAGGAGGGTTCGTAGACTTTGGGTGAACGCAGCTGACATTCAAGTTTCGCCAGGTGGAACGCGCGGAGCCACAGTGGCTTGTGGCGGTTCACGTGCTCTGGACGCTGCGCCAAGGAGACGGACCAGTGCCTTGAAACTCCTACCTCAGCACCAGTTTTGGACATGCAGTACAGTACTAGTGCTAAGTAGGCGCGCCGCCACTCTTGTTGGGGAGACACGTACTGAAAGGTACCCCTTACACAGAAACTGAAGGGGATCAAGTAATCTCTGCCAGTGGAGGTGGGGCTCCGTGGGAGAAACTTGGCAGATCTATACCGTATAGGATAGAACTCATCAACTTGCATCAACGTGCATCAACCCTTGAGGATACTCGTGCTGGATCCGGAGTGGTACTTAGAGTCGCACAGAAATCAATATTTTGAAGAAAGGAACTGAAAAGGCACTGTACATCGAGGGTAGTCGAACACGGTGTGTCAGAAGTTTGCCATGAGAGTCGCGTCATAAATCGTCCGTCGAGTCATAAAGTCATCCAGGCCTAAATTTTATACTGACAGAAACTTGCAACTTAGGATCTTCCCCATCATGTCATACGTCAACTCATACACGGCCACAGAGGCTCCGGTCTTTCCAAGCATGTACTATGGGCCTGACCCGTATGATGTCAATTCCTCTCTCCCTATCGACGAGCCGTCACTCGAATCGGATCGTATCAAACTAACTCCCTTCATACCGGCACTCCACGCGCGGCAATATTGGGACCGAGCTACAGAGGCACCCGAGGTCTTCCGGTACTTATCGTCCAATCACAAGACCATCGACGAGTTCCTCTTCTTTCTCGAGACTCGCGTCCGGCGCAACCCCAATTACATTTTCTTCGCCATCATCGACAAACCTCGCGGCGGAGCATTGGCAGGCTCGATCGGGCTCATAAATACAGAGCCCGAAAACCTGAGCACGGAGATCGGATTCGTCACCATATTCCCTGCGTTCCAGCGTACCTATGTCACCTCCAACGCGGTTGGTATCTTACTGCGTTATTGCCTCGAGCTTCCGACTGCACCCCGGCCTGGCCTCGGGCTGCGCCGTGTGCAATGGGTGGCACACACGTTCAACCAGCCCTCGTATAATGCCGCGGTGCGCATGGGTTTCCGTTATGAGGGAACACTGCGCTGGCATTGGGTGATTCCCGAGGGAAAAGAAGGCAATGGCTCTTCGCTCAGGGAGGGAGATCCAAGCGGGGCCCCTCCGCGGGACAACAAAGTCTTGTCTTTCTGTGCGGATGACTGGGAGAATGGCGGTAGAGAGCACGTTGAGCGGGCGATTAATCGTCAAGCTTGAAGCTTGAATGTCCGGTGGAATACTAGTGCTCACTGCAGGTGAGGAACGATGATCTCTAGTCGTTGTAGACCGCCGAGATGTGCGACTGTTGTATCTAATGAGGTGGCAGATGTGAAATGCTAGAACCGAAGCCGTGGCTCGATAACCACCTTGACTGCGCAATGTGCTGCGATCCTGACTTGCAGCAATGGTGGTCAATCTGATGTCTTGGTTTAGGCTGTTTCGATGTATCAGTATACCATTCGCATCACTGGAAGCGGACTCAGGAACATTAACTGGCCAGCTCTCCTCATAGGGCCTTGCGCTGAGCACTGCGCTCTCCAGACGCTCAGCGCTTCGTTACATTCATCTAGGATAGCCCCCAACTTCAAACCGGCTTGTTGGCGCTCCGATTTCAGATCCAGTTGTTATAGGCACCGATATCTCACTGCTCATAACCACTGCGCATCTGCGATCAGGAGCTGCTGCGGTGCATCGCCAGAAGCAGGGATGATGTGTATTTTGCACATGGCACGCCAGCGCGGAGCGTCGCGAAGTCCACACCGAGCGAGAGGCGCGCCGGACAGAGCCCTCACGCGTTGTCAGGGTCGGACGTAGTACGGGCTTGTCTCTTGGCCTCGAAGGAAGGGAAAGCCATCGACACAGGTCACCACAAGACTTGAGTGGAACGCACGCCAGGCGAGGAGCGACATTAGCTGGAAGTTCACATTCTCTGGACAGCCGACCGTCGCTGTCGCCTACTAGTAATACACCGAGTACAGGAAGCACGTTGAAGACCCCACCTCAGCTCCACGCGTGAGCATGTACTAGGCGCTTCGCTACTGAGAGATACCACCTGAATCTCCAGAGAAGCCAAGCCCCCTCGTCCCTGGCGGGGCGAGACTTAGATTATGGGGATGATAGGTAGGACTATAGGATAACTTACTCGTGGTCAAGTACTACCTGAAAGCGGATGGAAATCAATTTTTTGAAAGCAAGGACTGTTTCACCGGAGTGGTGCATCAAGAGCCCTAGTAGTGAGCGGTCTCGGTAAGCGAGGGGGATTGATGGCCTCCGTAGCAAGGGAGTGTTGATATGCCCTAGTAGCGAGTAGAACGCGGCGTCAATGGACTTTGTTAAGACTTCGGTCATAAGTGATCCACCCGAGCCACAGATCTATACTGACGCGCTCTGGCAGAACCTTGTAGACCACCCCCCATCGTGACATACGTCAACTCATACAAGTCCCAGAGGCTCCGGTCTTCCCTTACCTGTACTACGGGCCTGACCCATATGATGTCAATTCTCGTCCCCAATAAACGAGCAATCTCTTGAATTGGATCGTGTCAAGCTGACGCCCTTCGTACTGGCACTTCATGCCCAGGAATTTTGAGACCAGGCTACAAAGGCACCCGAGACATTCGGCTACTTATAGACCAGTCAAAAGACCATCGACGAATTCCTCTTCTTTCTCGAGATTCGCGTCCGGCGCGACCCCAGCTTCATTTTCTTTGCCATCATTGACAAGGCTCGTGGCAGAGCATTGGCAGATTCGATTGGGCTCACAAGTGCAAACCCAAAAACTTGAGCACGGATATCGGATATGTTACCATATTCCCTTCGTTCCAGCGCACCCATGTCACGTCCAACGCAGTCGGTATCCTACTGCGTTATTGCGTTCAACCAAGCTTCGTACAATGCTGCGGTGCACATGGGTTTCCGTTATGAGGGAACACTGCGCTGGCATTGGGTCATCCCTGAGGGAAAAGAAGGCAACGACTCTTCGCCCAGGGACGGAGATCCAAGGAAGTCTCTTGCGCGAGACAACAAGGCCTTGTCCTTCTGTGCAGACGACCAGGAGAATGGAGGCAGAGAGCGTGTCGAGATGGCGATTAATCGCCAGGAATGAAGCTTGAAGGCCCGTACACCAGATTAGGGACCGCGGGTAGTGATTGATGGATCCTAATCGTTTGTACGCAGCCGAGATGTGTGCGTTAGTATCTAAAGTGGAGAGGAGTAGCTCTTAGAGATGCGTTGCACGTGCTGGAACCAGATATGGTGCTCGTAATCACGTGAGGTGAACTTCGCGCCCCTGCTGCGGGTCCACCAGAGGGGTATATCAGTGGTATATCATTCGGACGCTTTCATTTCCACATCCTTGTCTTATGATCATTCCTAACGAAAATACATCAATGCGTAAGTCCGACCACCAACACACGCCCCCTCCACCTCCGGGAGGTCCCCCTCCTCCACCCTACCTGAGTCACCATCCCGAGAGTACTACCGAGGTTGCCATTTTCGAACGTCCTCAGGAATGTGCAGGGAAGCGCTTCACCAAGGCGTTCCTAGTTGCGATTTTGATTTGGCTCCTCACCGGAGCCTTCATATCGTCCGGCGTCGATTTGTTGGGGGTAAGACCGGTAAGTGCATGGTTTCGAGCGTGCTTAGGCACACTTCACCGTCTGTAATGAAATCTCAGAATGTCATGAAGGGCGACATAGGCATCCCAGCAGCCGAAGATGGTGGCATTGATAGTTGCCCCAGGTGGACTACCGTGTCTCATCGGGCTCTTCCACGTCTTCCATCCATACCGTTTGGGTCGTGGTCACAAGCTAGCATCAGTCTTCCTGTTGACATGGACACTCTCTATTTGGTTTCCCATGGTTCACTCGCAGCTGGCAACTTGTATGTCAGCGAGTCTCCTGAGCGGAAGGATGTGTCCGTCAAGGTCTTTGTGCATCACCGTGGCTCGAAGGCTCTCTCTCGTGCTGCCGCTTGTCAACTTAGCCGAGGCGACGGGCAAGTTGGTGTCGGAATTTTTGTACGTTGGCTTTTGTCCACAAGGCAGATTTTTTGACTGCTCCTTGTCCAGACTTCCCGTCCATGGTTTATCAGCTGGCCTATCCCTTCAAGGGATGCCTTACACTTCGTGATCGAAGTGGAGCTCCCTGCGAGCCGTGGGGCAGTTCGTTATTTACCATCCTTTGAAGCGGATCTTCCCAGGTTCGCTTTGGACATGGACGATATATCCGCTTTTCGCTTTGGCGACGTCAGTTTAAAATCAACAAACAGCCACATCAAAATTCGGGTAATTATTCTTCCTATCTATGCATGTACGGCCGCTAACCTCCTGCAGGGGGCGATTGCGAGCACCTTTAACGTCCATTCAACGAATGGTGGTATCAGTGGCGCGTTCAACACCACCGACTCACTCACAATCGTAACTACTAATTCGCCTGTCTCTGTGAGAATTGGTGCAGTGAATGAGAAGTCGGAGAAGCCGACGAACGTGTTGCTTCAGACCACTAACGGGTTCGTGCCGCTTTCGTTGTCACCTTCTGCTCACTGAAATCTCCACGCAGACGTATAAAGGCCGACGTATCACTTATATCTAACTCATCATCCGGCACGGGTGGTGCCTTCGATGTGCGCGCACACACCACGAATAGTCCAATCGAGGTCGTCTATGAGGATTCACCCGTGGATTCTTTCCTCAAATTCAATGCGATCTCGACGAACTCCCCTGTGCGCGCTGTCCTACATCGTGCCTACGAGGGCACGTTCTCTCTTTCAACAACAAATGCCGGTGCTGTGCTCGACCGTTTGCGCGACGTCGAGGATCCCTCAGGCAAAGGGCGCCAGCGAAGTGTGACAAAACGTACTGTGGGAAGGTATATTTCTGGCAAGGTTGAATGGGTGCCATCCAGCGACTTCAACCAAGCTGGCTCTGTGAATCTTGCAACCACCAACGAGATGATCAGTTTGACTGTTTAGGACGGCGTTGTGGTCTTGTACTTCTACTATATGCAGAATGTCTATGTAAATATTTCCACGGGAATATCAACCTCTTTTTACCAGCCTCCGGTCTCTGTAAATGCAATTTCCGCTCATCGGTATAGTTCATCAGGTCGTACTGAAAAGATGGTAGGTCTCGACACGATTTGTGTTTGTAAGGCGGATTGAAGTGCGGCTTTAGAAAAGCCTACAGATCATTCATTGAATCAAATCCAATGGCGTTGTTTGACTGGCATCACTGGACTTGGACTCAGAAAATTTAACTGTTCATGATCTGCTAGGCTCGTGACCAGCCTGTATATTGCTCTGCAAAGGACTCATGGAACCCTGCACTGCGCCCTGGGGGCATCAGGTTCCTGGTGCTGGGTCAGGTTCATCTAGAATGGTTACCAGCTCATCGGCACTCCGAGTTTAAGCCGCCATGCATCCTCATCGCCGTTTGGACAGGAGATATCTTTCTAGAACTCACGCACGACCGGCGCCAGCAGCAACGCGGCGAAGCCCATGTCGAGTGAGAGGTGACCCACGCGTTCAAAAGTTGCTACGTCATTCGTTGCCCAGCTTCGAGCGCGGGATCGCCACTTTGTCCACGTCAGCTCCACCCTCGTTGAGCTGTGGGGACAAAGGCTCCCACCCTATGATAGCTCAATGTACCAATTGTTGGGCACAGCGTGTACTGTGCCAAGCTGTCAGTGTAGTCAACTTTTGATCCTTGCAACCCACAGCCCACTTCCATTTAGCGCCTTTGACCAGAAAACCTTATACGCAAGTTCGCTTGGTTGGACCCCCATAGCCACAGTCACAGCCAATTCCTTGTATGTCTGAACACACAGCTGGCCTAAACAGACAAAGAGTGTAGTGCCAGTGCTAAGTTCAAGTTGCGAAGCTTGGTAGGATCCAAGGGACTTTCTCCGGAGCGGTGTCCACAAACGCGCCCGTCCGGGAGAAGGGATCACTTCAAAGGGCTATGCCCCTCTCCGGATATATCCTGCTGGAACGGCGAAAGCCATAACCCGCAGAATAGCCTACAGATCAGATGCTACTGGCCAACATTCAGAACTTGAAGAGCAGGTGTTTCTGAAAAAGTGCAGCGACGATGAATTGATAGACCACATTTCGACATGCGAACTCAACAAGACAGACAATATGGAAGAAAGCAAAAGGGCTATGACCGTATGAAGGACACCTGGCTGGCTATATGCCAGACCGGCTATCATCGGCGGTAAACTACGTCTCGCGTCTAGATCGCACACTTAGTCAGTCTAGTTGAACGGGACGTTTCTTTTTCTGCATCGTTACACGCCATTGTCTTGGAATTGGCGTATCTGGTGTGGACATTACGTTGCGGAAGAACAATCCACGGATGAGAACCCAGGGAAAGATAAGGCGTGAAGCTAACCATGACGCAAGGCTGCTGAAGTAAATGTATTGCATAACCACTGCGAGATCCTCTCATGACCCACGACCTCAGGCTCCGACCGACTGAGACAACATCGGGACAGAAGACTAGATACAAGAATGGATATATCAAAACTTGTATCAAAATGTGTTTGATGGGTAAAAGGTACTCCAGGATAGCACATGGGCCTCACACATCCTTGGGTGTGCGTAATGCATTCACTCCGTTTTCGAGCCTTTGAGGCGGAATTGTTGGAGACTTTAGCTACTTGTCCAAAACAAAAAAACGGGGCTCAGCGACTCTTCCAGTTCCTGGAGCGCGCCCCAGCCGCACACAAGCCCTCGAAAAGCCCTCGGCTACCTGGCACCCCCAGAGTCGATCACCATACCGACGGGTGGTCCTGGGACGACAGCATTAAATGAAGGACACGCAGACGGTCCTTGGCCAAGCAGGCCCGGAACCACATCAAGCAGACCTAACCCAGCTTGTCTCCTTTTATAAGGGACCTTCGACTTTTCGTGTTAACATGGACGATGTTACTTCCTCTGCCCCCACTCATGTAACTGGCCACGGCCGATCGGCTCTTGTTGTAGATACATGCTCCGGGTATACAAGCGAAGTCAAAAAACTAAAAACTGAAAACGAAAAAAAATATTCTGAAACGTCGGCCCGGGCATGACTCATGTATATGCAGTTTCAAGTCATTCTCAGCATCCTCTCGGCCCTTTAGCGTTCAGCTTCAGCTATAGAATGTTCTATGCCTCTTGGGATGTCGTAACTGATGCGGCCACACGGAGTCGTCTTGGGTGGTTTCTTTGAACAGCCAATGGGCAAGGTGATAGTAGCAATTGGGCCCGGACTCAATTCAATTCTCGGTGTGATAAGGAAGAACGTCCCACCTGGATAAATACTCAGCTCACCAAGTTTCTCCGGCGGGTTAAACCCAGCTCCTGCGGCAACATGGTTGATGACTCCACCCTCAGACTGTCGTTCATCATTGCATCGTTTTTCGTAGTCTCACTCTTCGCCAGCTGGTACAGGAGAGATCCTTTGGTCAGCCCAACATCGCTTTGTCCTCCCTCTCTCATAGCTAATCGATTTTGGTCATTCTAAGCTCGATGCTATTCCCACTATCGGATTCTCTGATCCGATTCTCTCGTACTTCTCCGCTCTCCGTTTCGTCTTTGATAGCTTTACCATGCTCAAATATGGGTATGAGAAAGTAAGCGCTTTTTGCATCATAATCATAATATAGTAATTCTCCCCTGTACCAAGCTTACGCTACTATCTGGCTTTCAGACAGGGCGAGGTTTATTCAAGATTTCCACATTCCGGAGGTGGATGGTGCTGGTTTCGAGTCCTCAGTTGATCGAGGATGTCAGGAAGGCTCCGGAAGACATCTTGTCTTTTTCTATACCACGAGCCGAGGCAAGCTTACCCCCTAGGACTCTTGACTTATATTCATATAGATTTCTCAGCTCCTTCAGTCTGAGTTTACAATGGGCCAAAATGAGTTGCAAAACGAGTATCACGTGGATATAATACGAACGAAATTGACACGGAACCTCGCCGTCACTTTCAAAGAGGTCCGTGATGAACTCATCAGGGCCCTCGATGCTTCCGTCCCCGTGCGTGGTGATGGTACGTGACAAGTTCGTAGTCAAAGCCGATGTTCCTAAACTTGTCGAACGCAGAATGGGTCAAAGTTCCGATTATAAAAACGATTCAGCGTGTGATTTGTGCGACCTCGAATCGTGTGTTTGTTGGGACTCCGCTGTGTGCGTGAAATCTCTTCAATCCTTCCATTCAACCAATACCGTTAATCGTTGTCTCATAGGCAGGGATCAAGAGTATCAGACTCTGAATTTGACTTACGCGGTGAATATTATTAAAATCGCGATGATCATCAGCATATTCCCAAAACCCCTCAAGCCGTACGTTGTCCTGTCCTGTCCTAAGTCTGTATCATAAAGCTAGAGTCAGGATCGTTGCACGCCTGATATCTAACATCCCATCGCAAATCCGACAAGTGACAGAATTCATCAGACCCATGGTTGAGGAACGCTTAGCGAAAATGGAGGAGTTCGGGGAAGATTGGGATGACAAACCGGTTCGCCTATCTACTTTACTCAATATTAATGTTATCATTGATGTGGAGGAACAGAATGACATGCTCATGTGGATCATGAGTGAAGCCAAAGGAGAGGAAAGGTCCCCCGAATCTCTGGCGCGACGATTGATCGGAATAAACTTAGCGGCCATTCATACAACTTCTCTTGTGAGCCACACTGGGCCGATCTCTTCATAAGCCACTAATTGCGAGTATATGCAGGCATCCACAAATGTATTGTACCATCTTCTTTCCAACCCAGAATATATCGAACCCCTCCGCCACGACGTCGAGACTGCGGTGGCAGAGGAAGGTTGGACCAAGGCTGGGATGGACAAGATGCACAAGCTCGATAGCTTCTTACGGGAGTCCCAGCGTCTCTCCGGCCCAGCCCTCTGTCCGTTGGATTACCATAATCAAACCTCAATTACTGATGGACTAATTCTCGTTTCTAGTGTCGCTAACACGTGTCACGTTACGTCCATTCACATTTTCCAATGGAGTCACTGTTCCTGCGGGTATACAAATCTCTGTCCCGATTGTTGCTGTCCACACGGACGGAGAAATCTATCCAAACCCTAAGAAATTTGATGGCTTCCGCTTCGCGCAACTCCGTGAGCGCAATGGAGTTGCTGTGGCAGGGCAGCAAGCAACTTCTACGTCGTCGGAATATTTCGCCTTTGGGTATGGGCGAAATGCTTGGTGTGTTTTTTTGATTTGATTTTGTCTCAACCCATTGCAGTCACTCATATTCCTCTAACAGCCCTGGTCGCTTCTTTGCGGTTAACGAGGTCAAGGCCTTACTTGCACACATCCTTGTGACGTACGATATCAGATTTGAGGAGGGAAAACAGGCCCCACGCATCCTTGTCCTTAATACGATGCGCATCCCAGGAAACGCGAATGTGATGTTCAGGAGGCGTCAAAAGTGATATCGAGGGTCATAACTTTCAGCGCACAGTAGCCAGGCTTCACTTTTTGCAGATTTATCTATTTTGCTCCCGTTACTATGTAATGCGAAAGATTAGGCATGTGCCAATGACTGACAGTACCTCATACTTCTGGTCTGTTCACATTTTCCGAACACAGAGAGTAGCAATCCTTTGAGCTGAGTCTCAAGTCAACGGCTTTGTAGACCCACCAATTGCTGTTGTCATCCGGGCCGAAATAGGTAGTAACTTGGGTGAGGGGCCCGGGCCGGAATATCTGAGTGACTCTCATTCTCGTATCTGATGATTCCGCTCTCCACTTTACTGCGGCATCGGCAAACTCGCCTGTACACGGCTCAGCCATTTTTTTTTCATCGTTCCTAGGGCTAATTTGCTTTTGCGACACAATTGTCGGTGCTGTGTTTGCGCGACGTTCTAGTCAAGCAAGCAAATGTGACGTCAATTTCCGAGGTGCCAGTGTTAGCAATTACGAGTCTGAAGGCTTTGTGACCAGACAGAATTGATTATTCCGCCCTTGAGCATAGTTACTCAGCCGGTAAGATATTTTCATTCATGACCCTGCCATCCAGGACCGAGGACGTACCCTACTGTAACAGTTTCAGATCACAATCTCGTGAATGGGCCAAGGGTCATCTTTGCTGGTGTCATCTATTACCAGCGCTCAAATCATCAGTCATTCGTCCACTGGCACTTCCCTTTCCCGTGCGGAGTGGCTCGACATTCGGCACATGAAATCTCTAGAGTCAGATCCATCGCAGAGGCCTCTAGACACCGCTTGCGCTAGCATCCCGACTTCTGTTCACTATTCATCTTGATTGCCGTTCGGGCACCCTAAGCGGCTCAGTTGAAGCATGGTGCAGCGAGGCCGCGGAATTTTTTCCAGAATGTGTACCACGTTCTACTTTCAAGTTCTTAAACTTGCTGTCTTGATATCTTATTCTGCTCTCTTCGTCATACCCAGGATGGCCTTTCTGATGACCTTCTTTCATGGACCGCGTCTCCCAATATGATAATATGGGGCGTCGTAACACCTACAAGAATGCGATGTGATGTGAGTCTTGATCTCAGTGGTCGAATGTGCTTGATTGTTCAGCCTCTTTTAACTCCACTCCATTTAGACGACACTAGCAACATAAGTGTCTCAACTCTGATGATAATAGATACATTAGCCGGCGCACAGCAGAGGATACAAACACACCCGGTCTTCTGCGGTTGCTCCTGGCCTCCTCCTTACAACCCATCGAGTTGACGAGCCGAGCCGAATCCAACTCTTGTGACGACACGACATGGTTGATGACTCCACGCTCGGACTGTCGTTCATCGTTGCATCGTTTTCGTATTCTCACTGTTTGCTAGCTGGTACAGGAGGGATCCTTTCGTCAGTACAACACCACTTCGTCCTCCCACTTTCATCACTGATCAACTTTGGCGGTCTTCAGCTCGCTGCTATTCCCACCGTCGGATTCTCTGATCCGATTATCTCGTACTTCTCCGCTCTCCGCTTCGTCTTTGATGGCCTTCCATGCTCAAATATGGGTATGACAAAGTAAGTACTTTTTCTTTTTTATAATGTAGTACTCCTCCCCGTGTCACACTGATGCTGCAATCTCACTTTTAGATAGAGCGAGGTCTATTCAAGATTGCCACATTTCAGAGGTGGATGGTGCTTTCTTCGAGTCCTGAATTGATCGAGGATGTCAGGAAGGCTCCGGAAGATATATTGTGTTCGACTGCACCACGAACCGAGGCACTCCTTCTCCCTTGGACTCTTCACTCATATTCACATATTTTTTCAGCTCCTTCAGCCTGAATACACACTGGGACTGGGGGTGGAGAACGACTATCACACGGATTTAATACGGACAAAATTGACACGGAACGTCGCAGTCACTTTCCAAGAGGTTCGTGACGAACTCATCAGGACTCTCGATGATGTTTCCATTCCCGTGCATGGTGATGGTACGTGACAATTTGATTAATCAAAAGATGACTACTTGAACTTTGTGGAACGTAGATTGGGTCAAAGTTCCTGTTGTAGAAACAATCCAACGTATGATTTGTGCGGCTACAAATCGCGTGTTTGTCGGGACTCCGCTGTGTGCGTGAAAACTTTTCGACCGCTCCGTTCGATCAATATTGTCTCACAGGCCGAGATAAAGACTATCAGGCTCTCAATTTGAACTGCATTATCGGTGCTGTCAAAGTCGCGGCAGTCCTTAGAATCTGTCCGAAACCTCTAAAGCCGTACGTTATCACCTCCTGTCGTGAGACTGCAGACTTGAATTAGAGTCAGGATTGTCGCGCGCGTGATATCAAACCTTCCATCGAAATTTCGACAGGAAATGGAATTCATCAGGCCCCTGGTTGAGGAACGCTTTGCCGAAATGGAGGAGTTCGGGGAAGATTGGGATGATAAACCGGTTCGCCTATCTACTCCGCTCGATGTTAGTGTTATTATTAATGGGGAGGAACAGAGCGACATGCTCATGTGGCTCATGAGTGAAGCCAAAGGAGAGGAAAGAACTCTTGAAAGGCTTGCACCGCGAATGCTTCTTGTGAACTTTGCAGCTATTCGCTCAACCTCTGTTGTGAGCCACACATGTTTCCTCATGAACCACTAATTGAGAGTATTTTCAGACGATTACAAATGCATTGTACGATCTCCTTTCCAACCCGGAATATATTGAACCCCTCCGCCACGATGTCGAGACAGCGGTAGCAGAGGAAGGCTGGACCAAAGCCGGAATAGACAAGATGCACAAGATCGACAGTTTCATACGGGAGTCCCTGCGTATCAATGCTCCAGGCATTTGTCCGTCCGTCTACGTTGGATGAACCCCCAGTTCACTGATGCGCTACTTTCCTCTTTCCAGATTCGCTACCCCATCTCGCATTACGTCCGTTCACATTTTCCAATGGAGTCACTGTTCCTGCGGGTACGCTAATCGCTATCCCATCTTCTGCCATCCACGTGGAGAGAGAAATCTATCCAAACCCCAAGAATTTTGATGGCTTCCGCTTTGCACAGCTCCGTGAGAGTGATGGAGCTGGTGTGACAGGGCACCAAGCGACTTCGACATCAGCAGAATGTCTCTCTTTCGGATATGGGCGACATGTTTGGTGTGTGTTTTATTGTTATTATTACCTAGAGTTGCGTTCAAGTTCGCCCCATCGAGGTCACTCATATTCTTCTATCAGCCCTGGTCGCTTCTTCGCGGCCAACGAGGTCAAGGCCTTACTTGCGCACATCGTTAAAGCATATGATATCAAGTTCGAGGAGAGAAAGCGGGCGCCGCGTCCCGGGGAAGGCGAACGTGATGTTCAGGAAGCGCCAAACGTGAAATGTTGTCGACATTAGCATTCGAGTCTTCCGGTAAATGACAAGCTATACTTTTTATACATCTATCTCTTTTGTTTCTATCACTGTATAATGTAAGGGGACTGGCCCCAGTACCTTACATTTATCACTACCTTGCTTTTGTTCTCATCTTCCAGGCTCGCAGTCTGGGAGGGGAAGCCCACCCCGAGAAGCCCATCCTTCGATTGAGTTATCAACCCCCTCGTATATTCTGAGCGTAGTGTGACACTGGGTTGGCTGACTCGTTATCTCCGAGTTGTTCTGATACCTTCTGATGTGTACTAGTATGTAATAGGGGTACGATGAGGATGTGTATGAAAAGCGTAGCTATAAGTTAAGGCGAATCGAACAGCCTTCATGCATCAAGCTGTTATCACACAGCTTCGTCACGGTGTGAAGTCTGGTTTCAAAACACGAATCTGACTCCTTCTCGTCTTGTACCACCACTTCTATGATCTGTTTGATTTCCGGTTCAAACCGCGTGACAGATTCACTTTGTCGTGCCCTTTATCTATAGCCCACAACTTGAATCCGATGAAACTAGCGTCTAGACGCGAACGCTCTTGCTTTCTATTACCACAAACAGAACTGGGTGGGAAGTTTGGGGCACTGGTTCGCATTCCACTGGTCCTGGGAATCGAGTTTTGACCCTTTCGTGGACAATTTGTCCTGCTTGCACCAGGGACTTTATGTCTTATCGGGGTTCCGGGCGTAGTTTTGACGACTAGGTGTCGACTTTGCCGACTATAACCTTGCTTGGTAATGACACTGGCATGCGAGGTTTTGGTGTCGAGCCCGTACCTATGCAAATGTTTGGTCACATGCAAATTTTAAAGATTGCAATATTTCTCCTCATTCCCCCTATCGTTTCAGCCCCAAAAAAATAAAATATGGTAGGATCCATAGATCGTAGATCACAAAAAGAAATGAAGATATATAAAAAAATACAGGTATAGCATGATGGAGAAAGTCTAGCAATGGTGAAAAGTGCAGTTTCCGACCCCCAGATCTGAGTGATGTCATTATAATCATCTACTTCTGTTAACCTATGGTATTAAAATATATCACTCAGGTCTCTCATGGAAATTTTTGGAGGGTTTGATGGATGCAATTGAGTTGAGAAAGGCAATCTTGTATTTTGAACTGCCAGGGATAAGGGCGTGACGAATTCGGGCTCAGCCACTCCAAAATAAGGCATCCGGATCTGCAAAATGCCGAAGTCATGCGCATCTCCCCAGCTGCCGAGTGTTGCCACAATGTGACAACATGTGACAAGATTTGCAGAAGGGGGCAAAAACCACAGAGCTCTAAGGGAGGAAAAATAAAATAAGAAAAAAATACCAACTGATGGCCTGTTTGCTACTCTGTAATTATGCACATTTTTAAGAGCTGATAATATGTTGTTGAGGCTACAAGAAATAAAAGGAGCTTTCTTTGCATAGGTACAGGCACAATAGCACAGTTTGCGCCGATACTCGAAAGAGTATACGATGATATAATACAGATCTTGTTTGGTTATATTTACGATCTGCAGAATTCCCAGGTGGTAAAGACCTTGCAAAGCAAGGTGATTTCGGGACCGAGTTTTCACAGGCTCCTTCAGTCTGATACTCATGTCATCAGAGAAAGACAGGTCAAATGTGCCCATGGCCACCATCAACGGACATATATTGGTCATAGTTATGGTAAGGTTTTACACATCGGGAACATCTAACTGAGCCGCTAACCCGTCCATCGGCAAAAACAATATAACCATTCGGGCTGCACATCAGGGTGTATCAGGAAGTGGAAAATCGACGTTGGGAGCTGCGCTCGCCAAAGCACTTGGATGCCCATTCGTCGATGCGGACGACCTGCATCCGCAGACGAACATAGACAAAATGTCTACGGGAATGCCACTGACAGATGCGGACCGCGCGCCTTGGCTAGTGAACGTGCGCAGTACGGCCCTTCAAGTTGCAGAAGGCGACTCGACGGAGGACACAGGAGGTGCAGTGGTGGCTTGCTCAGCGCTCAAGGTTAGGTACCGCGAGGTGCTCCGTGGGAAGCTCGCAGAGCTCGATTCGGCCATTCATCCGGTCTGCGGCTTCGCTTCTGGGAGCGGCCATGGTGGTGCACACCCGGAAGAGAAGCAAAACATCCGAGGAGGATTGTCTCCGCCATCTACGTGGCGTACGTTCTTCGTGCACCCGTTCGGGCCGCGTGAAGTACTGATGGAGCGTATGATGACACGGAAATCGCATTTCATGGGGGCAAACATGCTCACGTCGCAATTAGACGCGCTGGAGAACCCATCAGGAACGGGAGAAGCAGACGTCGTGCCGGTTGGGCTGGGGGAGGGCGTGGATGAACAGGTGCGGATCGCGCTGGAAGGGTTGACAGTAGCTGGTGCGGTTAGAGTTAGTGACACGAGGATGAGTAGCACATGATGTGCGCTCAGGCTGTATGTGTAACTTATGGTACGCCAAGGCCAGGGGGCGGTTGACAGACGTGACTAAGAGGATGGATGGGTTCACACGCTGCCTTTATACCCTGACGAGTGTCTCTCCCTGCACCCGCTCACCTCGGTTCACCATGTCCCCGTCGGGACCTCCCAATCCTTTCGAGTCGATCCCTCCAGAGTTGAGGTCCAATACCCCGACACCCTCACCTTCGCCCGAGGCCTCCTCCTCCCAGCTCACCCCTCCCACCGTTACCTTTCCTTCCTCCGAGTCCACCACTCAATTACCAGATCAGGCCGCTTCCTCGCCCCCGTCAAGTACTCCCTCCCGCTCACTTTCCTCTGCTTTCGTGTCCTCTCCGCTAAACCCCAACCCCCCTTCCAACTCCCCCTCCAACTCCCCTTATCCTTTCTCCCGCCCCAGGCCTGCATCAAGAGGGAGCATATACCTGAGCCGGATCGCCTCTGAGGAATCTCATACCCTCGGTTCTCAACTTTCCACCGCCCAACGCGGCTCAATGATTTTATATCGTCTCGCCGCAGTGGATGATCAGGGCGTTCTCCTTCCCCCCAATACCTTGTCTCCAGACCAGCGTGATTCGTTCATCTCCACATCTGGCGAGTCGATATGGTCTCTCTCATCAGATTCAAAATATCCCTCTGCTCCACCAACCATGAGAGGCGGCCTCGTCCCTTATGTCTACGACCCCTCTCTCGAGGACCAGGAGAAGGACGAAGATGATATCCTCCACGAGTCAGATCCGATCGACAAGCGCTCTCCTTTTCTTGCTACCCGTGGCATTCTAAACCTTGGTGTCCTTGTCATCCTCATTGTCTCACTCCTTACTCTCTTCATTGCATACCCCGTGGTCACTTATGTCCACGGTAACGATGCCCAGAACATCTTTCTTGATGAGACCGGAGGCAACACCGTCACCGATTCCCCCACCACTGACATTGCAATACCCGTTCCCCAAGAATAGCTTGGTGCGCCCTTTCATTTTTTCGCCACCTTCTCTCCTGACAAAATATTCGGACGTGTAGTACAGTGGTGCTGCTATCGAACAGGGCCTTCACCGCCAAGTTCCAGCCCCATCTTTATTTTATTAGACATTGCGTACTTCCGCATAGATAGGACTTTTGGACTATTTTCCGGAACACACGACTTAGTTCTAGGAATTATCACTACGTACTTACGAACACCGCCCATCGCGCCCCCACCATTGCATATAGTATACCTTACGTCGTGTATACCTCGTTCATCTCTGGTTCTATGGACGCGCTACCTCATCCCATCATCTGCGCACGTCCCTCTCCCTATTTACGTGTGCTGTATATGCCTTCCCAGCTCTAGTTGGCACCTTTGACTATCGACTGCAGTTCAGACACTTCACCAATCGCCAAAGTGCTTCCCCCGCATCCTGTATATACTGTAAGTTATGGACATCTTCCAATTTCGGACGCCTCTTTTTTCGGGCATTCTTCTATCGTCTCATGATCTTTCATACGACATAGTGGGTCCATCTGGGGAGTTCTTCATTGGTTCGTTCTATTACTTTCTTGGCAATAATACACGACGGGGATAAGGATATATCGTACAAAGAGAGTGAGTAACGTAACACATTTTGATGCTCAGGTCAGCAGCTGTGTCTGAGAATCTAGACGGATGGGAACTCAAATATCAATATCCAGAAGTTGCGTAGAGAATTTGATGCGAAAAGTCAAATAGTCGGCTCTTCTGGCCTGCTTGCCGCGTGTTTGGCCTCCTGTAACAGGTTCACACAATATCGGGTGCATGGCAGCGCTTGATGCGATCGAGGTCCCAGGGCGAGAATACAACGCCAGTTATCAGGCCGCAATCGACGGCGCACGCACCCGTGATGGGACTGCGCTGAAAAATGCCCATGCTGCGGATTCCATGCGGATTCCAGGAACCAGATAAGCAAAGCCCTGGGGAGTCCATGACTCAAAGACGCGGTTGAAGGGCCAGCGGCCAGCACTAACTTAGCTGCCAGTGGGCCGGGGAGGAACAAGCAACGACCAAAGCTAGCACACATCCTGTCTGCACCGTGACGTTAGGGCAGATGTAGCCGATATCATTGCCGAAACTATTTATCGTGGATCGATTCCTCATGCATCAATCATGCATCATGTCACGTCTAAAAAAATTGCTTGGCGGGACGGCGTACTCGTAAGTTACAAACCACGAGCATATACATGCGTGTATCACGAGCCCGCACCTACTTGCCTTCGACTGCTGGCGCGTCCGCTCTCGGGTTTGGTTCGGATCTGGGTTGACGACAGGGGTAGTGGTGTGGCAGCGACGTCGTTTTGGTGACGTGTTTGATCCATGGTGGGACTGGTGCGACAACTTGAGCGTCTGTGCAATTTGGAACAAAAACCGTTACAGCTAGACTGAAGGGGTCCCCTGGCCTAAGATGCTACTGCAAGAAGACTAGGCTACGAGACGAGACAAAACACAATCGTACTTGTACAATTTTTTCTTTCAAGAAATAGACCAACCCCTAAACAAGCTGTTTAAAGGCCTCAAAACATCTAAGAACAACGTCTCTGTTATGCAGGGCCTCATCCCATCATTCTCTTGCCCAATCCCTGGACCATCAACTGGCAGCACCACCTTGTGTATCGTTGTTGGATTTGCACAATACTAACTCACTGAGTAGTCTCCATGGCATCAACAAGGCCTTGCGTACTAATGATAATATAACCCGTCATTGTGGTGCCAGGAATCATATCCACTTGCAAGTAGGTGGCTCCCCAGGCATCTGTTGTTATATTGAAATGCGGAGTTCGCTTTGATGACTTCCGTCCTACACTAGCACAGTACTAGCACGCTGCACACGCGATCTTTTCTCAGCACTTTTTCCCAGCGAATCGTCTGGTACCTGGCGACGACAATTCCAAGCTCCATTCATAGGGCAATGTATATGAAGATGGACCCTTACTCTCGCCGTTCTATGCTGCAATGAGCTTTTATTCTTCATGCTCTTTCTCTGGTACCTATAACTTGGCCTACAACGGATTGGACTCGTTATTCAGCTTTGGGACGTTACAGCTGTACCTCGCTAAACATGACGTACCGGCTATGTTTTTCCGGTTCTCTTCCTATGTGTATATACCCTTGGCCGCTGTCAGAGGTGTCTCAGTCGTGGGCGCTGACCACAGGATTAGTGGACGAATCGGGCTCTACAAGTTTATAACTGACACCTCTTCTCTTCGAGCGCTGAGCACGCCACCTCTGGACCAGCCGTGTCATCCTATGAGTCGCTCTGGGCAACGTTGAAGGCTGTTCTGCAAAGGTTCACGAGACATGGCACGAGGCCCGCATCTGCCGGCAGCTCTCCCTTGAACGTCGTTGTTGTTTGTCTGCCATCGATGAACCGGCACCGGTGCTTTGGCGAGGGCTGCACACAATCTTCCGCTTCCCGACATATGAGCTCTCAAGTTTGCCGCCGGACGAGTCAAGTTAGATGTCTCTGATGTGTAGGTTCCTTTTGATAACTACTGTACAATCCACACACGTCCGTTGGTAGTGGCTGTTGGCGTTGATGAACCGCTTTTCTTTCATGACATGGCGGAGTCGAGCCAAATTCGCCGACTTGAGGAGGCTGTGAATCCCATTCACCTAGCTATGAATGTTTTTGATGAATTCCAATGCATTTATATTCTCGGAAGACCAAGAGGACTCCTAGTAAGATCTCATTTCATACAACTCTGCTTAGATTGCATAGGTGTGGCACCGCGTCTCTGTCTTCGTTACTCACGGGCATACCATACAAGGTGAATTTTCAAGGCGGTTGATAACTCGAAGGATGGTTAACGATGGTTCCTCGAACATAAGCAAGCCACGATACATGAGGTACTGTATGTAAGACACTGACACGCGTCTGGACCTACTGTACATTATACAGTAGTGGGAACACAATAGATAGGTGAAGAAATCGCAGCATGGTTGTTATATATAGCAGATACGTCCCTCGATGAAGTCTCACTTTTGCCGCATCCTGAACATCGCATTCGTGCTCGTGGGGTAGCGCCCTGAACCAATGAAAAGGCCGCGTGGAGTCTGCTTTCCCTCCTCGAATTTGATATCATACGTTACCACCATGTGTGCAAGTAGAACCTTGATCTCGTTGACGGCGAAGGCGCGGCCAGGGCTGATAGGTAAAATATGAGTGACAGCAATGGGTCGAGACGAAAGCAACACAAGACACACCAAGTATGTCGTCCATATCCGAAAGTGAGATGATCTGGGGACGTCGAAAATGCTTGATGTCTTGCCATGGCATCTACATTGAGCTCACGAAGTTTCACGAAGCGGAAGCCATCGAATTCTTCGGGATTTGGATAGAACTCTCCATCTTTATGGATGGTGCCACTCGGGGCAGAGACTAGCGTACCCGCAGGAATGGTGACTCCATTGGAAAATGTGAATGGGCGCATTGCGAGTCGGTTTACTGTCACTAGAACAAGGAGTGCATCAGTGACTGAGGTTCAGCCAGGGAAATAGAACGGACACCAATCTAGATTATCGAGACGTTGGGTCTCCCGTAAGAAGCTGTCGATCTTGTGCATCTTATCTATCCCGGCCTTGGTCCAGCCTTCCTCTGCTACCGCAGTCTCGACGTCATGGCGGAGGGGCTCGACATATTCTGGGTTGGAAAGAAGACGGTATAATACATTCACAAACGTCTGCAAGTACTCACAATCAGTAAGCTCATACGGATATCCATATGACTCACAAGAGAAGTTGTATGAACAGCTGCAAAGTTGACTACAAGCATTCGCCGTGCAAGGCCCTCAAGGGACCTTTCTATTCCTTTGGCTTCATCCATGAGCCACATGAGCATGTCATTCTGTACTCGCATTAACGATGGCATGCATGATGCGGAGCGGACAGACGAACCGGTTTGTCGTCCCAATCTTCCCCAAACTCCTCCATTCTGGCAAAACGATCCTCAACCAATGGTCTGATGAATTCCATTTCTCGTTGGATTTGCGATGGAAGGTTAGATAGCACGCGTGCAACGAACCTGGCTCAAAATCAACGATGCAGACTCAAGACAGGCCATGAGAACTTACGGCTTGAGAGGTTTCGGGAACATGCTGATGATTGTCGCGAATTTTACGACATTGATCGCGAAGTTCAAATTCAGAGTCAGATAGTCTTGATTTCGGCCTACGAGACACCAATTAACAATGATTGAACGAAGGGATCGGAGAGTTTTCACGTACACAGGGGAGGCCCAACAAACACATAATTCATACTCTCGCACACCACACGTTGAATCGTTTCTACCACGGGAACTTTGACCCAATCTTCGTACCACATGAGCTTCGGGTCGGTTTTCAACTCCAAACTTGACACTCACCGTCACCATGTACTTGGATAGAAGCATCGAGAGACTTGATGAGTTCATCACGGAACTCTTTAAAACTGTCCGCGATGTTGCGTGTCAATTTCGAACGCATTACATCTAGGTGATAGTCATCATGAACATCCAACAGGTCCACTGTGTATTCGGTCTGGAGGAACTAACACGGTTGTCACGAATAGAAGTCAACCATCCCCAAAGGAGCAGGCGCACCTCAATCACTTGTCCTTTCAGAGACAAGACGTCATCTGGAGCCTTCTTGATATCTTCGATCAACTCAGGGCTAGAAGCCACCACCATCCACCTCCGAAAAGTGGCATACTTGAATACACCTCGTCCTGACTGAGAGTCAAATCAGTGTCGCCTCGGCGAAGGGGGATGCTACTATATTATAAAGACATACTTTCTCATACCCATGTTCGAGCATAGTAAGGCCATTGGAGATGAAACGGAGAGCGGAGAAGTATGAAAGGATAGGGTCAGAGAATCCGACTGTGGGAATTGCATCGAGCTTAGAACCACCCAAGTGGGGTTAGTAATGGAAGGGAAATATCAACTGGCTTGGGACTGACTAGAGGATCCTTCTTATACCAATAAGCGAATAGAAGTAGTACTACGAGAGACGATGCAACAAGAAACGATGGGCTGAGGCTGGAGTCGTCCACCATGTTGTCACAGGAGTTGTGATCAACCCGTTGACTCGACTTGGTGGGTTGGATAGAGACCAAAGGTAAGTACAAGTGCAAAGCCCCATCACTGGGACGACGCGCTTATTAGTGTGTTATTGGTGTGTGTTGGTGAGATTGCCGAGCCCAATTAGGTTTTACCACTGCACAAGTTACGACTTATCTGTTTATCCGCGGGTTTGCCGGGTTTGCCGGTTGATATGATGATACGCTGATGGTGGGTTTGCCGGGTGGCATTCGCATACATCAGCATACTACACACACATCACAAAGCAAAGACAAAAAGGAAAGTCGTGCAGATGTTCAGATCTGGTGCAGCATGTGGAGCGGGATAGCAAAATCAAGTGCCCTTCCCTTTCTATGGGGCATGTAGGAAGCACTGGCAGTCGACAGCGTCACATATCCCTTCAGACTCACACGCTACGCAATCACCGCTGGAGATCGGGCTGATGCCGACTTAGTGCAGGATGATGCATGACGACTGGCGCAAACCCAGTTCTGGTTCACTTTACAAAGATACACGGTAATGAGAACCAAATCGATATACATGAAGAAGGTGGAGCCTGGTTGTTATGCACTGAAGGATACGACCCTTGATAACATTTCACTTTTGGCGCTTCCTGAACATCACGTTGGCATCCCTCGGAATGCGCATCGAACCAACGTTAAGCTCCCGTGGGGCCTGTTTCCCCTCCTCAAATTTGATATCGTACGTTACAACAATGTGCGCAAGGAAAGCCTTGACTTCGTTGACCGCGAAGAAGCGGCCAGGGCTGATAGGTAAAATATGAGTGACTGCAATGGGTCGAAGCAAAACCAACCAAAAACCCACCAAGCATGGCGCCCATATCCGAAAGTGACGTGGTCCACGGACGTAGAAAGTGCTTGGTGCCTTGCTGTGGCATCTACATTGTGCTCACGGAGCTTCACGAAGCGGAAGCCATCGAATTCTTCAGGATTTGGATAGAGTTCTCCATCCTTGTGGATGACACCGCCCGGCACAGAGACTAGCGTACCCGCAGGAATGGTGACTCCATTGGAAAATGTGAATGGACGCATTGCGAGACGGTTTACTGCCACTAGAAAGAGGGAGCGGTGTATTAGTAACTGGGGTTAGGCTAGGAAGATAGAACGGACACCAATCTAGATCATCGAGACGTTGAGTCTCCCGTAAGAAGCTGTCGATCTTGTGCATCTTGTCTATCCCGGCCTTCGTCCAGCCTTCCTCTGCTACCGCAGTCTCGACGTCGTGGCGGAGGGCTTCAATATATTCTGGGTTGGAAAGAAGACGGTATAATACATTCACAAACGTCTGCATATACTCGCAATCAGTAGTTCATAAGGAGATCTGTGTGGCTCACAGTAGAAGTTGACTGAATAGCTGCAAAGTTGACTAGGAGCAGTCGTCGTGCAAGGCCCTCAAGGGACCTCTCCACTCCTTTGGATTCATCCATGAGCCACATGAGCATGTCATTCTGTAGCCCCGCATTAATGATAACATTGACAAGGAGGGGCGTGGACCGACAAACCGGTTTGTCGTCCCAATCTTCCCCAAACTCCTCCATTCTGGCAAAACGGTCCTCAACCAATGGTCTGATGAATTCCATTTCTTGTCGGATTTGCGATGGAAGATTAGATAGCACGCGTGCAACGATCCTGGCTCAAATTCAACGAAGTAAACTCGAGTCAGGACATGACAACGTACGGCTTGAGAGGCTTCGGGAACACGCTGATGATTATCGCGAATTTTATAACATTGACAGCGAAGTTCGAATTCAGAGTCTGGTAGTCTCGATTCCGGCCTGTGAGACACTGATTAAGATGGGACACTGATTGAAGGATAGGATCAGAGAGCTTTCACGCACACAGTGGAGTCCCCACAAACACACGATTGGTGGTTGCGCAAACCACGCGTTGAATCGTTTCAATCACGGGAACTTTGACCCAATCTGCGTTCCACACAAGCTTAAAGCGTCACCTTTCAACTACAAACTTGCCGCTCACCATTGTCATGCACTGGGATGAAAGCATCGAAAGACCTGACGAGTTCGTCACGAACCTCTTTGAAAGTGTCCGCGACGTTCCGTGTCAATTTAGAACGTATTATATCCGTTTGATAGTCATTATCTATATCCAAAACGTCCAGTGTATATTCGGGTTGGATGAACTGGCATAATCGTCATGAATGGGAATTAAGCGTCCCAGGAAACATGCGTACCTCGATCGACGATGCCCTCAGAGACAAGACGTGATCTGGAGCCTTCCTGATATCTTCAATCAATTCGGGACCCGAAACAAGCACCATCCACCTCCGAAATGTGGCAACCTTAGATAAGCCTCGTATCGACTGAAAGTCAGATCGTAGGGTAAGCTCGGAACAGGGAAAGGCACTTTATAGAGATATTTACTTTCTCATGCCCATATTTGAGCATGGGAGGTCCATTGAAGACGAAACGAAGAGCGGAGAGGTACGAAAGAATCGGGTCTGAAAATCCAACGGTGGGAATAACAGCGAGCTAAGAACCACCCAAGTCGATCAGCAATGGAGGAAGGGTAAAATGGTGTAGCACTGACCAGAGGATCCCTCCTGTACCAGCTCGCAAATAGAGATACTACGAATAACGATGCAGCGAGAAACGACAACCTGAGTGTAGACTCGTCGACCATATTGTCCAAAGGTTGGGTTTAGTTCAAAGGTTGAGTTTAGTTCAATGCCTCGACTCGGGGGTTTTATATAGAAGCCTGAAGCTTATCTATGCCCCCCAGGCGCCAAAGTATTGGTGCAACGTCACTACCGTCACGGTGATCTGGCCTCGGAGGAAAGGGAAGGGAAGCATGATCGCAGACCCGTGCACATGCTGATTAGGCGCTGAGTTGTGACGTATGTGCGTGCTCCCACTACTCAGGCTGGATGATGAGTTTGATATCAGTTTGATATCAGTGAATCTATGAAGGCGGTTGACAAGTGAAATCGAAGGACGGCTTCTCCCTGAGCTTGGAAAATGCGAACAGACAAAGAGCAGACACAAGTCGTGAGCTGTCGTAAGGTACTGGCACGCACCCACAGAGAAGGGAACAAAACAGATAGAAGTGCATCCTGCGGCGCCCGCTGACTGTACGAACCCCTCAACACATCACTCCGCTACTGTTACGGGCTGCCACGTGTGTCAATTATTACGGCCCTTCTGCAAGATCTTAGGCCCAAAGAAGAACGCAATGAGACTACTAACGTTTATGCACGAAAGCCATGCCTTTACACGCCTCGAAACCGAACCGCGGAGAGCGAAGCCAGAGCCGGAACTGAGATTCACTCGGAGAGATTTGCATCGAGAGATTCACACGAGCACCTTGGCATCTGAAGCCCTCTTTAACCCCCTGCGAGATTCAAAACCCAGGACCTCGTTGAAAAGTGACCAGGGCTGATAAGGTGAAATGAGTGGCTGCAATTGGCCGAGGCAAGAAAGCAAGTGTGTCGTCATATCCGAAACCGAGGTATTCTGCAGACGCAGAAGTTGCCTGATGACCTGCCACAGCGTTGCCAGCGTGCTCACGAAGGTCCGAGAAGCAGAAGCCACCAAATTCGTCTGAGTCAGGGCTTGAATAGAATTCTTTATCTGCTTGGACAGTGGCAGACGGGATGGTGAACAGTGTACCCAGAGGAGGAGACACTTTAATGGAAATGTGAATGGATGTAATGCAACTTTGAAGACGGTTCATGGTCACCGGATAGAGGAAGTAATGCATTGGTGACTAAGGTTCAGCTAGGCCAACGGACAGAGGTCACCGACACGTCGCGACTCTAGTCTAGCCTTCCTCTGCTATTGCAGTCTCGACAGCGTCACATATCCCTTCAGACGCACACGCTACGCTATCACCACTGGAGATCGGGCTGATGCCGACTTAGTGCAGGATGATGACTGGTGCCAACCCAGTTCTGCTTCACTTTACACAGATACACGGTAAATGAGAGCAAAATCGATAGACATGAAGGTGGAGTGGTTGTTATGTACTGAAAGATACGACCCTTGATGACATTTCACTAACTTTCACTTTTGGCGCTTCCTGAACATCACATTTGTTTCCCTCGGAATGCGCATCGAACAAACATAAAGCTCCCGTGGGGCCTGTTTCCCCTCCTCAAATTTGATATCATACGTCACAACAACGTGTGCAAGGAAAGCCTTGACCTCGTTGACCGCGAAGAAGCGACCAGGGCTGACAGGTACATATGAGTGACTGCAATGGGTCGGGGCAAAAATAAAACAAAAAACCCACCAAGCATGTCGCCCATATCCGAAAGTGAGGTGGTCCACGGATGTAGAAAGTGCTTGGTGCCTTGCCGTGACATCTACATTGTGCTCACGGAGCTTCACGAAGCGGAAGCCATCGAATTCTTCAGGATTTGGATAGAGCTCTCCATCCTTGTGGATGACACCGCCCGGCACAGAGACTAGCGTACCCGCAGGGATGGTGACTCCATTGGAAAATGTGAATGGACGCAATGCAAGACGGGTCACCGTCACTAGAAAGAGGGAGCGGTGCATCAGTAACTGGGGTTTTGGCTAGGCAAATAGAACGGACACCAATCTAGATCATCGAGACGTTGGGTCTCCCGTAAGAAGCTGTCGATCTTGTGCATCTTATCTATCCCGGCCTTCGTCCAGCCTTCCTCTGCTACCGCAGTCTCGACGTCGCGACGGAGGGGCTCGACATATTCTGGGTTGGAAAGAAGACGGTATAATACATTCACAAACGTCTGCATATACTCGCAATCAGTGGCTCATAAGGATATCTGTGTGGCTCACATTAGAAGTTGACTGAATAGCTGCAAAGTTGACTACGAGGATTCGTCGTGCAAGGCCCTCAAGGGACCTCTCCACTCCTTTGGATTCATCCATGAGCCACATGAGCATGTCATTCTGTACTCGCATTAACGATGGCATGCATGATGCGGAGCGGACAGACGAACCGGTTTGTCGTCCCAATCTTCCCCAAACTCCTCCATTCTAGTAAAACGATCCTCAACCATGGGTCTGATGAATTCCATTTCTCGTTGGATTTGCGATGGAAGATTAGATAGCACGCGTGCAACGATCCTGACTCAAATTCAACGAATGAAACTCAAGTTAGGACATGACAACGTACGGCTTAAGAGGTTTCGGGAACATCCTGATGATTGTCGCAAACTTTATAACATTGGCCGCAAAGTTCGAATTCAGAGTCTGGTAGTCTCGATTCCGGCCTGTGAGACACTAATTAAGATCGGACATTGATTGAATGAAGGGGTCAGAGAGCTTTCACGCACACAGTGGAGCCCCCACAAATACACGATTGGTGGTTGCGCAAACCACACGCTCAATCGTTTCAATCACGGGAACTTTGACCCAATCCGCTTTCCACATGAACTTAAAGCATCACCTTTCAACTACAAACTTGCCACTCACCATCACTGTGGACTGGGATAGACGCATCGAAAGACCTGACGAGTTCATCACGGACCTCTTTGAAAGTGTCCGCGATGTTCCGTGTCAATTTAGAACGTATTATATCCGTGTGATAGTCATGATCCATATCCAAAAGGTCCAGTGTATATTCGGGTTGGATGAACTGGCATAATCGTCATGAATGGGAATTAAGCGTCCCAGGAAACACGCATACCTCGATCGCTGATGCATTCAGAGACAATATGTGATCTGGAGCCTTCCTGATATCTTCAATCAATTCGGGACCCGAAACAAGCACCATCCACCTCCCAAATGTGGCAACCTTGGATAAGCCTCGTATCGACTGAGGGTGAGATCGTAGGGTAAGCTTGGAACAGGGGAAGGCACTTTATGAAGACGAAAACAAACGTATTTACTTTTTCATACCCATATTTAAGCATGGGATGGCCATTGAAGACGAAGCGAATAGCGGAGAAGTACGAAAGAATCGGGTCTGAAAATCCGACGGTAGGAATAACAGCAAGCTGAGAACCACCCAAGTGATCAGCAATGGGAGGGAAGGGCAAAATGGTGTAGCACTGACCAGAGGGTCCCTCCTATACCAGCTCGCAAATAGAGATACTACGAATAACGATGCAGCGAGAAACGACAACCTGAGTGTGGACTCATCGACCATATTGTCCAAAAGTTGGGTTTAGACCGATGACTCAACACGGGCGTTATATATAGAGACTAGAAGTGCAAGGCGCTTATGTATTTGTCCCATGCGCCAATGTGTTGATGTAAACGTCATGGCCTGAAAGGGAAAAATGATTGCAGGCTTGAGCACATGCTCTTTCGTGGTGCATGTGAGCGTTCCCACTACCCAGGCCGCATGATGAGTTTGACATAGTGAATCTATAAAGGCGGATGGCAAGTCAAATCGGAGGACTAAATTTGGAAAATGCGAACAGACAAGTCTGTTGAGGTGGCACTAGCACGCGCCAAGCCCTTCATAGATGCAGGAACAAATAGATAGATATGCGACAAGTGAAGCCTGGTTGCTATGTACGGAAGGATACGACCCGCGATACAGTAACCTTCACTTTTGGCGCTTCCTAAACATCGCGTTTGCTTTCCCAAGGATGTGTACCGAATTAATGATAAAGTCACGTGGAGATCTTGGAGACTGTTTTTGCTCCTCGAATTTGATATCGTGGGTTACAACGATGTGTGCAAGTACGGCCTTGAGCTCGTTGACAAGCGACCAGGGCTGATAAGGTAAAATGAGTGACTGCGATTGGTCGAGGCAAGACAAGAAACTAAGCGCGTCGTCCATATCCGAAACCAAGATGTTCTGCAGACGTAGAAGTTGCTTGGTGCCCTGCCACATGTTGCCATCACGCCCACGAAGGAGCCATCCAATTCGTCAAGGTTTGGATAGATATTTCCATCCCGTTTGGACAGCAGCAGACAGGATGGCGATTAGCGTACCCACAGGAACAATGACTGGATTGGAAAATGTGAATGCACGTAATGCGAGACGGTGAACGTCACTGGAATGAGGAAGTACAGTAGGGCATCAGTAGCCGAGTAGACTCCGTTAGGCTGGGGAATCCAACAGAAAGGTATCACCGACACGTTGGGACTCCCGAACAAACTATCGATATTGTGCATCTTGGGCATTCCGGCCTTGGTCTAGCCTTCCTCTGCTACTGCAGTCTCGACGTCGTGGCGGAGGGTTTCAGTACACTTTTGGTAGGAAAGAAGGCGGTAAAATACTTCTTTACACTTTGGCATGTACGCACAATTAGTGGCTCGAGGGAAGATTGGTGACGCTCACAAGAGAGGTTGCATGAATGGCTCCATAGTTGAGACATCATCGTGCGAGGCTCTCGAGGGACCGTTCCACTCCTTTGGCTTCATTCGCGAACCACACGAGCACGTCATTCTGCTCTTCCGCATTAATGATAACATTAGCATTGAGCAAGGCGGACCAACGATCCGCCGGTTTGTCGTCCCAATCTCCCCCAAAAACCCCCATTCTTGCAAAACGGTCCTCAACCATGGGTGTGATGAATTTCATTTCCAGTCGGATTTGCGATGGAAATTAGATGGCACTCGCGCAACAATCCTGATTCTAAGTTAGCGAAACGGACTCAAGTCAGGACATGACAACGTACGGCTTGAGAGGTCTCGGAAACGAGATGACTGTCGCAAATTTTATGACATTGATCGCGAAATTCAAATTCAGAGTCTGGTGGTCTCCATCCCGGCCTATGAGACACTGATTGACATCGGACATTGATGGAAGAGAAAGTTGGGAGAGCTTCAACGCACACAGTGGAGTTCCCAAACACACCCGATTAGTGGTTGCGTGAACCAATTGAATCGTTTCTATCACAGGAACTTCGCCCCAATCCCGGTTCCAAATCCAAGAATGGCTACAGTGAATGTGAGTCAAGCGCACTAGGGAGCATGCATGTCTCAATAGTGTTGCAGTCGGAGATAGGAGGTGACCTTTCTGATATCTTCGATCAGTTAAGGATTCGGAGTACCACCCACCTCCGAAATATGGCAACCTTGAATGAAGCTCGTCCTGACTGAGTCAGATCGTAGTGTCAGATTGGAACAGGGGAAGCTACTGTATTATGTTTCCTTTCTTATAGTCACATTCGAGTATGGCAGGGCCATCAAGGTTGAAATGGAGCGTGAGAGTAGAGAGGTACGAGAGAATCAGTTCAGAGAATACGAGAGTGTGAATGGCATCGAGCTAAGAATCACCCAAGTCGATCAGTAATGCAAGAGGCGGACGAAGCTGCCAAAAGGTCCCTCTTGTACCAGCCAGCAAATATATAAACGCCAAAATTGACGCAGCGAGGAACGACAGCCCCATAGGGTCTGTAATCACTTTGTCACAAGAGTTGATTTCAACTGGCCGGGTCTGAAGCAAACGCGGGGCTCCCCTGTGCGATGGCTAGTGCGTTTATGGAAAGTGAGTTTTTCTCTGTTCCTGGAGTTGACAATATTAGAGTCTGAGATGATTGCTACCTTGCCGATCAAGCCTGTTCACACAATTTGACCACTCACATCACAACATGCTTAGGTGTTACGGCTACGCCAACGCATTTTTGGTCTGCGGGAGAAGCATAGCATACTAGCAGTACAGAGTTGACGCGGGCAACGCTTTACCATACGTAAGCGCACTTCTATAATTCAGCCTCGTTACCTTGTTATCAGATAATCTCCATGGCCTCATTCGAGTCTCATCGCGATGACCTGTCCTATACACTTTCTATTATTTACGCTACAGAGACAGGGAACGCGCAAGATTACGCCGGGAGAATTGCACATTACTGCCGGAGGGCACATTTTAGATGTCGCGTCTTCGACGTGGATAAATATCCAGTTGTATGTGACCAGACTCACCTACCGTGCAACGATCGGTCGCTGACCCTTACCAGTCTGAAATAGTGTCTGAGAGAATTGCTATCTTCGTCGTCGCTACCTCCGGTACTGGAAAAGAGCCACGGACAATGACGCCGCTTTGGAAGAGCCTCCTACGTTCGGACCTACCTCCCGATATCTTCGAAGACCTTCACTACGCTGTCTTTGGCTTGGGGGACTCTTCTTATGAGAAGTTCTGCTGGCCAGCAAAAAAGCTGACCAGACGTCTCGAGCAACTCGGCGCGAGGTCTATCTGTCCTCGTGCTGAAGGCGATACCCAACACATACTTGGGTACGCGATTCCTCTACAGCTGTTTAACCACCTCTTTGAACCATTGCTTAGAACAGACGGCGCGTTCGACCCCTGGGTCTCAACCCTAGTACATAGCCTCTTGAATATACTGCCACTACCTCCACACATTTCGCCGTTACCGGCCGAAGGTCTCCCGACGCTTCGTGTAACTATTCTCCCAGCTACGAGAGAGGACCTTCAGAATGAGCGCGATCCGTTGATGGGTGATGACAGATATCACACGTTCGAACTCACCGCAAACGAGCGTATCACTGCGGATGACTGGTATCAAGAGGTTCGGCATTTGGTATTCCGATGTAGAGATGACCTCGCGTACGTCTTTCTTTGGAGGTTTCGAGGAGGCTGAATGGGATTGGTGCAGCTATGACCCAGGCGATGTTGCCGTGGTCCATCCAAAAGCGTCTCCTATGGACGTAGACTCCTTTCTTACAACCATGAACTGGTCCAATGTTGCTGATGAGGCGATGCGGATTCAGCACGTGTTTGAAGGTTCGTCCACTTCTATCAACGAAGCCGTCTCCACTCGTCAACCGTCGTAGATCAAAGTCTTCCGGACCATCTTCCGCGAGTTTCAACGCTTCGCTCCCTTTTCACATCACATCTCGACATCAGCGCTGTCCCAAAGCGGTCCTTCTTCCGGCTTTTGAAAAACTTCGCCGGCGACGAACGCGAACGCGAGAAGCTGGAGGAGTTGTCCTCACCAGAGGGCGCGGTAAAATTTCCCCATCTATTCTTCGAGACTCGAGACTCACATTCGCACAGGAGGAGCTGTACGAGTATGCAACCAAGGTCCGTCGCACGATCCGGGAAGTGGTCGCCGAGTTCCGCTCTGTGCGCGTCCCGCGCGACTACATCTTCGACGTCTTCCCTCCTCTGCGCCCACGCGAGTTCTCCATCGCGAGCTCTGCGTTGGCCCACCCACATGAAGTTCATTTGTGTGTCGCGATCATCGACTACAAGACCAAGCTCAAAGCGCGCAGGCGTGGTGTTGGAACATCCTTCCTCGCCTCACTCCCCATCGGTAAGTCGTTCTTCCCTGTCTGCCGTTCGTCCCCTCCTGCTCTGCTCAACGCATAGCTACCCTTCGTCTAGGCGCGACGCTGAGGATAGGCATCACGGGAGGACTGCTCGCACTGCCCCCAAATCCGACCACCCCAGTCATTTGCGTGGGCCCGGGTACGGGCGTGGCACCTGCCCGTGCGGTGCTAGAAGCTCGCGTGCATAAGGGCGCGGAGGACAACACTCTGTATTTCGGGCACCGCGCTTCGGGAAAGGACGCACATTACTCGCATGAGTGGACTACGCTTGCGGAGTCGGGGAGGCTCACGTATCGTGTGACTGCGTCGCGGGACGGTCCTGAGGGTACACGAAGAGTTTACGTCCAAGACCTCATACGGCGGGATGCGAAGCGCGTCTGGGACCTTGTCCACGATAAGGGCGCATGGGTATATATTTCTGGGTGCGCTTCACCACCCCTTGCTTTGTATACTTGCTTTGTACTGACATCTCATAGGTCGTCAAATAAAATGCCTGCAGGTGTGCGTACCGCGTTGGTAGAGATCGCTCGGGAGGAAGGCAAGATGGGAGAGGAAGAGGCGCATACCTACATTGCGCGAATGGAGAAGGAAGAGAGGCTGTTCGAAGAGTGTTGGAGTTGAAAAGAGATGACTTCGGGAGTCTTGCAGGTGGTCGGCCGGACTCCGACGTCTGGGTATTGTGTGTAAGGCACCGCCAGCGAACCGCCCACGGAGCCACCTCTATTTTTTATTATAACAAATGTATATCCTGGTCAGTGCATGACATACAAGACCAGACACGATAGTATCAGACCGCAGTTTGAAACGTGGATGTGAAAATAGGTAGGGGTGTGAGTAAACAGGAGGAAGGGCGCCCTTTGGGACCTACTGCGTATGAAGACGGAACAAGTTAGAATAGAACATTACGCCCTAGTAGAAGGATATTCCGTGACACATCGGTTTGTGCTGCCGTGGGGACAACAGCCTCCAATTCGATCCGTTTCAGAATTAGGCTCAGCGGTTGCTCCTTACGATGAGTGGCCCTACTGCAGCAGCCTGAATAACTCACAGTATTAATCACTTCGTCCCGAGCCGCCGACAACTGAGCCGTCAAGCCAAAGGTGACTCCGGAAGCGTACAGTATATCCCGATGCATGAGCAAGTAACGCTCAATAAGTACTAGATTAGGTTAACAGAGGATGCTGGTCTCTACAGTCACAGAGCACGAGCCCGTCTCTCGATCTCTAGTAATAGTCAGCAAATCCCTGGAGCTTTTCTGCAATATGATATGGGAATCGGAAGGCAGCCAGTCGAGGCCCGAAGGTTTGCACAATGCGCACAATTGCCTCTTTCGTCGCTAATCCCGGCACATGAGCGACAAATAAGCTTCACAGGTTCAAGGAGGCAACATACCATCAGCGGGGAGGCTGTACACATCGAAAGCACGAGCTGCTTCTTCTGCATCATCGGGTACCGCGATCTCCTTCTGCGCTTCCTCAAGTGCAGTGAGGAAGAGGAGGAGTGCCTCGAGAATGCGGGGGATATCGCGCTGCACGACACCATAGCGGTCCTCCGTCAGCGACGCACATACTAGTCTTGAGAGCACTAAGATATGTCAGCATGCCTCTCACGAATAATACAAAGTCTAGAATCCTGACCTTCGACGATGAGGGCATCAGTCGCGCGATTTGGCACAGCACAATTAGCGAGGCGACTCGCACGGGGGTGTGACCACCATTGCACGACCTCCTTGGCGACTGCCTGTACCTTTGGGGGAATGAAACCACTCGGCGCCAGGACCTTCCCAAGCAATGCCGGGCGAGCGGCTTTTACTGTCGCGATGGTGTTTTGCATTGCCACCACGGGAGGAGTGGGCGTGGTCGATTTGAAGAGGTCTGGCAGGTGGGCTACTGTTGAATCGAGGGAGTGGGTAAGTGCCTGCGTCACCGCTCCATCTGCAGCCAACGATGTGACGACGGATTGTAATGGTGAACTCGCTGTAGTCTTCAAGACTGGTTTCCGAATGAACGGAGTAGCGGGCGCTACAGGTCCCGCGGGCTTTGGCTTCGGGGTTCGGGCAGCTAGACGCTGATCAGCTTGTGAGAGAGGGCATACAAAGGACAAATGAACCTGGTGGGGGCGGGGGCGCCCCGCGACGAAGGAGTAGCTGGTAGTCCTTCCCTAGAGTAAGCAGGGCGGTACGGACTAGCGTAGCCCACAGTGTCGGGGTGTGCTTTTGGTCACCGAAGACATTAATTCGGCGAGTGCTTGCGGCGTTAGTATCATCCTCTGCGTGTTTGCAAAGTTCGAAATAGCTCAAGTGCACGTAGAATGGGTCGGGACTTGTGATGCCCGAGATGAGTGTCAGCATAGGATCCGCAGTCTGAAAGGCCACGGCTAAGGACTAGAACAGAGACCCGACCTCAGAAGTGATCGCGCCTTGCAGAGAAGCGCGCTTACCTCTCGAACCTCGTCGTCGAATAAACTTTCCGTAAACTCCCATCCTCCAATCGTGGTAAGGCAAAGGAGGAAGGCATGTCGAATAAGCGCACGATTCCACCAGAGGTGTGCCAAGTTCCACCGTTCACGGAGGAAGTGAGCCAAAAATGGTCGAAATAGACGAGACACTAATGGAATCTGGAGTAGTATGGGGAGTGCGATTGAACGCGCGAGCCCGAAAGCGATTGTGTATGCTGTGAACGTGGCAACTGTGAACACCCCAGTGGTGATGCCGACTCTAAGGAGTCGACGAAAGAAACCCATCATCGTGTCCGTCTTGGAAACCTGCCGGAAATCAGCGTGGTCTTCGTAAAGGCATTTGAACGGTAACATACTGGGTCTCGCGTCCAACGAACGACCGCACGGTCTAGCAAGATACTCCGGAAGTGAAAGGCTGCGGCCAAAGAAACTTGTGACATGAACAAGAATAGAAAACGCCCATTTAGATAATAGGGGTGTCTCCTGTATAATTGGATGTGAGTCCGAGAAAGAACCCTAGGACGAGGAAAGAGCACTTTGATTTTGCGAAGATCCAGAGATCACTACCACCCGAGGCACTTTCGAGAATGCAGACTACGATATTGAGTGCCGAAACGCATATGCCTGCAGTTATGTACACCGACAGTGCACGAAGGGTGCTGGGATCAGAGAAGGCGACTTTGACACGCTGTGAGGGGGAGGAGGAGGGTGCGGAGACAGCTACAGAACGTAAGATGAGGACCAAGAAAGCGAGGTTCGCGTACTCACCAGTTAGGCGTGACTTGCGAAGGACGATAATCGGCAATACGCCCAAAGCCCACACAAGAAAAGTCACGAGGAGTGTCGTCGGAAGAAAGGGCATGACAAGTAATTTTGAAAGGGTGAGGGTGGACACACCACCGGCATGCCATGTCACCCAAAAAGTGGTCGAAGCCCATACAGTGAGGGACGACTGTGGAAGGATGTGATATAGCAGGCGGCGTCGGAGGACAGCGCGCGCGAGAGGTTCGTAGGTTTGTGATGCAGGGGGGACCGATGGGGAAGCACGAGCGGATAATGTGGATGTTATGGCGCGTACGGGTTGTGGAAATCGCGTTGGAGACGTCGCTGTGTTCCTGGTCGACATTGTCAGTGCAGTCAGCGTCGTCGAGGCGTCGAGCTCAGGCGAACGCGACATTTCTTTACTTATTTAATTATTTATGCAGCATGTAACTATTGTCTGACATATAAAATATGCAATCGCCACAGCCATGTTCATTCTCCTCATAAATTTTCAGAATTATATTCTGGCCTTGTCCACACAGGGGATGCTGTACTTTGTTACCCGTACACACACAGCAGGCAAGGCAGATGGGCCCAAAAATTCCACTAAAAGAAGCCAGAAACAAGGTGCATGCGTGGAAACTGATGTAAACCGCACCTTTCTGGTGCCTCGATGGCGAGTAGACCGTGACTCACAGAGTTGAGTTATTTTCGCCACCGGCTTTTTGCTCTCAATTCGGAAGCGGTGCTGCTTCTTTGCACAGATACGTGACGCGTGACAATAGAATACTCGGTTCTCAGAAGCGAGCAAGAACAAGAGCAGGCAAGGAGACAATAGACGCTTTTGTTCCTCGTAAGTTCTGTCATCCGCCGCTCATCCGAGACTGAACAATGAGTATGTTGAGGTAATGCAAAGCAACACATGGCAACCGCATGCCAATCTGTGTCGCATCACTGCTCAGCGCCTCGGGTTCAACGCCACGATGTTGGCACAACGGCTCTTATATCCTTAACCACCTCTTAACCATTCTTATACTCTTCATATTTGGGGTTGACCCTACGCCCAATCCCCTGTTTAATATCCTCCCCCTTTCACCGCCCTTAGTCCATTTCTTATCCACCCTTATTTCCCTTTCCCTGCACCCTCGTCTCTCCATAACGTTTCCTTCGAACATGTCTTCCACGTCCTCTGTCACCGCTCCGCCTCCCCCGACCACCCACAAGCTCGATTCGGTTCAGCGGATACGTGTCATGCGCTCTTCACGGAAGCTTGGCGCCGTCCTGGGGGCGACGCCCTTTCTCATCGAGTCAAACGGATGTTCCATTTCCGCCACGCTTCACCGCGCACCTTCTCAGCACGAAAACGAACACGGCCGCGTCCCATCACCAACGCAGATAAAGCGTCATCGTCGCCAAGGCTCCATCTTCGAGGAGCCGCTAATTCACTCCGAGATCTCGCCGTTTGCGTCGCACTCTTGCGACCCCAGATCGTCCAAGGAATCTCTCTTAACTATGGCTGGGTCGTCGATGTATGAGGTGTCAATGCCGTTGGTCCCTGCAGCGAAGTCCCGACGCTCCGGCGACGCGCCCAGTCCCCTCGTTCTCTGCATAAACTCCGTTCCATTGTCACCCCCTGATAGCCACTCCACTCCCCTCTCGCCACTCTCCGCGAACACGGAGGTACCTCCGACGCCTACCACGCCTATCGAGCCCAGCCGCGCAGAGGTTCGCAGGCGCAAGATGGCACGGGTAGTGCGAACATTAGGCGAGAACGTCCCAGCCGAGTTGGTGTTCCAGTCCTCGGATACGGACAAGCCCGAAAACAGCCCCATGCAGACCAAGACCAAGAAGCTTGTCAGCTCGCGATCGATGTCACGCTCGCAATCGACGAAGAGCCACCGCAGGCGCAGCGCCTCATTAGGCTCGAATTCGCAATGGCAACGGCTTTTGGACCTCCCGGCGCCCGTTTTTTCTTCTGGCGCCCGCGCACCAGAGGATCAGCGGTGGGTCGGTGCGTGGAATCGTCGTAACATCACCCAAGTGCAACGTGAACTCCGCGCCCTCCGACGTCGCTGATCCGATTCACGCTCCAACATCCACTCTACGGGTGGCTGACCTCGCCCTTTGGACACGACATTGGCCTCGTGCCGCTGGTCCGGCATTTTCATAACGTTATATGTGCTTTGTATTGCTATCCATGTGTTTGTGCTTCTATCATCATCCCCATATTGTACCCACCAATATTGAATCACGATGCTGACGCTACCCGTCCCCCTCTTTACTCTAGCTAACCAAATAATAACGATCCAACCATCTTTTGTATGAGTTATTAATAACTTACGCTCTTTTCGTCGTCTAAATTAGTAGCCAGCGAAATATGTCAAATCATGATTATGTTCATGTTCACATGCTCATTCGGGATTGCATCCTTTCGGGAACTTTAGACCCACTCCAGTGTTTCGGTGCCATTGCTTCCTAGAGCGCCGCGGGGACGAGGCGATGTATGGTTACATACAAACACCTTCGCGCCAAACGTTTCACTCCCTCGTTTAGACGATCAGCTTGGTCGTGGCAACGCCACTGCTGAAAGCGAGATGAAGGCGATGACTGGACTGGTATTCTTCGTTGATGGTTGCACTGTACAGGTGAATCCACCCAACCAGTTTCCTTTTGCGGTGTTGTTCTAGTTGTGGCGATACGGTACAGGCGCGAACAGCCCACCATCTCCGCCACTGGCATCTCACGCCTTTGCCTTTCACGATCCTGGCAACGGCGAATCGCGTTCGTTCCAGTACTGTAACAATAGCACTGCATGTCATCATGTCACTGTCATGCTTGTGATGTATAGATTACGCCACACGTGCATCCTGTGAATGGCTGGAATGGTGAGTTTTGTGCCGATCCTAGTATCATCAAGCGCCCACTCGCAGCTTCGGGCAGAAATTTCGGGACGCTCGGCGGTACAGTAGGAACCAGTAGTACGCGGATAAATGTGTGGGGACTCGTCCGAGTGCCAGTGGCTGCTGGAGCTTGTCACAACTCTGATACCATTCCCTGAATGATGTAAAGTCAGCAAATCGAAATAGTTTTTAGGTGCTCACTGTTACAACACCGTGCGTCCAAGCGAGACCATGTATTCTCGCATTATGCTAGCATCATGGCAAGGTGTTACAAAGTTCCTCGGTCATCAACTCTGCCTATGCGTAGGCAATTGTGATCGGATCGGAGTCGCAGCAAATATAGGACACCTGCAAACTTAGAAGCAACAAGGCAAACTTAAAACCAAAAACACAACACGCATCGTGTCGTCCGCACATCATATATTCTGGTCAACGTTGTAAATATAAAACAGATGGAACCATTCCTTTACTGAGAATGATGATAGGAATGGATGACAGGATGTCCGAGACAACCGACCCGACTGCCCCTCGATGTGCTGGCGGTTGCCAACCGAGAAGTAGACATAGGGTACTGAGACGTCCGTATTGATCTTGGCATGGCATGACACTCGAACAGCCGCGTATGGATACGGCCATGAGCAACACTGGGGAAAAAACGAGCCAAGCCGCCGCACAAAGAAAAGCGGTCCAACAAGCAAAAGTTTGATTTATGCTCGAAGCGTGGGAAATATTGACCATATTCTATCTAGACTGTAAGTTCAAAATTCAATGGGTCCAGTATACAAACTACTATTGGGAATAAAATAAGTCGCTGTAAGGCAAATGACTGGAACATAGCGTGACAAGACGAGATTGGTAAAGGAAAGGACAGGGCTCAATTGGCAACGGGTATCCAGGCGAGGCGAATATAAGCAAGAATGGGATGGGGCATGAAATTTAAAGTCTCTATCTCACAACCTCAGCGACGTCGGTACACTCCCCGATAGACACTAGAGTCTGTGCCCCGGAACAGCCCAGAAGAGTAGTGTAAGCGCTGTCACTCCAACAGCTACAAGAATCGAAACCCAAATAGAGCGACCAATCAGTAGTTTTCGAACATAGGGTTCGCGGATGCGCAGGGTGCGGAATGGAGTAGTTTCGCTCTGCCCAAGGAATACGAGGATAGGATCGAGTTCGTACTGATGCGAAATGAGGAAGAGCAGTGCGAAGGTAAAGGGGATGAACAGCTTGAGACAATAATCAGTAAACCTTGAAACGAAAAACAACACTTATTAGGGAGATACGCACATAAAACCGCACGGACTTGGGCTTGACATCCAGGAACACCAACGCGAATGCGGTCGCGAGACCAACCCACAGCGAAATAAGGCCGGCGACGAGACGTACGAGCGCGCTCATTGGGGTAAGATTCCCGAATGCCTTGGAGCGTAAGAAGCGCGGGAATGCGTCTTGCTCCATAGCGCGGAAGCAGTAGTCCTTCTGGGCGTGGAACATGTCGGGGACTTGTGCAATCGCGGCTTGATCCGCAGCGCTACCGGTTGCATTGCTCAGAGGGAATGAGTGTAGACGCAGGGCGGGCGGGAGATAGATCTCATGGCTCTCACCACCTCCAGGAGAAGTGCCCGCGGGTGAGAGATATCGCAGAAAGATGCGTTCGGCACTCTCAACCAAATTTGCACGGCTGATGGGCGAGCTGCGCGGAATGATCGTCGGGGCGCGAGATGTACGCCGGGAAAAGAATGTCGGGGTGCGTTTTCCGAGAGAGAACGGAGTAGAGGGACGAGGCTGTGCGGGTGTCGCAGAGCTGAGCGCGTGCTCGAGGTCCGTCCCAACCGCAGTCGCGGGAGAGGCAACCAAACGTGGATCTGGAGTGGTCGAACGTTCGGTCGTGCCTCGTTTTTCCTGCATCTCTGCGGCCATCTCTGCCGTGCTTGCGGTACTGCGTTTTGCGCCGGGTTGACCGCCGACGACGGTGCCGTACGTGGACCCGCGCCGCCGTGCATATTCCCAGTACTCGGGCCAATCCTCACGAATAGTGCGCCCTGACTTGCGTACGTCCTTGAAGTAAGCCCGACAGAGATTCTCGTGCTGCTGAACATCTAGCCAGAAGTCGAGAATATCTTCGGCACCCTCGCGCTGGAGGAACAAACTACGATGGTGCAGGATAATGGAAGAGTGGGGTGAAGGTAAAACGAAGCATATAGGGGTGGGGTGAGAATATATGCAAGTCAGTGGTGGGATAAAAAATAAGGAGAGCTCGGACGGACTAAAACATGAACAGATCAACCGGGGGACGCGTTCTACGAGAGAGGACTTCTGTAAAGGACGGCAATCTTGAGTGGCGAGATTGAGTCCATTCGTCAAGCTGCTGCTGTTCGTCTTCCATGACCTATCTTGCCCTTGGTCGTGGTCGAAGAGATGTCTTGTCCGCCTTCTCGTTCAAGCCAAGTCCCAGCCGTCGTTGCCAACGTGAATGCGGCGTGGAACGTGCTGACATAATCCATTCAATTCTTAGGCTGGGCAGCCGCGGCGCACCATTTCATCAGTTGGGTCTCTTGGGAAATGTCCTCGGCCCATGCAAAATATACAGTAATATCACTAGATAAGCAGTATCGTATCAATTGCGCGGAAGTTGCGATCGAAAATGTGAACACGGTGAACGCGACAACCCGCGGTTGCCACGCCAAGCCCGATGCAACGTTGACGCCGCCACCACTTCTCCAACCTGTGACCATGTCATTCACCAGAGCATTCTCACCAGCCCTGCGCGAGGTCCGCATTCTCTTTTCACAAACAGGTGATGCGTCTCAAGGCGTCAGGTAAGCTCATCACCGACGCAAGTTCGATTCGAGGTTTCGGACTATTTCTGCAGGCAATTCGTTGTGTCCACCTATCCTACCTTGAAACAACATAACCCGGATCTACCCATACTCATACGAGAAGCCCAAGGAACGCCTGCGCGTGCTTTTGCTCGGTTCGGTCCGTTGTCTATATTTTCCGGGCGGGTATTGTGGTTCTGACGCATCAGCAGAGCGAGGTATCGAACGAAACGTTGTACTTGATGGGCTGTCCTCCAAAGATGTAGCCACGAAGATTTCCGAGCTGTTGGGATGAATGCACTTATTAAAGAGTTCATCTGATTTCATTACTCTCGGATTCTACACATCGCCCAACAGACATTCTTTCATCTCGTGAAACATCGTTGACTATTGGCGATACAAAGATTTCATAAAGGGAAACGAACGACCCATGATCTAGTTGGAATACAATTAACCATCAATGACCCTTCTCTATATACAACACGTCTCCGTTCTCAAGTTTCGCTGTAACACTGCCATCCTGTGCCACCGTCAACACCGCTCGACAACTTGGGGTAGAGAGCACACACACCTGGTTTCCGAAATATGCCGCCTTGACAACATTGCAGAAGAGGCCAACTTCAACAACCCCAGTAAGTAGCTTGATGCTTGTGAGAAGCTGTCAATATGTCAATAAGGTACCTCAACGGGGTAGCACAAGGAGAACCTCGTGAGGCCTTTTCATAAAATCCTCGGGAAATGGCGCATCAATGACAAAATTACTATTGTCGGTCACGACTGGACCGGCTTTTGCGTGCCCCATGCGCAAAATGGATTTCGGCGAACCAAGCTTCGTGCGCAGGCTTCGCAGGACGGAGGTATGTGCAAACGGGGAGACTTCAATAGGTACACCAGCACCGAACTAGGACGCCGTGAGTAAACTTTCGGGGTATGGAGTCAAGCAGCCCACATTGGTCCCTAAGACGGCTGAGTTTTTTCTGTAGTCGGCGACGACGATGAACCTGCAGAGTGTTCATGTTGGTTTTTCAAGACAAGGCAAACATGCGTACGTCTTGGCCGCCTCGGCGAGCACCTTTTCGCGCAGCTGGCAGGCCCCACCGCCCTTGATACAGTTCAGGTCCGAGTCAACTCTGCAAAAGTTCCAATTTGATTCCGTGCACACGGAACGTGGTATTGCCACTCACTCATCCGCACCGTCGATGGTGACATCGAGTACGGAATATTGTGTGATATCGCCGAGGCGCAAGCCAGCATGCGTGATAAGCTCTTGCGACTGGAATCCAGTCGGAATGAACACCCGGTCTTTGTTACGCTCCTCTCCCTGTTGTAGAATGCGCTCTACGACGTACGGTACGGTGGAGCCTGCGGGCGCCGATGAGAGGCTATGGCCGCACGAATGAAGTCCTCGTACCAGAACCAATTCCAATGATCTGTGGTGATTTGTTCAGGGTTCATCACGCACTATTGATGCGCCCTAATGGTATGACCGACCTTATCTTCTAGCAGGATGTGCCTGTCCACCGCGGTGTACGCTGCGAGTCTTTTGGATGCTTCAACAGTGCTGAGCGGAGTTGCTGTCCACGCCCGATAGATAAAAGTCAGACTCGCGGATGTCAAGCACAAGGCATTCAGTACCAGCTGCCGCGGCCAAAGGAAGGCTGCACATAACGCGTAAGTACAGTGCTGGTGTGCGTGGGACGAGCAGCGACGCACGTAGACATGAATAATCGACAGAAAGTGGGACTTAGAGGAGAACGGAGTAGAACTGTAGTCGGCGTTATAGGATGATTCCTTAAGAACGAACAGGAGCGCATCAAAGATCCGAAATGCTCGGCGACTCCGGAGTCTGATGGTGTTCTCTCCGCATCCTGAGCTCAGCAGTTACAGTAGAACCAACGACCCGCGTCTGACCTATTGGTCCCCGCACGCGTCTCCCCACCAGCAAGCCAGCAATGCGCGCGATCAGAGGTGGGCCAATGTGTCAATTCGTCTGGTTCATGTTTACCTATCGTACCAGGTGTCCTTATTACATGGTATGGTTTACTGATATTGGCGTATCAAAACCAGTCTCAGTTCTCCTTTCTCTCAGTGACTCCGCCGTGAAGCAGATACTACTCACGTTGGACGAGCGGCCGGGCCAGTCGTTCATAATAGAAGACTTGGACGAGTTCCACGTTCTGATTCGTGCGGACGAAGAACAACGTGTGCGACGCGAACTCGAAGCTGAGGTACGCCCCCATCCTGATGTAGTCTCCTTCCTCATTTCTGAGCCACGCACAGTTGGAGAAGAATACATATAGCATGGAGCCCTAGTCCTGACCCACGTAGCGGATGTCACGAAGGACAACCATCTTTTCCACCTTCCAACTCACGCATCCCGTCATTGTCATTAACTCGTGCGTGGGCGCATCATATCGGAGTGGTACCCAAGGAATGAAGGTGCCAATGCACGATCGTCATCAGACTATGTGTAGCGCGCAAAGTATATAATGGCAACAGGGCGATCACGGTGCTCATAGGGCCTCGTCCTCCTTTGAAAACAACCAGGACTAAATTTGGTAGGAGGGAAATATATGAAATACTTTTCTCTCGGGGCTCAGAGACTTATTGAGAAGCATCGCTGTCACCAACTTAGTGGATCCGCTCATCGATCACCGCATCCTAAGCCACTAGGGCGGTGTCATCATGTCGTCCTCTGATCTAACCCCACCGGAGGCCAAAGCTATCCTCGCGGCGCATGTTCCTCAGCCACCTAACGAGCTACCAGTGGTTACCCCCGTCCCATCGACCGATGCAGATCCTGCAGCTAGAGCAAGTTTCCATTCGTACCTTGTTCACGTTTCCACACCCGCAGCGTCATACTTCGTTACACTTCAAATTTTCGAATCATTAGAAGATACCGCCTCTCCATTCTCAGTGCCAAGTAGCCTTCAAGCTCAGTACAACCTTCTGTGTTCGCTTCATACACACATTTCTTCAGAGCCGCCTCTGATCCCTCTCCCGTTCCCCGTGCCTGTTGCCCTGAACACTGATGTCCCTCGCCCTTACATTCTCGCACGTCTTCCGATGCCACTCACGCCATCCGCCCCATTAAGACAACTCGCAACAGTCCGCGATTCTCTCCCACCGAAGGGAGCAGCCTCCCTCGATCTACGTCTTGGCGTAGCGCTCCGCACGCTGCACAACCTGCAGAGCGAATGGTGCGGACCACCGACGCTCGAGAAGGAAGGGCTGTACAGCTGGGAGGAAGCGTTTGCCCTGCTCATCGAAGAAGTTCTGAGTGCCGCCGAGTCGGCCGGCTTCGTTTCGGCGGCCGATCTCATTACGTTGAGGAGCTGTCTTGCGCGAGCGATCGGTGCATTTCTGTTCGATGATGTTGAAGTGCCCTCACTCGTCGCTCTCACGACCGGCGCGGAATCGGTTTTCATCACAGACACGGATGGGGAGCCCCAGCTGGCGCTACTTCTCCCGTCCCTTGCGCACATACTGTATGGGGACCCGCTCCTCGAGCGCGCTTTCTCACCCTCGGAGGCGCCGTCGAGAGCCCTCCTTGAAGGTTATGGGGTCCCACCACCCATAGTCTTCGCACGCCAACGGACGAAGCGCATGTGGTACGACTTGTATCTGGGTTTAGTGGTACTGTTGGGCGCAAGAAGGGTTAGTGAGGAACAAAACACGGATTGGGCGGCACAGCTGGTAGAGCAGAGCAAGGTATCACTCAAGGATGCTCCTTGCTACTGAGACGTTGCCATATTGTAACTCCGTAATCTTGCGAGGGAAGGGGTATGGCACAAGTGACCGTTTGTCGAGTCTGTTTCTTTGCCCATGAGAAGAATTAATATACAAAGGGTTCGGAGGTCATCCATCCACCATCCGCACATCTTCGTCAGAATTAAGAAGACCTGGCCCAAGTACATTTTCGAGCTCCTCCTCTTCTTCGCTCGTATTCCCACTCGCGGGACTACTGGGACCTTCCAGAACCGCGGGGGCCGTCTCTGCGGTGGGAATGTCCAAGTCACCATCGTCACTCCATACCTCGTCAGGGTCAACGGCAACGCGCACGCGGCAGTCGTACTTCTCGCGTAGCATCGCTACAGCCCTCTGGGCCCTTTCTGCGCGGGCGTCGTGAGCGACGACCACCTCGGAGATGGCATCGAGTACCACGTGTGGTGGGACATCCTCCGACAGACCAAGTGCGGTGCCGAGTCGCCTTACGGTAGCAGACTCTGCGCGAAGGACGTCTGTTGTCTGTTGATTGCGCAAGAGTGGGATGAGCGAGCTATCGAGCGACGAATCGGGCAGCGGGGCGCGGGGGTGCAGTGCCATACTGGCGAGTGCACTGGACGCGAGAGCGCGAGAGAGGTTGTGCGCGTGGGCCATTACGACGCTATATTTTGCCAGCAAGTCCGGCCATGGGGGCGGTGGATGGAATGCCTCGAGTTGCCATGCGAGTGTTTGGATCGAGTCGATGAGCTGGGACACTCTGAACTTGATTGATTCGAGTGATGCAGCATCGGGAGGTGGCCCACCCAGGTTTGCTGGAAGAATCGGTGCTGATGAGGTCGAAGCTGGCTGCTGTGCTGAGCTAGGCGTCGTCATGATAATCGGCGGATGGGCCGGACGATACCGATTGCGCAGTAGAATTCACGTGGTAAGTGTGCTCGTCCGTCTTCTCACACCTCTTATTTCATTCCTGGCCGAGGCCCAAGATACGCACGCGCGCACACACTGGTTATGGCATCAACTAGCCAAGCTCAGGAAAAGCGGCCCGTCACCGTAGACGATGATTCCGACGTTGATGACCTCGATGGTGCGGAAATCCAACGTCTGCAGTGCTAAACTCCGCGGATGATCCCACACACGGCGCGCATTCCTCTTTCCGATAGATGTACTAGATGCCTTTGGAAAACGGCCCCCCGTCAAACCCGCAGCCCAGACGACGACAAGTTCGAAACCATCAACACCTTCGACCGCCCCACCCGTACCCCCACCTGCCGCGTCCGCCGGGCCATCGAAACCTTCGGAGGAAGACTTCGCGGAGGTATTCGAACGCGAGATGGCGGCCATGCTACGCGACTTGGTTGCATCTCAGGACCCATCAAGTTCTGCTGATGCCGCCGCCGAAAGCACAGCTCCGCCGGCAGACAATTCTGAGCGCGATCGGGTCGTTCGTGAAGCCTGGGAGAAAATGCTTGAAAAGAGCATGGACGACGCGTTTTCCGGTCAGGACGGTGATCAGGGCGCGACTAATGAGTCCGAAGATGACTTCCAGAAGAACGTCAAGGAAGCCATGGAACGACTGCGCAGGAGTGATACGGATCTACAGGTACGGTTTAAATGACCCATATTCTTTGCCGACGCCCGACATCACTATCTAATAGGCAGATGCGTCGGCACCCCCGGAAGATGAATTGTCGGCCATTCTGGGCTCGCTCGGAGATCTCGGAGACGATGATTCGATTCAGAATCTCCTTGAGGGTATGATGGGTCAATTAATGGGCAAAGATGTATTGTACGAGCCGTTGAAGGAACTCAACGACAAGGTCGATATCTTTACACTCACACCTTTTCCCGTTAACAGTTCGATCGCTAGTTCCCGTCCTATCTCTCTTCTAATGCCGACAAGCTGTCACCCTCGGAACTGACGCGGTATCGGGCGCAACATACGTGTGCCTCCAAGATCGTTGCCATATTCGAGGACTCTAAATACAAAGACGATGATCCTAAGATAGCGGCCGATATTGTTACACTCATGACCGAGGTCTATTCACTCTGCTCTGCCGCCACGCAAGCCGCAAAGCTAACACATCTCACTCACAGATGCAAGAGCACGGGGCTCCCCCGGCGGAGATTATGGGTGAGCTGCCGCCTGGACTCGAGGTGGGACCCGATGGTACTCCGAACCTGCCGGAGGGCTGTGTAGTTGTTTGAGGTATAGGGAGTACGTGGATGCCAACGACCGCCGATGCTCCTAGCTTGTGCGCGAAACGTGCGTATTGTATTGTTTACGATGTACATTTCATATTATCTCTAGATGACCAAAATTCAGTCAATTCGTAATGTGTCGGACGCATCTAGCCCACGGGGACGACCCCGTCTGTTAAACTCCCCGAGTCAGCTCACTTTGGAAACAAGGCTTTCCCCCTATGCGTGAGTGGGCATCACCGGAAGGATCAACCGACGTCCGACCCCAGCGGCCGCTGCATGACAGAAAGAAGAAAAAATGGGGGAACATTCGTCTTCGTGTGAACACACGCTGCATGGACACTGGCCTACGTAAACGGAATGCTCCGTGCGTCGCCCTAAGAACAAGATATACGACCACACATCACCGGAAGAAACTGACCGATCAAGGAACCATGGCTTTGGAGGAGTCGCGTGTCCCATGCTCAGTTCTCGATCGCTACATATCACATGAATTACTTTGCCACGCGAGTCGTTGGACAGAGAAACACAAACGTGAAGGAAAGGGAACGTCTGGACGAACTCATGACCCTGCACACCCCCTGGCCCAATGACCGAAAGGAGTGCACACTAGAACCCTGATGGCGAAGCAGGTAAGGTTGTGTCGCGGGTGATGGCGCTAGTTGAACAGTTGAAGCTAGGTTAGTGGGAGTCTCAACAGACAGCAAGCATGCAGCTTTGCCACGTAAGGTTGAGTCTCGCCCCTTGCATTAGTTCACAGGGCAACCTGGGCAGCCTTATGAACGCACACCCGCCAGTATTGCACGCGTTTTCCCGAGAAAGAAGGTACGGTGTGAAAACAGAAGCCTAGTCCGGTGCGAACACTGGGAAGAATGGTGAGCTCAGGTGGGCTGAGGAGGCCGCTTCGGGAAAGCAGACACGATGGACGATGGGCGGCAGGGGAAAACCGATGAGTATTTCCTCGTGTGATGATACGCACAACGAATCAGCGATAGCGCTTCGCTAAGACAAAAATTCCTGTGTGTCCCATGATCATATATTTTGCGCACTCGGAGGAAGGACTCTAACCTTTCCGCCTAGAACGTAAATCCTCGAAGGGAACCGCCGGACGAAGATGTTCTACGTTAAACGCCCAAATTAGTCGCCCAGCTCCAAGGCGTTCGGAGAATTGCGATGGGGGGGTTCGCCACATTTAACGTGGAGTGAGAAAGAAATGGGAGCGATATCCTATCGCGGCCTTTGTACGAGCCATAGACAAGGGATTCGCCTCAGGCAGCAATCCCGCATGTGGGCCTTCCGCGTGCGCAAGAGCGCGCGTGACCAACGCGTGTCGACAACCAGAACTCTGACATTGAGGATACGGCCGAACCTAGGTGTATGAATGGACATACAGTGTACAAGAGCCAGTTTTTGTAGATCATAAATTACGCCTTCTAAATCTGGTCGAAGCAGCCGAGAAGGCGATTGCCGTATTACTGCCTCCGCTTATCTAGATTGTGAGCAGTTGTACATGTGATCTATATCACGTGGTTGACAATTTGTTCGTAATTTTTTTCCAGAATGTTCAGGACGACAGAAAAGATAAAGCGGTTTCAGATTTACAGTAGGTGGGTAGCGAGTTCATGCATCACCCCTGCACAGGCACGTCCGCATACCGCACGGTGACCAGTTCCGATCATGCGCCAGCGACATTGGGCGCAACAAGTCCTATTTGTGGCCCCAGCTCCATATTGAGTAAGTTCTCGATCGAGCGCTAACTTACTCTATTGGGGGCGTTTAGCTTCGAAGTCGAGAAGGGAAACGTATCCTTGAAGGTGGCACTGTTGCGGTCTTCGACTTCAGTAGGGGCAAAAACGAAAGCTTGGCGCGGTTGCAAAACAATTGAGTACTGTATAGCACCGCGGCAGTTCTCTCGGTTCAACTAATTTGAATACTCCCGCGTCTGAAGATGGCCCCTCGAACATACAGCCGAGATAAGGGAACCCCACCCCACTATCATCTGGGGACAGCGCGCAGAATCAAAAACCATAGATTGCTCAGATTGGAACCCACTAAAATTCATAAGATAGAGTTATAACAAACCCGAGCGCTCAATCAGGATTGTTGCGCTCGGTCGGCGAAGGATGTCTGTTGATGCATAGCCTTGTATGCGTACGACGAGGTCAAGACCTTCTACCACCTCCCCAAAGACAACGTTTTTCCCGTCACACCATGATGAAGCTGCTGTCGTGATGAAAAACTGTGATAGGCATTAGAAGCGAGATGTTGCTGCCAAACAGAGAACGAACCTGAGAAGAGTTGGTCCCGGGGCCACGATTCGCCATGGAAAGCAATCCCGGCTTGTCGTGGGGAGTGCGCAAATCCTCATCTATTGATTGACTGTCAGAGAACACGCCCCAAATTATGAGAAGCGAGACTCGCCTGCAAACGGATATCCAAATGCTGAGCGTCCGCCAGTGCCATCTCTTGTTGTGATGTCGCCTCCTTGAATCATGAACTGGGGACAGACGTGTCAACGTATCGACGACAAAAGACCGAAAGGTAACAGACGTCAGGAATAACTCTGTGGATGGCAGACCCAGCATAGCCATACCCATGTTGACCGGTTGCAAGTTCACGAAAGTTACGCGCCGTCAGAGGTGTTCGGTCGTCATACAGCCGGAAGACGATGCGGCCAACGTTTTTGCCGTCGATCGAAATTTCAAACTATGTAGAAAGGTGAGGGTGATTGTAACCGGACCCAACTCAGACCTACGTAGACGTTGCGATTTCTGGTTAGGGAGAATATCAAACAGTGTCCAGAAGAATATCCGTTGGTGGGAGCTCACCTTAGAGGCATGTCGCGCTATTGAGTGATTAGGGTAAAGTACAGCAAAGTAGCGAACAAGCTCGGTGGTGTCAAGAGAGACCGGAGTAGGAAAGGAGCCAACCGTCGTGCGAGACAGTTAAGTAGCATTTTGGGAGACCCTTCAATCGGTCGAGACACCCATTCACTGAGTCAGTTTCGGGTTTCGCCGGTGAAAAAGCGGTATGTTCCGTGGTTTAAATTGATGGTCGGCTTTTACGGAACGCTCGGCGATCAAGAACGTTACGGAAATTTCCGCGACACACATGTGCCAGACAAATCCCCCAGTTGACAGAGATGGCTTGATCACTGGCCCGGGGTCGCCTCACGGTTTCTCGTCATCGCCACACAGTGTCGGTATTTCGTCCCGAAATTCACCCCTTTGCCCCGTTGAGTGCCGTTACTGTCCCATCTCAGCATTGATCAAGGAACTGCTCATGGTCACTGGTTACCGCTGATCAGTGCAAGGGAGCAATAGAAGTCTGCCACCAAGCAAAGGCGCATCCTCCTTCCTATTCCAGTACGGTACAATGCCGAGCAGGTACGACAAATTCATTTCACCCCACCCACTCCGGTACTCCGGCACCCAACTACTCAACGTACTCAACAGCTGTGCAGATGCTAGTTCGCAAAACAAAGTCGGTCTTCCGTCAGCGACGGACTAATATCCACGACCACCCCGACCCTTTGTGCCGCGTTGTCATGACCGCGACGGGCCCTCATCCAAGCCAAGATAATCTTGCACTAGGGCGTACGAACCACTCTCGCTCAGCCCAGCGAGTCAGTTTTGATTTGTGACGTCATTGGGCTGGTTAGAAGAGACAAAAGTCTCTTGACGACTGCGCCTTCGTTGTAATCCTCCGGGTAAACATCGATGGCTTGCAGTGGGTGACGTAATACTTCTCGTCATGCGAGGGACAGCCTATCAAAACCCACACCTCAGTCTAAATTTTTTTTGATATATTGCAAGTGGTGTCTCATGTCACCGCCGTGGTGTCAGTTACATGGCGCACGAGATGATGTGATGGCGGTGTTCCGTTCCTTAAAGAAGCAACATCATTCACCTCCCTGGAGAAAACTGCTCGATACAACAAGTTCATCCAGTGTGGCTGTTGACACTATCCCCGTCATGTTTGGCATTTCAACTCCTGGTAACATTGTCCGCGACTTGGAGAGCGTAATGAAGCTCAGGACGCTATGCATGACCCACGAAACCTGGGCACGGGACCGATAAAGTGTATCGTGACCTCTCTCCAGAATACGCCGAGCGCACAACTATGTAAGCTGGGTGAAGCTTGGCCATAGACCCGCAAACAGCACATACCGTGTTCTTATTTTGACCCCTAGTTGCGGCTCGAGCGACGTATACATCGGATGTGAAAGTGTGATTCGCAGGGGTATTCTCGACTGGGCGAGTAAGAGGCCCAGTAGGTCGATGGGGTTCAACGAACGGACCTTCGGAGGGCAGATGATGGTCACTCCAACCGATGGTTGACCATCAACGTTGCATCAACCCCTGAAAGCTCGACCTCGACCGCTGGCGCCAGGTAGCCCTTGGGTCTAGACAAACCTCGGTCATGTGTTACAGTGAGATCATGCCACCGGCGGTGAACGCTCTTGGCCTGGCACGGATCCTGCGCGCATTACCGTGGTTGGAACTGAATGACGCTGGAAAATATTGTGACGGGATTTAGTTTACCCTATCACACTTGCGTTCCTAACTTACTTCGTGGAAGAGACGCCTAGTCAAATTGTGCAAGGTGGGATTGCTAATCTTTGCCCTGAACATCATGTTCTTGCCGTGGTGAGTGCAGATAAAGGTAAAGGGCTAGGCGCATAGTCCTGGCATGTGCGACGCAACCCCTGCCAGGAACAGGGAGTAATGCAACAGCTGCATCCCACCAGCATGGCGCAAGCCAAACGGCAACCTGAGCAGACGAAATTCGATTTGCAAGCAAGACATTTGATTATGTCAACAATGTTGGGTGACGCGGTGGCAAATCCACTTTATACAACCCTACTTCTGTTTGAGTCTGTCGAAGACTCTTCAGAAGACTCCTCACGTGCACTCACTGCTCTGTCCTTTCATTGGGCGAGGATGTCATCCGGAGGTCTCCTTTCATTCCACCATGCCATACTAGAGGATATACATGACCCTTCAACAAGCCAGCTTGTTCTCCTTGCACGAGGTCTTGGGTTACGCAAGATTGTCTGCACTCTCATGCAGATATATGACCAACCGATGAACCTTGTTCTCCTTGTCAACGCATCGTCCGAAGAAGAGGCTGCTATTGGGGAGGAATTAGGTATTATGGGATGTCGCAAGCCAGGGTTAAGAGCAGTGAGCTACGAGATGGGGAAGAAAGATCGGTAAGCCAGCCTTTACTCTCCTAATTTCCCTGTGTTCCTGCTCGAGTTCCGGGTGCATCTCGACGTGGTTGTCTGGGAAGTTCGAGTCATCGTTGCAGCCACAATGTCTTAAGTACCCGAGCGTCATTCCAAATGTATCACACTAACATTTTATTAAGTCAGGACCTGTATAAGAACGGTGGCCTAATATCTGTTACTTCTCGAATTCTAGTTGTGGATATGCTACAGTCTGACCTCCCAACGGAACTCGTGACTGGTTTGTTGATACTTCATGCCGAGAAGTGAGCAAATAGCATCCAACCACCCGACACGGTCCTGAGCTTTGTCGGTAGAGTGACTGCGTTATCTCTGGAAGCATTTATTGTGCGACTTTATCGCGAGAAGAACAACTCTGGTTTCCTGAAAGCGTTTTCTGACCAACCAGAACATATCACCTCCGGACTCTCTCCCTTGAAAAGTATCATGAAAGAACTGCAACTACACACGGTACTGATCTACCCTCGGTCCGTCTTGTGATCACAACTGTTTGCAGCTTTGACATTGGATGGGTTGCAGTTTCCATGAGGTCGTGAAAGAATCTCTGGAGCGCAAACGTGCTGACGTTGTTGAGTTGTACCAGCCCATGACCGAATCGATGAAAGAGATACACGGTGGGCTCGTGCAGTGTATGTCGACAACATTGGCAGAACTCAAGCGATCGAACACGATGGTTTGTAATTTTCTTGTCTTCCCTTAGGTACTCAGTTGTTTTCAGCTCGATCTGGATGACCTAAGTGTAGAAAATGCCTACTTTCGATCCTTCGATGCCATCGTCCGCCGACAGCTCGATCCTGTTTGGCACAAGGTCGGTCCTCGGACTAAGCAACTAGTCAGTGACCTCGCAACCTTAAGAAGGCTCCTCACGTACGCTCCACAACGTATTCTTTCGTCGTCATTCTCATAAGAAGAGGAAGGTATTTACTTAATTATGACCCTCTTGCATTCCACGCATATCTCGAGACTATCATTGCGTCCAATGCACAATCCGCTTCGGGATATTCGCGTCAGAACCATTCACCGTGGTTGCTCACCGATGCTGCTCATATAATTTTTGAAACCGCCAAAAAACGGTGCTATGTCCTTCGGGAATCCTCAGAAGACATCACGTCGGCACCCAAAGATGTCATAGAAATTTCTGATGACGAAGACGCATGGGAAGCGCTCGAAGAAGCTGAAGGCATCGTCCGCCCCATGCGCGGCACTACGGGTACGAAAAAAAAGTCGACGGAAGCACAGTTGAGACCTACTTGGCTCCCTAAAAACCTTGAACCTGTTCTCGAGGAATTGCCCAAATGGCATCTCCTCGCGGAAACCGTAAAGGAAATCGAAGAGGAAATTATGCGGCAGGATTCTCTCTCGACAAGTGCGTCAAAGGCCGATCCACATGCGACCACCACAGTTGATATTTCCATACAGCAATCCGTGGCAACAACGTCGTTCTCGTGATGACATCCTCCGCACAAACATCGTCGCTTTTGAGCGAGTACTTGGCGTCCATAACCCCAGATGTTCCGAGTGGACGGCAAGGACGGCGGATGTTAGAGAACAAACTTAGGTCATATTTATATTGGAAGGCCCGACTTTCGGCACGCTCAAATGAGGGCCGATCGCGGTCCTCAAACGTTGGTCAAGATCGCCATGGCGAAGGGGAACTTGATCCCGCATTGAGAAAGAAAGATCGCGATAGGGTGGAACGAGGTGTCAGCCGTCGTCGTGTCCGCGGTGGCGCACCTGCGACTGTCGGCGTGCCTTCTCAGGGCCAAGATTCAGCTCCACCTTTGCCCCGCGAGGAGAGCATTTTCGCTGAACTGTGAGTGACTTTTTGGAGTCATATTGGACTCCGCTGTTGACGCCTCTCAGCCTTGAGTCTCAGACCAATACCTCCGGTGATGCAGAGCTTGCGCTGGCATTGTCGTTGGAGGCGTCGCTCCTGCCTGATGAAGCAGAATTTGAGCCTTTCTATGGGCTACTTGCTCCTGCTCAGACGGTCGTAGTTCGTGCCTATACAGACGATGGTGACGATCGTTTACTCGCGGAACTTCAGCCCCGTTTCATAGTGATGTACGAACCCAACCAGGACTTCGTACGGCGTATTGAAGTACGTTTCATTTACTCTCTGTGGGTGGCCATTTCTAAGTTGGCACGCAGGTATACAAAGCCTTGAACCCCGGGCTTGCGGTGCGGGTGTATTTCATGGTCTATCAAATGACTACAGAAGAACACAAGTACCTTGCGAGCCTTCGCAAGGAGAAGGACGCATTCGAAAGACTGATCAAGGAACGCGGGGTAAGATTTAGTCCTTGTGAAAGATTATGTTACCAAACATTCCCAGACAATGCTACTACCGATCCGTGAAAGCAATCGTGCTGCATCCGACGTAGGTGAGGCCATCATCAAGACAATCAGTTCCCGCGTTGCAGGAGGGCGGATAGAACACTCGACGGAGCAATCACGAGTAGGTCTTTCGCCTTAGATATCTTGTCCCATGAACTTATGACGCCGTAGGTCATTGTCGACATGCGAGAATTTCGTTCGACACTCCCATCCCTATTACATGCCTCAAAGATGTGCATTGTCCCCGCAACGCTCACAGTAGGAGATTATATCCTAACCCCCGACATATGCGTGGAGCGAAAGAGCATACCCGACCTAGTGTTGAGTTTCAACAGTGGCAGATTGTACGATACCCTCTCTCGTTGCGTCACTCCAGTTTACGGGCATTCCCACAGGTACACCCAGTGTGAATTGATGTCAGTCCATTACAAGCAACCGATCCTCCTGATCGAATTCGAAGAGCAAAAATCCTTCTCACTAGAGGCACGTGGCCAGACTCTTGGTTATTTTTTCTCTAAGATCACAGCAGATTGTGCAAGACATCAAGTCTTTTGTAAAGCCGACAGGAAAATATCCCCCGAAAAAGACAAGTGGTGACAATAGCGCCAAGGAGTCTCCCCAAATTCCATTGATCCAACAAAAACTTGTCTTATTGACACTTGCGTTCCCTCGTGTTCGAATTCTGTGGTCGTCGTCACCTTATGCAACTGCCGACATATTCAAAGATCTTAAGTCCAATGCTCGTGAACCAGACTACGCGACCGCAGTGGCCGTCGGGGCAGACAGCGACCCTGCCGCTGGCCGAGGTGTACATAGGCCGGCGGAAGAGCTTCTGAATACACTACCGGGTATCACCGCGAAAAATTCAGGCTATGTAATGGGCCGTGTTCGCAGCGTGCGTGAACTATGCGAGCTAAGGTTGGAACAGGTCCAAGATATTTTGGGAAATGAACCAGGGAAGGCATGCTGGGAGTTCCTGCACTGGGGCGAGGCGCCTGAACACCATTAGCACAATAGGAGGTTGCGTAGGCAAACTACACCTGTACTGTAGCTACTGTTGGCTGTGGCTACCGATGACCGATCTATACAATATATAAAAGATGAGGGTGCGTGCGAATGCTTAGACATATTTTCGGAGTTTGGGCTCTTCAAGTTTTGCTTCCATGTCTCAGACTAGCCTTGAGACTAGCAGGCGGGCAAACGGATGCTGCAGATAGGGCATGTTACGGGGTGCCCGGGCCGCGTGCGAATGCTTAGACATATTTTTGGAGTTTGGGCTCTTCAAGTTTTGCTTCCGTGTCTCAGACTAGCCTTGATTGACACTAGCAGGCGGGCAAGCAGCAGATGCTGCAGATAGGGGCATCTACACATGTTACGGGGTGCCCGGGCCGCTTGATTGCATCGCCATCCAGGGCACAACGCACCAGCTGAGAGGGCCCGAAGGGCCCCTCCTGCAATGCTAGTACCGATAATTTATAGTACCTGGGGGCAGTCAACACCGTGTCACGTGGTCAAACCGACGTTCTGGTGGCGCGAGCGCAACGCACGCCATCACTGTCACGGTGACTACCGCCGTACGAAACGACCTGATCGTCCGCTCAACTGAGTTGGTTACTCGGGACCTGAGACAACATCCTTCGGGTCGCATGGTGGGATACTCTGACTTATCCCCATCTTGCTCGCATTATGTGTTGTCCCTTACGAGGGTTTCTGCAACCCGCTTCAGTCCTCGGTGCAACCCCGGCGCAATCTGGCTCTAATGTGTTACAGAAAATGTTGGCTGTGCGAGACCATCGCATTTCGGTTCGTGAGGCTGCTGCGCTCTTATTCCCAGAGTAGCGCGTGTTCTATAAGGCTCCAGGGATACCGACGAGCGAAGCTCGATTTTCAAGCTTGCCCTTCAGCCAACTGGCAGCCTTACCTCCGTTAGTCTCGCGGTTCCAATCTTTTGCGACCGCATTACGAACCGTGTCCACGCCCCAACCTTCCTCGTCTATCCTTTCCATTGATCCTATCAATGTCCACATATGACGTTCCAATCACTCCTCCCCGCCTGACAAGTTGGCAGCGCTCTCGGCTGGTGAGGTCAACCCGCAAACTGGCAAAAATACTAGGCGAGACTCCACTGCACCAGATAACCCCCTCGTCACCTACACCAAATAAATTCCGGGACATCATTCAGCAGTCGTCACGCAGTCCTCTCGTCAGCCTAACGAAGAAACTCGCGCGCACAGCGTTCGAGCCAATCCAAGTGGCTCTTCGCCGGGAACCAAACGGCGATATCGAGGGTGCACGAAGCGTCAACCGCGAGCGTGCGAATGCGGGCACGCCATCGCGTCGGCGAGACCAGTCACCTGTCTCGTTCTTCTATGTACCCAATCTTGCACCAGTTAACTCTCGTGCCCGCTATATTTCACAAGTCGCGTCCGGCCCAAGTCCGATTGAGTCCTCATATAGGGGACGGCAGTTGTCCGTTGCCTCTATATCCAGCTCCTGTTTGATCCGTTCCCCCGCGGAGTGCGAAGAGTTTGAGGAGGAGCGAGAGGCACGCAGTCGACGTAAACGTCTCTCAAAGCTCACTCGCCACCTAGGCGAGAGTATTCCGCCGGATTTGATCATATCCAATATAACAAATTCGAAACCGAAAAGTAATATCAACACCCATACCTTCATCCCACCGGTTGCTTCCAAACCCTCGGCAGTGCGCAATGCGGCACTACCGTTGGAGCAGGGAACGCCTTCCTCTTCTGCCACTCTTTTAACCCCTATACCAAAGCTCCCCAACCCTGCTGTCGCGGGAAAGGTGGACTCTTTTGTGGGGTCAGTTGGGCGGTCTCTGTCCCAGCGTTTTAATGCTCGTGTAACGTCTCCTCGTCTACTGGCCCAGAAGCTCCGGCGCTCGCGCAGCGAATCCACACTTTCTCTATCGCACGAACAACTTATCCTCCTCCGCCCTGATACGTACTACGCATCAGATGACCGCCCTGGCACACCTATCGATGGAGGATATTGGGTCCCCCCGCAATCGGAGCCGCCCCCAAGTTCCCTTCGCCCACCACTGCCGGGAATCTCCCCTGGCTTCGACGCTATTTCACATCTCCGCGAACGCGATTAATGCTGGACTGGAGAAGGTTGCAGGGAGTATGCAGGACTTAATTTTGAAGTTTCGAAATGTGGTGTAAGCTAGACTATAAACATAGTGCACATAATTGTTACCGTAAATGTGCCCAGATAATTGACTACATCGGTTCCTGGTCGGTAGAAGGGGTTTTGTGCGCTGCACCACACCGCATCCCAACGACCCCATTGATGCGCTGGTCTCGCGCCAGTTCACCCTTCTTTTCTCTGATGCATCAGATGTTCGGAATGGAACACTGGGTGGATAGAGTAAGTCACGGGCAAATTTGAACCCATATCCATCAGCATCAACTAACGAAGTTCCCATGTTACCCGTTAATTAATAGCCAGCGGCGCCCGCCTACCAAGAAAGGCCAACCGTAGTACTGGTACTAGTACACAAATGATGTGATGTGCTACACGAAATAGGAGGCGTGGGGCTGATGTACATACCCAGAAGAAAGTGCCACTGAGTGCCACTGCAGGGCCACGCCAATAGCTTCGGTTGTCTTGAAAGAGAAGCCTGGGTGCCTTTAGCCTGGGAGCGCGACTGCGGTCGATGTGCCTCAATTCCTAGATTCGGCTTCTAAGGAACTTACTGTATCCTCAGATTGGCCGCCTTGGTCTAGTGTGAATAAAGTAGGTATTCCAGTAACACGGTTTGCGCTCATAAACCGTGGTAGCGATCGACGTATGAGGTGGAGCTGGGTGTCGCAGCCGTTTTTCTTTTGGATCTTCAAAGCTTCATTGGCAATTTCTCGATAGGTTAATGAGACCCGGTCCCAGGGATTTCTCCTTAGATGTATGCTTGGCGGTAATCTGAGTTTAGCTAACGAATCATGGGTACTGTATTCGTAGTGGTTGCTGTTCTTAATTCGGTGTCGTCTTGACAGGAACGCTCTTCTTAGAAATTGTCTCACAGAAATTCGCACATCAATCACAAACAAATTTACGACAACGTTGACACAGTACATCGAAGCAACATCCTTTCTTTACATTCAGCCAGTACACCCTTTGGCAGTCATTCCCACTTCGCCGTGCAGAAGCAAGGGAATGCTTCCGTATTGACGCTTAGTGGTTGCACTGAGACAATACTTGGTGAGCTGTAAAGAGAGCAGATAGAGGGAAAATCTCACAGCCGAAGTGTGGGTGTGGTTGACGCAGTTGTTGCATCCACAGGCGTTGGAGTTGCACTGGCAACTGGAAGAGTTGCAGGAACTGACGATGAAGAGAGGTAATCAGCACGACGGCAATGCAATATATGCGAAAGACCGGCGTACGCGCAGCTTTGAGCACAGGAGCAGGCCATTTCAGAGAAGATTGTTTTTAGACGAGGTTGTTAGAAGAGTGTTAGAACGAGTTCTGGGTGGACCACGGGTGAAAACGAAGGTCTTTTATACCCAAGGAGTCGGTAGTGACGTCAGCAGAAAGATGGGATAGGGGCAAGGTCGCAGTGTGGAGCATGCTTGCTTCCGTTCTAGTGGCACTCGTGGTCTCACGTCTCAAACCAAAGACCAAAGTTGCGTGGGGTCTGCGCCGTCTCGAAGTGGCATTCTGCGTCCTTATTCCAAATAAACACCACCAGTTCCTTCGATATGGACAGATAACGTGTGAACTTGGAAGCAATGTGACCGATGTCATTAGGGTAGCTTGGGGTCAGCGTCGTCTCGAAGTAGCATTTGTTGCCTAATATACCAAGGGCCCAGGAGCAGTTCCATAGATGTGGCGGATGATATGAGTGATGAAGGCAACTAGTGTGGGAGTGAGTGGCTTGCCTAGACATTGGCATCAGCACGAGGACTAGGAATGAGACTGGACTCGGACTAGCACTGGCAGTAGGTTAATAAATTTTCCTGAGCCTGAGACAGAGTGTCTATGTATTTGATCTTACCTTTCAACTTTCCAACTTGAAGCCGTTCACTGTGCCCAGAATGGAAGTCCAGGTTGGCGACGCGCCTGTGCCAGTGCTTGGGCCTGACTTCGAACGTGAGCGTGAGGCACGATGAACTCGTACCCACCGGAACTGTTAGTTCAGTTGGCACCAGTTATGTTTGTCGCGGGTCTCGAGGTTCCCGCTGTGCCAGATACAATCCCATCAGCAGCGCCAGGCTCACCACCCCAACCGCCCCAGGACCCCTTCGTGTCACTTACCGTCCGTTTGCGGGACGCACTACTTTCTCAACGGAAAGCTGTAGTATGGCAGCCTGAAAAATCAAAAACATTTCAGGCTGTTCTTGTGGACAAGGTGCGCTCTGTTTTCCAGGAGGCACGACTGGTATCCGAGCGTGATTCTAGGACATCCGCTTTCCGCCTCGCAAAATACCACTATCTCCTGATCCACACGGCCCCATGCACTCTCCCCTCTCTCCGCTAACCCCTACCTCTCCATTACACCCAGATGGCCTTGTCGCACCCATCTGGGTTCGCAAACACACCTCCCTCGTCCCATCCGTGTTTATTCTTTTCATTCGTTTGTACGAGTCGCCTCCCCATCACATGCCAGCATCTCCACTTGACCCACCGCACCCCGACCGTGAGGCCGAGGAACGTCGGAAGGATGCCGATATGTCGGCCGAGATTGCTCTGCGCAAAAAGTCGACAAGCGAGCGAGGGGTTAAGCTTACCGTCGTACTCATGGCCAGCCGGAAGATGCTTGGTATGTCCCCCTGATAACCGCTCTGGCTTCCCTTGAGACTAGATCGACAGACGACCCTGCATTGGACGCACGTCTCACGTTCATTCGAAGACAGAGCGGATTAGACTATCGAGCTGCGCTCTTTGTGCTCAGCCCGGTGAGCCCTAGCGAGCTCAGCGACTTTATTAAGAGGTTCCTTGCTATTAGTCGTCTTTGTCTTCTCAAATCGAGCACTCAAGGTCTTCCAGCCTTCAGCAGGCGCTGTACGAACCTGCGGTCGAGTATTACACATCGCACTCAAAACGCGTCAGACGCAAACGCAATCGCCATACCCAGGCTGCTTCGTCGTACATCCCCCCGTTGCCGCCACTTGGAACAACAGCCCCTGCCCGCCCTCTCCGCCCGGAGGGTTGGACAGTGCGTTATGAGTACAAAATGGCGTGTTTCGCGGAGTTTCGTGGGGAATACGAGGTTGCCTTGAAGTGAGTCGTTGTCTCCATCGTATTATTTGGAAAAGGTGATGGGAAGCAAGGCACTATCAGGATGCATATTCGAGTTTGCTTACGATGTTTGGCTCAACTGCCATTCTCCCTCCACGCACCAAGCGTTGGGCGGAAGCTAAAGTACTGGCAGATTGCATCAATCTCAAGGTATGGCGATTTGCCCTTTCTCCTGTTATGCTCCCTGATTTCGGAATTCAGATTTGCAAGCTCTATCTGTACAACAACGAGCACGCACTTGCTCTCTCCCAACACACCATCCACACAAGGAGATTCAGTGACTTCTCGCGTGGCTGGGGAATTGGCGAAGACACGTTTGAGTTTTGGAGCTGGATCGCGAGACAGTGAGTTACAGCCTTTTTCTTCGCGTTCTATTACCTAACCTTATCTTCCTATAGATATCGTGCATTTGCGGAGTTGGTTGAACAGGGCACAAACTCAACCTTGATCCTCCCTACCCACCAACCAGCCGTGGCTGCGCCCGCCCCTGCGGCATCGGGGCTAGCTGAGCTAGATGCTCTACGTGTACTAGGTTTGAACCCCGCAAATGCGCTCCAGCATTCGGGCTTCTACTATTATATGGCCGCGCAGGCGACTGAGCGACGGCACGCGCGATTCCTCGCCTTGCTAGTGAACCCCGAAGTGAATAGCGCGAATATTCCCGGGTTCGCCAACGAAAAAAGGGTAGATCACTTCGGGATTGTGCTCGAGGTGCGTTATCTTAGGTATGTATACATATGGTCCTGAGCACGAAGCGGAACGTAGCTGTACACCAAAGCGTACGAACTTTTCAAGAAGCACTCGCCATTATCAAATGGACACGGTCAGGGCAGACTGACACTGCGCGTTGCAGGTCGGATTGCAAGGACGTATTATGCCTCGGGCAAGTTCGACATGGCCGTGCGCTTCTTCGAACGGATTGCTAAGACTTACAGACGAGAGAGGTGGGGTGCGACACTGCGCCCGCTGCTCGCGACTTGGTATAAATGTGCCCAGCGGCTTGGTGATGTAGAGTTGAGCGTGAAAATCTTGATAGAGATGCTGGCGCACGGTATGCATTTGTTGCTCCACGTAGTTGTTACCGACCGTAAGACAAGGTTTAGGTGCAAGCGAACACGAAGAGGACGCTGGGGCGTTACAAGAAGACCTCCTCGCCGTGCTCAAGGTAAGAATTGATTATTGTCTGCTGTGAACAGATATTTTATTTGGCGCAGAGTACTGTCCCTTCGTCTCACGATGTGCCTCTTGCCGTCGACTTATCTGATTCGGAGCCAATATGTTCGTGTACTCGCTTCAATCTGTGATACGTACTGACGAACGCGCATTAAAGTCAACGCGAGCGTCGTATTCTGGTGGAGTCGTGCGTTCGTCGAGGAACGCGTTGCATTCCAGCTTTCTCTAACGGCTCCGGGCGACGTTTCCATATCTGATCTTCCCTTCTCGTCGCTTGCGATTTATTTCTCTCACAAGGAAGAGCCCGTTGTAGTGCATCACAACGCGGACGCGGTGGATGGTGCAACAATCCAGCGCGTGGACCTTGGCGACTTACCCCTTGGAATTGCCACGACGGCTCAAGGGTGCCTGAGATGGGAGCAGGCCGCGACAATTGTTTTCGTCGGCAACGTCGCATCAGAAGTGCCAGCGACATTGGCCGTGTGTTCGCAATCCTCCGTGGTAGCTTTCCCTGTTTCTGACTTTGCAGTGTAGATAGAGCGCGCTGTGCTCACTCTGCGGGAAGGCAACTGGATCGTCGAAATACCCATCGACCTGTCTGCCTCGCGCGATGGATTTACCCATACACCACGATGGCTCATCTCCACTGATCCTGTCCAGTTCGCGCCAGCCCGTTGTGGTGCTGCTGACGTCACGTACGCGATCGTCTTTTAGCTACTCCCGCGGTGATTCTGACTTTGGTCTCAGTGTATCTTACCGTCCTCATAGTCTGAATGCATCTCTGATGCATCAAACCCCTGCGTACCTCGACGAAGAATATCCGATCGTGATCAGCATCACCAACGAAGACGATCGCGCACTCGATGTGATTCTTGATATTCTTCTACAACCGAGCGAAATAGACGAGGCTGGTACGTAAATCTTGTAATGATACAGACCAATCCACCTGACTTGTGACCACAGTGAATGTCATCCGTGTTGACGACGAGCACTCGCAGAACCTCATCAAAGGCATCGCTATTGGAACTATTGCACCTGGTGCGACTACGCTTAAAACACTCTACCTGACGAGCACGGGTGGCGTGGGAGATCGCGTGTTAGACATCTCGATTCAGTCCCGCTCACCCGTCTCACGGGATACGAGCGAAGTGCTCCGTACACTTTCTGTGCCGACGGTAGCATCGATGTCAGTCGAGTATGGAGTGAAGTATTTGCACGCACCTAGGCCATTACCCGGATTGACCGACATGAACACATACGAGAGCGACTATTGGGACGACGGGGAAGGTGGAGAAGCGTTCATCACTGCGCGGATGACATGCACAGGACCTTGGGGTTTGAGTGTGGAGACGGTAAGACTTTCAAGGAAGGTCAGGTCTATCACTCGTCATCGCGTAACGTGGTCGTCTGACTACGCGTCGTAGAATGGGCCTCACGCCAAAGTGCTTGAATGCTCATTGGATGGAGACGAAGATGATGTTACCTCTGGTATCCCCGTTATCTTCATATTCCTCGGGCGTTACTGATCTCTTTCAGACTGGCTTCCTGGGGACGAGTTCGCCGCCGTGTGTCGCGTCGACCTTTCACTGGAAGACGAACCTGGAGAAAACGACGCCATATCAGGACCTGGGGAATTTGTGTTATTATGGAGAAGGTACGGAACACACTTATTTCTTAGGCGATATGTATTTATCTCCCTGCCTCTTCTTAGGATATTGCCAAATGGCGACCATGGTACCCTCAACACAAGTCGGTTCCCACTCCCCGATCTGCTACCGCCTCGCCCCGGAGTCGTCGCCCTACTTGAGCTCCCACCGTCTGCGAAGCTGCACGACCCGATCCACGCACACCTGACGATACGCAACCATCACCCCGCTCGCACTGCGAACCTCACCGTGCAGCTCGAGCCAGATGCCGCCGACTCGTTCCTCGTCGCGGGCCAGCGCAGCGCACGCGTTCCCACGCTCCTTCCCGGTGCAGAAATACAGCTTGCGTGGTCTCTCGTGCCGATCGAGTGCGGGTTTGTTCGATTTCCGAAAATTCGCGTCACGGACAAGCGGAAGACGGGGTCGACATCGCCAACTGACCAGCTGCCGGCGACGGAAGAAGAAGGCGTGCCGGTCCCGGTCGTTGCCCCGCGCAGGAGCGAGAAAGTTGTCGTCGAAGCGGTTGATGGCGCGGCTCCAGAAGGTGCTCCTAGTGTCATCAATACTGGGGGCATTGGGCCCATATTGGTGCTCCCGTGACAAACAGACGGGTCTCGCCTGCTAGGTTAGGGAACGTCTCATCGAGTCACACCATGCAATATTTGAGCCTGATGCGAGTCTACCCAACTGCCTATGCCGTGTTAACCATAAATATACTGTAATCTTGTAACTGATGTTGATGCATTGATGCCTGGTGCCATCACAGCAGTTTTTTTGGTAATTGGCATCCTAATCACGTGTTTGACGGTCCGTGTTGTCCGCGCTCACTAACTCTATCTTGACACCACTTGGATCTTCTTCAGGCTTCTTGGTGAGACAGTCGAACTGGCTTCTTAGACAGCTCTCCAGAGGCTCGAAACCGTCCTTTTTTTTTTTTGGCCACCAACTGAGCATCTACTATTTTCACCCAGCTGGGCAATCGTCTGCCAAGTAGCCCCACTGCAAGGCTAGCCATGAAAGAAATCATATACATGCAAGCTGGCAATATATCCAATTATGTTGGCACACATTTCTGGAATGCCCAGCAAAGCTACTTCACGTACAGAGAAGGCGAGGAAGTGCTCGTAGAGCACGACGTCTCGTTTAGAGAGGGCATCTCCCCTAGGGTTAGCCGTTCACTAGACGTACCCCTGTGGGTTTCGGGCTCAGACGTTGCAACAGGGAGAACCAACATACTGCCCGCGACTACTCCAATTTGACCGAAAGGGTAATATTTTCAGACTCACTTTACATTGTGCGACCTATTAATTTCCTTAGCAAATTTCGGTACCCTGTCCAGTGCTACAGGTCTATACGCGGAAGACTCGACGGGCAAGCCCCCCTCTTCACCCCTATGGTTAGTAACTATTGGCCGCCATGTTGTGGCATCTTTGATTGATGGCAATTGCTCAGGGATGGTGGAGTGGATGAGATATGCCAAGACCCCATATCTGATGGCCCTTACCAAACTCAGCTTGATGAAGAAATAGAGGAGGCGGTGGCACCACCAGAACCCGAAAGATGCATTGTAATCCCTCCTCTTTGTGCTTCTAACGTCCGGTACTGGTCAGACTACGATCGCGTGTACCGCCTTCCTCGGTCCATACACAAGCTCCCTGATTTAGCAGATTGGGAAGCTGCGGAAGGCGACTGGAGTGCCGGGAAAGAGGCGTTTTTGAGATACGACCTGGTAAGTTGCGCCGGTGGTGCCGATGGCAGATAGCTGATGTAGTTGTTTTGCGCTTTGAGGACAACAATGTTATGGATGACTCATTCCGCCTTTTTGTAGAAGAATGTGATACCTTCCAGGTCAGCCCACTCTCCATTTGGTAACCTGTATGAACAATCTGGGTAGGGCCTTCAACTTTGCACAGACAATGGCTCCTTTGGCTCCTTCTGTAACTCCTTACTCACCGCGTTTCGTGATGAGTTCCCGAAACAGCCCGCATTCACGTTTGCGATTTTGTCCGACGCTGTGCCAGGGGACATAGACGTGGACAATGTATGTAGTACATCAGCCTCTCACTGTGTTGCCTGACAAGCACATAGATGCGCGGTATTCAAAAAGCATTGAATGATGCCTCGTGCCTACAGGGGCTAAATGAACTATCTACGATGACCGTTCCTCTGCAGTCTCCCAATATTTGGCAACCTGGCTCCTGGTCCGCTGCGCTTACAACAGACGTGAGCTGGCGCCATATTTGCGTTTCGAATTATTCCAATTCAGTCACTACTGGTCGGTCAGCTTCGGGACCTCTACGACACCTCGGCGATCCTGTCGGCTCATGTCGAGACCGCGACACTGCCCCTCCGGTACCCTACCCTGTCTCTACGCAACCCATTTATAAATTCACAATGAATGACTCAGGTTGAAAAATCAGGAGCTCCTGCATGGGCTTTGTAACCCATTGAATGTGTACGGCAACACGCCATTCGCAGAGCTGAGCGGAGCATTTCCGGCGTCCTCTGTGGAGGCACTGGCCTCTACGACGTATGACTTCACGAGAATTCAGTCCGCGGGTGGAGACAAGGTAGCTGTGTACTCCACCATTGATTCAGTTGCAGCACCGCTGAACTTGGCTGTCGGTGTTAGAGCAGTCCACTGCTTCACCAACGGAACGTCACTCGAGGCTGGACGGAGCTTACGCAACGAAAATTTGAGGATTTAGACGCTGGACCAACCATTAGGTACGGAGGCGCGGCGCGCTCTCGGCTTATTCGGTGCTGACGAGTTTGGCTGTGCCTCGGCCCCACACACAGCCTGCATACACACGCGTACCCACTGCCCTCTTCTTTCCCGTCGTTTTTTAGAGCACAGCACTTGAATGCCGATCTACGTCGCACACCCCGCGGCATTTTAACGGGAACGCGATCGGTGCCGATGGTATCAACACTGGGATCGGGAAGGGCCTCGCCCCTTCTGCTCACACAGTACGCAGAATTTGTCCGTGACTGTCTACGGCGCAAGGTCGATTGGACGACGCTTGGTATGGACGCGGACGATGCACGAGAATTACGGGATGACCTGTGGACCATGCGCGACAACTTTGGGGAGAAACATGAGCTGTCGGGTGATGAAGGAAGCGGGCTGGGAGAGGATGAAGAATACTGAATTCGCAAGGGATTTCGTCTCGGCTCGGAACACCTTTGTCTACGGAGTGGACGAGGCGATGTCCGGTGAGATTAACCCCGATCGACGGTGGTAATAAGTGTTACCAAATTTAGGTGCTTGCAAATCTTTGATATCTTTTTGTCCCTTTTTTGTTTGGTCTTCACAGCCTCATATTACTAAATTAGGGCTGTCGTCGCAGTGCCTCGGCGCGCTCATGTACCTTGTCGGCCAGCGCACCGCTTACCCTTGTGCACTGGCATGAAAAAAGGCAGAGAAGCCTTTGCTAGACCCTTTGCTGGACCGTTACACGTGTTTGCAAATTCCGCATCCGCAGTATCATCGTCTTGACACCGCCTCTCCAAGAACCAATAGATTGGTACTGTATTGACTCGTCCTCTGCGATTGTATTCTCAAGATCACTTAAAAAGCGCGTCAGAGCTGGCTCTGTCCCTCTCCTCATAATCTCCCATCCACATCATCCACTCACATAACGATGACTTCTCAATACGTCTGGCCCTACTATGTTCCCCAACAGCACCCGTACTTTCAGTTTCCCCCATCAATGTCCGCTGCTAGCTCTGGACATCGGCCATCCAGGTCCTGGCAAGGGAGTCCCTACACATCACCTCCGGTCCTACCTACACTCCTTCCCGTGAACCCTGGCCCTGTGCCCGTAGCAGCACCAGTTTATCAACCTGCGTTTCTCCACCCGGGTTACCCCCAGACCCGGCCCCGGAGCCATTCGTTTGATGCCTCTTCCTTCGCCCCATCGCAACCCACAGTGGCGGTTACACCGTGGCCCGCCGTCCCGGCCCCTTACTACACCTACTCACCGGGATGGGGACTCGGGCCGCAAGAGCTGCCCCGCCCACAGCTGCACAACCTCATCAACGGCGAGATCGTCTCCCAGCACCTCCACGTCAATTTTTCGGCCTCCGACTTGGCGATAAAGCGGCGCACCGGACCAGGCGCCAGCCACGTCGCGACACTCTCCGCGTACGACCTCGAGCAGCCCGCAACAAACCCACAGATGACGCGCGTACGCATCGTCTGCGACGCGATCCCGCAGTGGCCAGTCGACATCCGCGTCATCGGCACCTCACTCTCGCCGCACCGCCGGGGGCGCGCGGCACTGCCGTACTTGACCCTCGAGGACGTCATCCGCGCCGTGCATGCATCCCTTCATCACAAGATCTCGCATGAAGAGTGGGGCCGGCTGTCCACCACGGAGGAGACGGAGGTTGCGCGTGCATACACGCGCCGGTTCAAGGCGTGCGGGTCGCCCTACGCCGAGCGCGAGCAGCAGGCGCAGGGTGTGAAGCGCGTCGACTTTCTGCTCAAGAATACGTGGTTCAGAGGCTTCACCTGGCTCGAGCCCGAGAACGGAGTTGAGAAACTCAAGCTCATCCTGAGCAGGGATTCGTGATCGTTCGCTCTAGGTGGTGATGGCGGCAGTAGCGGTGGCAGGCTTGTTCGGGGTGGCTACGCTCATATGGAGTGATTGTTTGACATTTTCTTGGATCGATTTGGGTTTCGAAGCGACAGTGGACGCGTTGATTATACTGAACCAGATAATGATCTGAAGGGGATTTGATTTCTCGGCCTGCTTTAATTTATCTGTCTGCGTTTGTTATTGTACTATATGTCCTCTGCATCACAGTAGGGAGGAAATATACCAAATATTGTATGTTTGTATGAGTAGTGCGTGGGCCCCGGACCCCCGGTGCCACCCGCCACTTCCGGGTCGATCGTTGTGATCGCGTTCGCGTGCTTCCAGACCATCTTGTATCATCTTGTATCTAGCGAAGGGGATCCATCAAAATGAATATTGCATCACACCCCTGGCTATGGTTGAATGCAGGTTAATGCCCCCGGCGCCTTCTTGGGCGTCCCGGCGTCATAAGGCTAGGCACACTCGCACACTATAACTTAATGGGCTCCCCCCCGTTACGGTCTCTCCCTCTAGGACACGACACTCATGATGCTTTGCTGGCGACGTCGCGGACGCTTTGATGATTATGACGACTATAACCACCATCACCACCGACGCAACAAGCGCCATGCTACGATCACCGGCTTCCTTCTCTTCGGCGCTTTCCTCCACTTCCTTTTTGTTGCTCTCTCGCTGCCAATCATCAAGTCGATCTACCTGCTCGAAATCAGCTCAAGGTCGTCGCAGATAGAGACGACCGTAGCCACTAGGCTCCGATTCGGAGTCTGGGGATTTTGTGCTTCAAGGTTCGCATCTACCTCTTTTCTCTATAAGTGGACGCCGCCTCGTTACTCGTTGCTCGAGAAGAGGACAGTTGGAACTGATGAAAACGATATTACATTCCAGTGCGCTGAGAGGCACCCCAACCGAGTGCATCGGTCCACAACTGGGGTATACGGTCAACCCGCTGACCATCGAAGTCGTAACGAAAGACACAGAAGTAGCGGATGTCATCCTCAAGGGTCTCACCATCCTGCTCGTGCTGCATCCGGTTGCCGCAGGCCTCACGTTTCTCACACTCGTACCTGTCACCGCCTCGTGTTTTGTGTACCACAAATTGCCCTGGATCATCTCCCTCGTGTTGTCCGTCCCAACCGCAATTGTGTCTACCGTTGTGTTTGCGGTCGACCTCGCCCTCGTTATCGTCGCACGGAGCAAGATCAAGGACGTGTCTGCTATCCATATCTCAATCGATTTCGGGAATGGCATATGGATGGTGCTCGTGAGCACACTTTTCACCTGGGCGGCGATGATACTGCTTTCCGCACGCGTCTGTCGTTGTTGTGGATTCGGAAGGTAATTCCCTTCCCCTTGTTGCCTTTTCACGTAATTTATGTGATTTGCTTTGCAGGATGCGGGACCAAGAGCGGGACTTTAGGAAGGAGGAAGAGTGACATTGGAAGGCTTCTTGGAACAAGTGGGTGAGAAGTTTTACGCGGATACCCACAACCCGTGTTCCTATACCGTACTAAGTTACCCGTACAAACATACCCACGCCATTGATTTAGGCTATGATATATGATACCTGAGAAACGCTGGCATGATTCCTAATATATATATACGTTTGTCTGCTTTGCTTGTCTATGTTACATTTGTGAAACCTTGCAAAATCTTAAACACTGCATAGCTCACAGAACGGCTGTATCAAAATTCACTTCCCTCCCTGGGACGGAGCGCTGAGTGGTGGCCCCTCAGCCCCGTCGCTTTGTAGCACCTACACCATGCGCCGACGCGAATAGGGAGTTTGCGGCTGTTAGAGACTGGCATTTATCTATGCTTGGCCTGGCGGCCGCCCTTCAAAGCGCGGAGGAGGCTGGTCCAGTGCAATAAGGCGCGACTACAGAGACTAGTAACGACTGGTGTCCAAGGCAGGTCAGGCGGTCGAGTATCCGGCACTTCGCAGAGTTGTGCGACCAGCTCCAAAATGTTAGCAAGACTTTTCTTTCTCCGGGGGTCGTCGGTTGCACGGAAGAGGCTGTCGCGATCGACCTTTTCGGGCCACCTCAGAGCCGCGTAGGTCGTCTCGTAAGTGGTACCGAGGGTGCGGGGTCCCGGTGTCGGGTTCATCCATCGATGGGCGAGCACCTCGTCCAGGGACGCGCGCGCCGCTGGATCCGCCTGAAGCATGCGTCGGATGAGGTCCCTACAGTCTGCCAATGCACACAACAAGCGAAATTTCAGGACGCTGGACGAAAAACGGGAACAACATGCACACACGGACCGCTGCTGACTCGCGCAGGAAATCGAAGTCCCTCTGGCGAGCGTCGAGATGCCTCGTGCATCGCAATGAACGTCGGCCCGTCAAAGGGAACTTTGTGACACGCGAGCGTGTGCAGCACTACGCCGAGCCCCCACACGTCGACCGGTGCGGCGGCGTACGGCATCTGTGAAGCATCTGTATTTGACGTAGGAGTGGGGAGCAGCAGCTCCGGCGCGGGGCTGTACTGCGCACTGGTGCGTTCCATGAGCGAACCCGAGAACGTCGTTGCACGTGCAAAGTCGGTGAGTATGGCCTGTCCAGTGGGGCCGAAGTAAATATTCTCGATTTTGAGGTCTACAGTATTAATGAAACATGTCACGCGGAGGCGTTGAGGTTATTCGGAGGGTGAGGAAAGAAGAAGGAGAACACTTGCTGCGGTGCACCACGCCATACTTGTGAAGAAGCGATAGAGTCCGGGCGAGCTGCTGCACAAGCGAACGCACCTTGCGCTCTTTGAGAGACCCCTTGCTAATGATATATTCAAGGAGGGACCGAGAAATGTCGTCCTTACCCGCCGTGCTAGACTCCATTATTAGGATCAGCAGGACCAAAGAACCGCGATAACCGCGATGTCGGTACACACAGGTTAGATTACATCATCGCTCGTCTTTCTCAAGTTTCCATAACACAACGAGAGTCATGCCTCTTATCGAAGTACGATTCGACGTACACACCCTAAAGCTGCTCTCGAGTATTCTGACTATTTATACAGGTGATTGCTAACGATCGCTTGGGGCGCAAAGGTCCGTTGTCTCTCTCCCATCACGACATTATTCTCATCACTGATTCATCGTCCGTCCAGTCCGCGTCAAATGCAGCCCAGACGACACCGTGGGTGACCTCAAGAAACTCATCGCCGCACAAACAGGTACGGATTGGAAGAAGATTCAGCTCAAGAAATGGTGCGTAACGTGTTCATCTGCCTCGGTCCCATCGTACTGAAAATGAATCAAAAAAGGTACAATATATACAAGGACCACATAACACTTGCCGACTATGAGATTCACGATGGGATGAGTCTTGAGATGTATTAGCTGCTGAGTGCGCCGTGCTGTATTGGTGTCGTCTCACATTCTCAAATCTTGTACATGTTTGCCTACAATCCTAACACTTTGCGACTAAGGCTGGTCGAATAAGGGATTGTCGATTATCGATCAACGGTGGCTCTTTCATTCCCTCATCACCGTTAACGGCCTCAGTCGAACTCGTGTGATTCGGAGCTCTGACCGCCCCGTTTCACGTCCCCGCCCTCAGCGAGACGACCTTTGCCTAGGCAAAATGTGCGTCAACAACGTGTCGAACGACACTTTTTCACGGTTAGAAGCAGGCAAAGTGCTCTCGAATTGCACAACGAAACCGGACCCCGCGGTGGAGATATCCACTTGGCTGGTATGTGTCCTGTTGCGAGCCACGCCTCTGACGCTTGAGTTACATGCCCTACCCATTTTGAATGGGAATATGTCTCCTTTATTCTCAAGCAGACTGGGCCGCTTCCCTCGATCAAGACCGAGAGCATTCCCGTGTTCTCACTGTCTATGCTAATCAGACCAACATCGAGGCCCTCGCCCTCTTGCTCTTCCACCTCCAGTTCAGCAAGCACGCTAGTGTCAGCTTTAGCGTTGCGGATCCCTCATCGGCGCAGAGCGCGAGACTCGATATCGTATTATTGTTCACGACCGCGCTTTCAAGTTCTCAATGGCGCCGACTTCCCCTCCCCCTTTCCTTTTCAGGGAGCGGATGTTTGTGTGTGCCGACTTGCACAACAAGGCGCTGTTCGGGGGCGTCCAGACCGACGTCCTTCTCTCGTCACTGCTCCTGTTCTATATGCGATGGGCCGGTCATTGCGCCACGGTGGTCGTAAGAGCGATTGTACAGAGAGAGACTGTGTGTGGAACCATATCCGGCTCGCTCCCATATTCCCCTCGCTCGCTCTCACTCCTCGAATGATTCCCATTTCCGCCGTTCAAACTTCGCGTGAGCGTTCCCACCCCCTTGAAGCTCTGCGCAAATGGGTCTACGCTAGTAGATGACAGGTTGTTTGACAGGTGCCTAAGCTCCCTGTGTGTCGGGACGCCATCACAGGTTTGTAAGTTATTTCCATTTTTTTTGGTCTGAATGCCACCATCCGTACCCTATATCTAGGGGGTTCCGCAAAGCCATTTAAAACCCGTATCCGGGAAAACCCTTGAGGTGGTTTTAGAAGGTACGGGTACGGGTAGTCCGAGGCAATGCCTTACCCGTTGCCCTCATCACTATTATTTCTTCCGAATTTCTCAGAAAAGCAACTCGGGAACCTAGCTAGGGGGATCGCGCAGGATTTTCCTTTATTGTGGGAAAGCGTTCTTCCATCGCATCGGGTTGAGTCCTACGACTATATGCTGTATGAGTCCTATTTAAAGACCAAGCCACTTTTGTTGCGGATCAGCTGGGTCGTTTTCAGAGGGCGAAGCAAGATACCTCGCTCCGAGTGTTCTAGCAGTAAAATACAGTGCTTTTTTTATTATTAATAGCATTCGAAATTAAAGTGCATCCCCCAATAGCTGCAAAGAATCTGCATGGAAGCCCAAAGTACAGTATGCGCGCAAATTAATTAATCTTCAAGAGTGAGGTCAACGACCTCTCCAGGATGTTTTACAACAATCGGCGAAGGGGACCTCAGCTCACGCTTGACAGATGTGCTGGATTCCCCCGCACCCTTCAGTGCATCCAGCTCGGCCTGCATGTAAACCTCATCAGACGCGAACGCGACTCCGGGGCAGCGTACGACACCCTGACTGACCTGAAGAGATTGAATCCGCTGTGCACGCGTGTCCTCTGAGAGTTCCTCGCCCTTGACTGGTTTGGCCTTCGGACGGCTTCTGGATGGGCCCGGTGATCCATCCTCTCTGGCACGCTTCTTGTTATTAATTGGGGATTCCTGCCTGTCCACATCGTTTGCGGGGATTATGCCTTGTGCTCTCAATAGCTCTGGACAAAGTATGGGTAAGCTTAGGCTTCAAGAAAGAGAGACAGGTCTACCTCTGGGGCGATAAAATATTTTGATAGACGCATATGGCGGACCCGTTGGTGGGTCAAGGTAGTCTACTGAAACAGTAGCTTGGCGCCGTGCGACTGTCTCGTCTCCAGCACTGGAGGTGTATATAAGCAGCACCTCAGTGACAAGTGAACTTGGAAGAACGACTCGACTGAAGGGACATACCCGACATGATGCCACCCAGCTTTTTTGCTGCGCTCCGAGATGCGTCCTAAGTGAAGATCCTCGAATGCATGCTTTGATGACCCTGAGGGGGTTTGTTTAACATTCTGACAACGATACGCTTTGAGTTCTATCGTCCCCATTTCGGGAGTAAAAGGGGCATCTTCCAGGTCTGGGTCTTTCGGCGCAAATCGAGAGTGAGATGCTCGAATGGAGGAAAGATGAAGGAAAACGTACCAACGAGCTGTAGTTCCTGGAACTTGAGGGGAAGGATCGAGCATTCGGTTTTATACGGCCCTAAGAATTCGCCGCTTGACCCGGGTCGTGGACACATAGCTTGAACCTGTCGCCCGTCGACGTGCAAGAAGACGGCGACCGCATATATGCTCAACTTGTTTGAGAACGTGATTTTGAATTGCTGAATTGCGAAACGTTTGGTTCTACGGCGGTTTGCAGAGGAGGGAACCGTCCTTACCTTTCCAGCCTCGCTTGCGACGAAAGCTGTCAGCGTTGACGTACCCTCTTGTTTCACATCGTAAGTTTCCAACTCCTCGTCGTTGCATATGATAGCAACGTCCATTGCTGGTAATGTGAGTGGCATAGTTCAGATGTAGGTGGGTTTGCACGGGCACGACGATAACAGTACGCGCCCAAAGCTTATAGGGGCCCTAGTATGTAAGGGGCAGTTACTGTAGCCAAGCTCGTGACAAGTGCCAATTGAGGACTGCCACAGACGCCCATCGGGAGGAGGACTCGGGCTCCGTGTTCACGCAAAAATAGAACGTAGTATCCATAAATATATATATATTACAAAAAAGTACTAGTCTCCTTGGGTCCGCCAGCGTGCACTTTCTGCCTGTGGGAATGTCGGTAAGGAAGGCATGGAAAGACGGTGCTGATCTACCTTTATCTGTCGGATCGGAATGTAGCAGTAATAGGGTATTTTTACATTAATCTACGTTAAGGAGCATCCCCCCATTAGTCCAATAAAGCTATCGTATGTTGGCCAAAGTAATTAATCTTCAAGAGTGGGGTCAACTACTACCTTCTTGGACGGTCTTAGAAAGGTTCCGGAACAAAGTATCGTATGCTGGCCAAATTAATCAATCATCAAGAGTGAGGTCAACTACCTCCCTGGAAGGTCTTGCAGCGACCGGCGAAGGCGGTCTCAGTTCATGCTTGATTGACGTGCCAGATTGTTCAGCAGCCATCAAGGCACCCAGCTCAGCCTACGTGTATGCCCCGTCAGGTGCAACTCTAGGGAAGCACACAATACCCGGACTGACCTGAAGAGCTCGAATCCGCTCTGAGCGTGCATTCACTGAGACCTCTTCACTCTTGACCTTGATCTTTGGACGGGTTCTGGATGGACCAGGCAATCGGTCCTCTCTGGCACGCTTCTTATTCTTGATTGGGGGTGCTTGCTTGCCCACATCATTTGCACGGATTATGCCCTGTGCTCGCAATAGCTCTGTACAACGTGTGAATAAGGGCTTCAAGAAAGAATGTCAGATTTATACCTCTGGGCCGATAAAATATCTTCACAGATGCACATGGTGGACCGGCCCATGGGTCAAGATAGTCTACTTCAACCTCATGGGGGCGGAAGTTAATGGGTATCTCGTCTCCAGTCCTGGAAGAATATTTGTAATGGCCAGGAGAAACACGACAACTGAAGGGACATACGCAATGTGATGCCACCCTGCTTTCTTGCTGCGCTCTGAGACGCGTCCCCGGTGGAGATCCTCGTACAAAACTCGCTTTGACGGTTCTCTGAAGTGTCGCGTCTTACAGCGATAGGCTTTGAGTTCTATTGTCCCCATCTCGGGAGCAGCGGGTGCATCTTCCAAGTCTTGGTCTTCGGCGCGTGTCAAGGAGATGCTCAACGAACGAAAGATCGAAAGCTTACCGACAAGCTGTAGCTCCTGGAATTTGAAGGGAAGGATCGAGTGCACATTCGAATATGGCCCTAAGATTTCGCTGCTCGACCAGGCTTGCAAACACATAGATTGAACCAGTTGCCCATCTACGTGCAGGAAGATGACGACCTCAAAGTTGGGCAAATTGTTCGAGAACGTGATTTTAAATTGCTGAAACGCGACATAATCAGTTCCGCAGCGTTCGCAGTCCGAGGAGAGAGAAATACTCACCTTCCCAGCCTCGCTTGCGATGAACGCCGTCAGTGATGTCGTACCGTCTTGTTTCACATCAAATGATTCCAACTCTCTGCCCTCGCATACAATGGCAACATTCATTGCCGGTAAACTCAGCGGCATGGTTCCGATGTGAGTGGGCTAGTACGGTAACGTTGACGGTATGGGTAATGGTAGGTGCCCAAGTTTCAGAGGATGTGCGGCTTTATGTGGTTTTCTGGCGGGCCGGGGACTAGCAATTGGTCTCGTGACTCGCGTTCAGCACGTGCCAATTGAGGACTGCCACAGTGATGACCACAATCTGGCGCTTGGCGCTAGACGCTTGCACCAGGAGCGCGTCCATCTTCTAGACCACCCCATCGCCTCAGCCAATCCCTTGTAATGACCAAACCTTGTTCTATCGTGAAACAACTATATATGCTATACTGTAGAAGGTACTGTATTATTTATTTATTTTTGGTGAAGAAAATATGTGCAGGGAAAGCTCAGTTATACTACGATCTTTCAGACTCTGCAGAAGGAGTGGTAACAATGATTTTTAGTTAGGTGGTACTGTAGGCGGAACTAAGGCGCATCCACCTTAGCCCAGAACAAAGCATCCTTATCTCACCCAAATTAATTAATCGTCAAGTGTGAGGTCAACTAGTTCCCCAGAATACTTTACAACGATCGGTGAAGGGGATCTCAGTTCATGCTTAACTTCGCGCTTGATGAAAGTGCCCGATTGTACAGAAGCCTTCAATGCATCCAGCTCGGCCTGAATGCAAGCATCATTTAGCGCAACTTGAGGGAAGTGTACGAGATCTGGACTGACCTGAAGAGCTTCGATTCGTTGTGTGGCCAAGTCCCCTGAGAGTCCTTCACTTTTGACCGTGATCTTTGGATGGCTTCTGGATGGACCAGGTGATCCATCCTCCTCTCTGGCACGCTTCTTATTCCTGATCGGGGATCCTGGATTCCCCACATCGTTCAAAGGGATTATGCCTTGTGCTCTCAATAGCTCTGAACAAAGTATGGGTAGGGGATTCGGGAAAGAACAACAAGCCTACCTCTGGGGCGATAAAATATCTTGATGGATGCATATGGTGGACCATCCTCTGAGTCAAGATAGTCACTTAGAATCTTATGGACACGCTTGACAGGTATCTCATCTCCAGTGCTAGAAGCAGCAATTTTAGTAACCTTAGTAGTGACTAGGGGAAACAAGACTTGACTGAAGGGACATACGCAACATGATGCCACCCTGCTTTCTTGCTTCGCTCAGAGATACGTCCCCAGTGGAGATCCTCATGCTTATACTGCCACTTTGATCTCTTTTTGATGCCTACTTTTTGACAGCGATAGACTTGGAGTTCTATCGTCCCCATTTCAGGAGCAGCGGGTGCGTCTTCTAAGTCTGGGTCTTTCGGCATACATCAAGAGGGAGTCGCTCAAACGACAGAAAGATAAACGTACCAACAAGCTGAAGTTCTTGGAACTTGAAGGGTAGGATCGAGCTGGAGCTCTTTTGCACCCCTAAGCATTCCTCGCTTGACCCGGCTTTCAAAAACACCTTTTCAACCCGCCGCCCATCGACAAAGACGCGGAGGCTGAACCCAGAGTTCGACAAATTGTTTGATACTGTGATTTTGAATTGCTTAACCCAGAAACAATTAGGTCCGTCGTGGTTCGTGATGCATCAATCTGAGGGGGAAAATGCTCTCACCTTTCCAGCCTCGCTTGCGATGAATCCCGTCATTGATGATGTACTCTCTTGCTTCACATCATATGTTTCCAACTCATTACCGTCGCACACAATAGCAGCATTCATTGCCGGTAAACTCAGCGGCATGGTTCAGTGCCAGCTGTAGACGGACTGGTGTGGTACTGTAATGGTTTTGGTAAAGGAGCGTGTAAAGAAGAGTATCCAAGGCGGCTTTAGTTCTCTGCGGCCCGTGGTGGCACTAAAATGCCGCCGCTAAGCGCTGAGCGCTGCGACCGGAAGCTTGAAGTCTCAAGCCGACAGAACAGTATATCGGAACAGTAAATATGTGTGGTCATAGCCAGTTTCATCAGTGCAGTGATCTATAGTGCTCTATTTCCCAAGGCACGTTTATTTGGGTCCAAAAATGAGAAGTCAGTGACCACCAAGGTTCAACGTTCAACGTTCAACTCATTGATACTTATTCTTATTACACATTTCACTCCAGATCTGGCTGCACTTAATACATTGAAGCAGAATGGACATTCGAAACTGACTATGTTGGAACATCGAGACGGACCTGCAATACACATTAGCTCAAGAGTCCTACCAAGGACGTGGACAGGGGCTGACCTGCTCAATTACTGGGCTTAGTTTCGCCTCGATGGCTGCGCAAATGGTATTGTCAATCCTAGTCTCGTCAGGAGGCAAACATACAGAACACCAGGATGCATTTCGATGCGGTGCAATGGCCCGTTCGAACGCCTGTCGATCAGAAACCGTCTTTGATGACGGCTGGTCTTCGACTCTGGAGAGAAAATGGCCGTGCCACCACCTCGGCACAGATTGGAGTACCTTCGTATCGTACTTGCCAACATTGACCGGTTTGGAGCAGATACTGGAAGACGGCGGAGGTGTTTTGTGGTCTATCATCTTATTTATACAGCCTTTGGCGACCCTGGTGCACTCGTTGCGATACACAACCAACCGAGAAAGGTCAGCTCCTGATATAAATCGTAGGTCTTCACCGCAAGTGTCGAAGTTCATCGTGCGCTCCAGGGTCAATCGCGCAGCAGACAGGGCCTCTTCCTCGAGACGATGACAGCTTGCAATGCCGTACGCACGAAAAGAGTTCGCAACAGTGAATAATGGTGTACCCGCCTTTATCAAGGCACGGATACGAGTGGCAGCGGAATCCATCTGGTATTTCTGACACGCAGAAAGAAGGGAGAGGGCGTCTTCAGGTGTATCCGGGACGATGGGATCAATTGGGTATATCACTGAGAGTAGACGATGCAGAGTCTTAGAGTTTTCAGTCAAATCAATCATTTGTTTGACCTGCTCCTGTCCGTGCGGTGATGGTACTGTAAACGTATCTTCGAAAGTGGTAGATGCAATGCCGAGGATGGCCTTGTGAATATGGAAGTTGACATGGTCGCAGGACCTTATGATTACGTCCGAGTCCCCGCGGTCAAATGGTGCACCAAATTTTTTCGGTTGACCACTGGACGGTGGAGGATCACTTGCTTCCTCCAAACCTTGGAAAAGAGACAAAAATATGCCGTGCATCTGGAAAGTACATTATTTATGGTAATCACAACCCTCCTGAAAGAGGGGCAGGAGACTCGCCTGATCGATCTGGCCTCGAACGTGTCGTTCAAGGCATTCAAACAAGCGCAAATTGTCCAGACGCTGCGGGCGCTTACACGACGTGCAATTAAATCCTCCTTGTGATGACATGGTGTCGAGAAAATTGGAGATATTCATTGTTGAATAGTTCTGAGGTATCTTTTCTGTGAAGAGGACAAACTGTTCACGCAGGCGCGGTGCAGGCACGCTGCAGCAGTTCTTGTCGCCAGGCAAGTCGAGTTTCCAGCCTTGAAGATCTCCAACTTCCGTTAAGCAATACTTGACTCCACGCTGTATTGCTTGGACAGCCAATCCTCGGTGCTTCCACAATGCTCGTAGTGCTGGTCCTGAAGCATTGGAGAGGCTTGATCCGTAGGTTTCGAAGGTTTGCGGTAGCGACAGAGTCAACTGTGCTGCTTCAAGGGCCTCCTCCTTCAAACCTTCATTTGATGCGAACACATATGCACGGAATGCATTCTCGGCAGTCACGACCGGAGCCACACGTCCGCAATATGCTCGGAACAGGGCTAGAACAGATGGCATACCGTATTTCCTTGCGGCTGCGAATGTCTTGATCATCGTTTCGAAGGTTTGTGGCGAGACGATGTCGACAGGGTAAATGGCCGTGAGGAGTCGATGCACGGTGTCACGGTCCTCGGAAAGGTGGAAGACGAGAAGATTGCTCCGGTTGTCGCGCTTGATACTGCATCGGGAAAAACCTATACCGTAAATCGTATTAAGTTTAGCACTAAACCTAGTAAACACGCTAAGAAGTTGTAAAACATGCTAAGAAAGTGTAAACGTGAGGAAGCGCCCATGGCCTCACACGGCGCCATTAAAGTTCTATTCAGTTTACTAAAAATTTTCTTTAATTACACGAAAATCTTGGTACATGCGCTTGTCGACGAATGGATTACAGCAGTTTTCATAACGATAGGCGGTTTCTCGCACCGTCTGTTTTGGTCTTTGTTTGGCACTATTCTGACAGCTCGGCCTGCCGAGATCCAGCCAATGCACTAGGAAGCCAACTACATACTCCGGCAAGCTGGCTTGTATATAGAACTGTCAGGACTGTCTAAGTAGAGCCAAACAATGGTATAAACAAGCGGTACAAGAGACCGCCTATCGATATGAAAACTGCTGTAATGTAGAAGTTTTGACATTCCTCGAGAACCGTCGCACCTTGCCACTGCCGGGGTGCGACAGGACCGAAAACCGGGAATAGCTGAACACTTCGGCAAATGTCAGTTAGGCGGATGATCGTTGCAGTGCGACGTCCATGGGAGCCATAACTTCTTGAAACTCGGCTCATTCCATGACATGGATCGGGCGCGGAGGGTGCAGAAAACCACTCTACATACGCAAAGTGGGAAGGAGGAGCTGGGCGTGACGGAAGAAAAACTGAAGACGCCGCCGATGTTGAGAGCTGGAACACAAGCCGAATTTGAACAACGGCAATTCTGGACCCATTCTTCACAAGAGCCGTGTCAAATCTACTAGGGTTGACGGTCCCACGTGAATTGCGTGCTTCTGGTCGGACGTGTATGACATCGACGGTTTTCTTGTCCCCCTCGCAGGTGGAAAATTTGATCTTGTGAAATGCCGAAACCCGTTGAAAAGGAAGAAGTGTATTGCCGGCTCGTCTACGAGCTGCATTTGCAGAGAGTTCCGGGTAGTTGTGTTGTACAATGAAGTCTGCGAGCGCGTCTTGAAAATCGATAGCTCCATACCGGCTGGTGAGACTTGCAAATTGTATTTGTCTTTCCGATGGGTGCATTGTCAAGAACGGGTGTAGTTTCAGTTGTTCAAATGGATAGTGTACTGGGGGTTGTCTCGGAAGTGTGGAATTACCTTCGTGCAATTCCATAAACACCGCCCGTTGACGCATCGCCTCGTAGCGCTCCAGCCAAGTTACCATTTGCTTCAATTCCTCTTTGAAATTGGTAGCTTGGTATGCGTTCTTAGTGAAGTCGATATGAAGCCGCTCCGATTGTTCCGTGTTATAGTTATCGGCTGCACCAAAAAGCATAATGGACCTTCGGTAATGGCTGAGACTATGCAGCTTTGGAAGGTTGAAGTGTTGCCGGATTCCGAGTTCAATGAAAATGTCCTTATCTTCATGAAATCGGCGCAAGGCATCCTCCAAAGCATCGAGACTTTCCGTGCTGTGTACAGAGTACTGAGACAGGTAGAAGAAATCAAGAAGCGCCCGTACAGCACGAATCAAGCGCGCTGTAGACCGATTCTCCGGAAGGGGGAGATCCACCACGAGTCCAAGAATGATGCGACTTATGTCTTTATGTTCTTGACCCGTAAGATTTGAGAGCATTGTGATCCCTTTGTAAAAATGTCGAGCGTTATGATTTGGCGGCAAACGGCTGCAACGCGCGTCAATCTCCTCGGACCAAAGTTTAATGAGCCACCGGATCAGGTATTTGAAAATGCCCTGCTGAAGCTGATGGAGGATATCTGGCGTGATGGAAAGAAATATATTCGTGAAGGGAAAACGTTCCCAGAATGGACGGTACGTGGGCTTAAGGTTGGCTTCACGACACGCTGCGTGAAATGTCGTTGGATTGTCGTCACATAACGAAAATGTGTCAATGGCTGTCCGAATATTACGTATGGGGAAATTTTGATAGTTTCCGCGTTCGTCTCGTGGGACACTACACTTAGGGCACCTTCCATAGGGTGTGCAGGCGACAAGTGACTGCTCGGGGTAGTCGCCGACGAACGTCGCAAGAATCGGGTGACAGCGGTACCATACGCCATCTCCGGTGGCCATTGCAATACCGGTCTCGCCATAATGTTCGATCCCCGATAAGATCTTGTGCATGCATGCGTGAAATAAGTTTGCAAGGGCGCGACGCCGTCCAGCCTTGTTTTTGATATGTTCGAGCCGTGTCGTCGGAATATACCCTAATAACATTTGTGCCCGCTGAGTAGGTTTAGAACGGATATCTTTAGGAATATTTCCGATGGACATGTAGACGGGGTATGCGCTTTTAGACCGAAAATGCGTGAGTTGCGTCTTGTCAGATGATAAAATGATGGGTATAACTGTCGCGCCTGGCCTGCGCGACTTGAGGGATTGCTGAGGGCTGTGTAAGTAATAAACGATGTGAAGAGATATTTCGACATACCTGCACCGACCACCACCACTTTCCAGTGTGCATTTCACCAAAGAGTTGCGTGGTGTGAGCTGGATCTTGGTAATGACGTTCAGGTGCAAATACGAGCCTCCTTGTACACATAATGCTTAGCCATCAATTCCATAATTGATGGGTCAGCCGACGGTAAGATTCCCTCATTACTCATGGGCCAACCGACGTCGGCCGATTTTGGAAATTCTTCCGATGCTCATGGGCCACCTGATGTCCATTGTAAATATATTATGAATTAATGAAAAACAAAGTGTATGTAAAGTAATCAAGACATCATGAGCTCGGACCCACGGGTCTCGGAACTATGTGTAGGGGTGTCTCGGGACTATGGGGCTGGTCCCGAGTTGCGGTGACATGTACTGGTTTTAATTGAGACACCTTGTGAGACACCCGACATCCAGTGAAAATGAAAGTGTATCTAAATGACGCACAAAGTGTATGTAATATTATAAAGACATTGTGAGCTTCGAACAATGTGTCTCGGAACAATGTGTAGGGATGTCTCGGGACTGATTATGGAGCAGGTCCCGAGTTGCAGTAACATGTACCGTTTTGATTTCGGAAATCGTTCCGAGTCAGTATATAATATCTAGGAAATGATTCCCAAAGCATCTCTTGTGTTACTCCCGGTAGCCTTTTTGAGTACGGTGCATGTGACGTGCAAGTCTTGCACATGTGTAGGGGGGTCTCGGGACCTTGCTCGGGACTGTATATTGGGCCGGTCCCATGTTGGGTAACATGTGTCGGATTGGATTCCGACACTGTTCCGAGCCAGTATAATATGTCTCGGAACTGATTCACAATACATCTCTTGCTTCACTTGCAGGAGCATTTCTGAGGACAATTCTTGTCAGGCACGAGTCTTGTGCATTGCTGTGACATAGTACTGCCTGCAGAAATATAAGACTTGTTTTTCGCATCCCACTCATTGTACTAGAAGGAGAATGTCTCAAGGTATGACAAAGTATCAGACTCACATTTAAAGTAGGGATAATGCAATGACCGCCTCATTCAATCCGGTGCTCTCTCCACTAAGCATAGATAGCCTTCGCAAAGCGGAGTGACTGTTGTGGTTGTGAAATCCACGGCCAGCCGTGAATGCGGTGAACATATCGGGACTAAGCTTGAGGGTGAAGGTGTCTTGGTACCCGAGAAATGGGGGGAAGGGAGAGCTCTGCTCAAAGTCCATGAGTAATGAGCGTCGAGGGAGTCAGAACATTAAAATCTAAACTTAGGATCCGATAAACAGTATGAACCCGGTGGAATGTATATCGGGACTATCTGGACTTATTTCTGAGCTAGGACTTTAAATCTCGGAATTGGACAGCCATAATACTGTTATAGGCAATACATCTCGGGATAAGCGTTCAAAGAGTCTAAGTGGACTATGGTAAATATGTTGCATATTTGTGGCACGGGGTCTAGACATATTTCAATGGAGCAGATGTTATAGGAGTCAGTGCCTTCGTTGAACTCCTAGAGAGCTCCTCCCAGGCATGGGCATGAAGCGATGCATATGCTGCGTGCCCTGGAAGCTCATCCCGTACTGCGCAATTCCTCCACTCACTCCAAAGCTCTGCCTTAGCATGAAAATATGCGGGAACCCATACAGCCTCATTATGAATGCTGTCTTGTTCTTCTTTCCACCGCTCAAACTGTGCCTTGGCTCGGAGCCAATGAACCCGGTCAACTATGTCATTTATAAGCATATATAATACATTCCGGGATGATTATAGGAACTCACAATCATCGATCCATGATCCATCCCGATTGGAGGAAGTCCCGAAACTCCAGATCCAGGAAAGTTGTTGATTCCGTTGCCTAACCTCTGCTGCACCAAGAATAGCAGTATTGACTCGGAGGTCAGTCACCCGAAGTGCTGGCAGAACTGTTGAGTCGCCTGATGGGTCCAGGGTATTCATGTAAGCATCTCGTGCCATGCTGTAGGTACGGGCATGATCATGAACTGCTGCATCAACGTTGTGAACAGCTGTCCAGGCTCGGGACTTTGTCTTCTGAGTCCGGGCATGTCGCACCTGGGTCCGGAACAGTGTTGACTTGAATCCCAGAGCCAGACGGATCCTATGAAGTGCATCAGTTGCTTGAGCATAGCGTAATGCAGCCTCCTTTATTGCGAGGGGTTTGTGGTCATGGCGAACACACCAATCCCATCCGAGGGATGATGGAAGGAGGAGGGGGATATCTTCGGCATTGCCTTCAGATCTGTCTGTCGCATATGGCCTATATTCATGTTCTCCATGAGCTGCTTGCAAGAGGTCCGGTTCTTCGGAATCATCTATGTCATCGACCTGGTCATATTCGGAATAGTCACCCAGAAATATCATCGGGACGGTTTCAGTAAGTTCATGATTGAAAAGGAAGGCGTCCGATTGGTGTGCAAACGTATCAATCAGTTTTTGTAGACGGATCCGTTTGTTCTCAATGATCTGTGCATCCTCCATAGTGAGCTGGGACCCATGCATCCGGAGCTGATATCTAATTCTCAGCCTATTGATAAAATTAATAACAGAATTCAAAGATATGTTTCGGACCTCACTGTGTTTCCTGTATCTTCATTCCATAGGAAATCCAGGATGTCTGACCCCGAATAGAGTGATCTCCAATTTCAGCTACCACTAACTCTTGCTGGATAGTAGCGCGGGATGGAGCTGGAAACTTGCATCAGCTGTGGTGAAGGAATCCCGAACCTATTTTCATACCTTTTTCCTTAATAGTATCATAGATATCCATTACAGAAGGGCAGAACTGTCGATTGGCTTGAGCATCCTGGTCTTCCCGGAGCCACTTCTTTGTCTTATCCTTGAAGTGCTTGCTGAGGGCCTTATACGCGTGAGCACTGGCATCAAAGCTAGCCTGAAGGTTATTCCACCGCTTGAGGAGAGAAGGAACTGTGACTGGATATTAGAGCCATGTCAAAATGGGAAACAGATCCGACAAACCAATCCTGACAAGCTTCTTCCAATTGGAGTGATTGATATGAGCATCTAGAACCTCCTGCCGATGTGCAAGGGACATCCCCCGAAGGCTCCGGGATATGTTGTTCAGAGGAGCCCACAAGGTTTCTATGATCTCACCATCGACCTGTTTGGCTCCCGGAATATAGCTTGGAGAAAACCGGGGTAGACAGGAATCTTGGTGTCCATGTATATGGAACAGCCCAATCCCTGTGCGAAGCTCGAGGGAGCTGGAGAGTGATAGTTCTGGACTATTCTTCACCCTCTCTTTGAAGTGCACCCGGTATTGGCACATGATATCATACATGACTAGTGCAACTGGCATATCCTCCATGTTGTATGAGAGGGCCTTGCAGATGCTATAGTCCATATTGATTTGTCTGTCAGGTCAAAGATGAGATCTCCGGATATGATGTGCCACAAAAGCCATGCTCACCTCTCTCCTTTCTGGAAATCCACCACAGAAGTTGGAACAAAGAATCCATGGCAACACGCTGTTGCGCCAATGCCAGTGACATCAAGGTGGGCCCGACTCGAGTTAGCTTGCTCAATGGCCCTGTAAGTGTTGCATGTACCTGGCTTTTGGAACGTTAACTTGGATCGGGATCATATTAGAAGTCATGCCATAGATACCTGTATGACTTCTTTACCACTCCGAAGATGGGCTTTGTAAGTTTCGGGATTGGCCATAAAGGCCATCCCTGCAGATAGGGAAATGTCCCGCTCCCCAGACCGATGCTTCATATGCTCTGCAGAAAAGTTACCATCCATAATAAAAGTACGGATGAGCTGATCTCTGAAAGTCCATTGTGAGTGCAGGGATTCTGGTCTGGCGTCACAGAAGATCACCTACGAGGTGTACTGTGCTTTCCAGTCCTTTGGGAGGTTAATACCGGGTTGTGGGCATGCCGGGCAGAAGATGGCCATTGAGCCATCTGCAACGGGCTCCACATCCTTCCGGTGGCCAAGTCCACATTCCATCCGGTTCCGAAGGTCTCTCCACTGTCGGGATGACCTCAGAAGTTGCTTGTACCGATTCTATGTGCCTGCATTAGATCTGACTATGGGAGGGCATAGAAGCATACCGGGACGTCGTTAGGGAACATTTTACTTGTCATGATTTGCAGCTTTGAATAGTATTGCTGAGCCGTGGTCTTGCATTCAAGGTTATCTCTAAGAAAGTCCTCCAGCACTGTAACTGTGAAAACAGTTTCAACTTGCTTGAAGGTTGCTGGAAAAAGCCCAGCTCGGAGGAGCTGTGCATCTTCTTTGCCCCCATCGGAACAAACACAGAATACGACTTCCATGGCAAATATACCACCCCGATCAACTACAGTGAAGAGTGGGTTTCCAGAGCCTGCTGTGCGTGTGCGGGCAGCACCGGCCTCAATAGATTGCATTGGCACATCTGAAAGAGCAAATAGAGTGTCCGAAAACATAGGCCCCGACGGTCGGGACTCCGGCTGCGGTGTCTCCCGTGGTGTTGGCAGCTGATCAGCATCCTCCAGAGCTTCGGGGCCACATTCTGGAACTGGTCAGAGAGGGGCAGACTGAGCACGTCCACTAGAGTCACCTTTCTGACTGGAATGGGCTACCTGAGCTGCACGGATTCCCTTACATTATGGTGAGCACAATTAATTATTAGGATGGAAGATATGGATATACTTCAACTGTTTTAGGACATGGAGCACCAGCATGCCCAAGGCAAAGAGCAAACCCCAGTGACTGAAGGGACACCTGCGTGTAATGTGTTGCTGTCCAGAGAAGCGGCCTATGGAAGGGGGAATGCCGGTGTGCAACTGGAATACATATCCTACAGAATGATGGTGACCCGAAGCAGTCTGGACACTTGATGCATGCCGGTCTATTGCACACAGAACAGCTGTCAGAAGCGGGCTTGGCCTCCATATCTAGTAGTAGATGAAGATTCTTGTTCCGGAACTCTGTCCATTGCTCCATCGGAGTCTACAGAATATCAGCATGTCTATTATTATATGTTGATCTGGGCGTACAGTAGCTCGTTGCTGACTCTCCTCTGTTGTTGGATCGGGAAGGAGATACTCCTGGTCATCCAAATATGGATTGTCTTCGGCAGGATGTGCAGTAGGGATGACCTTCTCTGGCACGTGAGTGTCACTGGAATTGAGCTGTGGCGGTGAATTCTTCTTCGACTTCGAAGTCTGACCGGGACGCTCCTGCATCGGAAGGACAACCGGGACAATCTTCTCCTTTGTCCGGATTGTTCCCCGCTTGGTTTTAGTGTGTGTAACTACAACCTCTTCGATGCCCTTTACAGCATTCGGAACGATCACATCTCGACACCGAGGCATAGTGTGCAATAGGTATGAGGATATAATATGCGTGAAGGGTAATGGGGGAGGTGGTAGTTCTGGGTGCTCTCCAACTGCATTAAATGTTACTGGAGATGATACATATATTGTCATAGAACCATTCATGATTATTACCCCGATGAATATCTCATATGTAAAGTGCACACATACTACTCAAGTGTGAGATGTTTTGGGAATAGTGCACAAACGCGCTTGAGATGGCATTCCAACCAAATGATATATACTATACAAAAATTGAGATTTCATATTTGATACCCAAGAACACAGTAAAGGTATTTCTATCCATCAAAGCCTGTCCCTACACTGACATGATAGTTCATATCGGAATCAGCTTCCTGCAGGACATATTGTGAATGGTATTAAAAAGGGTTCAGTCCAGAACTGCAAACCTTAAGGGGATTGGTCGCAGTGGACTTTGTTATGTCACTGGACCGAGCCTCATACAGTGCCTTGGCCATGATGGATGCATTCTCATAGTCAATACATAGGCCCCTGATCTCGTGAATGAAATCATCGAACTGGAGGATATGTTAGATGTCTGGAATCCTTCAATATGATTCATTACTTACCAATCCCACCGACGACGTCTGTGAATTATGAGCAGAGTCCAGGTGTGCAGGAATGACATCATCCAGAGATGTCTGGGCCTCGCCATCGGAATCGGAATCTAGATATATGACATCATCCACCAAAGTTGGGACATTGTTGGCAGAGTCCAGATCCACAGGGACGATGTCATAAAGGCATGCCGGAGATTCGGAATTGGAATTGGAATTGGACTCGGGACGTGCACAAACAATGTCATCGGGATTCTCCAGTCCAAACATGTCATCTTCATCGAATGACTGCACCTCCGATCCGTCCTCTTCTTCAGGGTCTGAGATGCTGGTGTAGAGTGGGTGAGCATATTCATCACATGTATCGGGATCGGATTCCATTGTGAATGAGAGGGAGGGTAAGCGTGTGAGGGACCCCGGGATGAATGATGGGTCTCAAGTGTGCGCTTTTATAGCCATTTGTACATTGCTATTTCTGGCCACCGGATATATAGTACATACTGTCTAAAGATGTGATATGTAGCCGCTGCAAACGTGTGGATGTCTTAGCATATGTGCATGCATCACATTTCAGCGCCTAGCGATATCCCATCACCCGAAATGACATGTTCAGAGGTTTCTATGATCCCTGGTTGGCCATAAGGTGAACCTGGCCCCGACTTATTTAGGATGGGTATCCCTTATTCTGACTTGGAACTGCATACATATAGTTTCCGACTCCAGAGTTCAGACATACAATTGTATATCATACCAGGACTGTCCACAATATACCACTCCGAACCTTAGCTAGATACCAGACTCCAGTGACAATGTACATACGATCAAAAAAAGACAATGATGTTATTGGTAGGATTAACCCTTCCCTGCCCCCCTGCCTGCATCCCGTTCCCTTAAATAGAGACCGGAGTGAATAAAATTTCGTATGCGAAATGAATATCATACCTTTCTTTCTCTACCAATTCATACCTGCCTTTCTCTGTTAATTTGATCGGTCGGGTGCTTCGTCTAAGAGGAGGAGTAGATTTCCCTGGCAGTGACGGAGCCTCAGCGCCTCTGTAACGCCTCTGAATGAATGTCCTCCTCGGAGGTGTCTGCGGAGAAGTATTAGATCGTCCTGGAATTGTTCCGGGCGTGTATGGAAATCAAGGTTAATAAATATTTATCAGTTATAGTTGCAAGAAACTCACCCTGAATAGTAACCTCCGAAGGTGAATGTGACCTGGTGAGCGAAGCGGCTAAGGTCTGCGTGTCCTGTTGGCGTGCTGTGCAGCTGGTTGGTAAAGGTGAAAGTGGCCAACACGTTGATTTGCTTACAGGAATGAGACGCAGAATCTGGGAATGATGGAGTGGAATCCTCTGTGAGCCCAACAATCTCCTCCGGGATCCTTGAAACTCTGTGCCTGGGAAGGGGCGATGGAGATGGTTGATCGGGATGGGGAGAAGGGCACTCCAAGTCACTGTCGTTAATATTGTCTATTTCAGCACCAAAGTCTTCTTCATCGGAATCATCAGAATCATTGTCAGAGGATGATTCCTCCTGTCTCGAAGAGGAATCACTATCAGAGGATGAGGGGACTTCCAATCCTTTTGCGATTCCGGTGGTTCTGGAAAATAGTACATCACCATCGAGGAGCTCACATGATGGGTTCCAGATAAGTGCTGTCAGTCCATCCTGCTCACGCTGCCTCCAGTGATCGAGTAGTCGGAACACCTCGGCACGACGAATCTTTGATGGATCTGCCCAGATAAACCCTTCCGGATAGCATTCCTCCAAGATCCATGCCGGTGGGTTCTTACACAGCCTAGACCATCTGATTCTAGCCTGCTTCCTTCCGGAAGTGTATCCTGATTCTCGTATCTTAGAAGGCATGTATGGAATGTACTTTAAGAACGCACGGATATGGATAGAACAGTAGTCCCGAAGCATGGTTTGAAGACTCTTGGCGTGATATGTGTCTGCCAACGTCACGGGAGGGATTGCCGGCCTCCCATCGGCACCGGTCTTTATTTCGATCCGAGTCTTATTTGTCTTAGGCCGATTGAAGAGACTTGGCTCGGGATCTGTGCACCCCATGAGTTATAACATTGGTAACATGCCCGATATATCCCACATACCTTTGGAAAAGCATGTTGCGGCATATTGCATCCATGCCAGCCATAAATTGACATCTTTCCAGTTTGGGCAGAAGTCGGTGAAGGCAGTCCCATTATCCAGAACCTTATTCCACTCATCCCTGCCAATATAATGTTTACTCCCTACCGAAGGAGAACTTTGAATAACATACAAGCATGCTCTAACCGTTCCGGTTTCATCCTCATATGCCACGAGGACTATGGAGCGTATTCCACACGTTTTGAAGAGCTGAGTTTGGAAGTCCCGAATGATCCGGCGCCTGTAAGCTGTATTTGCCATTCTAATTAGATGCATCAGCACAAAAATGACGGGATCCATCTCTTATCACGTACTTTGCTTGGATATGCTTTGGGGGCTTTTCATCGGACCATTCCTTTGCACGAACAGCATAGGAGTCCTGGTCCTCGCGGGAACGCTCCTTCCATAATCGGGTTGTTGCATCTTGTAGGGCGCCAAGATATGCCTGAGATCCCGGCACATCCCCAGATATCTGTCCAGTTAGTTCCCCGATCTTATCCTTGTTCTCATGATAGAACACGTTCCGAGCAGACCACCTCCGAGTGAACCTGATGAGCTGGCGATGGGGGCGATCATAATGGTTATAGAACCATGTCCTGACTTTCTGCAAATCATATTCAGTGCATGCAGTATCGATACAACATCGGAACCTCACCTGCATTGCCTCCTTCTTGTCGAAAGTAGATTCTGGGGGCCAGAGCGCATAGAGCTCCCCAATGGCCATCCCAAGAATCTTTTTGCGAGTATCTGTGTCAGCATTCTGGAACTCCTTAACATATGCCTTAAGGATACTGGCATCGCTTGGGGTGATTGAGAATCCTTCTGTAAGAGGGAGGATCTCAGGGTCCGATAATCGCTCTTCCTCCCCGGATGACATGGCTAACGACGTGACGTGTGATGGATATGTATGGGAGAATTTGGGGCTGGGAGAGATGATGCAAATACTAGAGTTATCGCAACCTATTTATGCATACATGCGTGCCCCAATGTATGCTCTGCAAGTATGTGAACACACACATAGTATGGTGCATTCTCTGCCATCCCAACTTGTACCGGCCTGTGGAATTGACATGCACTACATTCCGAGCATTTCGGAACACACATGCGAAGTAAGCCATGATGTTTGTCCCATAGAACTCGATACCCGGAAGCACTTTGGATCCGATCAGATATTGTTCCGATGGAAGTTGCTGCCATCCCTGAATTTGTCCCGGCATCAGGTGCAGTTTAATTTGCGCCCACCATTCTATCCATCTATTATGTACACGAACACCCATTTAGTCCTCACAGCATTAAATATTATGTTCAAAGACACATTGTTTGTCTCACACTGCTGCCATCGCTAAATTAGACCCTGCATCGGGTACTGCTTTATGTACACCTGCCATACTATCCATCAATTTGACAAAGGCATACACATTTAGTCCTTGCAGCAGTAACTATTACGTTCCAGCGCAATAGCACCATTCTAGATGCATGTATAATGTTAAACATTTGAATATGATGTCATCCCGATAGAGGCGTCACAGGTAGGTAAACATGTGCATGCTAGCAATCTGAATATGTCATTTATTTAAGTTCCTGACCATGCTGCACCGACCCATACATTCACACGGAATCTAAATCAGATTCTGATAAGCACCTGTTCCAGGTTTTACATTATGTACATGAATGTACAGGTCATAACATGTAATGCTCCAGAAGGGCCAGCGCATTAGTGTTTATTACTTTTGATCCTGTGTGTATGTGTAAATATAATATTTCACATCTATGATCATCCCGATGATTACTGATGTGTGTGTAATAGCATTGGGCAATGTTATATGTCCGTGCAAACGGACACGGCATCCGATTCTGATCACAGTACCGATTAAGATAACCAAATACATTCACAAACACAAATGTCTCATGAACCTTACCGATCCCAGATCCCGATCTAAACTCCCATCGAGACCAGAGCCGTGAGCAGATAGTAGATAGCACAGAAGAACATGATTTCGAATTTGTATCATACAGTACACAGATTTGTCTATTTATCTTTATTCACCGTCATCTTTTTCTTCAGACCTTCAGTAAGATACTGAATATCTTCATACATGTCTTGCACATTGTCCATGAGTCGTTCAAACCTCACCAACATCTGTTCATCTGTTGGAGGGGGCGAGTCGAACGTCCCCTCACGCCGCACAGTGACAGGATCCTGCACTTCCTGAAAACAGGATATCTATCAGGCCCGAGTCATAATGCAGTTCGGGATCGCTCACCGTGTGTTTCCCGGGTCCCGATGGCTCGGGATCAACGGCCATCTCGTTCGAATCGTCCAGAATCGTCTGAAGAGTTGTATTCGGGTCGTCGGTAAGTAGTAATGATGGGGCGACGTAGGTACTTACTACTACGTGCTCTGAGGAACGTTTCACAATCGGAATGGGATCGGGATCGGGTTTGATCACGGGACCCGGCGTACTTGCAGCAGACGTCGGGGTCACTGTGTTCCGCCTCAGAAAGCGGAATGTGGTCGGCAGTGGCACATCGGACTCTGATCCCGTGTAGGATGGCACGGGGGAAGCCTTAGGTTGCTTCGGCTCCGATGCCGGGTAGGATGGCGCGGGAGGAGCCTTAGGATGTTTCGGCCCCGACGCCGTGTGGAATGGGGCGGTAGGAGCGCTAGGTTGTTTCGGCTCCGATGCCGTGTGCGATGGCGCGGGAGGAGCCTGAGGTTGGTTCGGCGCCGGAACACGAAGGGAGACAGGGCGAGCGCGAGGAGGCATCAAGGGGGTGGAATGAGCTCTGAAAGACGTGCTAGTGCTGGAAGCGGTACTGGAAGTAGAGGAGGAAGGGGGAGCCTTTCCCACGTATCCCCATTTCCCTAAAAGCTGCTGTCAGCTCTGCGGTGTGGGCATAGAATGCAAAATAAAGTTTTACCAGATTTGGATGTGTTTTCACTCATTTTGCGACTTAATAGGATGCAGGGAGACGGGCAATGGCAGAGTGGAGAGGATCACAGCAGACGGCGGGTATATCACCCGATTGCAGCGGTCGTTCACCACACCTACGATATCACGGCCCGGAAGAGATTCGATTGGGGCGATCAAAGCGTTTGACGTCTTAGAACCGTCTACATGCGGCATTCAGCTGTAACCCAAGTCCTATCGATGATCATATGCGATTTATCCGGATTGGGATAGATCGTCGCCCCGATCGGGATTGAGAATAATATCCCGGTCTTTACATAAAGATTATCATTTCGGGTCTGCGCCTCATCGGGGCCCAGAGTCCCGAGAACAAAGCCCTATGAATTGTGCGATTGTTTCACCCCACTCTGTAACTACCAATGCCTCCTAGACGTCTTGTCGCCCGTACCCCTCCCCCTCCCCCCCCTCCTGCGCTCGAGCCCTTTCCATCGCTCTCCCAGGATGAAGAAGAGCTATTTGACATCGCTGTCCGACTCGACTCCGCCCTTCGCGAGTTTGAGGCTAGGGACGGTGACGTAGACACGCAGTTCTATGTCAATTGTATCATTGAAGAATTGGTGAGTAGGTTCAGGCTTGGATCGGGTTGGACTAACATATGGAGTGCAGACAGATGCGGAGGCTCTCTGCGAATCAGGTAGCCCCCGCATGCACCCTATAATCGAGTACATCGGTGGGGAGGTCGCTGAGGCTGGCAGAGCGAACGAGGGTCTCGATCTTTTCTCTCTCACGTTGCGTACAGCCGAGGAATGGTGCTCTGAAGCAGCGCAGCACTGTCCAACCGAGACCGGGGTCATTCACATCCCTGATCTCAGGCCTTTCGTTGTTCGGATCCCCGCAACGCACCGTTGGTGGCTCCCACCAATTCCACACAGCCGCACAGAGGATACAGGTATGAACAGCTCTCGGCATTCACACGCAATTTGAGACATTATCCATTTAGAAATGGCGCCTCCTACGCGTCCTCATATTCCGGTTCCGGTTCCGGGTCCCGCTTCCGGTTCTGGTCCCGCCTCTGCCTCCACCTCCGCCTCCGCCTCTACCAGCACCCGCACATCGTCCCGGGCACGTGCACCTGTCGTCTATGCAGATGCGCACGATGACGATGACGACATTGATATGGGTAAGCGTGGTGAGGAGACTCCACGACGTCAAACTAGATCGTCATCAAAGCGCGCCGTTACCTCTCCCACTGCCGAGGCTCCCGACCCTCAGCGCCCCCGAGTTGTGGATCCGGTACGTGACGTTTATTATAATCTCGGACCGGGTAACCTATGATTCGGTACAGGATGCCTGCGGGCAATGCGCTGCGAGGTACCAACTCTGCGAGCCCTTCGAACAGAGGGTCACGGCACTGGCATGTAACTTCTGCACGATACAAAAAATCCGATGCTATCCGAAGGCGAAGTGGGCACAGGAAGAAGAAGAGGCCCAGGAGACTCAGAAGATCGAGGATCAGAAAAAACCCAACAAAGGTAAGGGAAAGAAGCGGAACGTCGTTGTTGGTGTGTGCCGTCCCGCTCCTCTCTCTTGCCCATGTCAACTAACATATGATGCAGAATCCGTTGATAACCTTTCCTCGGCCATCGACTCACTGAAGAGCGAGGTTTCGGAACTCCGATCTGATTTCAATACAAAGCTTGCCGAGGCGTCGCAGGAAATCGTGAAACTCCAATCCGAGTTCGGCATGAGGATCGGAGAGGCATCACAAGAAATTGTGGAACTCCGCAAGTATTCGCTCCAGCAGGACCAAATGCTCCGTGGGTTGTGTCTGCAGGCCGGTGTGAGTGTTTCGTCACTCAACCTTCGAATTCCGCCGCCTTCCACGCGTCTTCAAATTCCGCCGGCTCCCACCCATGATGAGCAAGCTGCGTCAACGCCCTCTGCCTCTTCGGTCATCAGCAACGTTTCCTCGACCTCTTCTCATCTTCATCTCGGTTCTCTTATGATCGATAGCCCCACCCCTGGCACAGCCAGTCTACCCTTGGCTGGACTGTCGGGATCGGGTTCCGGTTCCGGTTCCGGTGTACAGCGGGCGCAGATAAGAGGTATTATTGTCTACACTTCAACAATACAATGTGCTAAAAGAACTGGAACGCATTTCTCTAGCAACGGACGAGATTGTCAGGACCACTTCGGGGCAAAGCGTAGCGCCATCTAGGCCTCCTTCGGCTCAGAGTGTGGCGGGGTCCCGTAGAGCGTCACGCACGCGTTCGTAATCGTTTTCATGTATTACCGAAGTGATGTTTGTACATACCATTTCCAGCCAATGCTGGAAGAATGCTTTGAGTCGAATTGCAATTTTCTTTGCGTGCTCGCCACTTATGATCTGAAAGAGCATCGTCCATAGGCGGGTGTCTGGACCTTGGTCAGTATCAATCCCGACACTATCATCCTAAGGCAGGGCCAATATCGAGTGTGTATTTATGATTTTTATTGTGACTATGTAGCTTTGAGTATGAATGGAAGCTGATACGGGATGTGATGTACGACGGTTCCGACTTGCTATCATCCCCCGGGATGATCGCAGATGAGCTAGTGACTGACGCTCAATCTCGATTTCACATTGGATCAGTTTTGTGACCGGACCAATTCTGACATTGGATGTATCGACTGCGGATTGACTCCGAGTCGGTATGTGACTTGCGACCAATTCGAAATCAATGACGTTCCAGACTGTATCATTTCGGGGTTGATCCCGATTCGGGGCACGAATCAATATTAATCCCGACTCATGATCAGCTTTGACTCGGAACTTACCGCAACTATTTACGAAGCTTAGGATTAATCTCGACTTAACCTTGATACATACACGGGTGTCGTTGTACCAGTAGGATTGATTCTGACTCAGCATGCAAGTTGGAATTAGCCTTAACACGGTGGAGACCCTGGCTCGGGGCATGACTGAATATCAACCCCGACTCGGTATCAAGAATTGATGTTTCTCGGGATCAATCCCGACTTGGCCTTGACCCCGACTCGGGGCACGACCCAATACTAATCCCCACTCGGCATCAATTTCGACTTGGGATTGACCAGGAGAATCGATGTTTCTCGGGATCAATCCCGATTCGAGTTTGACCCCGACTTGGCATCAACAACAATTCGGGATTGACCCCGAGAATTGATATCTCTCGGGATCAATCCCGACTTGAGTTTGACCCCGACTCGGCATCAACTTTGACTCGGGATTGACCCCGAGAATCGATGTTTCTCGGGATCAATCCCGACATGAGTTTGACCCCGACTCGGCATCAACTACGACTTGACCTTGACCCCGACTCGGGGCACGACTGAATATTAACCCCGATTCGGCATGGCATCAACTATGACTCGGGAGTGACCTGGAGAATTGATTTATCTTGAGATTACGGTGAATACCCTGACTCGGGCAGGACTGAATATCAATCCCAATTCGGCATCAACTTTGATTCGGGATTTACCCCGAGAATTGATGTTTCTCGGGATCAATCCCGACTTGACTTTGATCCCGACTCGGGGCAGGACTGAATATCAATCCCGACTTGGCATCAACTTTGATTCAGGATTGACCCCGAGAATTGAGTCAAAGTTGATGCCAAGTCGGGATTGATATTCAGTCGTGCGTGCCCCGAGTCGGGGTCAAGGTGAAGTCGGGATTAATCCCAAGATAAATAAATCCTCGGGATCCATCCCGATTTGATTTTGACCCCGACTCGGCATCAACTTCGATTTGCGATTGACCCCGTGAATTGATTTATCTCGCGAATAATCCCGACGTGACCTTGACCCTGACTCGGGGCACGACCGCATATCAATCCCGACTTGGCATCAATGTTGACTTAGGATTGACTCCATTGATGTAGCTGGGGACTAATACGATTTGACCTGGATCCTAACTCGGGACACGAATCAATATTAATTCTGACTCGGGAATAACTATGCCTCGGGATTTGCCTCGAGTATTCATGCAACTTAGGATCAATCCCAACGGGACCTTGATCCTACCGCTAAATCGTGATCCCGACTCGGTATTTATTTTACTCGGGATTGACCCCGAGTCTTGATGTAGCTCAGAATCGATGCCAACTCTATCTTTATTGCTACTTCTAGTATTGACGTGTGATTAAGTCCTGCTCGGGGTGTAAGTCGGGATCAGCCTCAACGGGGGATTACCACGACTGTGTATGCAAGTCGGGATCAACCCCGAGTCCCAACGTTTCGATGCCGAATTTGGGTCAGTGCCGACTAGGGATATGTCTTGACATTAACTCCCCTCCGAACAACCCCTGTGTCGAAACCGGAATGAGGATGGCTGTTTAGTATACCCTCATCCTGTGTCGGGATCAATTTCGAGTTCCACCTCTAATAATGATCAATCCCAAGTCGACACTAATCCCTATTAAGAACAGTCGGGATTGCTGATCTCAATTAAATTCGATTATCAGCACTCATCCCTAGTGTGTGGCTGATTCCGACTTTGGATTTATTTACACCTAGGGTAGAATCCATCTCAGATGTCCATTTAGCTTAGACCCCGAGTCAGGAGTGATTCTAAGGCGTGGTGTATACCAATCCTGGACTATTATAAACAGGTGGCTCACTCAGTTCCGTATCTGCTTTGCTCTATACGGGCCTGTACGTGGGACCGGTGCTAATTCAAAATCGGAGTCGTGAATGACTGGCTCCACCAGTCCCGAGGCTCATTAAGACTTGAATACTAAGACGCTGTTCCTAAAGACGCCATTCCGAGTTAAAATTAAACATATCGGACTGATCTATTCCGATGCAATGTAATGCAAGCTGGGATACCCACTTGGCTGGAACCTCACTCAGGAAATGACACTCGGGAGTTGGGACTGTTAATACCGAGATAATCCCGAGGTGTCTGCGAGATATTGCTGACATTGTTATGGTTCTCGGGACTCCATTGCAGCACACCAAGCCGGGATGATGCCGCTATATGAATTCCATTGCTCTCCCACATTTGTGCACGCCCCTAATTACTCCACACATGGTTTATCCTGACATAGGGCTCATTTCCTCGACTACCATCCCACCTAGGGGACAATTATTACTAGCCGATGTCGGCTGACCCATGAACCTCCAAAGAATGTTTCAAATCGGCCGACGTCGGTTGGTCCATGAGCCATGAGGTAATATTACCGTCGGCTGACCCATCAACCATGAAATTCATGGCTGATCATTGGCTGCCTTGTAAAACTTGGGTCACCAAAGAGCGTGCGGATGCAGGGAAGGATGCCTTGAAAGTAGAAGTCATAAGACTCCCCACCGATATGGATCTCTTCGCATTCAAACTTCGGGCGCCCAGGCATCTCTTGATCGATGAGGCAATTGAGCTCTCGGGCATTGCGAAATGAGAGTCCTAGGTTATCAACCACCTATTTCATTTATTAGCTAGCTGTTAAATGGGCACATCATGATGAACATACACCGTCAATCGCAAGCAATTCAGTGACTGCAGTTGAGCCTGGCCCTCGGTTTTTTGACCATTGTGCAAATTCCCAATCACGCTTTGACTGGAATGGGAACCAAATGTTCTCCGCGTGAAGTCCGCCCTGGAGACCCGGTACACTCTGGCCCATATCGGAAATTGGGGCTCCAGCCAAAATGGAGGGAAAGTGCTCAACAAAAGGTGTCGTATTCACAGGAACATGGTCTGGAGTTTCTGAAAGTCCAGGAAGGTCTGCGCCCAGTCCATTACTAGTGTTAGTGTCCACATGGTGCTGTTCGCCGCCTTCGTGGCTGTCAACTAATTCGCCGCTGTCTAGAATGGGTGGTCAAATTACTAGCATGATCAAACTAGTGAGATTACTCACCTGAAACACGGATCTCAGGACCAGTGGATGCCGAACCAAGTGGTGGCTCTGGTCCAGAGACACCTGGAGAACCAGACGCTGTGGGAAGACCTAGACAACTGAGGTAGAGGGCACGACAACCACTATGCGTTGTCATGCTGAGGTGACGCGAATACCCGGCATGAGTGAAGTTTCGATTGCAACTCGCACAGATAATGGGACTCATGAACAAAAAGAGTTGTGGGATATGGGATGATGGTGGTAATGACAAATAATGAAGAGCTATGTCACGGATGTAATTGGGGTGTACGTACGCGAGACTGCAAAGACAGTTAAGCATGCTCTAAAAAAATTATAAAGACGCGGCACATACCTGGTTGAACTACCCATCCCACCACCAGCCTCTCATTCCCATAGTCCTCCCTCCTAAACTGTGCCCCAGCTATTATCCTGCCATACGAACATGGCACCTCGCAAGCGGCGGCAGAACACCACTGCAGAGATAGCTCCAGCAGCCCCTTCCATGACAGCTTCGACAGCTCCTCCCACGGCGACTTCGACGGTTCCTTCTACAACGACTCCCATGGTCCCTTCCATGAGCAGATCAGTACGTTCAAAGAAGGCCGGAAAAGGGAAGACGCACCAGGCCACTGAGCTTCCCCTGACGATTAGACTGCGGCGAGGAGCTGCAGCAGACGGATCAGGTATGTCATTATGTGAAGTGAAGGTGATATGAGGACTCACTTGTATCTTAGTTAACTTGGGAAAGCGTGCACTGTCCCCCGAAGAGGGCCCGACTGCGAACAGCAAACCTGGGGATGCCATTCACCGAAGCTGTAAAAAGAAAGCCAAAGAACGTGGTTAGTTTGAGATAATCAAGATTGGAACGACTTACATTTGATAATCCTAGGTTCAGTTCATACATATCCTCCTCTTCTTCAGTTGACAGATGAGGAGCCTGAGGATGCGTCAACTCAGAGTCACGCCACAGTCCTGCCAGCGACTCGTGGGAAAAAGCTGAGGCAAGGTGCGTGTCACATGTCATATTTGAGCCATGCGTGTCGCGTCACTAAATCAACGCGCTCCTCTTTTGATGCCTCTAATATTAGCGGAGGCCCTCCTGGATCCTGATTCTGCTGGAGACCGTAATGCAGCTGACACTGACACAGAGTATTCTTCTTCAAGTGAAGATGAGGAATTGCCCAAACCCACGCAGGCGACTGGGTTCGCTCAGAGGGTGACAGTCGAGGTGCGTATTTTCTGCCAAACTTTTGGGTGGTATCATCGCTCAAGGTCATTTAGAGACCATCTTGGCCAGCCAGTGCTGCAGGCCAAACGGTGCATGAACGCCAGGGCGATGTCAGACGTGGCGCTGCACCTGACACAGTGCCGTCGTCCTTTGTTGGCGACAATACAATAATTCCGGGTTACAACCAAGAGGACCCAAACTTTTATTTGGATCTGTTAGGTACAGGTATGCCCGTAAATTTTTGCTGCTGGTGTCATTTACCGTGGGTCAATGATGCAGACCCCACTTCGTCAAGTATTCAGGTGTCGCGTTCTCATTCCAAGGCTCATCAAGGAGCCAACTTCGGATTCACGTGTGAGTGAGCAGTTTGTGTCAACAGGACTGAAGGTATGTATTGGTACAGGTACAGCTTCCGATTCTCCTCCGTCGACGACCCCCACTGCCAATGATCACGAAGACAGAAAGCCGGGTGAGTACACCATGCACATCGCCTTTACTCCATCTAACAATATGTCAATGTAGTCACCCCCCCAGAATGGCCGGCTGAAACGAATCTGCGCACCAATAGGTCGGGGAAGCTCAAGCTCATGGATCAGAGTCGGCTCATACGAGACGTAATTACGGAATCTTTCACCTTCCTTCGTGCTTCCATCATTCTCGAACACGCGTTTCCTGATCCCGTGCTCACTGGTACCTTCGTGATGAGAGCACTTGTCAGTGCAACTTCCAAGGACACAAGTGCAGCGTCTATCCGTCATCGGATTCTCAACGACCACGCTTATCTGGCCAAGATCATAGCATTGGTATGTTGTAGTAGTCCATAGATTTATTTGTCGTTAACAAATGAGTCCAGCCACGCGCACGAATCAGCGTTTTTCGTGCAGAGGTGAAGGAGCGCTGCGTGACTTCTGTCTCGCTTTTGATCAACGTCCAAGAATCAAAAGCTGCCCTTGGTGAACTGATCGACAAGCAACTCAACGACAATTATAACTACATCTTCCCAAGGCGTTCGAACGTAGGTTTTCTCTCGGATTCAGATTTTAGCTTTCACTGACAAAGATGCTACCTGTAGGGCAACATTCTCAGCGCGCCTGCACTCTGCAGTCACCCATACCGCAGCCCAATCATAATCTCCGTAATTCGTGACCTTTTCTTCACAGGACGTGTGTCATTTGTCACACGGAACCAGAGCCTTTTCCCCTCTCATCGGGCATCGGATGGAGCAGTCAATTGGGAGGTTTCGAAGTCGATGGTTGCCCTTGTCGCGACTGCAGTACGTTTTTCTTTTTTTGCTTGTTGTTCACTCACTAATCAACTTCGGATATCAAGTATTATGCGGCGCTCAATGAGTGGCTCATGGGTGAGCGCAAGCACTTCGACTTCACTACAAGCATGAATCTAGATGTCTACAATGGACACATCGACTCCCTGGATAAAATCGAGAGCACGCGGAGGGGCTTTTATCATAGAATGATGGCTGACATATACCATCTTGCATCGTAGGTTCCCCTTCACCGAGTTCCCAACTCATTTCACTAACTTTTATTAGCTCATGTGTAGGCCAACCTCCCCTTCCGATCCCGACACTGGATATGAGCATGTTGGAGTTCTTTGAAGATGAGGATTGAGTCATTCCAAGGCTGTGGCCATATACCCGAGAAGTATCTCTGTTACCATACAACACTTTAATCATGCTCTGCCACTCGTTTAGCCTTCTTAGCTGGTTCTTAACCACTCATTAAGCGTCTTTTGCAATTTCTTAACTCTTACTTTAGCTTTAAATGAACACCAATTTAATGTTATTTGAATGATAAATTTCTACAAATTTGAAGTGTGAAAATTAGTTCAAATTTAAAGATAAATTTGTGCACATTGACGAGGGGGATAATTAAAACGGTAAATGGGCGCTTATGCGTTAATTAACGTTAATTAACGTTAATTAACGGCCGAGGTTTTTCCCGATGTGATACCGTATTTCAGAGCCTCAGCGTTTTGTGCAGAGTAGTTGGCGTTCTTTTTGGAATTTGAAGCGGGGATCTTGGAGAGCAAACTCTTGAAAACAGAAGATGCTTTTATGAGAAATAGCTTGTGTACGAGAAACTCTGTCGCCACAACAGTTTCCCCTGACCCCGGCACTAGGACGGATGTAAAGTCTGAACGAAGGATGATATCAGCATCTGAGTCGTCGAATGGGGGTCCGAATTTGACAGAAAGAGACATGTCGTGAACTGGAACACTCTGGGCGATGTTGTTGGTTGAGAACAGAGTTACAGACACGAGGGCGCTGCATCGAGTGGGAACAGGCAATTAGGTTCTCTGCACGTGGACGATACGGTCATTGGTATTACTGTACCTTCAGCGCTCAACGTGACAAGACATACTGTCAAGATGTGGCGTAACAGGTTCCGCCACGCTGATCTTGCCAATCCATTCCTCACCGAGCAAAACCTCAGATGGGATTCTCCGTCTCCTCTTTCTCGTGCTCTAGTGGGCTCCTGACAAATCGGTCCTCGAATGGCTCCGTGCGCTAACGGGTGCCCCCTATCCACCGCTCCACGAAGTGAACAGGCGCATTGCCCATACTCCCACGATGCTGTACGCCTGTCGTTCACACCGCGAGTGGCGCTGGCCCTCTCACACTGGGGTCCTGGCTCCTGAGAAGGCGCTGAATCGGAACGATGTGATACTTGCGCAAGACGGGTGACAAAGCAAGTCCGCAGGGTGTGAGGTAGTGGGTATGGGCGACATTCATAAATAGGCGGTCTCCGGTCACCTGTGATGATGATCTTGTGTGGGGCCAGGTCTAGGAGCGGAAAGTACAGCGAGCACAAACGATTGAGTGTGGCATAGAGCAGCACCGGGAAGTGGGCGGGAACTTCGACTTGGGTTTGAGAAAGGTCCCAGCCAAGTCAGAGTCAACCAGGACGTAGATAAGTACGTAGGGCAAGGGCAAGGGCAGGGGACCGGAAGTTGCTGGTTGAGTTTGAAAGTGCGGTGTTGCTTCTAACCGCGCCGGTCATTATTTGGAAGAGTTTAAGAATGAATGAGGCAGGAAAGGTATCTATCTGGTTCATGCGTGTCCGACCCCATTACCTTTGTCAGAATTTCGTGATCATGATACCTCATTCTTTCGTGTGATATTACAATGCCAAATGCACCATATTTTTTTATATTTTTTTGGGGGGGAGGAAAATGATTCAGTCAGGGAACTTTGGAATTTGTAGAGTACGTGTATGAATTTGCGGGTGTCAATTAAGCTGCAAAGCTTAGTCAACTACCTCCCCAGAACCTCCTACTACAACGATCGGCGTCTCTATTTACGCTTGACGAATGGGCCAGCCTGAGGTTGTAGAGCAGCCTTCATGGCATTCAGGTAATTCTGCATGCAAGTTCATCAGGCGAGATTCCGAGGAAGCGTACACTGGCAACACCCTGACTAACCTGAAGAGCTTGGATCCGCTTTGCAACTATCATGATGGCCTCTAACTCTGAGATTTCTTCCTTCTTGATCTTTGGGCCGCTTCCGGATCCGGATGGACCAGGCGATCCACCCTCTCCGACATGCTTGTTCTCGATTGGGGATTCCAGCCTCAGGTTCTCCATTTCTTTCAAAGGGATTGTTACGCCTTGTGCACTCAATACCTCTGGAAAAAAACATGGGTAAAGGATCAGGACAAGAACGACGAGCTTACCTCTAGGGCGATAAATTATCTTGATGGATGCATATGACGGGCCTGTCCATGGATCAACATAGTCTATTCTAACAGCAGGCGGGCGCTTTCCGACAGCCAACTCATCTCCAGTGGCAGGGCTAGGAGAATCGAGACGCAGCAAAATTAGTAGTGACCAAGGGAAATACAACTTGAATGAAGATACACAGCAATATGGTGCCACCCCAATCCCTTCCTGAGCCTAGGGAAGCGTCTCCAGTGGTGATCTTCGTCTGAAACCTGCTCCACTGGCAATGTCTCCACGCTGACTGGTTTATGACACCGAAAGGCTTTAAATTCCATCGTCCCCATTCTGGGGCTGACGGGTTTGTCTTGCAAGCCTGGGTCTTTCGGCGCACATCAAAAGGGAGTTGCACAGACGACAGAAAGACAAACGTACCGACGCGTTGCCGGTGGAACTTGCAGGGTAGGGTTGAGTGCGAGCTGTCATATACCCCTGACCATTCGTTGCTCATTCCGACTGGCAAATACTTGGTCTTGACGGGCCACCCGTCGGCGAACAGGACGATGGCGAGTGTAAAGTCGGTCAAATTGTTCGAGACTTTGATTTTGAATTGCTGAGCCAGAAACAAATTGGTTCCGCGGGGGTTCGTAATCCGTCAGCCTCTGACAGTCTCTGAAGGAAAGAAATGCTCTCACCTTGCCATCCTCGCCTGCGACGAATGCTGTCAGTGACGATGTGCCGTTCTGCTTTACATCGTATGTGTCCAGCTCCTTGCCGTCGCACACGATCGCAGCGTTCATGGCTGGTAAATTCAGAGGCATGGTTCAATAGGTGGACTTGCGGGTAATGGTTTGGGTGAAGATGCGTGTTCAGGGAGTATCCAGGGCCTTTTATATGCTTCAGTTGCATTGTTTAATTGGCCTCGTGACTCACCACAACCACGACCAAGTCCAGGCGGTGTCCAGGCGAGGGCTGCTACGGCCTGAAGGAGGTCACAGATCTGAGTACTTATGCGGGTGGAACATTACGAAACAGTACACATGTGGACTACACAACAAAGCTACATTAGTTTCACTAGGGAGGTTATCCACAGTGTTCCGTATCATCTTGGGCTCCGTTCCTCTGAGCATTCTTTGGGTACAAAAAATGTGAATTCATTGACCTCCGCATTCGCACTGATACTTATCCCTCGCATTGCACATTTTACTCCAGGTCTATTGTTGATTGCGCTGAATGTATTGAAACACAGGGACGGACCCTCAGAGCTGACTATGTTGGAATGTCAAGGCGGACCTGCAATACACATTAGCTGAGGCCCTGCCAGTGTCATGTTTGAGGCTGACCTGCTCAATCACTTTGTTCATTTTCGCCTCAAGTGCTGCGCAAACAGCATTGTTAATCAAGGTCTCATCGGGTCGCAAATAAGAGGCACAAAAGAGTCGATGCGATGCAAGGGCACTTTGGAATGCCTGTCGATCAGTAACCGTCTTTGGTGACACCTGGTCTTCGACCCTGGAGACAAAATGGCTCGGCCACCACTGGGGCCTGACAATGGATTTGGTGTGCTTGTTGCCAGACCTACTAACTTGGGGACATTGACCGGAGAATTGAGGTGGGCTTTCAGGTCTGGTATCATGTATGTAATGTTTCACGTCCCTGGTACACTGTGTGCGATACGCAAACAACCGAAAGAGGTCAGCTCCTGATATAAAGCGCAGGTCTTCACCACAAGCGTTGAAGCTCATTGTGCGCTCCAGAGTCAATTGCGCAGCATACAGGGCCTCTTCTCCGAGTTGGTAATGGCCTGCAATACCATACGCGCGGAAAGAGTTTTCAGCAGTAAATAACTGAGGTGTACCTGCCCTTATCATGGCACGGATACGAGTGGCGATGAAATCCATCTGGTATTTCTGGCATGCAGAAAGAAGTGAGAGGGCGTCTTCAAGTGTATCAAGGACGATGGGAACCATTGGGTATATCACGGAAAGTAGGTGAAGCAGTGTCTTCGAGCTTTCTGTCAACTCAATCACTTGTTTCACGTGCTCCTGCCCATGTGGCAATGGTCCTGGTGCGGTAAACATGTCTTCGAAAGCGGGGGATGCGATGCCGAGGGTAGCCTTGTGAACCAGGAAGTCAACTCGATCGCAAGATCTTATAGTAACGTCCGAGTCACCGCGATCAAATGGAGCACCAAAGTTTCTAGGTAGACAATTGGATGGCCGAGGATCAATAGGTTCCCCCAAACCATCGAGAAGTGATAACAATTCATCGTGTATCTGGAGATTGCGTCATTTGTAGTGATCACGACCTACTAGGAAGAGGGTCTTGAGACTTACCTGCTCTATCTGGCCTCGAACATGTCGTTCAAGGCAATCATACAAGCACAAATTGTCCAGACTCAGCTGGCAGTTACATATAGCACAATGAAATATTCTTTGCTTTGACATGGCTTCGAAGAAATTGAAAAAGTTCATTTTTGAGAAGTTAGGTATCTTTTCTGCGAACTGGACGAACAGCTGAAGTAGGTACTGTGGAGGCACGACCGCGATGCAGCATTCTTTGTTATCGGGGAAGTTGAGTTTCCAGTCCCGAAGATCTCCGACTTCCATTAAGCACTGGTCGACTCCAAGCTTTATCGCTTCTAGGACCATTCCTCTATGCTTCCACAATGCTAGTAGTGCAGGCCCTGAGGCATCGCAGAGGCTTGATCCGTAGGTTTCGAAGGTTAGCAGTAGCGACAGAGTCAACTGTGCCGCTTCAAGGGCTTCCTCCTTCAGACCCTCGTTTGACGCAAGGGCGTATGCACGGAAAGCATCCTCAGCAGTCACGACGGGAGCCACACGGCTGAAATATGTCCGGAATCTGGCTAGAACAGAGGGCATGTTATATTTCCTTGCGGCCGCGAATGACTTGGTCGCTTCGAACGTTTGTGGGTAGACAATGTCGATGGGGTAAATGGCCATGAGAAGACGATGGATGGTGTCGCGGTCCTCGGAAAGGCATAAGACAGGAAGATTTCCCCGGGTGTCGCACTTGATACCGTGTTTCAGAGCTTCATCATTCTGTTGATCTAAGCTCTGGGAATTTGGAGAGAGCAAGCTCTTGAAAACAGAAGAAGCTTTGATGAGAAGTAACTTGTGTACGAGGAAATCTGTCGCCACAAAACGGCATTCTGTTGACTCCGGCGCGACGACAGATGTGAAACCCGAATGAAGGACAATATCAGCGTCCGAGTCGTCAAATGGGGGTCCAAAGTCGACATGGTCGTGAGAGGGAGACATAAGAACTGAAACCCTAGGATCAAGCCTAGGACTCGTGTACAGACAGGAAGCCGCAACATTGAGCCAGAATAGGGGTGGGCTTTCTTCCACGTGGACGATATGATCATTTGTGGTAGATTGAGCGCGTAACTAGACACACCGTCAAAATAGCTGCGGTCAACCCTATCTCGCCAATCCATTCCTCGCCCAGCTAAACCAACCTCGAACGGGTTTTTCCGTCTTCTCCTTGTCATCCTCCAGCGAGGTTCTGACGAATCGGTCCTCGAGTGAGTCTCTGCGCTGACGCGCGCCCTCTATCCATCCCTCGACGAAGTGAACAGGCGCATTGCCCATACTCCCACGATGCCGTACGCCTGTCGTCCACACCACGAGTGGCGCCGGCCCTCTCACACTGGGGTCCCGACAAGGCGCTGACCTGAAACAATGTGATACTTGCGCAAGACGGGTGACAAAGCAAGTCCAGGGTGTGCGTGGGGTTGTGAGGCAGTGGGTAAGGACGACATCCATAAATAGGCGGTCACCTATGACGATGATCTGGTGTGGGAGCGGAAAGTGTAGCGGTAGCACAAACGAATGAGTGTAGCATGGAGCAGCACCGGGAAGTGTGAGGCAACTTCGACTTGGGGTTGAGAAAGTTTCCAGCCAAGTCAGAGTCAACGAGGACGTAGGTAAGTGCGTAGGACAGGGGCAAGGGCAGGGGACCAGAAGTTGTTGGTTGAGTTTGAAAGTACTGTGGTGTCACTTCTAACTGCACCAGTCATTATTTGGAAGAGTTTGAGAATGAGTGAGGCGAGAAAGGTATCTATCTGGTGCATGCGTTCTGGACGACCCCATTACTTTTGTAAAAATTTTGTGATGATGCCTCGTTATTTCGTGTGATATTACAATCTCTATATACTATACTTTATTACAGAACGCATTGTCTCCGGAGTTGGCGGTGTTTGAACGTTCGTTCGCATGCACTCGCGCCGCTCCCGTCCATGGTGATGTTGCACTGTTATTGCGCATTTACAGTACGTGCCAGCTGGACTTTTTTTTACAATCTGATTATTTCCTCACTCCTTGTGTCTTTTTCGTTGCACATTTTCGTCCTCGGCATCCTTTGAATTGGCCACAGCGTAGTCGGCTCTTGATTTGGACATCAGTGAACATGTGATCGTTCACGTGAGAATGAGGGCGTTGTTTTTACGCAAACTTCGTGTGCATCTCGCATGCGTGCATTGTTCTTCGTTCAGCACATCGTGACACTACCTCTCATTTTGTTGGCAATGTCAGTGCTTTTCATCTCCTTTGCTCTCTGTTTGTAGTGAACATTTATTTCCATTTCAATTACCTACATGTGCTTGTCCTCTTGCAGGTGTTGCTTGTGGGCTTCATTCTCCGATTTTGCCTTTCTTTTTGCAGTGTTTCCATCTTTTGCATGTGCTCCATATCTACTTTATCTTTTCAATGTCCAGCAACCGTGGTATTGGACAAAGATGATGTTGTCTGCAAGAACGTGCAGAACGAGTACGCTCCTTTTCACTGTGTGCTTTGTTTGAAATGGTGCTTGCTCATTTTGAGGTCTCACTTAGCCTCGTTTGTATTGTGCATACGACTGTATTGTATTCGTAATCTGAATTCGTTTATGCGCTTCTCCTCGAACTACAACCAGAATGCCCTCAACAAAACTGTATTCACAGACACATACAGATTGAATGACGGCCCCAAGGCATCATGAATCGCTATTAGGATTGAAGCGGAAAGGAATGTAATGAAATCTGAGATCTGAGGGACGAAAATGTGGTCAATGCAAGTCAATGTATGGCGGTGCGGGATTTGGCCGCGCTTGGTCTTGAAAGTAACCGGAAGCATATGGCAAATGGAGATGGAATGAAATCGTTTGAAGTTGCTTGCGCCGCAGCGATCGTGCACGGCGGAAATGAGTGCGTTCTGTGAACGTTGTGAACGCTCGAGTCGGGTCCCGGGACAGTGACAGTGATGATGTGAGGGAATAATAAGAGGGCAACGAAGGCAACGAGAAGTCTGCCGCTCACTCCAAAATCCGGGCAGCATTCATCGTCCCCCTATCACCCCCCCCTCTCATGACTGTCGCGCCGGTCAGGATTTGAGGTGGGATGACAATCAAAACGATCTGTTCCATTCTTTGTAGCAAGGATAACAAGATATAGAGCGCATCTCGATAAGGTCCTAGTGTGCTACGCCCACATCGCCTTGTACTTGACTTCAAACTCGTTAGTGATACTGTTGACAACCTCGTATACTTTCCAGTCCCTTTTGGGCACGCCCCGTGGTCTCGTGAAAGTAGCGAGACCGGGACCTGCCTCGCCGCCCTCGCCCTCGTCCGCCTCATCTTCTCCTTCCTCTCCGCGCCCGGATAGGCCGAGAGAACCATACCCGCTATCCCTCGCATCCTCCGTGCCGTCGTCCAGTTCCGCCGCCAGGGGTGATTCCCTCGACGTCCTCAGCAGCAGATTTTCGAGATCGCCTCGGATAGTGACCAAGATGAGGTGGAACGCCTCGAGGGCGTACCAGACATCGCCGCGACGGATGCCGTTCATGTTCACGAGCGCGTCGACCTGGCCGTGCACGAAGAAATCATACAAGTAAGCGTTGAGGGGCAGCTCCGGATCGAGGATGCTCTCGACGGTTGGGATCGCGTGTTCATTGAGGTGGACCCCGCGCCGCACGGTGCGCACGAGTTCTCCAACGCTGCCAAAGGCATCGCCATGGCCCGACATAGCTACGAACAGTGAACGCGCCTTTGGTTGTAAGGCTGTCTGGGAGAGGTGAACAAAGAGATCCGTCTGTGGGCACGTTGATTTGTCAGTGGGACCGAAGGTTATTCCGCTAAGCGGTAGCCGATCGTCGGGCCCCAGTTCGTCGGCGTGCTGCGACGAGAATGCTAGTGCGTATGTGCCAAAAATACCCAGAGTTTCCTTTTGATGTCTGCTTAGGAGTTTTCGGGCTTTTGCGTGTAAAGGTGGCAACACTACGCGAGAAGGACCCTTTTGTATGAGGTCGCGAATGTTGCTGGCGCTCGCATAAACTCGAGGTAGATACCTGCGACCGAAGAGGTGGCACAGAAGGGCGACGAGATCTCGCTCTGCCTGAATGGTGTCGTGTTGGGAGCAAATGTCGTGAATAACGCCATTCTGGAGAAGGGCGGTTATGGCGAGGTTGCCTGGCTCCGTGTAATAGAGGTGGGCGGCTATCCCAAACAGATTGATGGGTTTGCCCACTTGACTCAAAAGGTGGGCGCGACGGAGGTAGTCAATGCTAAACCGGAGGTGATGCAGGAGCTGGTTTTTCCCAATGTCGGAACCGAAACTGATGTGAGGTAGCCGAAGGATGCTACGGATCGCATCGACAGCATAGGGAGCATAGTTCGAACCCTCCAAGAGGTTGAACAAACGCAACACCATGGTCGACGAAAGCGGGAATGTTCCAGTTAGTCGCGGCAGCCTTGAGAGAAGGATTCGATAGATGCGGTCTAATGGAATGCCGTAGAAGATCACACGACCCAGCAGGTCGAATCCACGACGACCTGCTCGTCCGGCGCATTGGCGGAACTGTGTGTGGTGTAAGACTTGGCAAGGCCACGCGAGTAGAAGACTGACCGTGAGTGCCGTCAAAAATGGAGAATCCCCGCAAAAAACAGATGCTTTTGTCGGCGCGTTAATCCCTAGTGCCAGTGTACCTAAGATTCAGGAACAAATTATCGCTTCAGTGTGCCCAATTTAATATGTAAACATACTTGTCGCGATAACTACTCGAAGGAAGCCAGCACGAAAAAGTCTGATGCACGTTTATCAATGCCTTAATACTCGGTAGGCAACGAAGATGCGCACCTTTCTACAAGAGCTCGATAGGCCTTGTTCATGCCGCTATGGTGAATTGCGACCCCTCGCCATAAGGCTCTGATCACAATCTCGGGAGTTGAGGTCCAGCGCAGTGAGGCGATGTCCGCGAGAAGCTCGTCCTTTGGGTACGTGGACGTACCAGCAAAGGAGAACTGCGGAGAAGGGTCCTGTGGATCGAAATAGCTTTCCCATGAAAGGTCTTCACTCTGTTGAGGGCCATCATCATCATCTTGTTTCTTCTTTCGCGCGGCAGCCTTTTCCGCGAGCCGTTGCTTCTCCTTTTGACGGGCGTGCCAGGCCTGCCATTGGCTAACCTTACGGTTCCACTCGGGGCTCTGAGCCCTCCAAGCCTCTTCAGCACTTTCGAGGGTCTCCAAAATATGTTTGGCCATCAACAGACAATCGTTGCGATCGAAATTGAACAGAAGCGCGGGCTAAGTTGTGTGTCAATGCTAGCTAAATGGTGAGCTGTAGTTCGCAAGGCGTACCAGGGAGTCCGTTGCCTCGAGGTCAGAAAGTAGATGAATGAGACCAGATAGGAATCCAGGACGACTGGGCGGTGCGTTAAGTCGTGATTTGGACGTCTGTGCAATGACAGGGTCCTGGATATGCTGAACTACTCGCTGCAGGGGAGAAGAAGGGCTCAGGGCATCAGGTGCTTCAACCAAACGCGCCAGGATATTCTTGATCTCTGTCTCATAACGTAGTACATCCCTTTGTCGGATGAACGTGTTGCGTGAAAAGAAGGTAGTAGGGTCGATTCTGTCTGCGTAGGCATCGCTTTGACTCTTCAAGGTCTCGTGTAGGCGGAGTAAATCAAGGGCCTCCAGAGAGAGATCTGGTGGCATCGTTCCTCCAAAGGATAACGTGGAGACAGGGTGGACAAAGCGCATCACTTCTGTCGGCGGGTTGTTACTGTCCAATCCAATGAATGGCTGATCTTTCCGAAGCAACTGCGGGAAATACGCGAATTTCCTCAAGTGCGAATAGCGATGGGGATAATGGATGAATTTGTGCTCGAAACCCTTGGATCGCTGGACGCTCTCTAGCCACGCATTGAACTTCTCTGGCTCGCCGATTGTCGCAGAAAGACCACTGAAGGTCAAGTACTGTCAGAAATTGCGCTTCGTGTAAGTTCGGCAAACCACGCACATGATAGGACAGGGCGCCAGTAGGATAATTTGCTCCCAGACCGTTCCGCCTTCGTGCTGACCGATGGTGTGTATCTCGTCCAGTATGATACTGTGTGATCTCTCGTGGTGAGCACAAGCGGGAGCTACGGGCCACGAAGGTCTTACCGCCTGATTCGAGGGGTCCACGTTCTCGCCAAGGGTGGGGAAAGGAGCATAATCCCCAACATCTCGGGCACTGTAACAAGAATTTGGCATTTTTGAGAGTCATGCACACGGTAGTCTCTCGTGTGTATAGCCCAACATGTACCTGCAACCGAATGTAAGGCTTTCATCAAGGACGTCGGGCCTACTCACGTCCGTCAACTTCCTTGCGGAACCGTGCGTATACTTCTGCTGCAACTTGATTCACCAGAGCCTTCGTAGGGGCAACGTACACGAGAATCCCGTCATCAGATTCACGAAGGGTCTTTTCCATCGCATAGAAAGATATGAAGGTTTTTCCGGCACTCGTTGGCGCTGGGATTCGTGTCATTAAAGTGCGAGACAGCGTCAATCATATCGGGTCACTCACCTACAACCAGTAATGAGCTCTTTGGCTGGTCCAGACAGTCAAGCACTTCGCGCTGCCACGCGTCTGGCTGGAAGCTGACCCGAGGATCAGGCGCGCTGTCCATGCTGCGATCCATGTACTCCCCGAAAACCCTCAGTTGCCAGATCACCGGGTCCTCTTTAATTGCCATAAACTTATAGGCGGGCTTGTGGCTCTTGGATCTCAGCAGCTTGACGAAGCTAAATGCCAGATCACGATCAGGCTGCAACTGGTGAGAGGCGTCCTCTTCCAACGGAGCGATATGATCCGTGAACCCCAGAGCAACCATGATACTAGCAAGCAGGCCCAGCGTCGTTTCTGTCAGGAAATCGTGTGCGTATAGCTCCTTGACCACACGCATGATAGACACTGTGTAGCGATCGTGAATAGCCGAGGCACCAGGTTCAGGTTCAGCTATCCAGCGTTGGATGGTGAGGTGAAGGATGTATAGCTGGACCTCGAGGCTTAGCCAGCCTGTATCTGTCCTAGGATTTCGAAGCAAGCCACGGAGGGTGGACATCTTGAGGTCATGTGTCGCCATCCTTTCCACCTGGCGAAGTTGCTCAACCCACCACTCTTGAGACGAACTGTCCTCCTTAGCTTTCTTTTCGCGAGCGTGCTCTTGGCGGATACGATCTCGGCTAGAGAGTGCGTTGGGCTTTCCCTTCACTTGGTGTGATGCAGGTACTCTTTTGTCCTCCTGCGATATGCATTAGTTACGACCGGAGTGAGTCTAATCGGTCGCGATTTTTTGCCTCGCTTGGGCCCACCAACCGATGAATCAGCGACGATTTCAGCAACTTTACGCGCAGTGGCAGGAATCAACATTTGCTGCAACATCCTCCCCGAGGCGCCGGTTAGGGTTGCAGCAAGGCGCTGCATCTGCGACATGAAGCGCTGATCACGCCGTAGTTTTTTGTTGCGTGCGCGTTCGTCAATATCCTTTGCGGCTTCCCCTCCCAGGTGTTTAGGTAGGATGGTGCGGTGGTGAGCGTGCCAATGTTTTGTATCGGAAAACAGAATGTCTTGACTGAATTCCAGTCGTGTCGAGGACGAAACTTGGTCCTGGCCAGTAACGGTGACATGCACAGCTGCAAGTTCGTCGTCGAAGACCTCATTGTGAAATGGAAAGAGCGCGAACGACATAATATTTTCATCCAAGGCCGTGGACGATGACTCGGAATCGTCATTGGTTAGACGGTACGCCAGAAGTTTCGAAAGATCGGGTGACGGTGCCTTCGTAGATTTCCACAGTGCCTCGAGACGAGAGGAAATCTCGGGCCCTACAAGTGACTCGAGTGCGTGTGTCGGGAGTGGGTCACTACTTGCAGTAAAGCGTAGAACGGTAATGAATATCCTGCCGTCAATATCCACGAAACGGTTGAACTTTAGAACAAATGCTGTGATGACGGAATAAAGGTCCGGCAGGAAAGTCTTGATGAACTTAGCCGCGAAGTTGTCGTTTATGGTTTCCAGCTGCCGAGCCCTCTCCGAAACCGGGAGGGTCTCAAGAACCATGGCGTGCAGGAAAAAGAGCGACGTAAGTTCCCAAAACATGTCCGTCCGTTCATTATAGTGTAGGACGAGATGGTCGAGGACCTTTTTGAGGAAGAGGTCGAGGTCGTTCAAGCCAGGTGGTGAGACACGTAGAGGCGGAAGAGGCATCTGCGGAAACTGATGTTTCCAATTTTCTTCTAGTTTGGTGGTACTGAGTTGCACTGCGCTCCAAAAGGCGGGCGGAAACATCTGGCGAGTCTCCAGTCCAAATCGCCCCTCAAACACAAAAGAAAATATCTGTGCATGCCCCTAAGGATCAAACAGTCACGAGATACAGAAAAGAACATACTTTAGAGTCACGGAACTCCGCTCCATGCAGCTGGGTGACAGCTATGCCTGAAGTAAGAAGACAAAAGATGAAATTGCGCTGGATGAGAACACGAGTGGCCATGTCGTGGTCGCGTTTAGCAGGAGTTCCGCCGTCGTTCAGCATGACAAACATTGGCTTGTGGTCTCGTTATGAGCGTTCTCGGATTCGCATACGAGCCTGATAACACACCTTTGTCCGTTGCTGGTAGGCTATCCAATCCGGGTCCGCCAAACTCGAAAAAGCATATACATTTAGGCCCATTTCCGAGGCGTGCTCCACGAGATGACTGAATAGGAGTGCTCGAGCAAGTGAACGAGACGATACCACGAAGCCAGTGCCTCCGTTTAGAGTGAGGTGGCGAGTATCTGAAACAGGATAAATCAGTAAAAGCCTCTGAGACTACTGCAACCTCACCTTCCCAGAAGACTATATCAAAGATCGCGGATCTCTTGAGCATCTCGCTCAAGAGTCGCTCCAATGAGTTGATTGCATGTAGTGTCTGAAAGCTTGGATCTATGAACCATCAACAACAGTGCATGCGTTTCACGAGTTGCACACACCGCCAGGGCGTGCAAGCGCCAGTAGAGGATCGCCGAGGACCTGTTGCAACATTGACTCGCCTATGTGCAAAAAGGTATGTTAGCGATCAACTATCCACAGCGAGAAAGTGCACATTACCATCAAGAATGAATCTTTCGTTGCCAGCATAATCGCCGATCAAGTCCATCCAACGGGCCTTTTTTCCCGCAATCTTCTTGTACCAATGGTCGTCTATGTATTTCAGTGCCTGGATCGCGGTCATCTCGACCGGTGCATCGCCATCCACTGTCTGGGCACCTCCTGAAGCGGCTACTAGCACACCTGCATCATTCAAGTCGTCGAACAGAAGATCCAAGTCCATATTCTTGTCGAAAGGGGTTTTGTGAAAGTGGGTCGTTTTGTCGGGTTGCAATCACAAGTGACCATGGAGGGATATTTAAGTAAACCACAGTTTGTTATCAGAGTAGACGGCAATCCCATCTTGTGCAGTCATCCTCTGGAAAGGACATGTGCAGTCAGGAGACATGTCACCGCAGTCCGCAGTCCGCAGTGATCGAATGTGCGTTGGCCTGATAAGATCGCATTCTGCCTAGAAGACAGAAGCCAACTCTGTGAATCACTGTCATGTGTGAATGTGTGAGAATGTTGGCTTGCATTTCACATTGCATTTCATCTCGGCCCGTCGGCCCGGGAAAACAGTGTATAAAACGCAAGAGTAACATTCCCGTAACTAGACACAGTACATGCAAAAGACGTCACAAAACGACGGGTTGCAAGAACCAAAAAACTATCTAGGTAGCAGTATAGTTGTTGAAGATCAACTTGTTGACAGTATCAGCTGGGATCTCCGTGAGCACATTCGGGGTCGACAAACTGATCAACGCCTTCTTAAGTACAGCAGGGCTGATGGGTTTGTAAACCGGCGCAGTGATAGCGTGAACGAGGCGTGGCGAAGGAAGGAAGCCACTGGCCCAGCGAGGCATTATGCTGTAAATGGACTGGTAGAGTTGGGTGAAAGAGCCGGTGAAGGGGCGTTGCGCATTGAGTTCTTCGGGAACAAGTGAGGAGGTAGAGAGGTTGAACGTGGTTGATGGGTATGGAAAGGAGGTAGGCCAAAAGGCCGGCCGTGTGGGGCGAAGCCATGGAAGTGCCGGAGATGGTGTTCACAGCGTGCTTGGAGCCGATCCAGGTGGACAAGATATTCAGGCCAGGAGCGAAGACATCGACGCAAGGGCCAAAATTAGAGAAATACGCGCGCTCGTCGGCAAGCGTAGACGCGCCGACAGTAACGGCTTTCTCGGCGGCAGCTGGGGAGTAGCTGCACGCATCACGATTGTCGTTACCTGCAGCGACGGCAAAGTGAAGACCAGTTTCGACGGCACCATTGACGGCTTGATCAAGAGCGTTGGATTTTCCACCGCCTCAAGACATGTTAGCGACTGAACCCTTGTGCTTTGTCTTTCCTGTGGCTTTGACCTCGGCGGCAGCGTCCTTGGCCTTCTCGATTGCGTCTTCTGCAGCGAAGACGACACCAGCGACGACATCAGACATTGAGCCGCTGCCGTTGGATCCAAGGACCTTAACTGCAATAACATTTGCAGCCTTGGCAACACCGTATTTGCCTGAGGCGATGGTTCCCGCGCAATGGGTACCATGGCCATTGCCATCTTCATCCACGTCATTCTGGGGGATAGTCTTTCCCCAGAACGCACGATCTCCAAACTCAGCGTGATTAATGTGAATGTCGGTGTCGATGACGTAGACATTTACACCTTCGCCACCATGGGAGTCGAACTCGTACTTGTTGAATGTGCCGAATGAGAGCTTCGGGCGGTGGCTGATGCGAGCGAGACCCTGGAAATAAAGTTTTGATGAGTCACATGCACGGGTAAAATGGGCTTGTTATCAACGTACCCACGGTGCCCCGGTCTGCTTGTCTTGTGTCTTGACGATCTCGTCTTGTGTCCGGACGATCTGGTCGCGTTCAACATAGTCGACTTCCGGCTGTTGACGAATACTCTCGAGGACTGTGTCTGTGAATCGTCCAGCATAGCCCTTGATATGACTGTCATAGACGTGACGGATTCCACTCTCATCGTCCAGGAGAGGGTCCTCGGAGTGTGCCGCCTGGAGGAAGTTATAATGATTACCCACAACCGCCTGCGGCGTGTCCTTCTTCAATACGACAATATATGAGTCATTGATAAGTCCGTGGGGGGGCTTGGTGTTCTTCCGTGAGGACAGGAGCGAGAACGAAAGGGTATCGCCATATTTCTTTTATTTTTTGAAAAGATTCAGTCAGGGAACTTTTGGAATTTGTTAAATTTGCGGATATCATCAATTACAGTAATCCGCAAAGCTTAGTCAACTACGTCCCGTGGCAGAACCTCCTACTACAATGATTGGCGTCTCTGTTTACGCTTGACGAATGTGCTAGTAGTCTGAGGTTGTAGAGCGGCCTTCATGGCATTCAGCTGATCCTGCGTGCAAGTGCATCAGGCGAGACTCTGAGGAAGCATACACTGGCAACACCCTGACTAACCTGATAAGCCTTGATCCGCTGTGCCATCATGATGATGGTGATTTTTAAGAGTTCTTCCTTCTCAGACTTGACCACAATCTTTGGACCGCTTCCGGATCCGGATGGACCAGGCGATCCACCCTCTCCGACATGCTTGTTCTCGATTGGGGATTCCAGCCTCAGGCTCTCCATTTCTTTCAAAGGGATTATTACGCCTTGTGCACTCAATACCTCTGGAAAAAACATAGGTATGAGATCAGGACAAGAACGACAAGCTTACCTCTAGGGCGATAAAATATCTTGATGGATGCATATGACGGGCCTGTCCATGGATCAACGTAGTGTACTCTAACGGGAGGCGGGCGTTTTCCAACAGCCACCTCATCTCCAGTGCTAGGAGAATCGAGACGCAGCAAAATTAGCAGTGACCAGGGGAAATACAACTTGAATGAAGATACACAGCAATATGGTGCCACCCCGCCTTCTTCCTGAGCTTAGAGAAGCGTCTCCAGTGGTGATCCTCGTCTGAAACCTGCTCCAATAGCTCCACGCTATCTTGTTTATGACACCGAAAGGCTTTGAGTTCTATCGACCCCATTCCGGGCCCGACGGGTTTGTCTTGCAAGCCTGGGTCTTTCGGCACACGTCAAAAGGGAGTTGCACAGACGACAGAAGACAAACGTACCGACGAGTTGGAACTTGAAGGGTACGATCGAGCGCTCGCTCTTATATACCCCCGAAAATGCGTCGCTCATTCCGGCTGGCAAACAACCGATCTCAACGGGCCACCCGTCGATGAGCAGGATGATGGCGAGTGTAAAGTCGGTCAAATTGTTCGAGACTTTGATTTTGAATCGCTGAGCCAGAAACAAATTGGTTCCGCGGGGGTTCGTAATCCGTCAGCCTCTCGGTCAGTCTCTGAAGGAAAGAAACGCTCTCACCTTGCCAGCCTCGCTTGCGACGAATGCTGTCAGTGACGATGTGCCGTTCTGCTTTACATCGTATGTGTCCAGCTCCTTGCCGTCGCACACGATCGCAGCGTTCATGGCTGGTAAATTCAGAGGCATGGTTCAATAGGTGGACTCGCGGGTAATGGTTTGGGTGAAGATGCGTGTTCAGGGAGTATCCAGGGCCTTTTATATGCTTCAGTTGCATTGTTTAATTGGCCTCGTGACTCACCACAACCACGACCAAGTCCAGGCGGTGTCCAGGCGAGAGCTGCTACGGCCTGAAGGAGGTCACAGATCTGAGTATTTATGCAGGTGGAACATTACGAAACAGTATACATGTGGACTACACAACAAAGCTACAGTAGTTTCACTACGGAAGTTATCCATAATGTTCCGTATCATCTTGGGCTCCGTTTTACTGAGCACTCTTTGGGTCCAAAAAATGTGAATTCATTGACCTCCGCATTTCGCATTGATACTTATCCCTCGCATTGCACATCTTACTCCGGGTCTATTGTTGATTGCACTGAATGCATTGAAACACAGGGACGGACCCTCAAAAGGCCTCAAAGCTGACTATGTTGGAACGTCAAGGCGGACCTGCAATACACATTATCTCAGAAGTCCTACCAAGGTCATGTTTGAGGCTGACCTGCTCAATCTCTTTACTCAGTTCCGCCTCAAATACCTCACAAACAGCATTGCTAATCAAGGTCTCATCGGGTTGCAAACACGAAGTACAACGGGAAAAGCTTCGATGCGATGCAAGGCAACTTTGGAATGCCTGTCGATCAGTAATTGTCTTTGGTGACGGCTGGGCCGAGGCCTTGACCCTGGAAACAAAATGGTCCTGCCACCACCACTCCGTAGATCTGATGTGCTTGTTGCCCGACTTGACGACAAATTGACCGGAGAATAGAGGTGGGTCGTCGTTTTTGGTATCATTTATGCAAAGTTGCACGACCCTGGTGCACTGTGTGCGATACGCCAACAACCGAAAGAGGTCAGCTCCCGATATAAAGCGTAGGTCTTCACCGCATGTGTCGAAGCTCATTATACGCTCCAGAGTCAATTGCGCAGCGTACAGGGCCTCTTCCCTAAGTTGGTAGCGGCTTGCAATACCATACGCGCGGAAAGAGTTTTCAGCAGTGAACAACTGAGGTGTACCTGCCCTTATCGTGGCACGGATACATGTACCGATGAAATCCATCTGGTATTTCTGGCATGCAGAAAGAAGTGAGAGGGCGTCTTCAAATGTGTCCGGGACGACGGGAACCATTGGATATATCGCGGAAAGTAGGTGAAGCAGTGTCTTCGAGTTTTCTGTCAATTCAATAATTTGTTTCACGTGTTCCTGTCCGTGTGGCAATGGTCCTGGTGCGGTAAACATGTCTTCGAAAGCGGGGGATGCGATGCCAAGGATAGCCTTGTGAACCAGGAAGTCAACTCGATCACAGGACCTTATAGTAACGTCCGAGTCACCGCGATCAAATGGAGCACCAAAGTTTCTAGGCAGACAATCGGATGGCCGAGGGTCAATAGCTTCTCCTAAACCATCAAGAAGTAGTAGCAATTCGTCTTGTATCTGGAGATTACATTATTTATTGTGATCACGAGCTGCTAAGAAGAGGGTCTTGAGACTCACCTGCTCTATCTGGCCTCGAACATGTCGCTCAAGGCAATCAAACAAGCGCAAATTGTCCAGACTCAGCTGGCATTTACATGAAGCACAAAGAAATGCCCCTTGCTGTGACATAACGTGGAGGAATTTGGAAGCGTTCATTGATGAAAAGTTCTGAGATATCTTTCCTGCAAAGGTTTCGAATTGCTGAAGTAGACTCTGCGGAGGCACCATCGCGATGCAGCAATCTTTGCTACTGGGGGAGTTGAGTTTCCAGTCCCAAAGATCTCCAACTTCCTCGAAGCACTGGTCGACTCCACGCTTTATCGCCCGTAGGGCCATTCTTCTGTGCTTCCAGAATGCTAATAGTGCAGGCCCTGAGGCATCGCAGAGGCTTGATCCGTAGATTTCGAAGGTTTGCGGCAGCGACAGAGTCAACTGTGCTGCTTCAAGGGCCTCCCCCTTCAGACCTTCATTCGACGCAAGCGCGTATGCACGGAAAGCATCCTCAGCAGTCACGACGGGAGCCACACGGCTGCAATATGTCCGGAACCTGGCTAGAACAGTGGGCATGTCATATTTCCTTGCGGCCGCGAATGTCTTGATTGCTTCGAACGTTTGCGGGTAGACAATGTCGATGGGGTAAATGGCCGTGAGAAGACGATGGACAGTGTCGCGATCCTCGGAAAGGCACAAGACAGGAAGATTGCCCCGGGTGTCGCACTTGATACCGTGTTTCAGAGCCTCATCGTTCTGTTGATCCAAGCTCTGGGAATTCGGAGAGAGCAAGCTCTTGAAAACAGAAGATGCTTTGATGAGAAGTAACTTGTGTACGAGGAAATCTGTCGCCACAAAACGGCATTCTGTTGACCCCGGCGCGACGACGGATGAGAAGCCCGAACGAAGGACGATATCAGCGTCCGAGTCGTCAAATGGGGGTCCAAAGTCGACATAGTCGTGAGAGGGAGACATAAGAACTGAAACCCTAGGATCAAGCCTAGGATGTACAGACAGGAAGCCGCAACATCGAGCCAGAACAGGGGTGGGCTTTCTTCCACGTGGACGATATGATCATTTGTGGTAGATTGAGCGCTTAACTAGACACACTGCTGCGGTCAACCCTATTTCGCCAGTCCATTCCTCGCCCAGCTAAACCAACCTCGAACGGGTTTCTCCGTCTCCTTGTCATGCTCCAGCGGGGTTCTAACGAATCGGTCCTCGAGTGAGTCCCTGCGCTGACGTGCGCCCTCTATCCATCCCTCGACAAAGTGAACAAGCCTTGACTCTGCCCAGCGCATTACCATACTCTCACGCTGCCACACGCCCGTCGTCAACACCGCAAGTGGCGCTGGCACTCTCACACTGGCGTCCTGAGGAGGTGCCGACCCGAAACGACGCGCCACTCGCGCAAGACGGTCGATAAAGCGAGTCCAAGGCGTGAGCGGGTGTGTGAGGCGGTGCGCAAGGACAACATCCGTAAATACGCGGTCACCTACGACAATAATCTCATGCGGGGCGAGGTCAGGGAGGGCGGAAAGTGCGGCGGTAGCGCAAGCATAGGAAGGCTTGGGTGCGGCGTGGAGTAGGACCGGGGCACGTAAATGGTGGGCAACTGATTCGGCCTGGAGCTGAGCGGGGTCGTCGCGGGTTCCAGCCGAGTTGGAGACAATGAGGACGTGAGAGGGACCGAAAACACGTAGGGCAGTGGACCACGCAGCCTGCAGACAAACATGTAAGAAGTTGGGTGAGCTTGAAAGCCCTGCGTTGTTACCTCTAACTGCGGAACGAGCTTGTCATCATTTGGAAGAGTCTAACAGTAGGATGAGCGCGAGCAAAAAAGGGGTAATGAAGGACAGGTACGAGACAGTTGTCCTTGTCAAATATTGCGCCGCGGTATCCGGCCTCGCGCAAGGCGGAAAAGTCGAGATGCCGGATGTCGCGCTGCAAAAAAGATGAGTGTACGGTTGTGGAAGCTCGGGGACGGAACGCACGACTCGGAGGGAAGGGAGGAGGAGACGGGGGTTGAGGATGGCGTAGAAAGGAACGAGGGTACCTGGCAGGTTGAACGGCATGTGTGCCTGAACGAGCGGTGAGCGTGCGCTATGAGATCAGATTGCCCGACAACGGCGGAGATCCAAGGGCCTCTCTTCCTCCCTCTTGTTCCTCTCCTTCTCGCTTACCGTGCCACCCTCTCCTCCCTCTCCTTCTCCCTCCCCTCGTCATCCCACATGGCCGCTCGGCCGGCCACCTCTCATTCCGCTCGTCCAACTACAACCGCGGGTCCTCTTGATCCATCAATAGAGTCGTATGAAGACCGAGATCCCCAGTATACCTACTCCCAAGAATATTCCCTCGAGGACCAGGACGAAGAGTCTGACGATGAAGACGTCTTCGCTTTCCTCCCTCCCTCCACAGCCCAGGCTGAACAGCCACCTTCTCTTCCTCCCCCAGCACAGTCTCATCCATTCTCTCAACACCCATTCCCAGAGGCTTCTTTCCCACAGCAACACCTCCCCGCCAGCGTCTCGTACCCAGCGTCTCCTCCCCCTCCGTTTTCTCCTGTAGCAGATTCCCTCATTTATCCTCCGCCGTCCTTTGATCCCCATGCACTAGAGCGCCGTATCCCACAGGCTGGCCCATCAACGACTTCGGTTCACTTTGTTGGCACCGTTGAATCACCTCCCTCCACCGCAGAACCCCGTGACTCTTACTCCTCTGCTGACGACGCCTTCCGTCTCCGCAAGCTCCCCACCGGCCTCTCTACCACCACCGATTTCACAACAGACAGTTCTCAGTTCCCCCAGGATGATAAGCGCCATAGTTTTTCACTCCAGGAAAAGCGCCAACAATCCACTACGATGTCAGAATTGTCCACCGTCGACCCTGAATTTGATGGCGCAGAGAGTGTATCAATAAAGTCTGTCCATCTACCTCCTCCCGTCTCTCGCTGTATTGACTCGTCGGTAGGATGAAGTTCGATTTTGATAACCTTCAAGATGAGGATAGTCCATATCCAGAAGTTCGAGCTTCAGTTTCGAACATCGACGATCCCGACATGCCAACGCTTACCATACGTATGTGGTTTGTTGGCCTCCTACTCTCCTTAGCCGGAAGGTTTGTTCCCCTCTTAATTTCCTTCTTCTCTCACCCAACCAACTCTTTTTTTCCAGTGGCATGAATCTATTTTTCAACTTTCGTCAACCCGCCCCAACTGTCGTTCCGGTTGTCCTCCTTCTCATCGCACACCCTCTCGGCAAACTCTTAGCTTATTGTCTCCCCATCACCATCTATCGTCTCCCTCGAGTACTCGGCGGTTTCGAATTCTCTCTAAATCCTTGTCCGTGGAACATCAAGGAACACGTTCTTGTCTTCATTATGACCAACATATCCGTCGGCCCCGCTTACGCTATCAACGCGGTCGTCGTCGCTGAATATTACTACAAACTCCATCTTGGCTTTTGGTTTAGTATGGTTCTGATACTGGCTACCCAGATGACCGGTTTCGGCCTTGCCGGGCTCTGCAGGAGGTTCTTGGTCTGGCCCGCGAGTATGGTGTGGCCGCAGAACCTTATGACCTGCACATTGCTAAACACCTTCCATGCCGAAGAGGACGAGAGCGCAGGGATGAGTCGCTATCGCTACTTTATGTTTGTCTTTACCGGCTCGTTCTTTTTCTTCTTCCTCCCCGGCTATCTCTTCCAGGCACTCTCCGTGTTCTCATGGATTTGTTGGATCTCTCCGAATAACGTCGCAGTCAACGATGTTTTCGGCTTCGCCTCTGGCTTGGGCATGAGCGTCGTCACCTTCGACTGGACTGTCATAACCTGGATTGGGAATCCGCTCATGATCCCCTGGTGGGCTGAAGTCCACATTTTTGCCGGCTTTGTGATATTTTACTGGATCCTCACTCCTATCTTGTACTACACAGACGTAGGTAGTTACCCCTGTTCATCCTTCTGTCCATCCTCACCAGCTCGCAGACTTGGTATCTGGCACACTTCCCCATGTTTGGCAACCAGCCCTATGATCGCTTCGGTAACGCGTACAACGTGTCCCGGGTGCTCACATCGGAGGACAAGTTCGATTTGGCTGCTTACGAGGAGTACTCACCGCTCTATTTGCCCGCCGCGTTCGCGATCACATATCTTGTTGCCTTCGCCCTGAGCACAAACGTCATTGTGCACACTATACTCTACCACGGACGCACCCTCCTGAACGGGTTTAAGCGCATCCGCCTCGAAGAAGACGACATTCACTACAAGCTGATGCAAAACTATCCAGAGGTGCCAGAGTGGTGGTACGGGTCTGTATTTGTAATATTCTTTGGTTTGGCAATTGTAGCTGCTGAGGTGCGTCGTTATATGGCCAATGGGATCAATGCTGAACCACATGAGCCAGGTCTGGAAAACGGGCATGCCTATCTGGGCACTCCTAATCTCCGTGATGCTGCCCATTATCTATGTGCTCCCGTCGGGCTTTATCTATGCGATGACTGGTCAAGCTGTGCGCAAACACCCTCCTCGCGCTGTGCCTTGTACCCCTCTGACATATATCCGCAGATCTCCCTTAATTTGCTCGCTCAGATCATCCCTGGGACGTTGCTCCCTGGCCAGCCGCTTGCAAACATGTTTTTTAAGGCCTACTCAGTGCAGACGCTCACAGAGTCAACGTCATTCGTACAGGACTTGAAGCTTGGACACTACATCAAAGTTCCGCCTCGTGCGACATTCCTTGGTTAGTCGTCCTTCCTTTGTGCACTCATCAGGATGCTCGGTACTAAAATGGGTACAGTACAACTAGTAGCGACCCTCCTTTCTTCGTTCCTGCAAGTTGCGGTTAAGGAGTGGATTTTCGCCACCGTCCCAGACATTTGCCAACCTGATCAAATAAGCCACCTAACGTGTCCACACAACCAAGTATTCTTCTCCGCCTCGGCCATCTGGTACAGTTTGTTTTTCGTCTCTCGCGGTAGTTGTTGACACGCTTCCTTGTGCAGGGGTCTTATTGGACCAAGCCGACAATTTGGCCCAGGGTCGATATACCATCCCCAAATGTACGCGATCATTGTAGGGGCCCTGCTTCCACTCCCTTTTTGGCTCATGCAACGGCGGCGGCCGGATTCGTGGGCCAAGTTCGTGAGCACGCCCATCGCGCTAATCGGTGTATCCTTCATCCCTCCTGCAACTGGCATCAACTACTCGTCCTGGTTCGCAGTCGGGTTCATATTCCAGTTTGTCATTCGCAAGCGGAATTTCCAGTGGTGGAGCAAATACAACTATGTCACTGGTGCCGCGTTGGATAGCGGTACGTCCAATTTCGTCCTTACGAGAAAATGTACTGATTGTGCCTGGGTTGCGTGATCGTACAGGCACTGTGCTGTCGCTATTGACCATCTTCTATACACTCCAACTACCTAAAGGGGGCTTTGCGGTTAACTGGTGGGGCAACAATGTCTTCACGAATAGTCAGTCTTTTTCTCCGAGTTCCTCTCTGGTTTTTCTGACCCATCCATAGCTGCCGACTGGGCTGGCCTACCGTTACTTCAAACGCCACCCGATCAGCCGCTCCCCAGTTAATTTGGCCGATCGGGGATAGCATCCACAATATTTGGACCCCCCTAGCCGGTCGGCTAGCGGCGTTTGGGTGTTGATAGCGGGAAGGGGGGTAAAGAGCATCCCCTGCCCGCTTGTGAATATATTTATCTATCATCGTACTCTAGTACATATACAGTCCCACTGTCTGTCTGTTTGTGATATTTTTTTGGGCTCAGAGTAGGTAGCGTGCAAAGAACAACCAATTTGGATGCATTGAAGTGCGATCTTCGGGATCTTAGGTTTCGTCTAGATAAGCCCAATATGGTGCCTTGATTGCGCAATTGGCCACTTGTTTCGATCTGGCCTCCAGTCGTTGCTATGGTACATCGTAACGTGATACGGAGATTGGGATCTGACCACAACCCGAGAAGACCTCCGGACAATGCGCGGATCCTTGCTCTCCACCTCCACATGCCTTTTTTGTTTATTGCGAGACTTTATTTCCAATAGACCACGGTACCAACAATCGGCATCTAACAAGAGAAAGGCGTCTAGTGATCTATTCCTCTGCTTCATGGGGTTGCACGGCCAGGCCACCTGCACGACGGGTGAGAAAAACATAATGAATTAGAATGAATTGGGGAGAAAGAATGTACCTCGGGTACAGAGAACATTCCCTGACGGTATGCCTCTTTGCCAGCCAGGCCAAGAATCGCTAGGCAGGCACGCCACGAGGAAGTGGAGATATTGTCAGCGTCGCGTGGATCAAAAAGCAAATTAATTAATGGAGTGGACATACCTCAACACCAAGCCCATACCCACCGTGATCGCACGTCCCATACTTGCGCTGGTCTGTGAACCAATAATAAGGCGCAGGGTCGATCCCCTCGCGCTTGTATCCCTCGAGGAGCTCTTCCATATCTGAAATCCTCATCGAACCACCGACGATCTCACCAACGCCCGGCATGAGCAAGTCACAGCTCTCCGTGAGGGTGGTGGTGGCGGACCCATCGTCGCTTTTCTTCTTCGTGTAGAAGGCCTTGAGCCCTGCGGGGAAGCTGTGCAGGAATATGGGCGTGCCGATGGCGTCCGTCATCTTTCGCTCTGCCGCCTCTGCGATGTCGTCGCCCACAGTGTGCGGTACCATCTTGGGCTTTCCGTCGGCGTCTGTGATCACGTTGCCCTGTGCGTCTTCGGCCTCGTGCTCGACCCCGTGCTCGTTCAGCCAGGCGATCGCGTCGACGTAGGAGAGGCGCATGAATGGGCGCGCGGGCGGCGCGAAGGTGGGGTTGAGCTGCTGGATCAGCGCCGCGGTGGATTCGTTCTTCCAGAGCTTGTCTACGGTTTCGCATAGCTGAGTTTGTGTTGCCGGGCGTCAATGCGATGCCAGTGGCTCGATTGGGAATGGGGACTCACGACTGCTTCGATGTGGTTCATCAGGTCGTCGAATGTGATGAATGCAAGCTCGGCTTCGACGTGCGTGTATTCGCTCAGATGCCGACGGGTATGACTGGGCTGGCTTGAGCACCCACTCTACAACGGCGCAAGATTTGATCTTACCTGTTCTCAGCTCTGAAACTCTCTTGCACGCAAAACACGTCGCCCAACGAGGGAAGACACGTCTCGAGGTATAGTTGCGAACTCTGGGTGAGGAACGCTGGCTGTCCGTAATACTCTAGCTTGAAAAGTGTCGCTCCGCCTTCAACCTGCGTCTGCACAAGGCACGGCGGGGTGACTTCGAGGACGTGGTGCTCAGTATAGGTAGCGCGGAACGCCGAGAGCATCGCCGAGCGGAGCCGGAGCACACTGCTTGCGTTCTCGCCGCGCAAGACGAGGTGTCGAAGGTCCGCTAGGATAGAGGGGTCCGATTTCTATTTGAAGGTGGATTAGTGACTAGGTGATCCGAGAGAAGAAGCGAGGCCCACCTCGTTGAGTCGGTTGGTAAACGCGTCGTCTCCACCTGGGGCCGCGCCGATAGTTCGCCAGAAATCGACGATCAGCTCGTGCCCCCCTGGAGCAGTCTTTCCTTCGGGCGTCGGCTGCAAGGTGCCGACCAGCTCGACGGTAGACTCGAGGGTCAGTGTGAGCGCTGCATACGTTTGCGCCTGTTCGTGCGTGCGTGAGTAAAAGCCCGGCCTGTGCAAAGGAAAGTTTTAAAAATGCGCACGGGGACGCCGGATAGTACGGCCTGTAGATATCCAGTACCGTCACGTAGAACGATAAAGATGATGTCCTTTTGGGAGCGTAGGCGATGTACCCATCCAAGGACACGGACGCGCTTGCCGCGATAAGGCTCGAGGTTCAAGATCTTTGCCTGTGAATCGTCATCAACACGGAGGAGACACACATCGCAAAAGCGCAGCTGTGCGTGCCTTTATCGCAGCGGGGAGAGTGGCGTCCTCGACCAGCTGGACTTTCTTGCTCTCCTCAAGAAGGCGCTCCCGCTTCTCTCGTTCTTCGACTGCTGCCGCAGCGAGTTCCTCGGCCTTTTTGCGCTTTTTCTCGAGGCCGTCGGCGCCTTTCTTCGCTTTCTTGAGTGCGCTTTGGGTTGGTTGTTCGTACTCAGCGCTTGCATCTTTGCGCACGAGCACATCCGCTTCGTGGCCGTGCGTGAAGAGAGTGTGCGCGATTGTCTGGTATGGGGCTGCCTGAGAGCCAGCACCTGTGAGATCTGAGCCAGCTGACTCGTCTATGTAGAGGGAGGTCATGGTGAGAAGTTACTTGATAATGACTCGAATCCTGTTGCTGGGAGATTTTAATCTAGCGTTGCCACTAACTTAGATCGGGCATATCGATATGATTAGATGTCTCGCGTAGAGCGCCCACTCGCCCACTAAGTTACAAGGCAAACCGAATGTCTACAATCCTAGCACTTGATCCTATGGCATTCTCCCCTATTAGGAGGCCATTGGACTCAATCAGGAATAGGAGAACCGCCCACAATTAAACTGTGGTAGCTTTTCATTGGCGCATCTTTCCTACTAAATGTGGGGAAAGCCTTTATTCACAGATTGGGCGGATTGTAACACGTGGAGCAAGAGCCATTATGAACCTTGTTAACATCACCAGATGGCTATGGGACTGTAATCACGCTCGGATAACAACTCCATCGCCACGCTCAGGCTGGACATGGATGGCGCTGCGGTGCTGCCTACAAGCTATCAACCAATCGAGGACATCGAGAATGATATTCCACCCCACCAGCAGTTCTACAGTCAGCTCAAGGGTGTCGGCGTTTGCGCTGTACATTTCTCCTGCAGATTTCAGATGCTTCATGCTCGTTCGAGCCTGAACCATCGCTAGCCCACCCTTGAACTGAGGCATGCTTCCCAGCTCGATTACTGTCGCAGCCTTGGTCGCAGCTATCACTTTCGCCACCGGCTGGTTTATCTTGTAATACTTGGTTCACCTGTCGGATCTGCTGTAACCACGCACCCCTCATTCATCCATTCTTAACCACCATGCCAGCAAAAACTACTTTTTTCAACCCCTTTCGCGCTGAACCCCCCACATATCCATTACCCCCTGAAGAGATCGCACCGCGTCTCTACTTTGCCGACCTCTTCTCGCTCGTCGACCCCGCCGGGCTCCGTGAGAGAGGCATTTACAACATCGCTGCTGCACGGGACTGTGAGGGGTCCTACCCACGCGACGCGGAGTGCGCATATGTAGACGAACCCACGACGCTGTTCGCTCTCGCGGACGTGCGGCGCTCTGGACATCCTGTACTCGTGTACTGCGACGGCACGGGCGAGGGCGTTGACTTTGCGATAGCATTGCTAGTCATGTCTGATCGCTTGTCGGTGGACGAAGCGATGCAAAAGATCACGCAGAAATTCCCGCATATATCACTGCGATCGACGTCGAGGAGGCAGTTGTGTGGGTTCGAGGAAATGTTAGTGGAAGAGGAGAGGCGGAAAGCACGGCTGCATGACCGTATGGCGTCTACCAGTCAAGAGCTACGTCAGAACATGCGCGGATTGTTGTCCCGATACCTCAGGACGCCTTGATAGTTGTTGTCTTAGCTACCAGTGAACCAAACGCTTCTCGCACCAGATAGTGATTCAAACGCTGCTTCACAAAATGCAACAAGTGCGATCTCAATCGAAGTTGCAGCCATACACTTCTCTCGCTACCTCTCTCCACGACGTTGCGTCTACAGCAAACGCCGATGCATACTCGGCCTCCAGGTGGTGTAGTCGCCGGCCTACAATCACCAAGCTGTGAAGCGGGTCACCGAACGCTTCCGGCGGCTGCTCCTGGAGTTGCGCAAGTGTTCCGCACACAATGCGTTCGTTCTCTGGGCCAGCGCCGACACGTGAGAGCGCAACCGCGAGCGTCCTTTCTGGCACGAGCACTCCGCCACGCCGCGCGTCCTCGACTTCGGCGAGTTGAGTCACTGCCTGAGGTATGGACATGTATCGCGGCGGTTCGTAAATCTTCCGCCCCCTGGGTATATAATCCCTCCACACCAAGGACGAACACAATGCGAGAGATGAACACGCACCGGGCAAGGTTCTCCTCGCTCTGCTCTTTGACTTTGATATCGAGCAAGATCAACGTGTGCATCCCAAGATCGGCGTTCTCGCGCACACGATCGTAGAAGCTGTCGGGACGCCATGTATCGGTGAAAAAGACGAGGGAGACGGTCTGGCCAAAGTTGTACAGTTGCAGGCCGCACGCTCCGACCGCGTTCATAATGGACGCGTTGTGTATGACACGCGTCGGTATGCCGAGCGCGCGGGCGCGGAGCAGGATATCCGTGTGGGTAGTAGCGCCGAAAGGATCGCCCACGACAAGAAGAGACACGTCTTGGATGTGAGCATCTCGCAAGATCTCGTCACTCTCTGTCTCTACCATGTCGCGATCGGCAAGGATAAGGGGCTTGCCATAGAACACCTCCTTTAGGGGAGAGGGTGAGGTCGAAGAGGCGGACAAGTCGGAGATGAGATATACCAAGCGCTCCTTTTGAACGGTGAGAATGCTCGTGTACGCCTCGAGGTAGAGGCGAGTAGATGACCTGACCGCCTGATGCGAAATATATCAAGACTGGCACCGAAGCGAGCTAATCTTGGCATTTTCACCTCCAAACCACGGAGAGTGATATCTTTCTCATCGGAAAGACCGAGACCGATTATGTAGAACATGTTGACGCTGTCTCGGCCATCTCGGCCCAACGCTTTTTTCTTTAATGCCGACCGTCAGCGACTTTCTCAAGGTATGACTAGATGACACTCTCACACAATCATACTCTCATTCCCATAGACATCTTCTACTCTGTGCTTGGGCACCTCACCGATCGACGCGACCTCTATACGGCAGCGCTTGCCAGCAGAGACTTCAACAAAGCCGCTACTCCACTGCTCTATCGCACACTCGACACAGACACGCGCGCTAGGTGGGATCATAAGTCGGTAAGCTTGCCGCGGTTCCCTGAGGCGATTAGGCGATCTTAAATTACCTTTATGTTAGACCAGCGACGTAATTCACCCAGCTTTCACCCTCCTACAGAGGCCTGAACTCGCTCGCCATGTCTGGCATATCCGTGAAACAGGTCGGGTCACTTTCCTTTCTATGCTCGTGAGACGCACTGTTGGTGCATGATTCCGACTCCCGTGTTGTAATTCTTCGATATCGGCGGGTCGTTGCTCACCTAATTATATTTTTCCTCCCTAGGTGTCCTACATGCAAACTACCGATCAGTAACAGAAGCTGTACTCAGAGCTCTCCGCCTTTGTGATAACTTGTACTCTTTCACATGGATTGACGATACGTTTGCTTCATCCGACACTTTCCTTTCCTTCCTCGAAGTTCTCCGTGGTCTCCCCTTGCGCGCCATCACCCTACGCACCTACAGCGATCTTGGCGAAGATGCCTGGACCTTGCTCAACACCTTCACGAACTTACAAAAGGTGGCAATATGGTGCATGAATGGTCCACCACGTGTACTACAAGGTTGGGCACCGTTACTCGGGAGCACTCTCACGGAACTGGAGCTCGGGGTAAGTAGTCATTTCTTTCGTAACATGCATCACGGCGTATTTACGGGGCGCTTAACACACGCAATGCAGCGTTGCGCTGGCGTTCCTGCAACCATCTTGATCGCTGTACTCTCACAACTTCCACATCTGCGTGACCTGCGACTGAAGGGCGCGCCAAGCAGTGCCATCCCAGATATTCTAACCTCGTTACCTGCCCTCGTTGCGCTCGACACAGAGTATCTTCGTCCAGGATTGGTCCGCCCTCTAGGCCGCGATGCACCCCTACCATTCTTGGAACAGCTGACTGTACGTACATCCTCCGTCGATCTGCAAGGCCCTGTGCAGCTTTGGGCATGGCTACGCGCACTTACACCACACCCATCGCTGGAATCCTTTACGTTGTATGCGTTCTCCACGGCAGGCCAAATGAGCATCCCTCGTGGATTTCTACTCTCCCTCGCTCGCAGACACGCGGGGACACTTCGCCGGATATTATTCAACATGACACAGCTTACTCTAGAAGATGTCCAGTGTGTCTGTGAACTCTTTCCGCAGCTCGAGGAGCTGTCCTGTGCCGTCGCAAGTCGTGATGCCGTACGTTCGTCCTCCAAACGTTTCAGTCGACACTTATAGAACCACTTCGTTCCGAAGGGGTCGATTCAGCGCGCAGTCACGATGGCACGCAATCTCCACTCACTCAAGTTGCACGTATTCTGGATCCCTACTTCTAGTGGCGTGGGGAATGAATACTCAAACTCACATATGGACACGTACCCTAATTCTCCTGCTGCGCGCTTTGGATTGACAGATGCTGAGGCGATAATGCGACGACCGGATTCACGCTTACGTACAGTATCGATAGGCTGGCACATGTTCCAAGGATCGTGGGTTCAGAAGCGAAATCCTGATGGGACGGAAGTGTTAAATTTTGAGGTGGTGGAAGAGAATATATCGGAAGAGAGTCCTCGTAGAAAGGGAACAACAGGCGGTCTAGGACACTCTTTAGATTTCCACTGATGCAAAGCATGTATCGACCGTGTTTTTTTGATTAGTTGTACGCTAACCTGCTGTCACTCACCATCGCAACTGTCGACCCCCATGACCCTTTATTCAATTGGCGACTCCTAGCTGATCTCACACTCGCTATGATTGTACCATTATGTCGGTGATAATGAAATTGCCTCTAAAACGATGACGAAAGCCTTGAGAACCAAAGATTCATATACCGCGCCCGCGTGCACGCCCCCCACGCGTTGGCCCGCCGCGTGCGCCGCCGCGACCTGAACGGAATAAACGTGTGTGCATCAGCAGCTGGGAGATATCAGAGGGAAAACGAAGCAAAGAAGACTGACCTCGCTGTGGCGGTCCACCGCGACCTGCAAGAGAAGAAGTACCATCAGCGAGCAGAACCGAAAAGGTGGCACATGCTCCGCACCTCGGCCAACACCACCAGAATGTGCGCCGCCTCGCGCGCTCTTCCCTGCTTCTCTTGCACGTGTCTGTTCCTCCTTGACCACATCCAGGAGCATATCTGGAACACGCAGGTACTTTATCTGCATACACAATGAATCAGAGGTTGCCTTAATGGGAGCGGCGACGACGCACGGTGCTGCCTCGGATGTAACACTCTTTGACTTTCCAAAAGCGATCTCCGTCCGCGTTCGTCTGGTAAACTTCGCGGAGCGTAATGTTCATAAAGTTATCGCAGTTGACGAGATGTCCGTTGAACGTCTCTCCATTTTTGAGCTCGACCAACTGTCAAAAGTCAGCGAGCGGAACTTTGTCCAAGGTAAGTGGTAAGAAGCGGACCATAGGCTTGTTTTGTGCAGCATTGAGAAGGGATAACGGTAACTATGAGAAGCCGTAAGTCTCTTGGAAGACTCGAGGCTGGTGTAAATGCAATACCATCTTGACTAGGGATCACTTTGTTGCACAATCAGAGTCAGTAAAAGGCTCGTCGAACACGCGATCCTAACCTTAAATATTCCATCCCACTGGGCGCCACTCTACGCGCTGCGGCCGCAGCTTGGCCCAACTCAACGTGGACGCAGTACGCAGTATAGTACAAGAGAACCTGACATATCGCGACATTAGAGATATTGCAGGCCATGTATTCAACAAGATATATATTCAAGGAACCCATCCACCAGTTGCTGGGTACGGGAAGATAGTTCTCGATCATACTTCGCCTTTGGTGCTTCCTTAATATCGCATCTGCCCTCCACAGAAGGCGTATGCAAGCAATGCAGGGCTCGCCTGAAGCTAGTTTGTCCGGACCTCCTCGAATTACGTTATAATGTTGTGGCGTGGAAGTTGTTGAAGTCGTTGACAGCGAAGCAAGCAGCGAAGAACCGTCAAGCTTCAAGCTTCAAGCGTTGATGGTGTTGATAGAGAATACATATCAGAGACTCCGAGTAAAGCGCTTTCCACCGATGCCTGAATGCCTGTAGCCGTGAAAACCTGCTTGTCACCTACTTGCAATTGCATCTCTCTCACGAAGCAGAAGATGTCGAGCTCAAGGTTTGGAAGCGTTTTTACCTGCTTACGGAAACCGCTAACACAATGCCGATTAGTACGTCTGTAAGAGCAGCGACCCGATTTATAAAATGTGACTGAAATCCATCCTGCCGTAGTTCAGCCTTCCTCTGCTACTGCAGACATCTGCTCGTAATCAGCGGCTTATACAGGTAGCAGGGCAATTGCTGGGCCAGGAATATCTCCACTTCTCTGATGAACCACTGGAGTGTATACCTCCAAACAAATTGAAGCGGATCAACGAACCATCGTCTGCCAAACCCCTCCACGTTTGTGCCCTCGCGATTCATTTCTCAACAGCTAATGAAATACAGTTCTTGTCATATTTAGGTTTGCGGGCACTCATGTAATGACCCTGACTAGGTCAACAGGCCCATGAGAGGAATGGAAACGCGCGGCTCGGAAGCACCAACCTGAAAGCACCAAACCATGCTGATCATAGTTGCGAACTTTAGGACATTCAATTTAGCCGCAAAGTCCGGATTCAGAGATAGTGTCGTAAACCTGACCTAGAAAGCACTAATGAATGACTGACTGAATGTCCAGTCAGTGGCCGCACGCGGCGGAGCACACTACAAATAGACGATTCGTGATCCATACAAATCACACGTTGCATAGTGTCCACAATGACAACTTTGACCTGATCTGCGTTCTATGTGAACTTGGGGGAAAGGTTTGAATGAACTACGATGACGCGATGAGGCATCAAAAGCCCCGAAGAGTTCGTCGTGGGCCTCTTTGAAATGTTCCGCATCTATTTCGGGTCCAATGTGGATTTGGGATAGACGGAATACAATAGGAATCGAGTCAGGCATGGATCGTGTGTTCCTCGATCAAAGCTTCGGCATTCAATCCTAGACAATCGGAAGCCTGAGCTCAGACAAATTAAAACGTTACAGCCCCTAAAGAAACACGAAGTCAACCTGTCTCTTTTTTTTTCAAATCAAGGCTAGGACGGATAATCGCGCTATAGGCGTATTCGCAGACCTGGCACGGTGAAAGGCCGCCAGATAGTATCAAGGACAAGTGCTTCTACCAACATTCGAGTTATGAAGAAGTCCTCGACGTTGGAACGGAGGGCTAAATGATACGAGGAAATCGGATCAGAGAATTCGGCCGAAGTGATAACCCGAAGTCGATCGCCAGTAAGGATAAGAATCAAACGGTACTGGCCAGAGCATCGATCCTGCTTCAGCGAGCAAACAGGAATCTATTGGAAAGAAGATTCAATGAAGAACGACACCCTGAGTGGACACGTCGACTACGCCGTCACGGACTTGGCTGCCAGCATGGCAGCTAACGACGATAATTGCATTTGAGACACCACCACGCAAGCCTTTGGATAAACCGTGAGGCCCAACGAGAGTGCATGTTGCCAGAGCAGCAGAGCGGATCTCACCAAGATCTTGTGATTTGCGGTGTAGCCAGGAGGAATTTGTGATTTACACCGTGGTGCCGAATATGGCAATGCACAATCACGTTACATCATCGATTTGAATCCGCACATGATGATGGGGCACGGGCACCAAAGAAAGCGCGCAGATAGATATTTCTTCTCTCCTTCCCTCACTGCGCTCAGCTCGCTCAACCCATTCACCCCAATTCCCTTCCGATGTCCTTCTCTAGATCTGTATTTTTGTTCTTGTTAACAGTTTTGGTTGTTTGTCTACCTGGAAATGGCGTCCACGCATTCGGCGCAGGCAACATCCCTTCGTGCGTATCGTGTACTACTACGTGTCTTGTGTAGTACTCACCCGATCTGTATGTTAGATACGCCTATATGGAGGGTCGTGCTTTCCGCCACGGTGATATAGTGCGTGACCACCTATAATTCGAATAATAGTCCCCTTTATCATGTTCCCGATACAGGAAGACTCACTGTCTGATCTAGCCAAGAAGGCAGGTGGATTTGCTCTTGGTGCTCTCATTGGAAAGGGGGGATCGAAATTCCGTGGGTTGGACATCAAACGCGTATACTTTGGGTGTGCATAGTTCTTGTATCCTCTTCACACTGAGACTGACTCCTATTTGTATAGAAATTGGCTCAGAGATTACAGTCAGGTTTGTGCGGCCACATACTGGCGCTATTTTTCTTATTGACATATTTGTTGCAAGGCTGTGGATATAGCTGGTTTACAGAAGCTCCCTCTTCAGGTAAGCGCCAACCATCCTTGAAATTGCTGTCAGCTGGTAATGCATCATTTCAGACAATCATCAATTTGTGCATGGTTCTTGGATTCATGGTGCGTCCATTGCAGCATAGCACATACCTCCATTCGTTTATTTCTTTGTAGGCGCACGGATACGCGACGAATGAGTTCGAGGTGACTGTGGAAAGACTCGGTGTTTATCTCCCTGTATGAACCCTTGAAATGCTTCCGAGAGTTTCTCAATCTCTGTTTTTTTAGACAGAACACATAGATAATCCCAAGGGCTACGGCAATGGTCAAGATCCGCGTCAATTCGATCCAAGGCTGCGTGGACCAATCGACGTACGTGCTTGAGGACTTCTCAGGTTACTTGATCCAGCTCAATCTACTTATCACAGCCTAGAGAACTGGAGGTGGACCCTCGCACAGGCATGAAAAACTACATTGCCAATGGTAGTAACCGCCATATTCAATTTCGTTCTATACTGACCAGTGACTATGCAGACGTCGGACCGTGGGATACTTCAAAAGCTCTCGTTCGCCGTACTCTTGAGCGTTGTATACATATAGGCCGTCAGTTCCGCGCACAAGGGAGGAAGGAGGACGAATATGAATCTTATCGTCTTCTTGGGCAAGCCGTCTGTACTTGGGACTCCATGCTCTTATGCGTCTGGCTCATGGATGCATATTTTTATTCCAGATGCACACCCTCGAGGACTTTAGTGCACACTCGAACTTTTGCGAACTTGCGCTTGTTGCCTTGGGTCATTCCAACGTATTCGTGCATGTCGGAGACTACGTGCGCATACAAGCCCCTAACGGTAGATGGGTCGCTCCTTTGGTCACTGGCACTTTCGGGTCCAGCGATTTTATGTTCAGCCTTCTTGGCGGTGAGTCTTCAGCCCACGTTGAAAACATGTTCTGACGCAACAAACAGAGGCTACCGACCACATCGTACGTACTGGATATTCTACCCTCGGGGACTCATAACTGACAAACCTGCCAGAGCGAGGCTTCTGTTTCCGATCTCAACAAAGCTTTAAGTTCCGCACGCGAACGCTCAGTATCTACAGGGCGGTCTCCCGCAGATATGCTTCGAGATATGCTATTTAAATTACCCGGAGGTTCGGGCACCGAGATCACTCGCGATATGGAAGGAATAGAGCGTATTCGTGATGCTCCTGCTCATGGTGGTAAACCTCCGGACCAAATGAGTCCCCAGGAGTTACACTCCGTTCTTTGGCAGGTGTTGAGCTTCAAGGATTCAGGTGTGTCCACTGTGTGTTACCAGATATAATCACTAATCGATCTTCTAACACCAGTGTCAAAGAAGATCGAGAGAACAATTGGTAAGACAGGCGTCGCTTAGTCTATGTCAGGCTAATGTCGAACTGACCACGTTTGTTTCCTAGAAAGAATACCTGGACTCGAGTCATTATGCGAGAAGATTTCCGAATCTATATCAGGTAAGTAGGACAGTCTCAATGATATACTGACGTTGACTCTCTTCAAGTTTTCGTTTTTACTACGCTCGAGGTCAGTATCAAGTATTTTGGCGTGGCTAAGCATTCTCATTCCACTTAGCCCTACCTGAGACCTATCTTGTCAACGGCGAGCAACCAATTGATGGCAGCTTCAAGTGAAGTCATCAATACCCAGGACCAGTATGAGGTTGGTGGGTTTTTAATCATTGAGTAACTTATTAACGCATTATCCGCCATAGGTCTTCAACGATCCACAAGCGGTGAGTAATGTCTACACTTCAACGGATTTCCGCATAACTCATACTGCGTAGTCGGACCCGACCCATTCATTCTTGAGCAAAGATCATTTCGTACGTTCGCACCGTGCAGAGTGTGCACCGAGCTGACGGTGAAGCGTCTAGAATCTAATCCTCAATGAACCCGCAGGAAAGGTAGCTCAAGTGATCGTGGTATGTTCGCTCTCCATAATATTTTAGCCATTTAGCCTATTTTCATGCTTAGAGATACACGGTGACGGCGGTCGTCAAAGCATGGGATGACAATTCTGTGAACGCGAAGTCGGTGACAGATGACGTATTGCAATGCCTGTTCGTACATTGCTTGGGTTCGCGATCAAGGATGTCTTGCTCACGGATTGTAGATTTCATCCTGACTTTCAAAATCATGCCTCCCAGATTCAGCGCGAGATGCTGGCTTGTGTCAGAAATTGGTTGCAGTCCCTCGGGCACAAACAAAGCACGGTTCTTGCGCGTTTGTCTAAGCAAGCCGTGCGCGAACATCAAAACGTACGCCTAGGTGGCGAAGGTAGTGCACCTGTCAATCACAGTCATGGCAATGCAGGAATTCCTGGGCAAGGGAACGTCTCCAACCTCCTTCACGGCGTCCCGGGAATGGCCCAGGCCCAAGGGTTGTTAAACCAGTTCAGTGGTGGGGCTGGTGCAGGACGTGATGGATTCGGGGCGACCATGGGCACTGTGCCAGTGCCTGCAACAGGCCCGCCTCTGGTCCCAGTCTCGTCAAGACCTGGTGTGGGACCAGCTGCTAGCCTCACCCCTTTTGCATCCCAGTCGTACCCGTCACCACCAGCATATCCTGGGCCCCCTCTGGGCTCTCCGACGGTGCCACAGTCGTCATCTCCGCGTCCGGCGCGAGCCTCGAGTCCATATCATGGGCACGGGCACGGATATCCTTCTGCAACTCCGCCTCAGCCTGGCTTCCCAGGGGTGCCGGATCAGCCACCTTACATGCCTTCAACTGCAGGTTTCCCCGATCCGGGATCGCAGCCTCCGTACATGGGTGGCCCCCCACGGCAGGAACCACCGTATTCTCCAGGATCATCCTTCCCTGGGCAGTCATTGTATCCAGGCCAACAGGGAGCTGGATATGGGGGCATGCCTGACTCAGGCGGCACGTACAGTCCTTCGTATGGTCAGCCGCCCAATCCACCATCAAGCTTTCCCGGAACCGCGCCCAGCTTCCCGCAGAGCGGTCCTGGTTTCCCGGATGCTCAGAGCGCACAACCAGGGTCTGGCTATGGATCGGGGGGCTACGGCGGATATGGGCAAGGCCCGTACTAATCGGGATATTGAATGTTGGAGCGCTCTTCTATGATGAACTGTGTAGGACCAGTTGTGTTGGCAGTGTTACTATAAGTAGTGTATGACATGGATGGAAGAACAGCGAGCAGCTAAGATGATTTGGTTTTATTTCGACCGAGTGCGGGGATAATACAGAGAAAGAAAGGTACAGGGATAAGTACACAAGTCGACGATACACGAAAAAAATTATTCGCTCTGAATGATCCGCATAAGACCGGGGATATTCGTGACAAGACTCAGCGCAATCGGCTTCCGAGGATCCGCCTTCATGTTTTTGCATTGTGCGGGACATGCCGTGTAGGAAACCTAGATGATCAAAGCTTCTGAGATGCTTCTGCGATACGGAGGAGATAGTTGAAACACGCGCCTGAACGTTATAATCGCCACCCTTGGTCTGCCGAACAGTATATTGCCACCTATGCGGTCATATTGGCCTCGTGCGCATCACTCCACGGACGGAGCAAATGAAACACGTACTCCTCATCGACAAGGGCCGTGACATGACGGTTTGCCTGTTGGGCACGTTCGAATAGTTCATTGCGCGCGAAGCGCAGCAGAACCTCTGCATTGACCCCATCCGCACACATGAGAGTCCTGCTGTAGGTGACTGGCTGGGCGGCCTTGTGCAACTGGGATCGGCGGAGGATGGCGTGCGTGTGCGGACTGCCGGAAGTGCACGAGAGGCTCAAGAGATCTGATCGTGGAGAGCGCAGTCGCACGAGGAACGGCATCGCGCGGAATATGCTGCGCGGGGAGAGCTGGACCTGTTTCGTTGGGGCAAGTCAGCTCAAATTCGAGGTTTGGAGGGGGTGGGCAGTGTATTATTACCGTGCGACTCGGGGGTGATGGTGGAGAACTGGTTGGGGATATCGAGAGGGACGAGGCGGCAGGGGTGGGCGTTAGAGTGCGGACAGTCTGGACTGGAGAGGTTTGGGTTGGAGCGGTGGTTGTAAGGGGAACATGAGCTCCGAGGGGAGCGCTGGTTCCGAGGGGCGTATCTTCGAGCTTCACTTTGGAGGAAGATGCCGAATACGCTTTCGCAGCGGGTGGAGGATGTGCCTGTGGTGGTGACTGCGCTGGAGCTCTCGGACCGCGGTCGCTGCGATGCTGCGAGGGCCGGCGGGTCAATTGGGGCACGCTGAGATACTGAGTGGAGGTAGACATGACACGGGTGGCAGAGGTGTACGGTCGAGGATGTGGGCTTTATACGCTGAGACTCACGTTTACTGTGGGGTGAGGAGAAGGCATGGCGTGTGTATTGGGGGCCAATCGATTCCGCGGCAAGTTAAAGGTTGGTCAACGACCCATACTCGGGGAGTTTCCGATCGCACAGCCTTTGGTAACTTCCTATAGAGGTTCGGCATGCACAGCCATGTTCTCACACTGTCCAATAAAGGGTATGTCGTGATGAAATCTCAGACGGAACGTAACAACAACAATGGTCTCGTGATGGTGGCATTGGGCACGTTGTCATGTTGAGGCACACCAACACCGAAGCACCCGAGTCATTATTGAATCCCGGTCCACTCCTCCATATCATCTGCCTTTGTCACCTTTTTTCCCTTAAGGGGAACTACTGTGTTGGCGCTGGCGTCTGTCTTCTCCACGCCTATCATCCCCTCTTGGTCTAACTATGATTAGGAAGACAACGCTGCGGAGACATCAAATACACTCACATTCTCCCGCTAGCATGGCAGATGCAACGGGTCGGCTACCATATGTGATGTACCGCGTCGACACCCCTTTCGCGACAAGTGGTTGGTTTAGTAGCTCTTTGAGCTCAGACTTGAGCTGGGCTAATTTCGAGTCGCGAGTCTTACTTGAACGGTCTGCACCATTGCTGATTTATTTTGATCAATGAAACGGAAAACTCGAGAAAATAAAAACGTGGTGCGTACTCTGACAAGTAATCCGAATCCAATTCTATGTCCAGCGCGTCTGCTGTCGCACGCATCCATTTCTTCTCGTGGGTTGCCTTATTCGCGCGATGTTGCATGACATCGATCTCTTTGGCGACCCGTAGACGCCGTTTAAGCTTGTCCAAAAGGTGATGCTCGACGTTCATCTCTCCAACGTCCGCGACCTCTACATGCTCGTCAGTACAGGGTAGGGCGGAGTGAGACTGTACGCACGACGGCCTAGACTTCCAAACAACGCACGAGCGACTCGTCGCTCGTCCGGCGCGCATATCAAAAGACTAAAGCCGGGCCGTTGCGCTCGCGCTGTACGCCCGTTTCGGTGGATGTAGGCGTCCACAGTCCGAGGGATCTGGTAATGAACGACATGGGATACCGATGGGATGTCGAGTCCACGAGCAGCGATGTCTGTCGCGAGCAGGATTGAGTGCTCATGCGACTTGAAGCTACAAAAATGAGTTTATTGAATTACAGGCAGCTTGTAAGCAAACGCGCACCGGTCGAGATTCTTAAGGCGCTGACGCTGCTCGAGTTGCGAGTGAAGAGGGAAAGTCGGCAAGCCGAGTAGCTCAAGGAAGGGTGTCAGCCTGCGAATCCCGTCTATTGATGATAGAAACACAAGCGTTCGTCCGGGATATCGCAGAAGGAAGTAGTAAAGATGGACATCCTATGCAAGATGACTCATTGATATAATACACCCCACTAATTACACGAACCTTGTCTGCGGCAAGGCACTCGATTCTGCTTTCCTTCAGTGTCGAGACCACGCCGCCCTCTGGGCTGATGTCGATGATTTCGGGTTCAGAGTCTCGAAAGTCGAGCCGCAAGAGCAGGTCATCAAGGGTAGAGGCCGGTCCGTGGTTCTTTTTGGCACCTTTGGGCTGCCAACGCTTTTTCAAGTTCTGCTGGAGCTCCTTACTGAGCGTGGCAGAGAAAACGAATGTCTGCAACGCAGGCCTCGGATTCTCATCACATGATATAGAGGGTTGATGCTCAGAACTGAACTCTGGATCTGTGACTTCTTCACTTGAGGATTTCACGAATTAGCAGGTGACGCGAGACACCGAGACAAGGATGCATACCCGAATTGCCTTCGTGTTAATCGTAAGATGCTGTCCAACTGAGCAAAGTGACCTGTTTCAATCATCCTATCTGCTTCATCTAACACCAGATACCGGAGGTTCTTCACATCCTCTGCGAGTTCGTCATCCTAGTCACGCTTATTGAGCCTGAAACCCAAAGAGCTCGATCGTGGCTTGCCTCTTCGAGGATATCCCATAATCTACCAGGAGTGGCGACAAGGACGTCAACACCGCGCTCCAGTACCCGCCTCTGTTTTTGCGTTGACATCCCGCCAACAATTGCAGCTACGCTCACGAGAGGAGGCAAGCGCGGCAATGATGGTTCGCCTCCTTTCTCCCTGTCGGAATTATTCTTACGCTTCTGCTTCTGGGGTTCCCCATCTGCGGTCGTAGTTACGTCGTGGTGGTTCAAACACGCGTTTAGATGCGCGGAAACTTGAAGGGCGAGTTCGCGTGTAGGCGCGAGAATCAAGGCACGTAGGGGACGTCGTGATTTTGCTGGAGGCGGTGAGCTCGTGGCGCTAGTCAAGAGTTCGTGAAGAACAGGTAAGCCATAGGCGAGAGTTTTCCCGGAGCCCTAAACGTCGAAGTGAGCGTGACATGGGGGCCTAAAAACCAAGGAACGGACGGTCTCGGCAATGCCAATGATATCGCGCCCGCTGAGTGCCTTTGGTATTGTCAGAGACTGAATTGGAGTCGGGTTTACAAATTTCTGTGAATAAAGGGTTGCAAATAGCTGTGGGTGGAGTGAGAAGGGGTGCCATCCCGGCAGTAAATTCTTCGCTACGACAAATCACGCATTGAGCTCGAATGTCCGACAGATGTCCATAAGACATACAATCAAACGCGGTGACAGTTCTCCGCTCAGCAAAGGCTGTCTGGGTGACCTCTTCAGATGCGATGGTGGTCGGTGCAGGCGTCTGCTCCGCAACCGCTGTCGGGATGTCTTTCGAGTCATCCACCTGAGTCGAATCAGAACATGCGTGTTCCAAAAGCCCAGCTCTGAGAGAGAAAACGCACTATGAACGCAGCTACGCGCCCATTCGCAGTTTGGTGATACTGGATCTGAACGTCGGCCACTTCCTCCAATTCAAGAAGCCCTTCGTCAAAGTCCAGACCCGCCGCATGCGTGCGCACTACAGGCTGCCAAGATAAATCGTTGAGAGCGACGTGTCGTGTTTTCCGCTTTTTTGACATCGGCGTCAAGTTAATCTCTGTCGCAGTGTAAGCCCGGGCCGTCGTAGGATTTGGGATTGGTGTCCTTCGCTTACGCCTACGTTGACTGGCGATGTCTCAGCACGACGCACATATCCCACAACCGCCTCACAGTGCGGGGGCGACTTTGTCAGGTATGTCTACCCTTCTCTCTCTCCGTTCTTGTTCTTGCTCATCCTGTAGGCTTTCGCGCCCACATCGAGCCCCGTCAGGTGCCTTCGCCCGTGGACAGCATTGAAGCAGATCGCGCAAAATGGGCAAATCAGACATACATGACGCTTCCTGGAAGCCACGTTCCTCAATCCACCACTGATTTCGTTGCAATTGACCAAGGCGCGTTACCATTTCTCCCGGTCCTCTCCCACTGAACCCCAACTCGCGCAGGCAACTCATCACCAAAGTTCATTCGGGTCTCTACTTGGAACATGCCAAACACTCCCCGTCTTGCTGAAGATCTCAACATTCCTATTGTTGCCGTCATACAGCCATTCGCGGATCTAGACGACCGTGAAGAGCCTATCCCACTCATCGAGTGTGGAGAGTCTGGGCCTGCTCGCTGTGAGAAATGCGGAGGATACGTGAATCCATGGTGCACCTGGGTTGCCGGTGGAACCAAGTGGAAATGTAATTTATGCGCGCACGAGACACTCGGTGAGTGACCCACGGACTTAACGTCGATGCTAGACTTATCACGTTAGGATGCTGTAAGTCGCATCGGAATACTTCTCTGCTTTGGACGCCAACTTCAACCGTCTCGACTATTTGGAGCGCCCAGAACTGCAAAGGGGCACGATCGACTTCGTTGTCTCCCAATCATCCGATTATTGGGCTTCCAATCCCCCACCCCAGCTTACACCGACCTCATTTGCTGATCCTACTCAGAGCGATGTGGCGCGAATACCTCAAACAATTCGATACATATTCGCGTTGGATATCTCCCACGCATCTATTCTTTCCGGCTTTCTCACGTCTGCATGTGTCGCCCTAAGGACTCTTCTCTACGGGCGTTTTTCAGAGGATGGCTCTGAGATAGCCCAAGAAAGTCTGCCACCAGGATGTAGTATTGCGCTAGTTACCTTCGACGATGTTGTCCAACTCTATGACCTCTCCGTATGCGCCGTCTCAAATTTGGCTAACGGGGTATTGACATTTCGTTGCAGCCTAATCAAACCACACCACGTCAATTAGTTATTCCGGATGTTGACGAACCCTTCCTTCCATTACCACCCTCCACCTTGTTTGTAGATCCTCATCAGTCTCGGTGCGCCCACTCTTCCTAGAGCTTTGAAATTGAGCTCAGTACTATCTCGCCCTAGGGCAGTGATTGAAAGTTTGCTCGACATCCTCCAGCAGCGCCAAGCAACCCTTCCTCCCGGCTCCACTTCCCCATCTTGTTTGGGTTCCGCTCTTCGCACATGTCTCGCGGCTTTGGTATGTGCCTAGTCACCAACCCGCTTTAATTGACCTCAAAGTTACGTGCGTCTGTATCACCAAGGTGTATACCGGCGGCCATGTTGTATCTTTTGTTTGTACCCTCCCAACACTGGGCCCAGGCGGTTTGGTTCCGCTAGAACCATCCAATCGTGATGAAGCATCAGACGATAAGAAGTCCTACCTACCTCGTGACCCTGAATGGAACAATTTGGGCGAGGCATGTGCGGACGCAGGTGTAGGCGTCACCATGTTTATAGCCCCGGTGAAGTTCTTAGACATCGCATCCATAGGTATGCATCTAAACTCTTGGAGAACCGCATATTTCTGATTCCAAGTCGTTTACTGCGAGCTCAGGTGTAGTATCGTCACTGTCTGGAGGCGATATTTTTTACCATTGGGACTTCAAACCTTTGCGCGACGGCCCGATTATGGAATCACAGTTACGCCGAATTGTCACGCGCAAGACAGGTTACAACTGTACACTCCGAGTTCGTGCTTCGAGCGGTTGGGTCTTCGTTACCTTCTCGGTATCATCACTGATTTGAGGCGTGCCCGCAGGCCTCCGAGCTGATAGGTTAACGGGTAGATTCCACCTTCCCAATCCTACCACCCCAACCTTCGGCACGCTCGATGCAGATCAAGCTATTTCCGTGTCCTTCACCCATTCGGGATCATTATCACAACACGAATATGCGTCTATCCAGTGCGCGGTACTGCATACCACGACCGACGGCCAGCGTCGAGTTCGTGTGGTAAATCTAGCCCTGCAGGTCGCCGAGCTCGCTGCCGATGTATTCCGGTATGCAGATATGGACGTCGTGGTGGCACACTTGATGCGTCAAAGTAGGTCTATCGTCACAGCGACAATCGACGCCTGTCTTTAGCTGAAACTTGTTAGCTATCACCCGCATGCCAACCCTAAAACTATCCGTGATTCGGGAAGAGTTGACCGAGCAGTGCTCCTCAATCTTGTATTCGTATCGTCGGAACTGTGCGGCTGGAACCGTACCGACCCAGGTGTGCCCCGTTGATTTGTTACCGGTGTTGGACTAACCTCCTCGTTGCGTAGTTGGTCATCCCAGAAGCCTTCCGTAGTCTCCCTGTCTACACCTTGTCCATTCTCAAGAGCAAACCGCTGAAAGGTTATCTCAGAATCTTGCTGTGATTCCGGTCGTGTTCTGATTTGCCGCCTTTGACTAGCGAAGTACATAGACCCCGATGTACGCAACTACTTCAGGCATAGATTGCTCGGCGCGAGTGTGCGCGGAACCATTTATCACTTGTACCCGCGCCTGCTGGCTGTTCACGACCTGGACGACACCATCGCGCTTCCCCACTCTGAGACGCGCGTCATCGAGATGCCATCGCTGATGCGCGACAGCCATCTGTTCATGCAGGGGAACGGTATCTATCTGATAGGTCGGTGTTATTTGTGCTCCCTGCGCTCTGGTTTACCAAAGCGTCGCTATTTTGTTTTGGTACCGCAGATAACGAGGAGCTGCAGGTGCTATGGGTGGGGCAGAGTGCATCTCCGCAGCTCCTTCTCGACTTGTTTGGAGTCGATGACATATTCAAAGTGGATATCCGCATCGTGCGTGCCCCCATACTTTCCGACCAACTGAACGTCGTCGTCTCATGCACCATGACCAGACGGAGCTTCCAGTTCTGGATACCCGTCTCTCCAAACAAGTTCACAATATTCTCGCACAGAGATGCAAGGAAAAAGGCGGCCGCGTGACGAAGCTTCTGATCGCGCGACAGAACTTCGACGCTACAGAGATAGAGTTCGCAGATATGCTCATGGAGGATCACAATAATGCTGCGTTGGCCTATCCAGATTGTACGTTATCAGCGCTCCTTGCTTCCCTCTTCTCTCGGTACTATGGCTACGGTTTCTGCTTTTCGACTTATATCGAGACCGCGAGACCGATACTAATAAGCATCCTCACTACGCAGATTTGTCTCTAGTCCACAAGCAAATAACCGCAGCTGTGAGTCTCATCCCCCCAGCTATCCCGACACATGCTTACTAAAAGTCACCTGTCCAGATGCAGAGTGGTTCCACATTGTCCCATGGAGCCACCGTACGGTCGCCATGGTAGTGGCGTCCATACAAGGGGACAGATCTTTGGATCTTTGTTGGCGGGTATTTGGCACACAGCAGATAATGTCATGTCTCAGTACTGCACACAGGGGTATTTAGCAACTAGGTGTCGACTTTGTCGACTCAAACCTTGCTTGGTTAGTGTTTCTGTGACAGAATCAGTTTCCGCGACGGTCCAGGCCAAGATGTGCCACTCTAACAGTGAGTGGAGAAAGAAAGGGTCCGATATGTCATTTTGAATGAACTTCTGCGTCGTAAAGAATCACGCCGTGGTTAGGTCTGGCAAGTGGTGTCCTTGCTTTTTCCTTCGAAATAGTCATGCCCTGGCTGAAAAGGGGAGCCTCGTCCGTGACAATCACTATACTATCTTCAACGCAGACAAGGAGTGCACTGAACATGACGAGAGTGTTCATATGTGGCAAGTTTGGGGAGGGCAAAGGAGCTGACTCTGAGATACCAACCATCGTTTGGGTGTCCAGTGGTGACTGGTGCGTGATACTGAAAACGAATTGGGAGATTGAGATGGTAATACAGTAAAGGAGTCGGTGTCTTCGTCGCGATCGCAGTCACAGTCGGCCTCGCCAGTTGTTCGCTTTGTAAGTGAAACCGCTACGCACACCGCACACACGGACTCGCGCAAGGCATAGTTACCAGCGCATCGATAAATTTGCATACCAGATCCTTTCGGATCTTCGGAAACGGTTTCAAAAAACCCGCTCAAGATCGTCCCGGATCTGATTCAACCACCCTGGAAATGCGCTACTTCACCGAATTTTAAGCCATCTCAAGTAAAGCACCGTCTACGAAATTAAGGGAAGAAATACAGGGACGGGATCAAATGCTGGGGCCTGTATATATATAGAGTGTATGCCAGCTGCTCGTTATAGATTTGATCCCGTCAAGCGTCACGTGAGAACCCCAGATCATCTATACTATGACCCAAGCTATGACTACTTGTTTTCCCACTGGCAGTAGTCGTCAATTCTCCACTATAAGCTGCTTTTTTTTATGAATCGGATGGTCTATATCTGCATACTTGTATCCTAATTGAACCCCAACAAATTTCTTGAGCCCTGATCGAGTACAACCTCTGAGATTTGCATATGACCCGATAGTACCGGGAGTTTAAGAGATTCGCAAAGGCTAGCTTGGTTAAGATGGCTTCCGAAATTCAATCAAAAAATTGTGCCAACATCAAAAAAATGTGGTGGCGGAGGCTTGGGCGGTTCCGCCCGAGTGCAAGTGCGAGTGCCTGCGAGTGCGGCAACTTTAAGGATCGCCAAGGCCGTCGTAGTAACTTATGCCCCCATGTGCGATCGCTCACCGTGTAGTGGATCACCACTCACTGCAGCTGACCGGCATCTCGAAAGCTGCTGTACCTCTACTACAACCGTTCAAGGACTCGCATGCTGGGAAGCAAGATCTATTATCCTCATCTGGGACATTCTCCATCTGGATTAGGTGTTGTACTCGAGTACAGTACCTGATCGGCGAATATGAACTGTATTTATGTCTGTCCCTTCTTTCACACGCAGCACCCGGACACGTCCCAAATCAATGAATGCTCTAATACTCTTAAGACCTCGATGTCCTCTTCTCCTGCCCTCACCTTTTCTCTGTTCTTTCACCACAGTCTGAGCCTGATTAACTCGACATGATGTCTGCTCATGCTATTGCTGACATCCAACTCACCTACGGTTGTTCATTCATAGGGCTGGTTATCAGTATCTTGTGAGCCTCCCTGCCTGGCCCTTTCCTCGCCGATATTTTACCAAGTCGATAAACATCTAGGTTCTTTGGGATAACAATTTGCCAGACGTGAGCTCCGACAATCATCGTCTCCTTTCTTGCGCTAACTTGGAAGCCTTATTTATATAGATGGATATATTTCATGTAATTAGCTCTCTCCTTTCAATACGACCGAACTCATCAGTCTCAGGAGATATATGAAAAGGGACCCCAAGACTCTCAAACTATTCGTCTTAGTCGTACTGTGAGTAGTACATTTCGGATTCTAGCCCGTCGGGGTTACATTGTTTCTTTAGTTTGTTGGATACCTTTCACACGATTCTATGCACGTATGCTATATATTGGTACGGCCGCAATTTCCCCCTTATCATTCATGAGTTGATGATTGCAGGTACTTAATCTTGAATTTCGGCAACATCGAAAGTCTGGGATACAATATGTGGTGAGTGAACTCACTTTGAGGAGATGAAGTTTTATTGGTTTCTGATTTATACCTTAGGGCTATGAATGTACGCAACTTTTGGCTTTGCGTTTCACCTCTGCACGGCACTAACAGCATGTTTGCATCCACTGTAGCTTCAGATTGACATCATCGTACGCTACTATAACTTCTGTAAGCTATTTCATACTTACTGGTGATTGTTGCAGGCATCTGTCGAGTTCCTGGTTCAACTGTGCGTCTTTTTGCACTGGGTCTCGGGTCTCTTGTTTGCAATTTGTCCTGATGCATCATAGCTACTATGCAAGACGAGTTTACATTGGTACGCGATCCTCCGCCCTTCAGTGGAATGAAAGGTAAAACTCGGTCCTCTGCCAGTGAGCAAAAGCATCATCATCCCCAGCATCATCGTAAGTTTGAGCGCCGACTCCTTAAAGCACTTCTCAATGGGCATTCGCAGGTGTTATTGGCCCTCAATTGCTTCGGTAAGCACTCTTTTATGTCTTGGGAGGTACGTTCATAATTATTTTCCAACAACTGCTTACAGCCCTTGGATTCGGTGAGTTAGCTGCTTCGATTTCCTGCCTCATCCAATACCTTTGCCCTGACATTATATGACAGTGTTCACTACCAGAGCGTATGTCGCTCTTCTTTGGAATTACACAGAAATTTAAACTTGTCCTCAGGGCCGTCCTGAAGATGTGGTCCCGTTATTCCGCATTGACCGTGAGCTTCGACCTTCACCACTTTTGCATCCGCTTACTCTTGACGGCTTGGCAGCCGATAATTTGTATTGGATTGGGGACTGGCGTTTTGGCAGACGGGTTAATCGCTTTCTCTATGTGCTGGTTTCTCTATCACAAGAGGACTGGGTTCCCAAGGCGAGTTCATTTTCCCCCGTTTACATCGCAGATTTGGCTGAGCTTCATACACAGAACCGATTCCATGCTCATGACCTTGATGGGATACAGTATCAACTCAGGTCTGATGACGTGGTGAGTTCTTCAGCTACGCCAATCAGACACAACGACTGATCCAAGCAGCGTTGTCTCCTCCGCAGTGCTTATCACCGTGAGAAGTTTCCGTATTTTGCCGTCTTGGAAGTGCCTCATGCTGTGATCAGTTTGCAATCAGCCCCTCCTCTATGATATCGAACATCTTTTGCTGGCCAATGACTAAAAGTACGTGCTCAATAATCCCAAACGAGGAGACAATTGAACCGACATTTGTCCTGCAGTCTATGCGAACTCCCTCCTTGCTATGTGAGGGGCCAGATTTAGTGTGTCTGGCGGAGCCAGCTACTGACCTCTACCACCTCCAGGTTGAACAGCCGTGACCACGTCCGTGACCAATCGAGCATTGACAAAGCCGAAAATGTCTTCAGCCTGTCTTCAATCCGACCTGGAAACGCGAGCGCCAAAGATAAGTCCAGCTCCAGACCAACCGCCGTCTCAATCAGTGTGCACCACTCGGAGACAATGGACTTTCCAGAGATTAAACATGACCACGACGTAGAGTCTAACACAACGACCGATATGAGAAAATCGGTATGATCCCCGCGCTTCTTCGCAGCTCTTACTCTGATATTTGTCGTCCGTTGAAGTAGACTGGTGTTCCAATCCCCACCTGTCGGGATTAGGTGTGTAGGATCTTAGTAGTTGGTAGGATAATAGCGCACGTTAGTAAAAAATCACTAAAAATGCTTTTCCAAGAGAATGGCCTAGAAAATCCGGAAAACATGCTTAATATTGTCCTAGATCCTACTTGACAGGTTGACCACCCTAGAAATGCGTTATTGCAGTGAATTTCGAGCCGTCTCAGGCAAAGGACCACTATACTAAAGTCTAGACGAATACGGTCGAATCCAGGACGGGGATCTCGGCTTTTACTTACAGTAAAACGAGTGTCCAGTGAGATTAAGGAAACTTGAATCCAGGAACGGGATCGAATGCTAAGCCTGGCCCGAGGCGCAACAAACACGACTGGTTCTGTACAGTACACATGCCAGTGCCTCGACGCTGCATGAACTGATCAAGGAACATGATCTTGATCGATCTGATTCCATGAAAACCCCCAAGTCGCGTACATAACTCACCCTGGACCACCCACCTACTTTTGTCGTTTGCCTACTGGCATTGGTCGTTGACAGTGCACTAATCTATATTTTTCTTCATGATACTATATCTGCATATCCTAATGTTTTAAGCCGGGAAAGCCTTGATCGATTACAATCTTTGATTCTTGCTTTGATTTAAACGAAAAGTACACTTGCATATCTCCAGATACCGTTAGTATGGCGCCCGCCTTCAAGACCGTCTACAACTGCCTCTACTGTTACACAGTAGTGGCTCCGGCTGGCGTTTGAGGACTCGCACTGGCGAGGCTAGCTTGCGATCACTGTCGGTCGAGATCGATTCATATTGTTCCTCGAGCCGCCAATGATTCGTGACCTAGGTGACAATCGCCATTGATTCGAAAGATTAAAGGAGCGGGCGAATTTTATGCACGAGAATGGGCCAAAATACATCAGATAACACTAGGTAAATTCGTGCATGAACAACAACAGTAATCAATTATCAAGGAGTGTGTAAGCGGTATCATGGATCTGGGGATAAGAAGTTGAATCTAGCATAAGAGGGGTGTAAAGAGTAGTTGGAGAATCAGTTAGGTTGAGATTGATTGTGTACTTCCATGGCCGAAGTGGCATTAGACGTCTTGACGGACCGCCGGGAGCCGAAACGAAGCTTGCCGGAGAAAAAGCCACCATCATGTGAAGTTGTGCTGCCTGAGCGCGAGCGGAAAGACCAGGCCGGTGATGACGGCCGCGGAGGATCAGGCTGTGCATCTAGGTGACCGTCTCGCAAGCGGGTGCGGCCTGCAGGGGGGTCCTCTCTATGGGGATGATGGTGGTGGTGATGGTGATGCGGGTGGTGTTGGGGGGGATTTCCGCCGACTGTGTGTAGTCCGTCGCAGCAAGCCCGCACATTTTCCATACCTTCGAATCCTTGATCTGACAGGGTCTCGTGGAGCTCAAATTCCAGCTCTTCCTCTTCTCCAACGCCACTCTGCTCATTAGACTTCGTCGGACTGTACGGCCCTTCTGGGCCTGGGTATCGTAGATATTCGGCAGCCGGTGTACCCGAACGCTTGCCAATGGAGCCACCAATTGAGAGCTGTGATGTACTTCGCTGACCCTGACCACGAGAGGTGGTGCCCCAAGTGTCGCCACTGGTATGAAGACTGCGGCCGCTTCTAAAGCTTTGAGGACTGGCCAGTAGCTGGGGGTGGTGATGCCCATGTTGACTGTCGTCCGCAGGGAGTTCAGCGTGTCCAGCCACGGGGCTGAATGTTGAGGGACCTGGCCCCTGAGTTGTGCCGTTTGGTCCATTCAACCCCGTCGAAAGTGGCATGCCGCCTGGCCTCATGAGCAAGTATTGGAGGGCCTGTAAAAGCCACTTTGATTAGAGGAAAATCGGAGCACAGAAGTTAAAAGATGTACATTGAGCCAGATGTCGTGTCTCTCCTTGGTCGGCGCAGTGAACTTCATCTCCCTAAACGGCGTCGAAACGACAACACTGTACTGGTGGAGACCAGGGGGGAGGGGATTAGGATCGAGCACGGAGCGGACGCCTTCGATGTATGCTGCACGAGTAAGAGTGTTAGGCTTTAGGAAGCAACGCTCAGCGATGGAAGGCACTGACCGCTCTTGGCGCTTGATTCGGAAACGTTCGATGAACCCGGATCCGCGTCGCTCCAGTATAAAGTTCGAGTGTATGGGTGAACCCAGAAAAAGCGTTTGTGCCGCCTCTCTCCATGACCCCTGCCAATTGTTCGACGCGTGTACTTGTACAAGAACTCGCCAATCATGGTCTGCGTAATCGCATGAAGGATGGCAGGGTCTGTCCCACGTGTGGATGCGTCAGCTGAGCCATTTTGCGGGAGCACACCAGCGTTAGGTGGTGCATTTGCAGCTCTGGACTGGGTCCGAGCGGGATAATAATGGTTGTCCGATGACATGGATGAACGTCCCGACCCAAGGCTGCGATCAGACTGTAGAGATGTCGTAGACATTCCCATTCCACGCATACGATCACGCTCGCGATTAGAGAAGATGGAAGTTACGTTCGGTGGCACCGCGTGCGACCCTGTGTTAGCCGCCGAGCGGAAACTATGCATGGACGGACGTGAGGCGAGGCCTTGGGCATTTGGAGGAAGGCTGGAGCCATGTTGGCGAGGCAAAGTTCCCCTGAGTGACCCAAACGTTGGAGTCGTAGCCCGTTGGATCAACTCAGGTGGGGGAGGGGATATCGGGCGTCCCGGAGCGGCATCGTGTGACGAAGTTGATGAAGTGGGAATTCTTCTCTCAGGTATGAACGGAGGCGGGGGCATACTGTTCGGGGGAGGCGGTGCTCGAGGAGGCGGGGGAAGCATCATCATCGGTGGGCGAGTCTTGTCCACAGGCGCCGGGGCAACGACAGGCACACGGGAACGGGGTGTGTTATCGTCTGCGCCAGACAACGTCGATTCGATGGATGGCCTCCTATCGTGGGTCAACGAACGGGGGGCAGGGATTATTGTGGCAATGGAGTCTCTGACACCAGAAGGTATAGCGGAAGGGGATGGGGGAACTGAGTGAGAAGGTGTACTTGTCGTCGCTGCACCAGGAGAGTGAGGTGCGATATACTGGAACTGATGAGCTCCCGTGCCAGCAGTCTTGAACGGACCGAGTAATGAGACCCCGCGAGAGCGTAGTGGTGAGGCAGGTGGCGTGGACACCCATTTGTCTGTTTGAACAGCAATCTCTTTGAGTTCTGCCTTCGGCGGTTCGGGGACCGGACTGGGAACTGGCTCGGGGATTGGCGCAGGGTCCGATGTAGAGACAGGTATAGGCGTAGGCTCCTCGGGGGGTTCCGCCTGCACGGCTTGAGAGTCGTACGTGACTCGGACAGCCTCTACGCGAACAGGTTCAAGTGGTGGTGGGGTCATCAGGCCGTCACTCCCAGCATCTCGTCGATAGGAAAGCATCGACGCCTTAATGCTCTCAGCATCGTCAGTCTCGTGGCCTTCTTCACCATCACTGAATGTCTGCATGGACTGGTAATCTTCCATTGAAGGTGTCGGGGTGGTGAGGATGATGCTCTGACGAGCATCCTGGTAGTCTGCTTCAGTATCCGTGTCCGCACCAGTCTCCGTTCTGTTATCGTCGAGTTCCCTATCTCCAAGCCCGAGTTCAGAAGCGAGGATTCCACCATAAATGGTCGTGTCGCCACTGGAATCATGCGGTAACGCTGGCAGTCCGAAGGTGTCGTTAAGCACCGAGGCACTGTCAGCATCCCCACCTGTATCGAATACATGCGCCAAAGATGATGGGACCGGTACTGTCTGCACCTCGATTTCGACTTTCTCCAGAACAGGGGCCGGTAAAGTCTGGACAGTAGCATCCGTCGTTTGTATGGACAAAGTTTGAATCCCGGCTTGCAAAGTAACGGGGAGAGGAGCAGGCAGAGCTATCGGGACCGGCTGGTGCTCAACTATTGGATCTGTCTCGATGGAAGATTCCGCATAGAGCCTAGGGACTTCAATAGGTTCATGCTGTATGCCCGTGTCCGCACGCTCAGCGACAACCTTCGGCTCAAGTCGTACGATAGGTTCGGGATCCGTTTGCGCTGGTGCGTCGACCAGTAGCTTCGGTTCAGGAACTTCTGGGTCAACCTGAACACAGAAATCAGCAGTCTCGGGAGCCGCCGGGGTGATCTGGATAGGCGGTGGAAGCTCTGAAGTCACTTCCTGCAACTCAGTTTGGCAACCGAACTCCGCGGTCTCGATAACGATCTCTGCCTCGGCAACAGAATCCATGCCAGTTCCAAAGAGTTCAGCTGCGAGAGCCTCGGGTTGCCCAACGAGAGAAGCTGGTCGGGCTTCTTGGAATGCAGCGCCACCTCGTGATCGTCGAGGAAGAGTTCGCGAAACGACAGCCTGCCGTAATGGGCTACGATTATATGGAAGTGAGCCGGAAGAAGAGGACCGCCTGAGCACATTAGCAAAGGCAGGGTCCAACCCATCGAGGCTGCCGCGGTTGGACGGAGGTTCAGCAACAGGCTCTTCGTCCCGATAGTCAGGTTCTGGCTCGTCGTCAGCCTCAGCGCCTCCACCGAAGAATAGCGGAAGAGCGCGCGGTGGCGGCGGCGGTGGAGTACTAGTGATTGGGCCGAAATCCTCGTCTGCTTCGAAATCGGATGGAGGACTACGTGACGCGTGCTCCAGACGCTGGATGAGTGTGATACCCCCACGTGCTCGGCCTCGGCCACGTCCACCTCGGCCTACTCGGAATGAACCTAAGCGCCGAGGGTGCTTGCCAGTGCCTGGCGTTCCGTCTTCGGTATCATCGTCGGTCACGTATTCTTCGGTGTTAAGGTCTGTGCTAACAGCAGTGGGCGATGCGTCAAGGCGTTTCCTGTACTCGATCTTCAACTCCTTTTCGCGCTGAAGGGTACTCTTGAGAGTATTGATTTGACGTTGTGCGTGTGCCAAACGTTGCTGGAGAGCTTCGACCTCATTGCTAGGATGATTGGGAGCTTGGAAGGAACGCGACGGCGAAACGTCAGGCGAGGAATCGTACTCCCCGTCGGCCGAGAATAAGGATGTATCTCCACGCCTGCGGCTGGTTGAAGGGGCGGTACTAAAGACGTCGCTTATCTCACGATCGTGCGGGGTGAGCAAGTCAGATCGTTCAGGGGTCATAGGAGATCCCATGCGCGGTAGTCGGCGACTGAGCCGCGCCATTTCAACTTTCATGGTGTCAACGCTTTGCTGCAAGTCGGATTTATCACGTTGAAGGCTAGCTGCCTGTCTCCGGGCTTGGGCTATGGCAGTTTCGTGGTTGGCCTTGAGTTCCTCTAGAGCATTCTTCAACCGTTCAGCCTCGTTCTTGTGTTGATCAGTAGCCTCGCGGGCTTTATTGAATTGACGAGTAAGACGTTTGTGTTCGCCCTCGAGGCGCTGGACTGTTGACTGAGAGTCTGCGAATTGGATCCGAAGTTCCTGTAATGTGACTTCGAGATTCCAGTTCTCTTCTTTGTACTTGTCTGGTGAGCAGAGGGTGAGAACACGTCGTCTCCATGAAGGAAATACCAACCTGTGGTCTGCTCTTGTGATTTGAGTGCACCGCGGAGGCTTTCGACGCTCTTGTCGAGATCATCCTTCTCCTCCTTCATGTCTTGAATGGCCTTGTCACGCTCGGCTAGGAGGCTTTGAAGGCGCCTGACCTCTGTAAGAAGCCCGCTGCCAATCTCAAAGGCAAACTCTAAATTTCGTAATGATATCCTTGAGGCCGTGTGGATAGTACGGTAATGAAATCACGCACCAACATCGTCAGCACGATGTGCGGCGTTCTTCGCCCTGCGAGTCTGCGCAGCAGAGGAGCCAGATGCTGGCTTGGGACGTTCAGGCTCATCTCGTAAATGTTCGTGCCCTCCAAAAGGCTGGGATGGAAGAGAACCGTTGACATTCTGGGGCGCGTGAGAAATAAGTTAGTCGCTGGAAGGGAAGCGGAAGCGGATTACGAGAGGGACCCGGAGAAGGTAATCGGGACCAACAAGAGGAGGGAATGGAAAGGAATCAAAATACGGACCGAATGTGTGAAAGTGGTCGTGAGTTGTACGTTCCCAACCTCCCAGGCCCTGACCGTGTCGGAGAGCTCGCGATACCGCTCCCGCATATCGGCGGTGATTTCGTCGGTTTTATCGGCATCGGTCTCCTGGATGAGTCTGACGCGTTCCTCAAGCTCTACCCGCTGTGCTAGGAGGCGTTCTCCAAGGGCGGCGGCTTGCTGGAGTTGTTTCTCCTTGCCATCTAGGAGATTTTGGAGGTGCTGACGCATGTGGTCGGAAGAAGAATGAAAGGGAATATCAGATGAATTAGAAAGGGAGAGACCGTCGGAGAAAGTGGCCATTGTCGAGGGACAGAAACCGTGCAGTCGCGCAAGGAAAGTGTGGCCTGCGGAAAGATTGTGGAAGTCGGTTTGCAAGCGAAGGGGAAATTCCCAACAAGCGAGCCAGGCGAAGAGCACGCGACTTCTCGCGCATGTATGCACTTTCCCACGCTTGGTCCCGTGGTCTGATCCTGTCCCCGGTATGCATTCCAATCGATACACCCATAAAAAAATTATCCAAGAAAAAAGAAAACCCCTGTCTGTCTATTCCGGATCCTCGCAGTTCCAAAATCAGTCCCTGGTCTACTACTGGTTCCTAATCACGAAAACGACCCATGGTGCCGGGAACTGGCCCACCGCCTTGCTCGGCGCGGGTCATGCGACGAGGTCGAGCTCGGGATGAACGATTCTCCGCTCAGGACGGCGGATGTGTTCATCGTGGCCTGGTGCTTCAACCCACTTGAGCCTTTGCTACGGCGCCACAATGACACTGAGAAGCTCACCTCAAACACGTTAGCGTAACTTGGCCCGGGCGTCGCCGGTCGAGAAGGATCTCTCTGCGCTCCGCTGTACCTCCGAAGGCCTTGTTCTGGCATCCCAGCGTATCCGTACGCACAGTTGTGGGCCCCACCTCTCCCAGGTGGGCTCTGCGTGCCTTGACTATATCCACTATATCGTAGATTTGGTGTCTGCACAGTACGCGACCCTAGCGTTGGAAGACAAGTCGTCAACCATCCTCCACCGCTCTTGGTTTGCCTAACCCAATTAGGGACTCACCTATTCCCAAACGTCCTGTCACCCCGTCCGCTCCTGGGTCCCTGCACTCCATGACGTTGGTTGGCAAAGCAAAAGGCGGTGAAAGCTCGGTGGGAAGCTGATAGCCCCAGCTCGAGCCGTCCGTTCCACCTGGGGTCTCCATGATTCGCCTATTTCCGGCCTCCGACGAAGGACGCGTCCGTCCGATCCAATCATCGCTCGGCGACGTCGTCCGGGTGTCAGGAAGCGTGCTCGCTGGACGGACCGGAGGCGATGATGGTGGGGATGTGTCACCAAGGCGTAGCTGAAATTCGAATAAGCGCCCTTCCTCCTCTAGGGGACCTGCCTCCTCCATCGTCGGAGCGCTCCCTTGGACAGCAAATGGATTCAAGCGAAAGACGCTCATCATCTTTCGCATTGCCTTGGTGGCTTGCGTGGCGCGCAACGGGACCTGTGTCTCTCTTGGCCCCTCGTTGCTTGGACCGGGTGTCGACGGGGACGACTCAAACACGAAGGAAGCAGTAACGGACGATTCCTCTTGCTCCTCCTTTACGACAGCTGCGCTTTTGTGTGTTATTATTGGGGCGTGTTCCACGTCAAGGCCATCATCCATGCTGTACATCAGGTCGTTGCCTGTGGGGGGGAATCTGAACATGGGATCAAGACCTCGTAATCCAGGAGAATGCGCCGATAAAGGTCCAAGCTCCGGTACGGAGAGTCGCGACGACAACGAAGGATCGCATCGCGAAGACTCAGGAAGACCGTGCTGTAGCGGATGCGCCACAGATGCTGCCTGAGAGGATGTGGGTTCGCTGGCCTGAACAGCGGAGTGAAGGGTGGAATAAGAGGAATCAATTGTCCATGACGTCTGCGGCGTATCCCAAGACTCAAGGCCCGAAGTAGGCTTGTTCCAGGAGTAGGGATTCGACATTGGCAGAGGTTGCTTCTGACCAACGCTCAATAAGTAGGGGTTCTTGCTCTGAATGGGCAGTGGTCTATCAAGGAAGGGCGGATAATGGGCGAGGGCCATGCTCCAGTGAGGCTTTTTTAGAGCGGGATAAAATATATTTAACCTGTTGTCGAAGGAGTGCTAATCTGGAAGGGTGACGACGGGAAGGATGTTCTAAAGGACGGAAGAACGAATGGGACAGATGGGGACGAGGAGGGTGAGGTTGTGCAGGGGGGGTCGAGTATTAAAATAAGCGTTTGACAAGACTGCGGCCTGAGAAAGCGCCATGGCTCGCCCGGTCTGAGAGACCTCGTGCACGAGGATTTGAGAATCCAGGACTAAGAGACGGACGTCGTGTGTTAATGATCAAGGTCATGGATCTGTGATCTCATGATCCAACGCGCGGTGACTTGGTGCCGCGCTTATAGCACGCCTCTTAACAGCACATGAACTTCTCGAAGAGATCCACATACGCGTCTCTCCTTGGGTCCTCTTTTCACCTACCTCTTATTCATTTTCGGTAACCGGGCAATGGCGAACACATCCCATGGCAAGATCTTTCCGGCGGCACGGTATATTTTATCTCTTCGAGCATAATTTTTGACCTTAAGTGTTCCAACCTTGCCGATATTCTGGTTCAATTTACCCACTCCGCGGCGCCATTTATCGTCACACCAATGCGCGGGTACTGTAATCTGAGACCGATCACACCGTATCTGGTGAAAATCTGGCAATATTGAATTCTCTCGGCTTAAGAACTACCTACTAAACGGAGGTTTGCAGAATCCCGTACCTTGACCGACTTTGCCGCACAACAAATAAAAATAAAAATAACATTCTCTCGCAACGAATGGCAGTCCTTGCTCCTTCCTCAAGTCAACTATTTCCAGGAACTGTTCACATTTACGTATTATCGCTTCGGGCGCCAATACTCCAACATGAGCCAGAGTGCTCGACTCACGATTGGGTACGCCCATTCATGAATAAATTGCGCACTCATGGAACATGCTGCCAGGAGATTTAATATACTTTACACGTCCGGCGGCATGCCAGAACCATGCCTCTACGCAGCCGCGTCTGTACGAAACTATAATTTCATTGATCTAGCTCTCACGCCGTCGAGTTACTTACCTCAAAGCATGGGTCGTCCTTGTCTCTTTAAAAAGAGGATGGAAACGATGATCTCTTGTGGGTCACCAGAAGCGACCTGGAGGATGGACCATCGGGTCCTTGTCGCTAGAGATCTTGCCTGCCAGTGCTTCAAATCTTCCATGTAGTGCCATCGACGTTCTCCGTCGATTTCGAGCAACTGACGTACTACTTTTATCCAGAATGTCTCGCCGCCGAAGCGAGAGCACTGCAAGCATAGGCTTCGAAGCATCTTCGGCCGACGATATGAAGGGGGCCCCGAGGCATCATTCTTTCAGCGGATGCTTCTATAGCGCAACAACATCAAACAGCGCTGACACGGAAACTCCCCTCTGAATGCCAAGACGGTGGTAACCCCGGGGACGACGCAAAGGAGCCTCTCAGTCGCTTCTCGCTTTGGACTCTCTGCCGCCGGATCTACGTAGCCTGAGCTCACAAATTACCCAGCCCCTCGTGATTTCCCGTCAGACAGCACCGCGCACCACTGACACTCGTGGTGCACTTATCATGACATACTCTGACAGCTTCGGGCAGTCCAGCTTACTTCCTTTCGCCGCCGACGTTTCATCCAACATTATTATTGACAGTCGCTATCTGTCATGTGCTCCATCGCGGTCACGGTCCGTGAACACGTACGGTGTCCCCCCGGCGACGGACCCCTCGATCTCTAAGCTGCGAGGAAACCTCTCACTCTAGTGGTATGTATGGTCCCGATCGCCGCTGCGAACACCATGTCCTACCCCACGCCCTCCTACCGCACACACGCACCCTACTCGCTCGTCGCTCATCACCCTTGGGCCTTCTCATCGCCGATTCATCAAAAACAGATGTTCCTGTGGCGTTCAGGGAACCCTCCCTTCTCTTGCGTTCCTCTCCACGACCCACGCCGCGCGTGCCGTTGACGGGAACCATCAGTTCCTGTGCTTCTTTGCCCTGCCTTCCCCCCTCCGCTGTCGTAGGGTGGAAGGAAGTGGCAGGGATAAAATGCCACATCTATTTTTTCTCCGTGCTGGAAGGCAGTTTCTTGACGTCTGAGCGAGGTCCTCTTTTGGCTTTCTGTCTTTGCGGTCCCAGAGCGCCTTACCTCTTTGTGTCGCTATCCTTGCATTCTCGGAAAAAATAACGCTTCCATGTACGTGTTCAGGGACTAGACCCCGTGCTCCATGGGCTTCAGATGGGTTCCAAGTGACTGAGCCCCCGAAAGAAAGAAAGAAAAAAACAACGGAACTTAGCTGAGATAAGCAACGCCTTGTGACGGGCCTTCTTTCGATACGATGTCTCTTGGCCCCCAAGCAAACCATGGCGCTTAAGGTGGTGAGGTAGTTGCATGCCAACCTCACCTTCGCCCCTATAATGGCAGAGTATCCCTTCCGCGGATCGAGGCGAGGCTGCGGTAAACTTTGCCTTTCCCAGGTTTGTCTCCCAGCGGATGAGTGGGCGCGATCTCCTCCCGGGCGGTCTCACAGAACTTTGCAATAGCGAGCGCTTAGTGCATATACATATGCAAATTCCTATCGCTTCACATGCAGACAGGCGTTCGTCCTGCCGTAGTCACTCGGTCCCTGGCACTGTCACGGCCAGCTCTAGTGATGGAATGAAGCTACTAGTTATAATTGTTCGCTTATGTGTCGATGAATGTGCGTGGGACTGGAACTATGGGGTATAATACACAGGAGTGTCAAAGGGGGTGTTTTCCGCAGCGCGGCTACGGATCGCGACTTGTTCGGGCTGATGCTGTGTGATGGTGCAACGGAGGTGTCACCAAAAGTTTCCACACGGCAGCCTGCCAGTGGCACTGGCAGTCAACGACACCTGCATCCTCTAACGCCGGGGAATGCGCCTTGTTATCGATGTGGTTGTTTTTCTCCCTCTGTCCTCCTTCGACGGGACGGAGCGACGAATTTTCCACACGCTGTTCATTGTACTTCAGTCCCAAGGACGGAGATTGCGCGTTCTCGTTCAAACATATGATTGGGTTATTGCATTGGCCAGTCTTCTGGAAAATTCCACCGACGCTCCAAATTACGATCCATATCCAAGGCTAGACAGCTGAAAGCCCATTTCATCATAAGCGGGCCGTTAGCCACCTCGGCAAATATTTCTGTTCAAACTGAACGACATTACCGGCGGAATCTTTTGGAAATTATATGGCAGTATGTGCGGACGTTGGTAACGGTGTCGATAGGACGCTGACGGGGTACGGGTTAACGGATTCTGGGAAAAACAAGCGGCAGCACGGAAGGGGTAGGTCTGGACCCAACAACATGTGGAGGGAGTTGAGTAAACGGAGCCGGATGACGCTACGTTCGCTACGCCCTACTCCACGACAGGGTTTCGTGCCCTGAATCGCACATTAACGCTTCGAAGCTCAAGCCAAAAAAAAGAAACATCGGTGAGACAGCACCGTGACCTCCTTCACAACCACCGCCCTATCCACCACCGGACCCAGCCGACCTTTACTTGTCCTGAACGTACAACAGGGTGTTCATCCATATTTTCTTCCAACTCCGCATATCTTGACGCTATCAGCCGACAATGGTCCAGTCCGCGTTACTTCGCCTACCAGCACATATCAAGTGACGAAGAAAAAGACCTCATCAAAATGGAGAACATCCGAGAGAGAAACGATGTCAACGTTCTCATACCTACCTAGGTCCATGAATCAGCAGTAGTTGGCTCAATCGCAAAGATAGAAATTGGGAGTGGTTGTTCAGTAGAGGAGGGGAGAACACAAATAATGTGTGGTTAGCATTTCCCCCCCACTCGCGACTCACACATCATGATGCAGCCGAGCAGGTGTTTCCTATCGGTTTCAAAACGAAGCCGAATGGGCGGCAGATACTAGACACGAACAGCCGTGCTCATACATTCGTGCGAGCTACGCCCTTCCGAAATGCAAGGCCTGCGAGTGAATCACGGCCTGCTTGGAAAGGGTCAAACTAGAGGTCGTCCGGCGCACACTTTATCGGACTAAGAATGGCCAAAAAAATAAACTTCACTTTATCCGTTGAATCCCCACCGCGACTGTTCCGTGCAGTTAGTCGCACCTGACCGCCACTAAGCCGCGCCAGACCGCGCCACTAATAATTAAAATGGGTCTGGACTTGTTTTCTTTCTCTTGTCTGACTCGGAGACGGGATGTGCAGGCCCGCGCTTTGTTTCGCTGCCACTACAGATCGATTGGACAGGTTGGTTTACTACAACACAATCCCGGAATCTGTCTTCTGCCACTGCCGGGCCCACCGGCAACGCTGGACGCCCCCTCCCAGAGCAAGCTCAAGCATGACACCCTTACCAACGCACCAGAGGTTGTGCGGGTGACGTTCAAACACTAGTGTCTGCCCGACGATGAAGACGACACCAAATCTACAGATAAATGTCGCGCAAATGTCATCAGCGGGGACTCAAAAAAACAATGTTGTGGTTCTATTTCAGATCACCAATTTCAAGCACGAGCATCTCCAGAAACAGCGGTGCAGAGAAGTGTGGCAACGCTGGGAAGGCCACGACAGTCACTGTATCCCCAGTGGAGGGTGCACACCAGTCCGCTGGCGTCACACTGCATTTGCGCCTATAGAAGGATGTGAGTATTTTACGCAACGGTTCGCGCTGAGATACTGTAAGGAATAGACATGACTCGCTTGACTATCGACGAGGATTTACCCATGACAAAGACATGCTCACTGTCTTTGAAATTGAAAGGGTACGTACACAGATTATAAGTGCGCTCGGGGAAGGTTGCATGGTAAAGCTGTACCAGGTTTCAGAGGTAACAACCCTCAGCCTGCTGACCTCCTCCATTGAACGGAGGGGTCTGCATTCGTCAACGATCATTTTTAATCACCAGAAGGGTCATTGAATTGAAGTGATGCTGGGCATGGTGGAGGCCTAGATAGTAAAGAAAACTGCAACCCCTCCAGTAACTTTGAATAGGGTGGAGGTAACAAACATGCGCCTTTTCATACTGCGCTGGCCTGCGCCGGCCACGATAGCAGTGAAGTGTTCGAAATTTCTTTCTTACACGACAAGAAAGGGGCCAATCGACAAGTACGTTCGGAGACACGCAGCTTTTTTTTTTTGCTGCCACATGAGGGCGCTGGACGGGCTCTTGATTTCACCTCTGACTGCAGTTTGTTGTGAATTGTGGGTGCGTGTGGGCGTGGGAACGAAATCTCGCGTGGGAGCCACGACGACGATACGGGTCTCTGCCAGGCACACTCGCCCAGTCTGCTCAACCCTCATCTTCGTCTTGCCGTCACTCGCTCATCCTCTTCTCTTTCCATGGATATCCTTCAGCCACCGCCCATCTCTCAGCCTAGACGTCGAAGCGTCGATGTGGGTGGTCTTTCTCTCGCACTGGGCTCTCAGGGTCTAGGTCACGGCTGGGTGGGATGGGATGAATCCGAGATTGACACTCCAGAGCGACTTCTGTATATCTCTTCATCTTTTTTTTCCACCGTGATTCTCTAACCCATTATCTTCTTTAGTTTTGCAGAACTCCTTAGCGACATGTACAATCACACTCACACTGTCATCAATGCGCATGAACGATCGTACGTTCATTCCATTTGTGCCCCGTGCCCTTTCTAATCCCTCATCGCCAGGAGCCCGATCGATGTCTCGTTAGACCGTCGCTCTCAACTTATTAAGTCCCTAGACAATTGGCATTTTGAGCCCCATAAGCTGCCCGAGCACGAGGTGCTCTACTGTTCACTTGTCATCTTCGAGACTCTTTTCCGCCTCGAGGGCCTCTCAGACACAGTTCCCGTTTCAATTGGTGCGCGTGACATCAACCTGTTCATTACCCATCCACTATTAACCCTTTGACCTCATTCACAGATCAGGTCAGGAATCTGCTCTTCAACATGCGACACGTTTATCGTCACCAAAATTCGTATCATAACTTTGAGCATGCCCTCGATGTACTCCAAGCTATTCACATGTTCCTTTGTTCCGCAGGGAGAGTACCTCCTGCTTCTATCCTTCTCGAGCCCGATACTCGGACATGGAGGCCGAAGCAAACCGCGGGAAAACCGGCACTTGTAAATTGTCTAACCCCCTGTGATTTGTTTTGCTTGTACGTCGCTTCCATTGGACACGACGTCGGGCATCCTGGTGTTACCAATAATTTCATGGTGAGTGGTTCTTCTTCCTCGGCTGTCCACCAATCTGATTCTTCTAACGAACGAAGAAAAATGCCCAAGCCCCATTATCGTCGCTTTATGATCATAACTCTCCATTGGAACAGCTCCACTACACCCTCCTTTTGCACATCCTTCGACGTCAGGGGTTCGGCTTCCTGCTTGACAATCCTCATTCAACGCCACATTTTCGAAAATTGCTCGCGGAGACTGTCTTAGCCACGGACATGCGCGTCCACGCACAATTCATGGTGCGCTTCCAACAAATTGTTGACGGTGCAGAGGTGGACCATTGGACGATGAGGGTTCTCGTCTGCCAAGCCCTCATCAAAGCTGCGGACATAAGTAACCCGGTAATGAGCCCTCCTCTCCCAATCGACCCTCGTCCTTGTCTCAATAATCATCCAGTGTCGTCCTATCAATGTCTCACAACACTGGGCATCCGCTCTTCAAGAGGAGTGGACATCACAGGCCACTCTTGAGAGACACCTTCACCTGAGCCCATCAGTGAAGGAAGAGGTCGATCCACTGTCCGAAGCCAAGTCCCAAGTTTGGTTTATCGAAACCTTTGCGAAGCCTCTATTCGATCTCACGGCTTCTGGCATCCCTGGTTAGTTCCGATGTCCCCTCACACTTTCTGATCTGTTTAACTCGTGTCCTCAGAGACTGCGGAATATGCTCTCCACTGCGCCGACAACCTAGCAAAGTGGAAAGCGAGGATTCAATCACTTTCTCTGCGAGAAGACAGCCCTGACTCTACCCTTGATACCCTTGGCCGATCTACGCACGAACACGAACGCTCCTTTTCGCCTCTTCAATCACCCGGGGACTATTACGTCTCTGCGTTCCCCATGGCCCTTCCCACCTCTTTCCGGCTAGGAATCGATCAGAGTGACAGATCGTCGGTCCATGACGATTCGGCAGCTTCTGACACGCTAGCCACAGTTCTGACCGATACTGACTCATCTGGCACGTCGTCTCCTACCCATTCCGCCGCCGCCTCGATCAGTACTGGTCATGTACCATTTTCAATCGCGAGCACGTTCCCCACCAGTAACGTCAGCTCGCCGCCCTCGAGCACTAACTCCGCGTTCCACTCCATTGGACTTTCTGATGTTCCTTCCACGCGGGCTAGCCTGCTCGTGTCTTCGCACGATGACGAGCTCGGACTCGTCGTGAGCGGAGGTATGAGCAGCAGCGAGAGTAGCGCCACGGCTATCCGCACTGCGTGCAAACTTGGCGTACGCAAAAGGCCCAGCTTCCATCGCTACTCATGGAGCCCTGGACTCCGCGACATATCCACCCGACGAGAGGTGGCTATTGTCCCCGGCCAGGGCGTCGATAGCTAGTTTTGTTTCTCACTTCATAGGTTTTCGAATTGGGTCAGGCCGACTCGAAGAACAACATTGTATGTTTAGTTGTACATCCCATCTGCGATCACAATTGTCTACGACTCTTTGACGATCTTGACGGACGAGGAGCAATCACATCCCTACACCATCACCCTCTGCATTCATCGTATTCATCTGTTTTGTCTGTTTTCTCGCCCTTGGTTCCTTTTTTTGTTTTTGTTTTTTCCTTTTTGTGCTAGCAACATCAAACTCCTTTCGTTCTTCAGCGGTCATTTGTCATTACCTTGGTACTGTGGGATTGTGGAGAATTCTGTAGATATCTCGCATGTTTTCTATAGCTAGTGACTCCGTACACGTTTTACGGATATCATCGGTCTAACCGATAAGAAAGATATAAATACGAATCTCTTTCAGTGCGGCGTGTCCCTCGGTCAGAGAGAATATCTAAGTTTCGGCCCAACCTACAGGTACATAACAAACAGGGCAACTGCAGGGTATCATTTGTACACGAATGAAAACTATGAATACATACCAATTCAACTACGCCGACATTCCTTCAATAAAACCCCACAGCCCAGAAAGAGGGAAAGGAACCACATCTATCAGAGAACCGATGCAGCGCACAAAACTAAAACGCAGAGCCAAATCCTCCCGGGCCAAGAAAGACCCCGGGCGTCCGATGTGGATGCACCGTCGTTGAGGAAATCCTTCCACGCAGCAACGGTCGCGGACGGCGCAACAAGCGTCGATTGCGTGGCGCCGGCGCCGAGGAATATCCTGCTTGCGATTCGCGGGGCATCGTCCGCGACATCGGGGTCTTCTCCGCCGAGCACGGCGAGCTGGTTGTTCGAGTCGATCGTGATGGAGCCGGTCGTGTTTGAGTTGAACACGTATTCACGGAAGAACGTGTGAGCCTAAAATATGGGGGCGTTAGAAGAGACGATTTAAATTGGGGGTGTGGGCAGGTGATGCATACGGCGGTAGGGTTGGTGTATGGGGTGAAGGAACCGACGTTGTCGAATATGGCGTAGAGAATCCCGCGTTCTTGGTGGACGATCCCGGCGACGTTGCCGTTGTCATCGACCCACGGTGTCGAGGGCTTGCGCGTGAAACCCTGTGTGCCTCCGAAGGTCGTATTCTGTCAGGAGAAAGTAGGGTCAGCAATAGAGGCCGAGGTCCGATCAACGGGGTGGAGTAACCTGAATAAGAACTATTGATGCCAGAGAATTGTCGGTCAGCGGCTAGGTTCGGTGGAGAGATGGAGCTCACTCTCGAGGCTCCGGTGATGAGCAATCACGTTGTTGCCGCTGGAATACAAGATGATTTCCACGTTTTGTGAAAGTGCATCGCTGACGAGGTCTTGGAAGAACGTTGCAGGTCTGGTGCAACACTCAGTACGGAGTCACGGAGTCACAGAGGCAGATACGAAAATTGATTGCTCACGGAGGGCCTGCGATGTGATCGACAATGGTTAGCGTCCGTTGGTATTGTTTCGATGGAATCACCCACTAGGATCGCCGAATAAGTTTGCGGCAGGGGCTTAGAATCGTGAGCAAACATATGGACGCGGGAAAAAGACAATATCTCACAAAAGTTGAGAGTCGAGCCAAAGGGATACTGATCCACCGACGTCCAATTCTTGTTGAATGGTGCGTGAAGCGCCCCAAGGACTTGGGGTGCTATTACAGTACACAATCGTTAATTTATCAGCACGTCCTGGATGACGCCTACTGTGAAAAGGACGTGCCATTGAAATAAGCGCCACCGTCAATTGACGGTTGCGGGTTGAGGGCGTCGGTGACATCAAAGAGCTAGAAAGGAGAAGGTTTGACACGGGAATTGAGGCGATAGGGAGGGAAGTGCACACATAAAAAATGCTGGGGGCTGAAGCACGAAGGGCGTTAGAGGCTACATTGGATGAAAACTTGAGACGTACACCAAGGGTATGAGAAGTTAGTGGCATAATCTACTACTTCGTCGAAAATAGAGCAACCATAGTATGGATCTGTTTGATTGCTCAAAGAATAATCCCGTTTGCTGCGCTTCTGCAAGAGACCCGTTGTCTGCTCCTGGGCGGTCACAGACGACCAAATAGAAGAAACGCGAGGAGTCGATTTGATGTATGGTATTGGTGTCTCCTGCGGGTATGTTAGATTAACGTCATAGCCACAAAGATGCGCCCTGTGGCGTGTTTCAACAATAAGTTAATTGATCCTGTGAGCTATACGCACTTGGATTCGAAAGCCTCGAATATGTCCTTGTCGAAGTTTATCAATTGTGGGAACGAGGCAATGATGCTCGTCTGTTACAGAGACGTCGGTTGAAGACTAGACAGGAGACCAATCTTTTGAACACTCACTGTGGCGATATTCGTAGACTGAGAGACATCGTAAAACAAACCATTTCCGATAACAATTTTTTGGAGTACCACTGGAGGATTGGAAGCCGCGAACAACGCTGCGGAAATGTATGACTGAGGAGATACGTCAAAGTGTTCCAGGAGAATTTGCGCAGGGACGTACAATGTAAACACCGGCATAGTCTTCTCCGGCTAAGTATAAAGGTCGCGTAGCCAGACTAGGGAATATCTTGACAAGATTAGAGAGGAAACCGATCTGAAATTTGAGTTTTTTAGAGTCACTGTCGACTGTGGTCAAACTGTGGAAACGTACAAAGTCAGATGCCACATCATTCTGATCCTTGGCTGTGATCTTTCGTTCAACGCTCTAGCAGTCACAGAGAGGAAGGCGCTTACCGTATCCGGTCGAGTCAGCTGTAGAAAACCCAATACCGACTAATTCGTGTCAGATTGCGTGTCAGGTGTCTACCGTGCAGACCCAAAGGCTGCAGACCCACCTGGCTGATCGATCCAAAAGGCGTCCATGATGTTGGAAAGACTGTTCGGATTTTGCGAGATAGAGAGGTCAGGGTGTAACAACATGGGTCCATTCTGACAAGGAGTGAAATTTGAGTGACCGCGACTTGGCCACACGAGTTGGCAATTATCATTACCGCGACCATGGACGTAAATAAACTCGATGATCCTGGCCTTCATCTCAAATGAGGAGTCGGATGAAGAACGGGGATCGAATTCGTACCCTCCACCACCACCCAGCCAGATCAGCCAAGGCGATAGCTGCATCTCACCGGCGGGCGCCGTAAGAGATCCTGCTGTGTTCTCAAAACCCCAGAAAAACAATGTGTTGTTCGGATGCCCAGGCCTTCCCACGGGGACATTTCCGGCATAGTTATTGCCCAGGGGGAAAGTAATGTTCGGTAGACCTTGGGTCACGAGATAGACTGAAGTAACGTAAGGTCACGTTCTCTCAGAAGGACTGGAAGATCTCACATTCTTGCCATGAAGGATCGAAATTTATTCCAGAAGTCACCGTGCTATTTTGTGGAGAGCTGTCGGGGAGCTCACCCGATGTGAGACTAGGGACGCCTGAAACAGAGGTACTTGTAGGCAGCGCAGAGCTCGGTAGCACCGTGTTGCTGGAAAATGGTGCAGGGGTTGGAGGAGTGCTTGACGGAGCGGCCGTGACGGTGACAGTAATCACTGAGATTGGGGGAGCCGTTGTCGCAGCCGCCGCTACGTGGAAATATCTAGAGGGGAACCCCCGGGAATGACACATCAAGGAGAGGAAGGCAATGAGCTCAATGCATTTGAAAATGGAGACCATGACGAGACCAAAGGCGAGAAACAGGTTCTGGGAAGAGAATCCAAAGCGCGCGCACTACCTTCGCAGGCTTTTTGTACACCTCGACTCCAGATGACAGACATTAGGAGAAGGTGTCGTGTTGGTGGAGAATGCACGTAATGCCTACATTGACATTGACAATTCACCCTGCTCAGATGCGGATCCCAGACTGTGCTGTAAGTGCTAAGAATTTGTGGCGAACCGACAGAAGGCGGCTTCACTTTGGCAGGGCTTATCCCACGGGAATAAGTCCATCAAGGTGCGAGAATACTCTAAACGAGATGACAGAACTGACACCGAGGGGTGATTGCACGGCTATCTGTGATGCAAAGTGAGGTTATCATCCAAACCGCCGGTGAGGGTCGTGAAGTGGGCGTCGAGTCGCTTCACTGTCTTGGCTGCAATGACTACAGACGAACGTGTTGTGACTTGTGGAGATAAAGAGATATCTATCAAGAAAGGAAAACTGCCATAAGTTTTCGACAGCAAGAGTCGCTTGTGATCGCTTCCTAGAATGGGGTGCAAGTGCTGGGAAGCGGAAGTTGCCAGTAGGTCTTCTACGTAGGACGTGCTTCGAAGAGCGCCCTGTCCCCGCCATGAATTGCTATGTAATTGACATTTAATACTGCCTCGGGTTTCGATGATTGTGGGCCTGGCAGAAAATGGATATTTCCATTAGGCCCAACGGACATGAGCAGAACATTGTGGTGGCCACATGGCAAGCCCACCAAGTTGGCCAATTGGTCTCGCACCCGCCGGTACTGCTACTGGACTGTCAACCTAGACGCCAGCGATGTAGGTGTTCTAAGTTAGTGGTTCAAGTGTTCTAAGTTGGGTTCCAGGTATGACGTAACCTTATCAAAACTTTGTTGAAAGCCTTACGTGGTGTCCCTCCAAGTCAATCTCTACTGTACTTGTCAAAGATAGTCTCAAACTGTCCAACATTCAGTAATATTCGGTGCTCGTAAATAAGTACCAGGACACTTCCACTTACAGCCAGCTCGTCTCGTAAAGGGTACAATGACTCTCACGCCGGGCCCGTGTTCAATTACTGCATGCGTATTCAATCAGAACAGTACGCTTTTCTTCCCTAGTTATTGTTTTTTGCTTCAAAATCTGTGGTATTCCAGGCACCCATCACGAAGGTTACCATATGGTCTTGGTCTTACCTTCGAGAACTCGGAGCAAATGCGGCGGAACAAGATGATCTCGAGGCGCGTGAGAGTGTGAGGTGACCTGGGTGGGAAATAACGAAATACACAATGGTCGGACATTCAACTGGGTACGTGATACTAGGGGTTTCGTTCTTGTTTGTGAACAATGCTATCAGCACACTTGGGCATAGAAGGCACGAACGCTACACGTTTAATGATGCCCTAGGACGGAAACGGCACCTCTAAGCGAGAATCTGAACGAACAAGCCTCCGTACGTTGCCAGCTCTAGGAGCCTGAGTGTGTTCGTGTGAGGTCCCACATCTCACATCAGAAAACAGTTGGAGGACTTAGAAGGGAGCGGATCCCACGGATCCGAGTGTTTCGCGATTCAGAAGAATGCGGCAATGTCTTCACCACCGTAAGTACCGTAAGCTCCCTCAGTTGTAATCAGACCACGTAGCTGCTGACAGCACGTCGGCGATAACATGAGGCTGGAGGGTCGATGATGGGATAAAATTTACACAACATTCTCTTGAGTAAGAGGCGACGTCAGAAGAAGGTATTGGAGACACCAAACCACTTCTGCCCGCATGACGAAATAGCCGCGGCGGTAAGTCCAAATTCCATTATGCGAGCAAGAAGCTCGAGTGCCTACCACCCCATGACTACCAGCACAACCAAGAAACAGGGAGACGTGAAGGGTGTCGCCTCAAAGTGGAATAATGGTTCACGCGTTCACGTTCAACGTTCAACGAGTGAGTATGGGAAATACATTGCTTGCCGTCACGTCACTGTGTCGTTTACTGATACCCCTTTCCTTTCCAGAATTGGAATCGTAAACGTCTCGAAACTTCCCGCATTCTGCCATCTTCTAACTAATGGTGTAACGGCGCGCATGGCTCACGCGAATTGCGGAGCTAGAATAGATATATTCTGAGACAATATCGGTATCAGCTTCGTCTCCAAGTTAATCAAGCAACACAAACTGATGGGATAATAAATTAGACAATCTCGTCAACTTTGGATCGGTGAATGCAGAAGCCCTATCATGAAGTGGTCAGCTGCAAGGATCGCGTGAGAGACAACGAGGCGAACCGGAACGACCCATTCTTTGCAACTACAACAAACTCCAGCCCAATCGTAATTTCCCAACTTTGCGCCACATTTCTTATTTGGGCAAATTATCTTCCCTGCCAGTTGCCCATCCTCTAAGAAAAAATCCATCCATTTCATCTGAAGAAATCAGAGTCAACGACTTCTTCTTACCCAAGACTACTCGACCTACGGGCTCGACAAAATATCCGGAGCACTTGGGGTTCATCAAAATTGGCGGGCTAATACTAGCTTTGTCGATCACCCGTGTGGTTGTCTGGAGCGGCGTCATAGACAGCCCGCCAGGTGTTCGTAGAGCAGCTAATTTGGGATTCGCGTGTAGCTGTGCTGCGAGCTCTGAGCCATGCTGAAGGGGGCTGACTGCTGAGACTGTAGTGGATGACGCTGGAAGTGGGCGACTCTTATTCGTGATTGGAACTGAATCTTGATCTCCTACGATAGTCTCTGCTGCAAGCGAAGAGGGTGTGGTCTCCGAAGGATGGGTCCCACCGGTTCTAGGGGTTGATATGGTGACAGGCGTAGAGTCTGCAGATTCCTCGTCGTCACTATCCAATGCTGACATCGATAGGCCGCTAGGGCCAAGAGTGAGACCCGCGAGTAGTCGAGACCTCAGATCGGTCCCAAAAGAACTGGTCCGTCGGGTTTGAGATTGCGAAGTAGAGTTCGTCAGCGGATCACTCTCTTGGCTGGGGATCTGGGTCTCGTCGTCCTCTAGGGCTGACATGGATAACGGGCCAACTTGCCCCGCAAGACCATTACTACCTTCGACTGGCGACAAAGGAGAAGGACGGCTCAGTCCTGTGGTAGAACCCAGTCGTGGACGTGGCATGACGGTCATACTAAGCACGCCGCCAGAGGGGCGTCGAGACGACGACGACGACGGTCGACGGGCAACAGCTTCGTGAGTGGACGGGCGTCTAGAAGAGACCGGTGAAGAGGCGATAGCAGGCGTTGGTGGCCCAAGTTGACCATGATCTAGCATGTGTTCGCGGTTAGCAAGCTCAGTTCTGACAGTGAGAAACTCTGAATATAGTTATGCACAGCTCAAAGATGGACCTCACCGACACATCTTGCAACGAATGCGCCGCCTGGGTCCGCCCGGAGTAGCGGGCGCCGAGTCGGTAGGAGTGCGGGGAAATTTCGCGAACATGTCCGTTTCTGGGGCAGTACCGTCACCATCTAGGGGGTTGTCAGTACAAGGTAACAGATACCCAGCTCTAGAAACGACGTTACTCAGAATTTCCTCTACCGCTCTTTCTAAATAGAACATCCGAGTGGCTTTGTCACGCCTCGAGACTTTGTATGAAGCTTGGTGGAATATTTCAAGTTGAGCCATGAATCCCGCGTTCGGACTAGGGAAGTTGTTAGCGATTAACTCGGAGAAAAATATGAATAGAACATACTTAACGTTAGGTCTGGCCTTTCGAATGAGATCTATTGCCGCGCTGGCGTCTAGACTTTGTGAATACATTATGTATGCCGCGGCAACTGTGGCGCTGCGACCTGTGATGTGTGAACCTCAGCTGACCTACTATATGCGCAGAAACTCACTCGTCCCGGCCTGACAATGAACGAGAAGACCCCTGTCCTTGTCGAGCTCGCCTTGTATAAAGGTGATCGCAGGGATGAGGTGCTGGAGTACATCAGCTTCTTCCACGTCATCCAAGGGAATCTGGTTTCGAATGAAAGTCTGTCCTCGGGAGCATTGTGAATGAGGAGACGAGAGACCTGCTATATGCGTACTTCAGGGACAGAGAACTTTCCCCTCATTACTGTCAGGATACTTTGAATGTTGTTGGCTTTGAGAGTATCGGCATCTTTGGCGCTGTGAAGGTCTCCAACCCAGAGGCCAGGTAAGACTTGATCCAAGTGATGATACTCATTGTCCATGGACGTGACGGAAGAGATGCAAGATGTGACGTCATACATCGATAGTGTCTGTATCGAACAAACAAAATCGTCCGGCTACAACTACGTGATATGGTAAGATATAATGGTATAATCAGAATGGTACAAAAAATAAAAGGAAGTAAAGGAGACTTGTTCTACGAATACAGTTGCTCGTCTTTGTACAACAACGGAAATCAAAACCTAGCCTGTAGTATTTTGCATCACTTGCGGGATACGTGTCTCGTGTTCGAACTTGGGGTCATGGATGGACGGGATGGATGGACGATACGATATGGGTGCATTCTTACTCCTTTGCCGAGCACTGTCCCGGGGCGTCGAATTCGTTCTAGCGCGGGTCCGACCACTAGTAAGGGGGCCCCGGGTTGGATGCCACCGAGAGCCTCAGGAGAAGATATCATCCTCGGCGCACCCGCCGCGTTGGTCGCACCTGCGGAGCACAGGACGAGGGCTGCATCGGCATTTTCAAATGAATCTGCCAGGACGAGGCGAACATGCGAGTCTGGATGATTGCTACGTTGCGCCTGGGGTGGTTGGTGTGGCGCTGAGTTGTGTGTAGGTGCAAAGGAGGCAGCGATAGATGGGGGAAGTGGAGTGGATGGGAAGCATGAAGACGTTGGCGAAGAAACGGATCCTTGACGTCTAGATTGCCATGCATAAAGTGCGGTGAGATGCGACGGGTCCTGTGATCGAGTTAACAATGTCAGTGAACATAGCCACGGCGCGGTAGGGTAGTAGACGAACCAGGTCATTATTTTGATTGCACAATTCGTGAATACCGGGCAAAGTCATTCTAGAGGGCACGCCGTGCATTGGAAGATCGAGGGAACGTAAAGGAGGAAGCGTAGGGCGCTCGGGAAACACAGAAGACATGAGAGTTTACACGTGGGGGTCGTCAGGGAGAGTAGAAAGGTCGCAGTGGAGTAAACGTTGGATCAGCTGAGCCCTTATAAGCCATTGATGACAGCCTGTGGAGGAGGAACGACAGTGCGGCCACCGTCCATTGTAAAGTTGAGAAGACACCCAGTAAAGAAAAACCGTAGCGCTGGTCTATTGTGCAGCGAATCAGTAAGGTAACGTTCAGTCCCCGACAAAGGAGACACGTTAACATTGTTCCTCGACGCTGGAATTATGCGAACCGAGATGCAGCGAAGTGTACGCCTGTTTATTGTTTTTACTTCCCTTCTTTGTCCACACTCAAGCGACATTCCCATGTCTGAAGCACCTCCAAAAATCCGCATTGTGAGCCCGGCGTCCACACAATGTTGCTTGCGTTCACAGAAGAAATCGTCCTAGATGCCGGGTGCCAAGTCGGATTTGTCCGCTGCCACGTACCAGATCCACAATGAGACACATACACTCGGAAATGCTCTTCGATGGATGCTCATGAAAAAGTGAGCAGATCCCGCCGTCTGTAGTGATGAGCACCGCTCAATAATCAGCAGTCCGAAGGTGGAATTCTGTGGTTACAGGTGGGCCTTATTGTTCACTAACTTCCCTTCCTTCCCCACAACAATAAGCTCCATACGCGACATGACGAAGGTTTAGCGCCTGTGGCAATTATCCTTTGTTGCTCCAGACTCTATTCACCATTCTCGCAATTCTTTGATGGGGTGCTTCCCTCATGAATGGCTCCATTTCTGCGGCCGCCTCTTGTACTCCATTGAACCTGGGCGCTGATCGAGTTTTAAGCGCCCCTCATCCATCCGAAAACCACATCCAGATCCGAATACAAATGTATGGTGTGCGCTCTTCCTCTTCCTGCCTCCGCCTCCTTCCACGTCGTTCGTAGATAACTTGTCCTCTCTGACTGCACTCCTCTCTGCTTTGGACGACCTGGATGCCCTGTTCGAGAGCATCGAGGACGCATATAACGCGAGCTTACGACACGACGATATCAAAATTTGGGATGAGAAACGATGAAGCTGAAGCGGACCCAAGATCTCTGGTGGTGAGCATTAATACGGTTCTAGCACTCGCTCGATAGCTGGGTGGCCTCTCATACGACATCCCCGTTTATTCAGATTTTTCGACCGTCTACTCGGGCGATCGGTGGTTGTAATGCACTAATGCTTGACTGTACTGCTACACCGACTAATAATACGCGCTTCTTCCTTGTTCTTATCCGCGTGCTTGTGCTGTGTGGCTTAATTGCATGGCTGTGCTGTGAAATCGTTGCAGCCGAGACGGTTATGTGACGCACGCGAAGTGAACACAAAATTTAAAGCGGTGCGTGTCCTATAGTGAAACCGACTTTCAGCTGAGACTAAACTTGTGGTTCACGTTGGGGCAGACGGTGAGTCGCTAATTCAGCGATAAAGGTTGGGATATAATGCATTGATGGTATCTGATTACTCGCGCCGGGCGATGTTAAACAGGAAAGACTTGGCTGGTCGCCCGCGACCATGCAACAGTAACGACAGTAGCTCCATGACCATGACCATGACCCTTCTAACTTCACAGCACCTTCTTCACCTCATCTCCCTGACATTCCGGGTGGCTCGTGTCGACATGGATCCTGCTCTGTACGACACGTTAGCAAACCCTTGCTGCACACGTACCTGTGTTCCTCCTGGATGCTGGTGCTCTACGTTCCTCAAATGCAGGACTAGATCGTCCTCTTCCAAATCTGTGCTGGCGACACTGTTCGTATCCAATTGCATCACCACTTGGATGGCCCAATTGAAGGAGTCCAATGGGCTGATCGCCAGCCGTTGAATGTAATCCACGATCGTTTTTGGGCAGTGCGCAGACACAGAGGTATGTACGATTCCTAGAAGGGTCGTGTTCTTCAGAGGACCGTCGTCGCTCGTGACTTCTCTCCAGGTGACAAGTCTTCCTCCGTCATTGATGAGATTGTACACTTTACCCTTCTCGTGGTATCCGTGTGCTGTGACGATGAGCGACCAGTGGAGCTTGTTCGGGCAGTTCCAGCTGCCCTTGTATACGCCGACGGCAATGCTCGTTGCGGTATTAGACATGTTTGCGTGTAAAGAGGTGCGGGTTAGGTGTCTAGGTTGCGAAGTTTGACACTCCTGAAGACATTTACCGCAGTGCTATATACACCGTGCACATTACCGCATTTTTTTGTGATTCTGTGGACTGTGTCGGGCAATGGTGATATCTGTGGTCAACAACATCTGGTCAATGGTGTCGGCATCGTCACAGGAACAGTTTCTTTCTGTTCATGCGACACGGAAGTCACAATCTACGGTATATCGATCAATGTGCATCAGCCTTTTGCCACGAATCCGTTGTGGAGGCGGCAGGACGAACTGTGGCGAACTTGTGGCTACCGGTAAACAATCGTTTGGCAAAATTATTTGTGGCAGCTCTCCGACGCTTAAGCGGCATCTTATCTTATGACACAAATGTACAACCACTTCCAGTCAATCCGCAGAGCGACCGCGACGAGGCGAAGCAAGGCAGAATGAGGATGGACAGGCATTTTTCATGCTTGTGTATGGTCTTCCATTAATGCGGACAGGTACTATGAATTTGGGTTGTGGGCGACGTGGTCGGTACCGTCCACGCCACCATCACCGCAGAACGGAACAATGGCACTCCGCGGCGCATTTCACAAATAGGGAACTAGGCACGAAGAATGCTAGACACGTGTTCGACCTAATGAGTCTACAGTAAGTTAAGTCGAACTTGACGTCTGTTGCGTGATCATTCTCATAGATCTCATCTCTCATAACTGGGGATTATATCAACAACTTGGCCTGAATTTTGGAGTGCCATGACAAATACGTCAGCGCCCAAAAGCGCTCTCCATAACTGTAACTGGTTCCATATCATCATATATCATGATTTACTGTATGCGTTATAGATCCGTTTCGCTGCGCACTTGCTGTAGTTCCGACCAAAGCTATGCATCATTTGCATCAGTGTCGTTGTGAGCTGACCAAGGAGCTGACTGTAGGATCGCGTGTGGTCACATGGTCTCACGTGGCTCATAGAGTGTCAGATCCATCAGGCTGAGCGCTGAGAGCAGGCGAAAAGCCCTACAGTAGCGGTGAGCGGCAGGTGCCATACAGCCTGGACATCCGTAGGTGACACGCAGTGAATGCACGGTACAGTACGTGTACGGTACTGTATGTAGACGCCAGCACTTGCGCCAGCAAGGACGCCAGAAACCAATGCAGGAAGTGACTAAGCGGTGGCTATCCATAACGATCTGTCTGACCTCGTCGGTCAAAGAGCACCGGTCCTTGACGTCGGTGCACCGTGCTATATTAATAAATTGATGGCAGTCAGTCTTGGCTGTGTACTGGACTCGGATTCCTCGGAAGTAATTTGTTCACGCAGCTGGTGCCTATGAGACGGGTGTGAAATCAGGGATGAGCGCAGCAAGAGGCGATGAATGGCAACCAAATGTCCTCAATACCACCACCTCCTCCACTACCTGCATCCCAGCCAGAGTATCGTCCTTCACCACCTCATCTTGAAGAGCCACTTCTCGCACCACGGCCTCATAAGCTAACCCCCGATCTACCGGCAGAGGCACGTTTGATCTCCTCACCTCTTTCGTCCCGCACGTTTGTGTATTTATAACCGTCGTCTTTAGATGGCTCGTACCCTCGACAATCAAGTCTCTCGCGACCTCTCCATACCTCCACCTCCCCCGGGAGCCAATCACCACGGTGCATCGCCTTCTCTCCCCTCTGGATCGCCCAACATGAGTCCCGGTTTTGTTGTACCCGCTCTCTCCACCACTCCTGCTCCAATGCCTCCTCCATCTGGTTCTTGGATGCCCTGGCTGGTTCCCCAGTCCGGCTCACCACCTTCAGGCCTCAGCCTTCAACTACCTCCATCATCTGGCAATTCGGCCCAACAGTCTCAAATGCATCAACCTGAACATTCTCCTGTGCATTCTCTACCCTATCCGGGACCCCCATCTCCCGAGGATACCTTCACATCTGCCATGGGCTCCTTGGCTATTTCTACATCTCAAAAGCCAAGTTCTGAACCTCCCTCCCTCACTGCCCCCCTTCCTACCATATCTTCTCTCATCGCTGCACTTCCCTCTGTGCAGACGCCAAATAACACCCCTGCGTCAAAAATCGCTTGGTGTCGCGATGTTATCGGCTTGGTCGACCGCCTTTACGTGATTCCAAACCAGACGGGCTCTGCAGATCCCCCCGCAGGGCCCATCCATGTTGCTGACTCGGAGCTCAATCGTCTTGTCGAAATCGCAGTCCCCATGGTCCTTCAATACGCCAATCCCAACTCCGTACCTCAACAATTACCACCCCACGTCGCTGAATCTATCTATCTGCGTGCCAAATTCGAGTCTAGTGGTGGCTACCCCCAGTTTATACCGCAAAATTCCAGGATGGCATTTCGCGACTACGAACGGGCCGCCCGTGCTGGGTTTGCTACTGCGTGGTTCAAGCTTGGACGTGATTACGAGAATTTTGGGGATTCCCAGCACGCCAAGGACTGTTACGAGCGTGGCATCCGTAACAATAATGAAAGCTGTCTATATGTTCGTGTTTGATCATCCCAGATAGTCATTTGTAACTAACCGCTATCGATTATCAGCGGATGGGGATGGCTCACCTGGTGGGTCAACTTGGCTTGCCAGCTAACCCTGAGGCGGCCTTGCCTCTCCTCCAACGTGCCGCTACTTTAGCGACTGTGGACAGTCCTCAGCCGGCCTATGTCTTTGGCCTTCTACTCCTAGGAGAGTTCACGCACGCCACTGTACCACCCCATCTCTTCACCCCCCTCATCCCCCCTGGAAGTTCGCGTGACAACGAAGCTCGGCGTCATCTAGAACGTGCGGCCTATCTGAATTTTGCGGCGGCGCAATACAAGCTCGGGCATGCATACGAGTTTGCACAGCCACCATTTCCATTTGATGCTTTGCTCTCCGTTCAGTATTATTCGCTTGCTAGCCAACAGGGAGAGATCGAGGCGGATATGGCACTTAGCAAGTGGTTCCTGTGCGGCTCCGATGGTGCTTTTGACAAGGACGAGTCACTTGCTTTCACCTTTGCTGAAAAGGCTGCACGCAAGGGGCTGCCAAGTGCAGAATTTGCTATGGGCTACTATGTGGAAGTAGGGGTGGGCGGACCCAAGGACATCGAAGCTGCACGAAAGTGGTACGAACGTGTATGTCGTGCCTATCTGTCATTATCTTGCCCTTCCGGTTTGTTAACTTCATCACAGGCATCCCAACATGGGAATACGGACGCAACCGAACGGCTCGCCGCGCTGTCACAACCCGCACCCGTGGCCCTTTCGCGCCAGGAGCACGATAACTTGACAGAGGTGACGCTCGTACGCAAGCGCACTCAAGCCAAGCAACGATCTGATGCATCTGGATCCGCGATTGGGCCGCGCGCCGGTGGACGACCGAATGGTCAGCAAGTACTTGCGAACATCCGCAAGAATTCACTCGCCTATCGTCCTCCTCCTAATCCCGGCTATGCTCCACCGTCCGTTCCAAACCCCACGCGGACTGATATTCCTCCTGCGGGCATGCCCCCGGCTAACGAAGGCTATGCGATCCCTTATCGCAAAACATCTATGGGAAGTCCGAATCCGAATCCCAACTCCGAGGGCTATCCACCACCACCACAGCGCCAGCCACCGCCGCCGCAGGGCGGTCCACCGAGCGGCGGAAACGGCTTCCGCCCGCTGTCACAACACCCCGCCGGCGCGCATCCCCATCAATCCACCCTACCCCCACCACAGCTACATTCGAACATCCCTCCACCACAGCCACATGCCTCACTGCCTCCTCAAGGGAGCGGCCCAGGATACCCCTCGCCTCGCATGCCGGCCTATGGACAGGGGCCGCGTCCCCCGTCGCAGCCTGGCCCGGGGCCAGGCGGACCAGGGCGACGCCCGCCGCCGCCGCGCACGGCGAGTGGATCAGGCCCTGCACTTGGTGGCCCACCACCCCGGCAGTCCTCTGGACCCGGACCCGGACCCTCGCCTCCCGGTGTCTATGACGCGCCAATGAAGCCCCCAGGACCGAAAGGACCTGCGACGTTCGAAGAGATGGGATTCTGTAGCGAGCCCAACCAAGATAATAATTGCGTTATCATGTGAAAAGATCCCCTAGACCTTACGAACCGAAGGCAGAAACCGAAGAAAGGATGATAGAGAACGGCGTGCTTGTGGTGTGTATATATCTGCGCTATCTGATTCGTCTTCCTATGGGCGTTTTGTTTTTTTCCTTTCGCGCATCACCGTATTCCCCTTCTTAATGCGTTCGGCGTCTTCGCCATTTTATTTTGTTTTTCGCCTTGAATTTTTACCCTCAATCTCGAGGATGTCATTACTTTCTACTCTACACGCATTTCTCTCGATACCGTCACGATTTAAATAACGGACTCTGCAATTGCTCTTTCGTATAGTGGAAATGATTCAATTCGATTGTTTTCCCATGAGCATATCTCTGGTTTATGCAGCAAAGCGAGAGAAGAAAAACATGGTCGTGACTGGTCATAAGATTAAGTATCGAAACGAGGCGGTACGGGATCGGGGAGCGACATAGGATACAGAGAGAAGACGGCGATGGTTCAGATTTCACCGTCATAGAACGACTCAACGCCAGTGCGAGAGCAAGGGAAAAGGGAACATTATACACTAAGAAAAGAGAGACCATTTCAATCCGTAAAAGGTAGAATAGGGAAATCGCGAACAATAAGATAAAAAGATGTTTGAATCGATATTATGGGGGCAATCATCACTCCTTCAGTCGCACTGCAACGGCAACGGCTGCAGCAGCGAGAACAAGTACACCTGCTGCTGTTGACACCACTTGAGTCTGTGAGTATTGTGCGTAGTGAATACGCTGAGAAAGCACATTAATAATGCAATTTTGCGAGTCGCACAATTGACGATAACTCACCGGACCTAATGGCCCCACGTTCAGACTTGCCTTCACCGCGTCCTCTTCACTCATTATACCAAAGGAAGAATCTGACGACACTTTTCGCACAGATGGGTCTGGAGTGATCGGGTAAGCGCTTAGCGGCAGTGTCTTCTCCCCGCCCTCTCCCCGCCGATGCCCGTTCAGACGCCCAGGAGGATGAGAATCGGAGTCCGAGTCTCCCTCAGGGAGCCAAGGAGAGCGAGGGCGCGGGTTGGGATTAGGCGGCAGACCACCTGCCGCGACAGAAGCGGAGGACGACCCACCGTCTCCATCCGCATTAGCAGCCTCTGACGAGCTCGTAGAGCCATCCTTTGAGCGCGATCGGCCACGCGAAGTCGGAGAACGCTTCTTTCTTCGAGATTTTCCGCCGGAGCCAGAATCCGATGACAGACTGCGGGGTGAAGGCGGAGTGACGAGTCCACTGCGGGCGCTACCGTTCTGTTTGTGTTGGAATGGTAGACGTTGCTGTTCCAAAGCAGTAAGCCCAGCATCCACTTTCGCGATGGTACCTTCAAGGCCTTTCTCGACGGCGTGAACACGCGATTCCCATTCGTCGCGTGCTCGGGAAAGGCGCGCGCGCTCTTGAGCCCACTCTTCTTGCACTCCTCCCCACTGACCCTCCACGCCTTTCTTCCACTCATTGACAAAGGCACTGAGGGAGGCGCGTTCCTGCGTTGCCTCTGCGACATGAGTTTGTGCCTGAGCATGTGACGTGTGGACAAGCGACTCAAGCGAGTTGACCTTTGCCTCGAGGAATGAGATCGTATTTTGAGCAGCAGCGTGTTGCGCTTGGAGTGTGCGCGAAAGCTCGAGGGCGGATTCGAGCTGGTTAGATAAGGCATCTAGGCGGCCGTTAATATCTTCTGTGGGTGGAGGAGGGACGCTCTGAGAAGTATTCTGTAACGGGGGAGATGGGGACCTTGATCTGCTGCGGGCCTTATCGTCCTCATCGTCCATACCCAAACCAGTGGGCTCCGGTGTTCGGGGACGAGTGAGTTCATCCCTCCTCTGCCTCTGCTCCTCTTCCTCGGACGTCAATTGGTCTTCATCTTCCTCCTCAACACGCTCAAGCTCATGGGAGGTGATCGTGGCTATGCTGCGAGCGTCGTCATCATCTGATGCGAGGTCACCGTCGTCGTCCTCTGTGTGTTGTTGATGTGGTTCGGCGAGGCGGTGACCACCACGGGCTCGCTCGAGCTCACGTTTTTCCTCTTCCATCAACTCTCGAAGGGACGTCACTTCGCCTTTAATGACTTCATGGTCAGCAAGCAAATTGTCCAGGGAGCGGATCTTGTCGACGTGGGAGGCCAGCGACACTTGCGTTTCTTGTAATTGTGCCTGAAGTTCGGACAATGCCGAGTTCGGCGCAGAAGGGCCTGCGTTCGGATCAGTATCTGTGGGAAGGGACTGTTGAGGGGGTAGCACTGGAGGGAGAGTTTGTGGATATGGAGGGAGGGACTGCGGCTAGAAGAATGATCAGTTGGAATGGGTAGCATGAGACAATAAGAAGACGGTACGGACAAGATTACCCCCGAGGGTTTCGTGTATTTCATTCATCGCGCCGGTGAGAGAATGTAACTCGGCACCGGTCTCACGGCTTTTTTGAAGTTCGCCCTGAAGGCGGCTGAGGATGTGGTCGAAAGTGATACCACTCTTCCCTGGGGCGCGCATATTGGCGCCCATGCCACCCATGCCAACGAGACCCTGCTGCTGGATGGCAGGTCGGCGTGCAGGGCCTCCTGGGTTCTGAGTTCCAGTAAAGTTAAAAGCGCTTGTGCCATTGCTTGAGCCGGGCTGGCTAGAAATGGTTGAAATGGGAGGGGGATTTTGGTGCGACTCGACACGAGCAGCGAGCTGTGCTTCTTGTTCCGTAAGCACGCAAACGACACGGGCAGCGACTTTATGATGAACTATAGTCTTGTTATCTTCGCCGACGATGTCGATACCAAATTCCTATTCATGGAAATTGAGAATGGAAGAACAAAGACAAAGGATGGTGGTGGTGGGAAGGTGGAGTGGAGTAGAGAGACGACATACCACTATGTCGCCAGTCTTGAGCTCGAATGGCTCCGACTCAGCGCCCTCTGCGCTGAGCCTTTCGCCGTTGATAAAGGTACCGTTGGAGCTCTTCACATCTTTAATGTAGATCTAGAGAGGAGATGAGGTGGGAGGGAGCGCGGGAAAGTGGACAGCATTCACCTTGGCGGACTCTTCCCATACTTCGGCATGCTGTCGACTGAGTACCTTGGAGTCGAAAAAGCCATTGCGTTCGCCTGGGGCGGTCTTTGCATTTGTTTGGCGGCCGATCTTTATTCGTTGACCTTGGGGAAGGTGGATGTGTTTGGGGATGAAAGAATCGTTGAGGGGGTATAGATAGAGAGCTGGAAGGGGGTGTTGTTGTACATGTGTAGCAAATGGGGCAGGCATGGTGAGCAGAGAGTGCCCAGGGAGAGGATCAAGAAGAAAAAAGGCAAGTGAATGGCGGGGGTCGGGGTCGAGGTCCAAGTCGAGTTGTCGAGTCGATGCCGCCGTCGCTCTCGTGGATGACTCAGCAATCAACCCTTTTTGCTTCACACGGACACGTGCCACTCACGCACGCGGAGACGAGGGCAAGTGCAGCTCGAGGTCGAGGTCAGTAGAGCCCTTCATGATATCCACCCCCCTGCAAGACGCAACTCTCAAGTCAACCGTTGCCTGGCAGTCTGACCTCGAGGCCCTCTTCAGTCGGGCCAAGGACCGCTTTCCAGATGTAGTATGGGCCCTCTTAACCGAAGAGGACGGCGAGCCTACGGGTGAACAAGTGTACGGCCACAAGGGTATGCTCCGAATCTGCCCTCCTTTCCGTTGTGCTCATTCGCCTTCTGCAGCCATAGTGTACGCCCGTGCACCACCGAGCTTTCAGGCCCGATACTTCTCCTTCCGTCCCGCTCCAATATCATCCCCAGGCCCTCTAGACACTTATTCTCCTTCTGCCTATCCTACCCAGTCTGCACTGTCTCTCTCCCTTGTCCCAGCAGAAGCATCTTCCATTTCCCGCTCCCCTTCGCCCTTTCGCCCTGCTTCTCCTGTCTCACATAATCAAGATGGTTTGATGAGTTTGACAACCTCTATTAACCCTACTCTCTTCTCAAAGGAACTCGAATATCTTTATACCGGCAAAGGCCTTGGTGCTGCATTCGAGTTCTTCTACGATTCCTCAGAGCACTATCGCGAAGAAGGTGATGCAGAAGAGAATCGCATAGACAAACTCCGCAAAGATCTCGTCTTCATGTGGAGATCCCGTCTTTATTCGGACGTCCGCATTGGCATCGAAGGCAGCTCCTCTGTCCACCACGAGGGCCTGGCTGCTGTCTTTTCCACCCATCGTTTCATCCTTGTCTCCCGTTCCGACTACTTCCACAACGCTCTCCTCGCATGGAAGGCACAAAAGCCAGAAATCCGCGATGAAGACCAAGACAACGATTATGTGCCAGAACAACCTACCCTTATGCTTCCCTCACCTCCCTTCACACCCCCCTCTCTTCACTTTGTCCTTGGATTTATCTACACCGGAACCCTCATCTTCTCCAACCGTACATATGATCTCGACACCGCTTTCCACATAATGCGCTCGGCTACCTATATCTCCCTCGACAGTCTCTATGACGAAGTTCAAGCCCGCATCGTGCAAGAGATGATGCACGGCCTCTTTCACGCTTACGTTGACTTTACCGAGTACGAGCGCATCACCGGTGGAAAGTGGGGTGTTGCGGGGTGTCGATGCAGGCAATGTGCCCGTCGCATGCCCCGCGTCATTGAATTTGCTCTTCTAGATGACGTCAAGAACGAGTTGCTCCAGCGCGGCGCGCGTCGCGGACTTGTCGGCTTGTTTGGTGAAGGCTGGTGCCACGCCGAGTTTGCAAAGCTGGACAAGAAGATCAGAGAAGCCGCATTGAAAGGCGTCGCAAAGAGGACAACACCGCCCAACGTATTCCCATTGTTATTCGCAGCCGAGTTTGCTTTGACAAAGCTTGATGCCATTATCGATCCCTGGGCTGACACTTCTCGTGACATGATAACGGACGCCCGACGTCACATAGATCATGTCCTCTGCACACAGACAGAAGAGTGCTTTGCGCAGTCAGAGTGGCTCGAATTAATGGAGACAGATGGTGCAAGATTTGAAGACAGGGAACACCTCGAATGGATCTTGAAATCTATTCAACGAGGATTTGCTGAGAAGGCCGCGGGAAGGTTATATCAGGTCTGCCCATTCTTCTACAAACATTCTTCCATCCCACTGATTTATCATAACCAGGCTCTCGTCTCCTCAGTCTTACTTCGTACGCACGCACAGGACCCGAATGTTACAATGTTACCACCGACATCTCTGGTCAGAAACAAGGTCGAAGAGACCCGAGTCGAATTGTTAAGGTGGATGAAGAAGCGCTGGGTAGCCATCCGTATGGAAGGTGGCTTTGACAGGTTGGACGGGTGGGCTTTAAAGGAAATCGGTCACGGTAAGGAAACATACTCTGACCGTGGATGTGAAACAATGGCTGAGGTCTGCCAGAACTCGAAATTTCGATCGACGACCTGGCTTCTCCCTCCACGCCAACTCCTTCCAAGGGCAGTTCCGCGCACAACGGGGTTCGCTCTACTAAACATCTAGACGCAGAAGCTGACACTCTCAGTCAACATTCCCTGAGGACAAGCATATTGAACCGTAATCTGGCGAAGCACCATGCCTCACCGTCTCCGAGAGAACCGTTGATGTCTTCTGGCAGTTCGATTCGCTCCGTTGCTCGTAGCACACACTCTACCATGTCCAAAGTCAGCGATATGTCAACATCGCAACCACGACGCCCGAGTGGACCGCGGCCCGACTCCAAGCTCACCCCTTCAGGGGAGCCCGTCTCTCGATCAATGTCTCGCGCGTCCTCCACATCCACCGTGGGTGAGGATCCGGACAAAACCACTACGGATACAACTGTGCGCACGCCTAAACGGCTTCGAACGGCGCCAGAGCCCTCCCCCGTTTCGCGGCCTAAATCTCCTTCGGGCTCGGTCGCGTCTGTCCGCTCACGAGCTTCTACAGTGAGGAAACACACGCAAAGCACGCCCACCCCGTCATTACGCGTACCCAGCGTCGCATCGCGGCCCACTTCTTCCGCCTCTCAACGCAGCGAAGCATCGTTCAAGAGCTCCAAATCCGACCTACCTGAAGAACTTTCACCGCGACCCCGACGCAACTCTGCCTCGTCCTCTGTCTCTACTGTAAGCGTGAGGACGACGGCGACGGCGACCTCAGTCGCACCTCCTGTGGGCACTAGGCCAAGGCGGACATCAGCAACGTCAGTGGCAAGCACGAATGCGTCGTCAAAGTCGAAGAAAGTCGCCGTTCCTCCACTCCCAGACACGATCAAGCTCACTACGCGGCCATCACAGAAGCAGCCTTCGAATGGGTCTCTCCGGGCTACACCTTCGACCTCTCCTTCAACTCTGAAGAAGATCGTTCCACGAAAATCCATCACCGGAAAGCCCGGAGATTCCCTTTCATGCAAAGTAAAGGTTGTCGTAGCATCAGCTCCAACAACTGCCAAGGGGAAGGGGAAGGGGAAGGAACCTTCTACGACGAAGAGGGCGTCATCTTCGTCGACAGAAACGGAGTCGCCGCCGACCTCAAAGGCAGATCTTCAAGCAGCAGCCGCGAATGAAGCTTCCGCATCTACTGCAAGTATCCTTGTGTCACCACGTCACAAAGGACATACCGAGACCACTCCACGATCAACGTCGGCTTCTGGCCCCCCCTCTCACGTTTCACCACACGGCACACCGCGCGGGGCGACGCTCGAAGTGGGGATCCCGTGCATCATCACATCTAAACGTGCGCGCTTCCGTGCACTCGCGCGGTACATCGGGGAGGTCGATGGCGAACTTGGACCCTGGGTGGGCGTCGAGGTGCCGATGGGAGACACGTGGCCTGGCGACAAGCTCGATGCACGCGCATGGCACGACGGCACGTGGGGCGGCGTGCGCTACTTCGAAATCGGGAGCGCAGCGGACTGGAATTTTGGAGACGATATGCGGGGCACGCGCCGAAGGCGGCTTGATGGCCTCAGCACGATTGGCAAAGGGGGCCGTGGCGTCAAACGGGAGGGCGGACATCTCGACACAGTCGGGAGGCAGAAGCGGCTGCGCAGTGTATCCCCGGCAGTATCTGACGCCGTAGTGGGAGAGTCACGGGGATTGTTCGTGCGGCCGCAACAGGTGTTGTATGTAGTGGACGCTGTTGGGTCTGATTTATAGGCTCTTGATGTTTTGTTGTTTGACGGTATCACATTCACGATCGCTCACTCGCTTTCCATTTGGCTAAACTTTGCATTAGCTACCATCACAGTCCTTTGTCTTTTGTTTTTCACCTTTTTTTACATACCCTACTGACTTGTCCTCATGCCATGATCATCTTCATCCAATGCATCTATCCGATTATATAATCAGATACTCCCAATAATTGACTCAACTCTGATCCTCTAATCATACATCCACAATGCGTTACTACGAAGCACGATATCCGGAGGTCGATGAGCTCGTCATGGTGCAGGTCCGACAGATCGCCGAGATGGGGGCCTACGTCAAGCTGGTGCGTACGTTTTGATCTTTGCGCAAAGCGCGCTTATGGGGAAAATTAGCTCGAGTATGATAATATCGAGGGAATGATCCTCCTCTCCGAGCTCTCCCGTCGCCGTATCAGGTCCATTCAGAAGCTAATTCGGGTCGGCCGTAACGAGGTCGTCGTGGTACTGCGTGTTGACAAAGAAAAGGGTAAGAGTAGCAATGCATCTCGATTCTATTGGCTCTCACTGTGGGCTCTTTACAGGCTACATTGACCTGTCCAAGCGCCGCGTCTCACCAGAAGACATCACAAAATGCGAGGAACGCTTTATGAAGGCTCGCACGGTCTCGTCTATCATGCGACATGTCGCGTCTCGACTGCCCACGCTGGACCCGGATGCCGAACAGGACGGCGGCGGTGCATCCGCCGGTGCTGAAACCAAAAAGGACCAAGACAAAGAAGGTGCAGACGTCATCGTGCCGCCCACCGGTCCAAGCGAGGAAGAGCGCCTCGAGAAGCTGTACGAACAGATCGCATGGCCTCTTGGCAAAAAATACGGGAACGTGTACGATGCCTTCAAGCTCTCATTAACGCAAGTCTTTCCCCTAAACTTTCGCTACTTCACCTGACCCCTCATCGTCTCGCAGAGAACCAGACGTGGTGTTCTCGACGCTGCAGCCTGTGCCCCAAGCGGCGTTTAACCTCCTGACGGCCACTATCGCGCGCCGATTAACCCCGCAGCCGATCAAGCTGCGTGCGGATATCGAGCTGACGTGTTATACGCCGTCCGGGATCGAGGCGATCAAGAAGGCCCTAAAGGCGGGCGAGAAATCGAGCACCGAAGCTGTACCCATCAAAGCCAAGCTCGTCGCGCCGCCATTATACGTGCTAAGCACAAACGCGACTGACAAGGTTCGTGAGATGCCTTCCGCTTTGTGCAGCCGTCTGACAAATTCGAACAAAGTACGCTGCCGTCGAACGTCTAGAACGTGCCATCGAATCCATCCAAGTGACTATCGAGAAGCAGGGCGGCAATCTCATCGTCAAGATGAAGGTGAGGGAGAGACTAGCCCTTGCTTCAAAGTATCTCAATCTCATATTTTCTTCAGCCCAAAGCTGTTTCGGAGACAGACGAGCACGATCTTGCGCAACTTATGGCGAAAGCTGGTCGTGAGAATGCAGAAGTATCAGGAGATGAAGATGAGGAAGAGGCAATAGCATGACCACTGTATATATCCTTTAGTTGCAAGGACAATAACGTTCATGTAATTATATTGTACGGGGTTAAAACGTCCATAAATTTTCGACGATATTCCTCCCGGTGTCGTTTCCTTCTCCAAAAATACCAGTGGGATCTTCGATCTCCACGGCTGGATCTTTTTTGATACGTCTCTTGAATTCTCCTTCGATCAGCTGCAGACCGAGGAGATCAGCTTCAAGGAAGGGGTAGAGTAAACAACCGAAACAACCGTCGCATATGTGTGGTCCAGGAAGTCTTCTAGAGGATAGCTCGGCTTGGTGAAAGCCTCGTCGAATATGCATGCCAGCGTCGACACCCCCGCGTGGTAGTGACGTTTGTGCGAACGCAACTCCCAGAGCGATGAATCCAGAGCGTTCGTCAAGTTTGGATTAGGCTCGTCGGCCAGGAAGGGGTCTGCACAAACACACGATTATTCAGTAAAACCTGCGTTGGAGCGAGGCGCGGAAAACACGTGCCTTCGTAAGGCCCCGGCTCCTCGTCGCGGTGGATCATACGCATCAATGCGGGGTGGCGCTTGAGGATGTTATAAACGAACGGGATCGTGATCACGATGCTGGAGGGGGGTGCGGCGAGCGATAGGCGAGAAAGACGCTTTACAAACGAGGCTAGCAGCGTCGCGGGCAGATGCCTAAGGGCTCGAAAGTGAGAACTCTACCGGAAAGCTGGGAGTGGAGGTGCTGACGTGGAACTCAGAAACAGTTCTGCGAGGCGAAAAAACCTGCTCCGATATTTAAGGTGCAGGAGATCCTCGTCGAGGAATGCATATAAACGGGTGTAGAAAGACGGATAGTCCCTGTCGTGCGGTGCTGAATGATTGCAAAGGAATGGCAACTACGCATAGCGACTTACAAGTTGTATTCTTGCATAAGGATGAACAACGTGTTGAGTGCGAGCAAGCCAACCGCACCCCCTGGACGACTTCATCGATGGGGGAAAACGAAAAGATATCACAACACTTACCATAGTCCACACATCCGCTTACCCAGTCCATGACCATCACCGCCCTCGTGAGATGTGGCATGACACCACGATGCATCACATTCAACACCCGAAGCGAGAGTGCACTTCCGGCATCATTGTTCCCAGACAGTCGGGGGAGCAAGCGCAGCCAAAGGCGCGTGAACACTGCGCGATGGGAAGCCAGCGAGTGCAACGACCGATGCACAGTAAGCCGGTGCAGACGCGTCGATGGCTCCGATCCCGATGGTTTCTTCTGCTTCTCATCGTCAAAGAACTTACGCCAGTCGTCTTCAGTTGCGTCGAGATCCTCGTCAGAGTCGGAATCAGAGACAGTTGGTGCGTTTTTGGATGCGGCGGGCTTGGTCTGCAGCTCTTCTACCCACCAAGACGCGGACTTCAGGTCAGACTGTGTCGTTGGAATGGACTCGAGCCGCTCGAGGATCGCAAGAAGATTTTCGGGGACATGTTGATCTGTCGTGGGCGAAGAGGACGATAGAACCGGTCTGAATTAAGAACTTTGTTAAGCGTGGATAGATTTCCTTCGGGGAACAGAAGTCGCACTCTGCGTCTCTTAGGAAGAACCACCGGACGTCGATGTAGACGTTCAGCCACTTCGAAACAAATAGATCCCGCACTTCGGCATCGAGTCCGCGAGTGAGTACCCCCTGGACCACCTGCTTTTTCCCACCACGCTCAGATGGGGGGCACGTTAGGAGCGCGGCGATAACCTTCTTGAAATGAGGCACGTGAAACTGCGGTGTTTGCGATGATCTGGTCAGGGAGGAAGAAAGATGCTTCAAGAGCGACATGAGGATATTGAGCGCAGATGTCTGGGTTGGATGTGAGAGATGAGGTGAAATGAAATCGCAGGGTGTGTGACGCACTCTCAGCAAAGATTCTTCGTCCTTAAGGAGCCCAGTGAGAAAACGAACATACTCGTCCAGCCGCTCCAGTATCCACACTCGTACAAGCTTTTCCTGTTCGCTCGTAGAGTTCTCCAAACATCCCTTGGAGATCAACAAGACAAAGACACGGTAGCAGGCATAGATGGCTTTGAGGACCGACTGCGGATTATGAAGAGAGAGGGTGAGAGAGATGAGGTCGGAAAGGCGGTTCAACGAAGCATTAGAAGATATGGAAGCTGTTATATCATCCTCGAGCTCTTTTATGAGCGAGTCGTCTTGTAATTTTAATCTCTTTCTAGACCCAGAGCGTAAACCAGAAAGTGAAGCCATGGCCGGGAACTCCAGCCCAGTGGGAAGTCCGTCGTTCGGGACGGGTTTATTTCGTTTTTCGTCGTTAGTGTCTGAGAGATTAAAGACCCCTCGATTACAGTAAAAGGTACCATATTCTATATGGTACCAATATTAAATTATATTTTGATCAATAATCTGCGTTGTGAATATCAAAAAAACTTGGGAAAACGACGTGGAAAACGGCGTTGCTCAGATCCGATATCAGTCGCTTAGCGCCCTGACCCACCGGTTTCCATTCCAGGTTTGCTTTGCTGTGCTTACAGAGACAACTGAGCGAGACAATCGAACGTCTAGCCAGTCTCTTGGCCCCGATGAGGAAGCAAATTCAACATTGACTAAACCAGTAAGTGTAGAGCATCTCAAAGTCTGTATTGCATCGGTGCACAGATATATCTTTGGTATGCTTCCCGATTCTTCCCGATCGATTGGTTGTCTCTTTCGTGACCTCCTTTCCCCTTTTCTGCGTGTGATATCTTCAATGACGTGTTTTGTGGTTCTACATTGATTGTGTTCTAGGCTTCCCACTGTTGCTTCACCGACACAAAGCTTTTACGTCTCTGCCAACTTCTCTTTACACACAACGGCGCATTGACATCTGAACAACATTACAGTAATGCCTAATTGACAGAAAAGACATGCTTCGTTCGATCACGCCACAATAGCCCCACTCAGCCCATCCGCGCAACTCTGGGATATACCCTCGGTTCCTCCCTAAGTTTCAACCACTGGAAATATTGGATGCTGATATAGTTGTAACAGCGGTGTACTTCCACAGGGCTAACCCGGAAAGAATTATTGCGCAGCACGCGCCCTGACCCACCGGTTCCCATTCCTGCATGGTTTGCGATGGCGTCGCTCAACTAACACTACCGTGTGATCCCTGCGGCAGAAGTCAGACTACCTCCTCTCACACCGCGCCTCTGCCTCTGCTCCCACCGTGCCGAACTGAAAAATTCCATTCTGATAACGACGCGGAGTGCAACAGGTACGGTACGCTCCTTTTCACGTCAATCCCAATTCATGCAACTCCGCCGCCTCCTTCGCTGCGTTCGGGATGACTACTTTGAGGAGTCCGCGTCAGTCACCATCGTTTAAAAGAGGTGGGTCGTTGTCCCATCTATCCTGCAATAACCATGGCACTTCGTCTCCCAACGCACCTCGACTCAATCATTCCACCACCTGCAGAGCAGGTGCAGCAACGTCGACCGTGGCAAGGGACGCTTACTCTGATTTGTATGAATACAACCCAGGGTACCTACCAGGATGTCATTGTTACCGCAGCGGAGACTGACGGTGAGAGGTGCGTCCCTAACGCAGTCCAGGTTGTTACAGACACGGCCTGACACAGTCTGCGCCTCTAGTCGAATGGACCTCTGGCCAAGGCGCCTGCGTGTGTATTTCAATGCACGTCACGTTGCGCACAATGGCATAAATGCCCGGACCAAACGGTTTACTCCGCCGGTCTGCGTCTTGACTCCCAACAAGCTACCTGATCCAGCTGCCAACGCGTTGAACCAGGCGAACTTTGCCGATCTCAGCCGTATGCTGGATGACAATCAGATGGTGAGTCCCAACTCGCGCATTGTGTGCACAGATTTCGAGGGACTCACTTCGCGCGCAGGTGGCGCAGACCCATATAGAATTAAAAAATGAATATGTGCGGACCTGCTTGTTGCACACCGTAAACAGGGGCGTGGAAGTGTATTTTATGTAGACCAGTGACCGTTCGCTCTATGGGGTGCCGGCTGCGCTTAGGACGCTTGAGGGTCCTCCAGGGGCGACGCCCCCTCAAAAACCTCTAGTTCGAACGGCTGGTTACGAATCTATATTTTACGAAGGGCGGGCTAGATGATCATCAATTTTTTTAAAATCCATTTTTGTGTATCCCGAGGCATGTAGCACCATGTAGCAATACAAACCGTTGAGTCGATATTTAGTCCTCGTTTCCTGCTCCGTTATCCTAGGTCCCCACTCCTCTATGGAGTAACACAGCTTCCCGTTGGGCGTCGAAATTTGCGGGGCGCATGTGTCGCCGTGGCGTGAGGTGCCGCGTTCGAAGTGTCCAGGTCTTGTGATATTGCTCGGTCTGGTAATGTGTGCTTCCTACGTCTTCCGCCTCTTTCTTCGTATCCTGAGCAGACCTGTTCTGGGTCCAGCAAGTCGTGGGGCAATGCACATGCACGGCGAGTGTGTGTTTGCGTTATTGCTGGGTGTCTGTCCAGGGCTCTAATCCTCTCTGTTGTTCCGTCTTAGGCCTGTCTCTCTGCGTCTGAGTCCTTCTTCCCCCGCGCTCCTAATCCGTCTAGCATATCCTTGTGAGAACCTTCCTGTTGTCATGATGAAGTTGATGATAGGTTTCGCGTTTTGAGGGTTTCCGATTAGCTTTCTGTAGTCTTTGTTCTTCAGGCTTTTTCCCTGCGATTATCTTTCATGTGCGTACATTGGACAGTCCGGAATTGTTGCATTGATTCGTTGTGGTGACCGCAGGCAGGGCAGCTTGCGCTCTCTGCTCTTTTAAACCCGTGTAGATATGCGTTTAGCAGGATGTGGCCCGAACGTAGCTAGTACAGCCAGCTCATGCCTTTCCTAGAAATGTCTGAGTCGCTTATCAGCTTTAGGAATTTAGGTGATGGGAGAGAGGGGTTGATATGCTTCATTTGTGCACGCGGGGAGCATTGCCACTCCCTGTGCCATGAAGTTTTGATCTTCATCTTATGTGCTTGTTTTGTTGCGGATTTATGGGTTTTCTGAGGTGTTTCAGTAATGCGTTTGCTTCTGAGGTTGAACCTTCAGATGCTAATTTGGACTCTTTGTCTGCTAACTCGCAGCTCGCTACCTTCTATGTTGATGTGTCCTGATATCCATCTTAGAGTGAGTGAATAGTTTGCTGTACCATTGGTTTTTCGTAGGTTGAAGGCTGCTGTTAGAAAATGCTCTGCAAGATAATGTCCTGACCTGTTGCTACGACCGGGTTTCAACATACTCACACACGCCCTTAATCTTAACAATATAGTGGAGCGAGCACAGGGTGTTTGTGCGGAGGAGGCTACTATACACACACCTAGTGTAGCAAACTTATGCCACCCAAGTTTGAAGCAGCGATGCTCTCAAGATGCCAAGACATAGACTATGGCTGCTCACAGAATGCTGAGGGTATTGTGATCTCGGTGTGAAACAGTAATGAGGGCCCTCTTGAGTATGTACGTTCAGGCAAGCATGCAAGGGTGGGATTGGTAAATACATAAATTACTCTCAATGGGAATCGAACTCATGACTGTCACATGTACTTGCCCAAAAAACAAGCGATTCATGCTGTAAAGAGCCTCAAACATAATATTACATTCCACAACTCAATCGCAAAGGTTTCATGGCTCTAAATTTGCCATGGATGTGCTAACGCCCCAGCCATCCAGAATTCTATGAAAACAATGAGATCGGCGAGATCTCGTAGACCTTACGTGCAAACCATGAGTATACCAAATTTCAAACCTCCCCATGGACATACATTCTCTTTATTTTGTATGATCCCGGAACTACATATCTGAATAAACCTACACTAATTTTTTTTGGGAGGAAAGGATGTTCAGAAAGTGGGATGTTCAGAAAGTGGAGATCGAATGTCATCTTTCGATTTGCAAGTCACACGGCGTTTGCATAACCCAGGGATCAACAGTACGCCCTACGTCGACGCTCGTGCCTCGCTTCGGCTTAGACCTGGCGTTACACACAAGTAAGGCTTTCAAGCAACGAAGTCGACCCCTAGGTGAAAAGAGGTTATTTATTTACTAGTTGCTAATCGTACACATCCTGACGAAACTTGAAGAATCAAGAGTGATACGGTACGACCATGATAGAACAATGTCCCGTGAATCTGGGTCGGGTATGGAGAAACAAAAACAACACTCGTCGCGACTCTGCACACGTACATATCATATCTCTCCATCATCTTAACCTTAACTTCCTTTTTGTTGGTTCAACTATCTGTCCATGTCGAACAGGTCATCGTCATCTCCAGTCACCACTGGTCGACTGAGCGGGCTCAATGGTGTGCCCCAACCCTTTCCGCTTGTGTTGCGGCCTGCTGGTACACTACCAGGTCCGACTGGCGGTCGCGGATTCATGTACTGCGTGCGGGATGCCAGAGATTCCATCCCAGTCATGCCGTGAGGGTGCGCATTGGGTGACATGCCGATCCACTCCGAGAACTGCACCCGTTCGCTGGCGTTGGCCTGGAAGCTTGAGCTCGGTGCGAACGAGTTTTTTTGCGAAGGTGCAAATGTGCTCGATGCAGCAGGTGAGGGGACACCGGGCGGCGGTGGTAGCGCATGAATACGAGAATAACCTGCTGCAAGACCCTGTGGCAAGCTTTGTCCCGGTGCATGTGCTTGAAGGGCACGAGCGGATGGGGAAAGGACGCTCCTACCATCTTCTCCGTTACCTCCAAATTCGCCCCCGGCAGGAATAGGTCTGCCAAGCTGGAAGGGCTGGTTGCCAAGGGATTCTGAGGTACCGTTGAATGGCTGTCGCTGGGCGGGAGGGGTAGGAGTAGGGTCATTGATCCGGGCAAGAAGGTTTGCCGCATTCACGTTTGTAGTTCCGTTGGCGGAGCTAGGTGCTTGTCCGCGAAGACCCGAAACTGCACCCGTAATCCCAGCGCCCGGTCCTGCATTCCTTGAGCTGAGATAATTCTGATAATTCCCCGGAAGGAAAGCAGCCGAAGCATTGGAGGGTGACAGGAAAGAATTTATGTGATCATCCGCGAGGGAATGGCTCCCAAACGCAGACGTAGATCGGAAGGAGCTAGGGGTGCCGTTACCAACAGCCGGGACCGCGCCACCGGGAGCCCCGAGTTCTACCCCGCCTTTGCGAGGAGAACCGATAACATTCTGACTCCCTTCTGACCAGATTGACTTGATGTCCCCGAGTAACGACGGAGCCGGAACTGAGCGCGAGTACTTGTGGTGATGTGTTTCGGAACTCGGACGGGGATTGGCACCCCACGCTGCGTTCGCGATAGCATTTGTATGGTGTGTCCGAGAGTATCTCCGCGATTTCTCCTCCGGAGTTAGCAACTCACTTAATGAGCCAGGAACAAATTCTTCCAAATCCTCATCCTCGACAACGATCTCATTAAATATGTCCTGTGCACCGCCCGGTGGAAGCTCTGGACGCCAGGCCTGGGCAGCGCCCAACGACGCCGCAATTCCAGAGCGTGCCTTGAGATCATCTAAATGGTTGGGTTTGTTTTCTTCGTAAGAAAAGAAAACGGATTGAGCTCCGGGAGCAGAGAAAGGTGACGTTGATAAAACAGCTACACCCTGAGAGGGTGATGCGCCGGGAGAGAAACCATTCACACGGGCAACGTGTCCGTGAGACGACACTGAACGTGGCGAGCCAATAGGACCTAGGTCCGCAGGGTTTGTTGGTACGCGCATCTGACGGGGGGCGGATGGTGGGTGGAACGGAAGGGGAGAAGTAGACGGATTCGGCATAGCCAGTGTTTCCTCTCCTTCAGCATGGGGATCTGGAGGTACATCCTCTACCACTGGAAGAGGGCTGTCTTCCTTGGGCGAGGAAGCGAAGGGTTTATTATACGCAGGGGCACTAGGAAGCTTGTTGCTCTCGTCGGGTAATCCATATGATGCAAACTCGGTGTCCTGAACTGGAGGGGCGGGGGCAGACGGAGACACAGCCGCTTTGAGTGGAATCGGCATAGGTGCACGTGCTGAACTTTGAAGGATACGCGTGGGGGCAGTTGAACCGGAGAGAAGAGGATTTCGCATCGAACCGCCTCCAGCTCCGGAAGTTCCACTCCCTGTAGCGGATGGCGGCCCAGATTTGGAGGACCTGCCACCTTTTCCACCCTCTTTAGACTGTCCGTTCGCATTGGCGGCTAATTGCGCGGCTTTCTTGTTTTTACGATCCATAGCCATGCTCTGGCCAGGCAAGATATGTGCGAGCGCGCATTTGTGGCCAAACTTACAGTTCCCCTTGACATACCAAGCGCAGACACCTTTCGGTTGACCGGGTTCGTTGTTCGCATGGGAAAAGGGGCACGAGACGCCGGCGGTACATGAGCCCACCTTGAAAAACTTGCACGGGACGTGTGAGAGGTCCTTGGCTGTGGCGGGGAGCGCATGAGCAGACCGGGAGCATACGTCAAGGATACATTAACATACTTTTGGCAGAAGCTTTCGCTTTCGATCCCTTTTCACGGTCCTTACCGTCTCTGTCGCGGTCCTTCTCCCGATCGAGGTCACGGTTGGACTCGTGATCAGCATTTTTATCGAGAACAGGCATGATAAAGGTGCAGGAAGGGGTGTGTGCAGGGTGTGGTTCGAGGGTGTGAACAAAAAGGATATCGAGTATGCGAAGGGAGGATAGACTGGGGAAGCGAGATGAGTGGAAACGAGAGGGCGGCGTCGAGGAGAGCAAGCAGCGTGCAGTGACTAAATTGGGTAAAGGGCGTCAAATTTGGAGAGAATTCCACGTGGTGTCACGTGCGCGACATCTGAGCATTTAACTGGACTGTATAAGTAAATTACAGGAAAAAAAATAGAAAGTAAAAAGACAATAATGAGGTGTGATGGGCGTGATAAACGTGGACAGCCCCAGACACTTCCGCGTTCTTCACACACATGGAACACATTGCAGACCCCCGCGTTGGCAGTTTCGCTATCGGCCGTCACTATCAGCTCTTGGACGTCATTGGTGAGGGTGCATATGGCATCGTCTGGTAGCCTATTTGTCGTCTTCCTTTGTCTTGCCGCCCACTCACCCCGCACCCCGTTCCAGTTCCGCCGTCCATGTACCATCTCAACGCAAAGTCGCTATCAAGCGCATTACACCCTTTGATCACTCTATGTTCTGTCTGCGTACCCTGCGCGAAATTAAGTTACTTCGCCACTTCAACCACGAGAATATCATCTCCATTCTTGACATGCTCCAACCACCAAACGTCGAAGAATTTAAAGAGGTTTACCTCGTTCAAGAGCTAATGGAAACCGATTTGCACCGTGTTATTCGTACCCAGACACTCAGTGACGACCATTGTCAATACTTCATTTACCAGGTATGTCTTTGTGTCACGGTCAATGGTCCTGCTTAGACCCAGCCCCTTTTTCCCACTTGGCGACTGAACCACCCTAAGACATTAAGGGCACTCAAGGCGCTTCACTCCGCTGATGTCCTTCATCGCGATTTAAAGCCATCGAATCTACTCCTGAACGCGAACTGCGATCTCAAGGTACGACCACAATGCGACCCTAATTTCTTTGTTGATCCGTTCTAGCTCTGTGACTTTGGCCTCGCACGGTCTGCCCGCCCACCTCCAGATATCGACGACAGTAGCAACTTCCTGACGGAATATGTTGCCACTCGGTACGTCGTATCTGCGCATCATGTGCACTGCTAGAGCCGTGTCTAGGTGGTATCGTGCTCCCGAGGTCATGCTTACCTTCAAAGAATATACTCGCGCAATTGATATTTGGAGTGTGGGTTGTGTGCTAGCTGAGATGCTGAGCGGAAAACCCCTTTTCCCCGGCAGGGACTGTGAGACTGTCGCCACCCCTATATGATGGGTACCTAACTTCCTTCGCTTACCTGTTGACATCAGACCATCACCAACTTTCCATAATTCTCGATATCCTCGGAACACCCTCTTTGGACGATTTCTACGCGATTACCTCACAAAGATCAAGAGAATATCTTCGTGCCCTCCCATTTCGCAAGAAAAAACCTTTCGGCCAGCTCTTTCCCGAGGCGAACCCAAAGGTACGTAAATACAATGGAACCAGTCCTTCGTAGAATGACGACCGCTTAATGATCCTAGGCAATCGATTTTCTTGAGAGATGCCTGACTTTTAGCCCTAAAAAGCGGATAGACGTAGCTGAGGCACTGGCGCATCCATATCTGGAGGTTGTTTGTCCTTGCTTCCTTGTCGTCATATCTTCTCAACCAGTTTCAGGCGTATCATGACCCCGACGACGAACCAACAGCCGAACCCATTGATCCGTCATTTTTTGATTTTGACAGTGCGGTCCCTTTAGGGAAGGAGAAACTCAAGGGTGAGCATATCAACTTCTTGTCCATAGGTGTCCATTAATATGTAATCGGCTCAGTCCTAATTTATAATGAAGTGGTTACTTTTCACCATAAGACCGAAGCCCAATAGTGTTTGTAACATTGTATACTTGCGGTTGCACGTGTGTCTACGTGTATGTACATCCCATGACTATACCATTGTGCCTATTCCCCTCGAAACGTCGATCCCCACTTGGGAGCAAATTCGCACACCTAGATACGTATGAACTCTGATTGTGAGCGAAGAGGTGAAACAATTTTAGAGAAAACAGCAACCGCACTAACAATTGAAGCGTGGTAGAAGGCGCTTGGATATATGCACATAGTTCATAGCAGCATCCTGCCCGACCATCGAGGCATCGGAATGCACTCGCGCACGTTTTCAATCCCGCTTAGCCAACTGATTAGCCGCTCAAAGCCCATTCCGTACCCGCCATGCGGAGCACCACCAAACTTGCGCAGATCGAGGTACCATTGGTAAACACCATCGTCTAGGCCTTGTCGTCGGATAGCAGCCTCTAGCAGAGTCGGCCGCTCTTCACGCAACGATCCTCCGACAAGCTCGCCGACCTGGGGCACAAGTAAATCAAAGCATGCGACCGTCTTCCCATCATCATTTTGGCGCATATAGAACGGTTTAATCGCAGAGGGGTAGTCTGTCACGAAGATGGGACCCCGCGCAAATGACTCTGCGAGCCAGCGTTCATGCTCACTCTGTAGTGCTGCGCCCCAGGTAGGTGCGAATTGGAAGTGGACACCGCTTTTTTGGAGTTCATGGATTGCATCAGTGTATCTGATGCGTGCCCATGCCTCGGATGATGCTGCCATCGACGCCCGTGACGCGCCGACATCCTTCTGTAGGAGGTTCCAGTCTGGGGAGTCTAGTCGTAAGACATGCTTGATAGAGGCTTCCACGACACTGCATAGATCATCAACAGAGTAGGCAAAAGCCCACTCTGCCTCGAGCATCCAAAATTCGGCGAGGTGCCTTGAAGTTTGCGAGCGTTCGGCACGGAAACAGGGGGACAGTGTCCACACTCGCGCAACACCATTGGATAGGGCTTCGAGATGGAGTTGCGACGAAACGGTCAAATACGATGGCTTGCCGAAGAACTCTGTGTCCTGGATAGCCGGTCCGTGACCAGCCCGGCTAGACGGTGCAGGAGTTACGCGAAAGGTCTCGCCAGCGCCTTCCGCATCGTTGGACGTTATGATGGGCGTGTGGGCGTATGTGAAATCATTGCCTCGAAAGAATTCGTGGAAAGAGTGCATAACGGCGTCGCGCAATCTTAAAACTTCTCCTTGAACGTCGGTGCGAACCCGCAGGTGTGCGTGATCCCGGAGATAATCTATTGTGAGAGCCTGCTTTTGAATAGGATAGGCCTAAGAACGAAATAAGTGGCGCAAACTTTAGAGTAAAGGCCATATGTACCTCTGGGTCGCACTCGCCTAGAACATCGACTGACTCTGCGAGTAACTCGTTATCCTGACCAGAGCCGGGACTCGGGACAAGGACCCCCGTCAAGCGAACGCTAGCACCATTTGTCAATCTTTCTTTTCGGAATAATGTATATCAGCGTTCCACGGAGGAGATGGGATTTACTGACGCCTTCGCGTGAACCGGGTTCTGAAAAACTACCTGGAGACTTTTCGAAGTAGTGCCGTCATGGACCATCGCAAACGCGACCCTCTTTTGCAGTCTAACCGATTTCACCCATCCATGCACCTGTATAGGCTGCTGAATAGGTTTTGATGCAAGCACCTGGCGAATTGTCGTTCCCAGACGAGCACAGTTGAGAGAGGAGAAGAATCTGGACATGGCGGTCGCGCAATGGATGGTCGCGTAAGGGATCCACGAATCATGTGACCCAATCGTAGCTGCATGTGAGACATACAGTATTCATGTTCGCCTCCTCGGATAAAGGTAAATCTCGTCGAAATTCACAGCTGAAGGCTCATATCTCCGTATATCTAGCGCCGCTGAGCTTCGACTTTCTAGAGCAACGCCGCAAGGGCCTTGTTTCTCGGACATAGCTGATTACACCAATGGTCCAATATTGCTCAGACTGTGCCCCGATACAATTTTGCATTGTCCTGAAACTGTTCATACCGACGCCCTTGCAAACGTACATGCGACAGTTCTTCACACCGGCGTTTACATATTTCTTCGCCTCGCCTACCAGAAATTTCCAATGCACGGGGACTGCGCTGCTACTTTGCTTTGCTGTGCTTACAGAGACTACTGAGCGAGACAATCGAACGTCTAGCCAGTCTCTTGGCCCCGATGAGGAAGCAAATTCAACACTGACTAAACCAGTAAGTGTAGAGCATCTCAAAGTCTGTATTGCATCGGTGCACAGATGTATCTTTGGTATGGAAATCCCGATTCTTCCCGATCGATTGGTCGTCTCTTTCGTGACCCCCATTCCCTTTTTCTGCGTGTGATATCTTCAATGACGTGTTTTGCGGTTCTTCATTGATTGTGTTCTAGGCTTCCCACTGTCGCTTCACCGACACAAAGCTTTTACGTCCCTGCCAACTTCTCTTCATACACAACGGCACATTGACATCTGAATAACATTAATGCCTAATTGACAGAAAAGACCTGCTTCGTCCGATCACGCCCTATTGTGGCGTCTCAGCCCCACTCAGCTCATCCGCGCAACTCTGGGATATACCCTCGGTTTCTCCCTAAGTTTCAACCACTGGAAATATTGGATGCTGATATAGTTGTAACAGCTCTTTTTTCGGTGTACTTCCACAGGGCTAACCCGGAAAGAATCTTCCGACGATATGATTGCGCAGCACGCGCCCTGACCCACCGGTTCCCATTCCAGCATGGTTTGCGATGGCGTCGCCCAACTAACACTACCGTGTGATCCCCGCGGCAGAACGACCTCCTCTCACACCGCGCCTCTGCCTCTGCTCCCACCGTGCCGGCCTGAAATTTTCCAGTCTGATAACGACGCGGAGTGCAACAGGTACGGTACGCTTCTTTTCGCGTTGTCAATCCCAATTCGTGCAACTCCGCCGCCTCCTTCTGAGACCAAGGTGATATGAAGTCTGCAGCATCGCCTACTTTGTCGCGTATGACGTCTGTGCGCCCTGGGGCATCACATGACTCGCCCCGCCCGATTGTCATGGCAATGCGATGAAATTGGATAAGTGGTATTGAATAAGCATTGTCGTCGTTCTCCCGTCTTACCCTTGTCGACAATCAGTGGACAACCGCAATATGGACTCCCCGGCTGACACCATTTCTGGTATGTCTCGTTATTGGCGATGCAGGTTAGATCCCAGCAGTCCCAAGTTTAGACAATTAGGGTTTCCCTCCCGACGATAACCCGTGCTCTGACGACGCCCCCAACCCGACAATCGTTTGGCGTCCTCTTCTAGGACTCACATCTCGAGAATAATAGAACTCTTGCTATAGAACTCCATGTGTGAGCGAAGTTCCTTGCGTGCGTCTACGCCGATGTTGTCCGCGGCGAGAGGGACAGTAGGCGCCTTTTCCTCAATTCTTCGCGTTCTTACCGCTGGTACAGTAAGATAAGGAGTATGATCGAGTATCCACGGCCGGCAAGTCCAAAAATGCTAAAGACGGTGTTTCATACATCGCGGTGAGTCCCGTCTGACAACTTTATGATATCAGATTCATCATGCGTGGTCGCCAGGTGTAGGTTAGCCCTACCCTCAATACCAGTGGATCTTCGAAATTGGGAGAGAATATCTGCCGGCAGTGTCGGTGCCGGATCTATTCCAATCAAACTTGGTGGCAAAAACATTGAAAAATACTGCGCCGCGTTCGGGATGACTACTTTAGGGGGTCAGCGTTAAGTCACGATCCTCTTGTTTAAAAGAGGTAGGTCGTTGCCTCATCTATCCTGCAATAACCATGGCACTTCGTCTCCCAACGCACCTCGACTCAATCATTCCACCACCTGCAGAGCAGGTGCAGCAACGTCGACCGTGGCAGGGGACGCTTACTCTGACTTTTATGAATACCACCCAGGGTACCTACCAGGATGTCTTTGTTACCGCAGCAGAGACTGACGGTGAGAGGTGCGCCCCTATCGCAGTCTAGGTTGTTACGGACACAGCCTGACTCAGTCTGCGCCTCTAGTCGGATGGACCTCTGGCCGAGGCGCCTGCTTGTGTATCTCAATGCACGTCGCGTTGCGCACAATGACATAAAAGCCTGGACCAAAAGGTTTACTCCGCCGGTCTGCGCCTTGATGCCTGACAAGCTACCTGATCCAGCTGCCAACGCGTTGAACCAGGCGAACTTTGCCAATCTCAGCCGCATGCTACTTGAAAACCAGATGGTGAGCTCCAAGTCGCGCGCATTGCGTGTTCAGATTTCGAGGGACTCACTTCGCTTCCAGGTTGCGCTGGCCCCGTGGGGCCAAGAGAGCCCGCCAGGTGCTGGTATGATGATCTATCCGACGTCGTCATCCGTTTCCCTGCTAGTTGGTGCCGTTTTTTTGATCGACCCTTTCCCCGAATTCGCTACGCCTCAACAGTCGGGCCGCGCCAATCAACCGAGCGCGGTCGCGGGGCAGGCAACTCATCAGGTATGAAACTTTAGGAATTCGCCGAGTTTGGCCTCATTCCCGTGCACAGTATCCATACGGCAGTCACCACAGTTCTGGTCGTTATCCCGCGCCTTGAAATTGCACAAACCGACGGTCTACGTTCTACAGATAGAATGGAGGGGTTCTCCTCCCCGCTCATCCAGTACCGACGCGATATGCTAGCCGAAAGACACTGACCATTTAGAATAATATTACCTTACCTCGCTCTGGATGCCGGTTCGTCCAATCATCGACCATCTGTCGATGATCGCTTTTGTGTCGCCTCCCCCCTTTTTAAAAATTATATTTTATAAGAGCGCACTTGTAGCAATAGTTTTTGACTTTAGACTTTGAACTTCATCCCGTTCTATCCGGGTTTCTGTATCGAAAATTTTCGTTGCGTCATGGACTATCTTTAAATAGACCGACATTTTGTACCTACCGATGTCCGTACTAGATCTTCGCATGTATTTGCATCGTCCAATTTCAATTTATAACTTTTTCGATAAAACTTGTCCTGTCTTCCTTCTTCCACTCGAAGAAGATGGTGGAATCGCCAGCCTTGGCAGTACAAGTACAAGAGCGTCAAGGATGTCAATGGAATTACAATTGAGCAATTGAGCGAAGACTCATGCTATGGGTGTGGGTAAAACATAAACTGATAAGTAGCCAATGATTCCATGATACGTGTGGGCGCTGCAGAGCCAAGCCCAAGGAGCTATCTCAAGTCCGCGGGCTGAAGAATGTACGAACGCGGGGAACGTAGGTCTGATGCGTGAGGCAGTCAGTGCCCCTACAGAGACTTGCGTCCCATTATCGGAACCCGCTACGCAGGAGGGTCGGACAGTGGGCTCTCATCCAGGTTATAGGGTAGGCGGAGTGAAGGCAGCCTTGGAGTTCTGTGGAAACAGGAGGAGCTTCTCAGTTTGTTTCTTATGAGAGAGTGAAGAGGCAATGTGCTGCACTAGGCGACCCTGGGATAATTTCCCATGATGATCGATGATCCTTCAGTCTGGAGTGTGGTGAAGCCGCACATAACCTGGATACGTGGCGACAGTTAGGCGCTCTCACAAAATATCTCCCTCTATACTTCGCTTTCTGGTCACCACTTGTTTCATGATGAGTTTGACCGGCAAGTCCAAAAAAGCTAAATTGACGTTTGATGCGTCTGCGGTGGGCAGGTCTGCCATCTAACAACCATATCACATTGGGTTCATCATGCGTATTCGCAGCGTGTCATCCCAATACCAATAGACCATCGAATTTCTGCTGGTAGTCTCGCTCCCGGATCTATTGCAATCAGACTAGGTAGAGATTTCGTGGCGAATAACTTACAGTGAAAAATACACTCAGGATGTGTGGTTCCCTCGGTGTGGCTCTCGCGGAGTTGAAATCAACAAGGATCATACCCATTTCGACCCCATCATGGGAAAGCATGAGCCGGAATGCTGGCGGAGCGCTGAGAGCACATCCCCGTACAGGATGGTCTACTGTATCTACTCATAACCCCTTGCGCCCATCTCCGTGGTTCGTGTTCCACAAATTTCCTCTACATTCCCCAAATCAACACTCTTTCTAGAGCAGCTCTACTGTGCTCGATGTGGCTATTGTGGTCGTCTGCTCTATCTGAACCACATAGCTAGATCACGGGAGGTATCGCATTTTTTACAGCAGTTTAGCAAGATTCTGTGATAGTACTCAACGTACTGCATCCATTCCCCCGAAGCAGAAAAATGAAATCGATAAATGGTGTTAAAAGGTGCTCACACCCATACCTGGAAATTTTATCGTCTTCATTGACGATTGCTTTTTAGATGAACACAGTATGGGAAAAATACAGGGACGAGAAATTGACGGGTGTTTGACGCCGACTTGTTCTTTCACCTTTCACCCCACATCGGCATCGCCGTGCGTTACAAGTCTTATATGCTCTTCTCGCTTGGGATCTATTTCCTGGTCCCACGGCCCCATCATGAGGCCCATAAAGACAAGTCATGTTTCCCTTCCCACCATGTTTCCCTATGTCTTCTTTATATTTTCCATTGCAAACGATGGATTACGTTCAGGTGAGGAGGGGTCACCCTTTTTATGCGAGTTCCACTTAACCTGACCTTTTCTTTCCTTTCGCACAGACCCTGCTCGTTGACGGGTACATTTCCCGCTCCTTCCAGAGTCGGGCAGCTGAGCGGTACTTTCTCGATCTTCTGGAGAGTACCTCTCCTCTGCACATGATCTTGTTCCATGCTGGGACGGAAAGTCATTTCTTCTTTATTCGCTCTGTGCCACCCCACCTTCCTGTACAACATTCCAGCCCACCGGGCTGTTGGTTACTTGACCGCGGCATCGTGGACAGGGGAACCGTGGTTCCTCAAACAATGTGGGCTCCGCAAAATGCTCTTGATAGAACACGGCACGTCGTGAGGGCACAGTTGCAGATGCCCATCTTTTTCGAAGGCGAAGGCCGTCTTGGCATTTCTTTGGTAGAGGCAGCTAACGGTAGGTGCCATGGTCTCCGAGGCGCAAATCATTCTGCGTCGCTTGGTCCAAAATCAAGTACATATATCCGGATCGTTGTTAGTAAGGCCATGATTGGTGTATGTTCACTCGCTAATCTCGTTCGCGGTGAACATTAGTGGCCTGGTTACAGGGAATTCAAACGCCAGGTTCCGACTCGTGAGCCTTCGAACACGCATAATCCCATCAGCATGGCTAGTTTCGCTCGCCGGATCGGTCGAACTGTGGATGCCTTTCTTCAGGTCTGACTTCCGATGCCACGTTGAGAAGGAATTAATTGTGCACTGAACTTGACTTTCTAGTTTTGCGAGTTAGACCCTGAGTGCATCGATGACCGGCGGGGACTATGGCGGATCGGGCCAGGTGGCATCCAGGGCGGCGATATCGTAATTATCGGTGCTGTCCATGTTTCTGCAGGAAGTTGGATGCCAATTATCCAACTTGATCGTTACATTTTTTGATGCCTGGTACATGTTAATCGTAGTGTACGCCTACTCGCGATATGGCTGCGCCGTGAGGCAGCCAAGAAGATTAGAAACATCGAACATTGTCTCTGTATATAAGGTTTTAATACCAGTCTCATGACGAGTCCTAGTCTCTAAAAAAGGACCCAGTGTCAAGCTCCCTGGGCCGGGGAATCGGTGGTCCTGCAGTGAAAACCCGAGGAACACAACTTGGCATAAAATTCACACAAGTAAGTTTATGGAAGATAATTTGAGGACAATGGCGCCGGAAGGAAATGGGGACTGCCAGGTGACAAAGCTTCTTTGACTTCCCGGACCAGCAACTGTTGGTAGTGAGTATGATAATTGGCGTCCTCGGAATCTGAAGAGGAGGGTTTTCTGCAGGATTTGGTGGCTGCTGCCAGTGGCTTTGCTAGTGGGAAGGACAATTTGCTTCCGGACGGACGCCGCTGCGTCCACACCTTCGTGCAATGCGTCAATAACTCCTCTGCACGGGCGAGCTCGTAGAGTATGTTGGTTGCGACGTATTCTAGTTAAGCGAGACTGTTCTGAGTCGGCAGTGGTCTACACGTTAACTGAAAAAACCCATTGAAACGGATGACCTGCAGGCAAGAAATGTCCTGCTTCGACAATAGGTGGTCTGGGACGTGGGAAAAACGGTTAGGAGCCGTGCCGTGGCCCAATGAATGCTCTTATCTAGGTGACCTTTTCGAGAGGTTCGGCGTGGTGGTTCATTTCGTGTGCAGGTCTCCCCCCGTTCCAACTAGGTTGAAAGAAGGAAACCTCAAGCAATATGTATAAGAGTGATACTCAATGATGTGAATCCTGGAAGCTTTGCGGGCAAGCGATCAAGCTTAATGTCTCCGACTCGGAGGCAGGAGTCGCATACGCCCCAGTCGTCTTGGAACGATTGTCGCGAGTTCATGCACCCAAGATGGCAAGTTACGATAATCTGGTCTTCGTGGGCGCGGTCCTGAGAATGCGGTCCTCGGCCAGTGTTGTCGATTGAATTAGTTCGGAAGCAAGGTGGCGAAGGGAGGAGAACGCGGAAGGGTCTGCATCGTGCCAAATGCCAAAGTTGCCATGGTCGTGAATATCTGGCTGTACGAAGGTGTCATTCGTTGCTGGTAGTAATGGTTCAGTTGTTGCGATCTCCCTGAAATTTTGAGACCGGAGGTCCTCTTCAGTCATAAAACGAAGTGAGAAGAGGGTAAACGTTTTGAAAATTTGAGTGCTTTCGCAGAACTCATCTTAGTCGACCGCTTCAAAGTCGACGCTTGAAGGGGAATTGAACTGAGACGACATCGCCGTCACTATAGCGATCCGCTTTTTGAGGACGGAGAACCGATCGTCTTTCATTCTGCAGGCTGTGCCACTGGAGTGACAACGAATACTCTCGAAGGGACCCAAGCAAGATAGGACGAGCTTCCGCACACTGAACGGGCGATTGGATAGAGCAGCGTGTTCTATTCTATCATGCATAATCAGGAGTTTCAATAACGCGCCGTGTCTCCACTGGTATGTGTGTACTCATAGACAAACGTATGTCCCATCCTTGTCAGATTTTTTTCAGATTTTTCCCAGACCTATTTGATCACGACTCTCAGGCTGCCAGTGGGCTCTTTAAATCGACTCGATCAAATGCCGCTGGCCGAACAACTAACAGATTCGCGAAGGTAAAAGTACAGAACCTGCGTACAGACTCAAACTGGTCTCTTCGTCGGTCCGTTCAAGCACCTGGCTGGGGAAATATACACCAACTCATCAGAATCATCTGTGCTACAGCCACGGTACTGCCACCCAGCATACGCCTACCCTTCGAGTCATCAATCAGCAATCACCGATTACCCATCACTATACTCCATATTGCCTATGCGCTACCGGTGGTACAGCTTGCACCCCCCCATTCACGGCCTGGTTTTGCTGCTTTGGTGCCCAGTTTCGTTGGACTGTTTGTGAGCTCTACGCCAAACGCTACTCTTGCTGCCCCGTTGCCCCGTTCGGGCGGATCATCCTTGGGTTCATCTCCTAACAGGCTAATTACGACTTCCTCGTCGCTCTCGGCATTGCTGGCAGCTCTCTCAGGAACTGTGCTCAGTGCAGACTTGGCAGCCCTTGCTTGCGTTGTGCGTTTTGCCCTTCTCCTTGCTCTGGCCCGCTTTGGAGATGGCTGAAACGCCGTGCCGTGTGTCACAGCCAACTCAATTTCCCTGATCCTGTGGTGGAGGTAGGAAAGGGCATGGGATTAGATGGAAGGGTATGTAAGCTTATACAGGAACACGTCAATGACGAAAATTATCCACCTCTCTTTCAACTTTATGTTGTCTGGTACATAGCCTTCAGCCTTGCGGTAGAGATCAAGTGCGATCTGCAAGTCGCCCCTGCGCGCAACGTCAGTGTGCTTCCTCGGGAGCCGTGGGTAGCGCACTTCTCGGAATGTGACCTTGCCAGAGCGACATATGCGCGGCCGGTCTTCTTTCGAGACATGGGTGAGAGCCTGTGCGCTATATCGCCGTCCCGCTTGTCATGATCACTACAGTTAGGTCAAGACAGCGTCAAGATTCGAAATGGCGAATGGGTTATCTGAACTCATACTATTTCTTCTCTAAATCTTGCAACCGCTGACGCAACTCTTTGTCAAGGTCTTGATGTCGCTTCAGGAGAGGCGTCAGCAAGCCAGGTGGTAGGCTTCGCTGTGTAATTTCAAGTGATTGATCTCTCGTTGTATCTGCGATTTCCGCTTCTTTGCGGGCACGTTCTTCGTCCGCGGTGCGCTGTCGCTCCATCTCATCTAGTTTTTCCTTGAGTCGGCGTTCGACCTCCGCTTCCACCGCTTTGGAGATCTGAGATAACGTTGACCCGAATGTTCTCATCGCATAATTGGAGTATTACCTTGTCATCTAGATCTCGATCAGTCAACCCCTTATTGATGTTGTAACGCTCTCGGACGAAGCCTATCCCACTCTCCCTGCGTCTTCCAGTGTTAGGATAAGGTGCGGCCTCGGCCATGTGGAATGCGGCTGATTTGCGTGGCACTCGTGATGGACCCGCGGCGCTGGACACCTTCGAGGGGAGGCTACGAGGTACAATTGAGGGGGCTTGGGAGGGTCCCGCTATAGGTGCCGTCGCCAGAGGAGCTAGTTTCGGTGGGGCAGGGCGAAGGGCTGAGAAGTGTAGTTTGGGCGCTGGTTGAGCTTCTGCAAGGCGCAAACGTCAATCGAGTGTGGACATAAACGTGTAGACCTTACCATGCTCATTAATAACGGGCTTGTTCTCGATGTTGCGTGTCCGAACAGCAAAACTACAACGGGTCAATAACCGTACCAATCATTTGAAGTAACCATTTACTTTAGGGTATTCAAGGTGTCTTGTCGGAACTTGAGCCCAGGTGCCAAGTTGCAAATTAGCAGTCCAACAGATGAACCGCCTAACGCGTCTTGAAGAATGCGAGTCAATTTGGAGTTGCGGTAGGGAATCCGGGGCTACAGAGGTCATATTTAAAGAGCGAACCACGCAGGAGGTGACAGAAAACACACAGCACCCGTGTTCAACGCGTGAACGACCTGACCCAAGACACTTAAAGATTTGTTGATGGCTGCAGACTCTTGTAGGCGGGATGAATCATTCCCCGTCAACTACGTATAGCACATGGGTTAACAGCGTTAACGGTGATGGAAAGTGGCATCACATACTTTATTATTCTCAGAGCCCGCAAGATCGACCAAATTCATCTTTCCGGTTAAAACTTGCTGTGACGTCAATGACAATGCGCGCGACAGAAAATCTGGACCGACTTTTGTCCTCCCGCGTCAGTTTGACTTCTAAAGTCAAGATAGCGTGTGAACGTGACGACGCTCTATTGAGGAGGGTGGATCCAACCGAGCGTTGTTTATTCGCTATTCTGATTACCAACATTGGTCAGGCCCAAACCGGACAAATTCTAGATAGGCGTACGTGTACAGCTTGTTGAACTCGTTGATGTCTTGTATTGGTACTGATGATAGGTTTGCAACAAAGACTTGGCCAGCATCATTCTCCCTGACAGGCAATTTAGGGGCCTATAAAGATTGCCAGTTCAAACAAGCACGCCTTGCATCAGAAGCGGCGAAGATGCGACCCACAGTTTCGCGATCAACCAAGAGGTCATAGACCTCATCCCTGTATATCTCCGTGTAGGATATGGACAGCGATGCATCGTCTTTGCACGTCTGTCGTCCGTATTCGAACAACGCCTTGATGGACATTAGGTTCTGAAATGTGCCCTAAAACCAGCTACATACCTTAACAGCTCTGGGAATGACGCCGGGTTGTGCACGAGTCCCTTGCATGGTGTGTGTCTTGCCGGACGACGTGACGCCATAGGCGAAGATGGTAGCCGTCTAAATCCACCGTTTACTTAGCACTTCCTATGCAGAATAGATGAGGTGGTCGGTGCATCTCACAGCTCCACTATATACTACTTCAATCAAGGGCTTCACGTCCGTTTCAAAGATATCTTCCTGACGGGAGTCGTGGCCATAACATGAGGAGAAGCTGTCAATGGCTATCCGATCAGGTAACGTTTCCCCGTATCAAAGTGGCAGATACTTACGGGAACTTAAAGACTTGGGAGTGGTCACGAGGGTTGTTCACGCATATTGAAGGAAGTTCGTTGTCATCGTCTGTGGCGACAATTCTGATACCTTGATCGCTGAGTTCACCGGGGATGGGAGGACGGAGGCGTGCCACAATCTTGACACTCTGTACGTTCGCCATGGCAGTATCGGACAACCTTGACTGGGCTTGGTTGCAACAGTGACGCGTGACCCGTAAGGACCTCCACGTGATCGCGGGTATTATATAATACATCCTATGCGCCATAGACAACTTGATTCGTTACATGCCACAGCAGCCCTGGTATATCGTTCGCCTGAACACATGAATCAACAACATTGGTCATCTCTAGTCCTTCTATGCCCTCAATACGAACGTCTGCAAGCTGTCTGGTGTCGGGCAGGAAAAGTAAAACGAAGACCACGATAAGTGGATTTTTCGCCTTGAGCCTGACCTCGTAGGAGAGCATCAGCTCGTTCTCGGAAATCAATCGAGACGATTGCAAGTCGAAGAGCGATCGGTACAGCGTCAAGAACGATGAATACCTAGCTCTAGTTGGTCGAATGTACGTGAGCAGGGCCAAAGGACATACCGTTCACAAAGTTTGGCCGCACGTCCGTCATCTACTTCGATCTTGTGTGCTGACACGCTCTTCTCTAACTTTGCCTTCTCAGACCGGAGACTGTCCATTTTCACGGTGTGTTCCTTTATGCCGTCCTTTACGCGTGTTATTTTCTCATTGGTACTCTGTAACTCGTCTTCCAGCATTTGCATACCAGCGATCTGTGAGGAAAGCGTCTCTTCTGCGACGGGAATGGTCAAGGGAGGGGTCGGGTGAATCCCGCGCAGGCGCATGATAGCGAGTCTGGCATCGAGAATGCTTTGTGTCAGTGCAACGGCTTCCGCCGTCAGCCCTTTGGCTTTGAGGAAATCTACGCTCTCTGTCAAGTTATGCCAGTCGGATTGGGAGTGAACTTCACCATTTTCTACGAGTGGTGCCACGTTCCTGATACCGCTGTGTCTCTCGGCCAGTCGCGTTTTTGCACTCTTCAGCTTTTCCTTCTTAACCGAGTTGGCGGCTTGCAGATCAGTGTTGGTGTCCGCGGTAATCATCGGTGCTTCGTCGTTTACTATAGTCTTCACGTACTTGTCCTTGGCATTATTTTCCAGATATTGAAATTTCAATCGACGCATGAAAGACTATCGGAGCATGGTAGTGCCACACGGGAATACACCGAAAGAAGCGTACCATGTTATCTGCAACTTCAGCAGCCAAAGCATCTGGCGTCTTTGGAAAACTCCCAGATTCACGAGGTCCTAATGCATCTTTACTACTTTCCAGAGTCCGAGAGTTGAAACGAGCTTGAACATCTTGTATACGAAGATGAGCAGAATCGAATGTCGATTGTAACTGATTCGCAGCGTTTATGCTCGAAAGTTTGGACCCGTCTTCTATGGTCATGGTATGTGGTGTTCAACAAGATGTGGACCAGATGAATGCGACCACGCGTGCAATCATGTGATCGTGAAGCTGCTAGTACTTCGTCCCACTCTGGTGACCGACTACAATCCTAGTCTCTAAACAGGCTAGTACTTCTGTGCAAGTTGGTCGTCCCACCGTAATTTGGATACGAATGATACTCATTTCAATGGGATACAAGACACCTTGAAAGAATAGAGAGCGGTTTCTCGACTCGCAACTAAGAACAGTGGCCCTTCAACCAAAGGGCTCTGGCAACCCTGAAAGCTTTGTTCGCAGCCTCATCACATCCTTTGTTTATCATTGCTAAGACACAATAGCGAGCGCAGGAAGACGGGGGTAGACGTGGAAGGACTCGAGTATGTAGTTACGAACCCTCCAGGGCCCGTTCGACCGATTCTCGTCGAGATGCCTTCTCGAAATAGTATTCACCAGTGATACCCCCTCTTGGAAGTTTCCCGAAAACTTCTCGTCTTTGCTCAGCAGTAAGTCGAACCCCGAGGTCAACGTATGGGCGAAGCTAGCCAAAGAAGCCGACGATCAGTATGCGACCCAGGATCAACGCATGTGGGACGTACTGGAGAGTTCCTTATATCCTCTATGGGTGGGGCTACAAAAAACCGTACTTTCTCATCACAAAGCCTGTACTTCGCCTTTCCTCGAACGACATGCTTGCCTGGCGCTCCGGTGCGGTGCCCCCCAGGAAGAAATGCCTGTCGCGTCCCTAGTGTTTCGTCAGCCAGAAGTAGAGATTTTCTAAACGTCAGAATCACCCTTGTAAAAGTCCTTATTTCCGCGTTTGGGCGTGAGTGCAAGCCGCGAGGCTTTTGAAAAGCGGGCAAGGGTTGGAAACATAGAGACGCAAAGCGTGAGCTGACTGGACCCTTGCTATTTTTGCAACTCACGTGATTCACGCCACTTACAAAATACGCGTCGGCTATCTACCAGCGTGAGGCACTCACGACGTACTGTACCCGATCGCGTAGCTGTTGCGTCGCCTCGACTCGGGCACTGGCATGCTGGTTCTCGGGACCGTGACCTTCGGAAAAACGTATAGCACTCTCCGATTTACAGTGTCTTCGTTTATCTTGAGAGACAGTCACGATCAGACACTCCTCCCATATACCAAGGCCTCCCAAGGACTCGAGATCACCGGTGCTCATCGATACGCTCATCCTCGGTGTCACACGTCTTCTCGCTGTCACTACAATACTTTGGTTCTTTATCCATTGCATCGAACCAGTCGTTTCGACTTCTAGATACAGCGAAATCCATATTAGGGGGCCCCTTTTCTCAAAATTAGCAGACAAGCCTTTAAACTCAGGGTGGCGCGGCAATTATGCCGGGCTTTTTTCCCACCAAAAAATATTTGTAGTAAATAAAGAAATGAAAATTCAACGGATTAATGAAATTTTGACCAAGTCGAGCTTATTGGTTCAAGCCCCCGTTCCCCTCGAAAAAGAAATTTTATCCATGGTTGTACAGAGCAGACAGAGCGAGAGGGTGCGAGCAATCATGAGTACTCACCCAAACAAGTCCGAGTTCTCAGCTTGAAGCTTGAAACTCGAAGTGAAGCTCGCGTTTTGTTGACAGGGCTGAAAAAATCTATATATTTGTAGCACTACTGTATAATCGTATCTACATTAGAACTTGTTGTTGTTGTGGTTGCAGTCTTTGCCATCGTGTTCGCCGTTGAGGTCGTGGCTGTCGTGGCTACTGTCACAGGCGTGGTTGTTCTCGTACTGTGGGTCCACGGTAGCCTTTGCCCTGTGTTGCCGCTGCTGCATTCATCATTGAAGTCGTCCTCAGGGGCTTGCAGTGAGTGGTGAGGCGAGGCAACCGGTGAGTCGTGACTGGGGTTGTGTGTGTGAGCAAAAGGGAGGGGCAGTGGCAGAACGGTTAGACTCGGAGGTGAGATGGAAAAAAAAAAGGGCGTACACTGGTTCCTGTGAACTCACGGACCTCCGAAATGCCCAAACCTCTTCTAGCAATGGCCAAGAAATCCCGACACCGACATCATATTGCACTGCAAACAACTTCTTATTTTTCATTTTTATTTCTGTCTTGAAGCCTGAAGCTCCAGCCCCAATGAGTCAGGGAGGCTCTGGAGGGACATGGAAAGACCCATCTGTTTGAGCTCGTCGTGATGGCGGCCAACTGTGGGAGATGGGATATGGACAGGGGAAAGGACGACGGAAAACGGATGAGTAGTCTCATCCGGGATAACTACCCATAAGCCCTATTTTACAAGATAAGATACCTTCAATATTTCCTTTTTCGACTTAACTATGAACCCAGCTGTCAAAAAATTCGGATTCCGTGATGGACATCTTAACGTCAGGGGCCCCCCTTTATGGATTTCGCTGTAAAACGCTTATTGCAAGAAACAGAAATAGTAAGGTGGCAATGACGTGGCCCGAATTTACTGGCTCGGGACCAATAAAGCGTACATAGGAGAAATGTGCCTGCGACGTCTTGTCTTGTCTGTATTAGGGTTTGCGTCATACAAAAGATGACACGATTCTTTTGTTCTCCTGTCAGGAACGCTACGGTTCTCGTTGTGGCTCTATGCATGAGTCGGTCCTACGAGTCGATTTCTCAGTACGGGATAGTCCGTGAAGTTGTTCCCGTTCCGAGATTAGGGAACCCTCTCATTTTCGGGATGTTATGTTATCTCATACGCTGTTGATATCATTTGATAAGATAATAGAGCAGTGCAGCAATCAGATCTAGTTCCACTAACAAGCAGAGCTGTGCCAGCCCAGGCGGCCAGAATCCACCGTGGTGCTTCGTCATATGTCAACTCCCTTGACAACGACCTGAGTTGGGATCAGTCTCATGTGAATAAGGTGTGGGTAATGGGCACACGTACGGGGAATCCATAAAAGGAGAAGCCGGCGGTAAGAGAGCGTGGGAAAAATCGTCAAGCTCGAATGCAAAGGCTGGGCTTAAGCCCGCCGCAAACGACTCTCGGCGCTATCCTTTGCCTCTCTTCTCTTCCTCAACCTCACCCCCACAATGTCCTCCTCCGCTATTTACGCGGTCAGTCCTCCCTTCTCATTTTTGTCCTCCATTTCTCACTAATCTTTCTTTCCTTCGTCCTATATAGCACAGGAGCCTTCAGCCCACCGTCCCACCCACCCAGGGCCCTGCCCAACAACCGTCTCACACTCGTCTATCCGAGTGTTTTGAAATCATCAGATCAGAGTTTGATGTCCTTACGCAAGACATAGTTCACCTTCGAAACCAGCGGGATGAGTTTGACACTAAAGGTTCGTTCCTTGATCCTCTCTGCTGACACTTCTCCGTTCCAACATCCGCTTCTCGCTAGTGGCTAGCCAAGTCAACGAACTCAACATCATCCGTCAAAGCCTCTATGATCTCGAGGCTCAGCACGGAAAAATACGTCAACAATATGAGGAGGAAATTTCCCGTCTCAGAGCAGAGCTCATGGCGGCCCGTCAAGGCGCAACTGGCGTGCCTCCCAATCTCGGCGTCAATGTTGGTCCCGGCGCTTCAGGTCTTCCTACCCCCACTGCTGGACCCGCCCTACCATACTCAGATCCTTTCATGGGAAGGCCTCCGCGTGACCCCGCATTTGACCGTGGTGACCGTGAAAGAGAGAGAGATCGTGACCGAGAAAGGGAGAGGGACAGAAGCATCCTCGAAAGAGAGCGTGAGCGCGATAGGGAACGCGAACGCGAGCGCGAGGTCAGGGATCGCGAGCGTGAGAGAGAACGAGATCGCGAACAACGAGAGTCCAAAAAGATCAAGACAGACAGAATCAAGACGGATCGACCTGGTGTGTATCCTTAGTATCCAAATGATGTCCACGTAGAAGTTAAAGAATCTCCAGAACATTTCAGTCCATCCATAGGCCCTTCGGGAGGGTCGTCTCACGCTCCTAATAACATCTTAACTGGTGGACCAGGCTTACCACCACCACCTTCCACCACGACACCGTTCACTGGTGCAGGTGGCGTATCCGGTCCTGGAACTGCGCCATCGTCCGTGGCCACCAATGAGCCACCCCCACCATCCAGTTCCGCAGCTGACAGTTCTCTCGCTCCGATAAGCGAAAACAGTAGCTTCTTGGATGAGCTCGACCCACTTAGTGTCCCTCCTGAGCTCAAAAAAGAAGGTAGTGACTGGTTCGCCATTTTTAATCCCAAGATCAAACGTGCGCTCGACGTCAACCTCGTCCACACACTCCATCACGAGAGGTATGAAGAGCCAGTTCTCTCCATATCTCAATCTCGCTGACGTTGGCGTCGCGTGGCAACAGCGTGGTGTGCTGTGTTAAGTTTTCGGCTGATGGAAAGTATCTCGCTACCGGCTGCAATCGCGCTGCCCAAATTTTTGATGCAAAGACCGGGGCAAAGACATGGTGCGTTCCTATATACTCCGGGTGCCTGCGAATTATTTGAACCAAACTTGCCTGACAGCGTCCTTGTTGATGACAAAGCAAACAAATATGGCGATTTGTACATCCGGAGCGTGTGCTTCAGTCCGGACGGAAAATACCTTGCCACCGGCGCCGAGGATCGGCAGATTCGCGTAAGTCAATTCCGGTGGTGCCCTTTTCTCTTCCATTTGTATTGGTCACTCAATCTACTCTCCGAACCGTGAACCGTAGATCTGGGATATTGCAAAACGCCGCATCCGAAATGTTTTTGATGGCCACACCCAGGAGATTTACTCACTCGACTTTTCGCGCGATGGGCGTTTGATCATATCTGGTTCCGGTGATCGCACAACGCGTATTTGGGATATGCAAGATGGTAGCAACAAACTCCTCGCAGACCGCGACACCGAGACTGCTGATTCAGGGGTGACGAGCGTCGCTATTTCACCCGACGGGCGCCTCGTCGCCGCGGGTTCTCTTGACAACACCGTACGCATATGGGACGTAGCAACGGGTCAACTCATCGAGCGCCTCAGAGGTCACAAGGACAGCGTTTACAGCGTTGCATTCACTCCAGATGGCGACGGGATCGTTAGCGGGAGTCTGGACAAGACGCTCAAGTATTGGGACGTTGGCAAATTACTGGCAAACGCACCAAAGCGCGATCCGCGTACTGGTCTTCTTCCAGTTGACCGACCGGGTAGCAGTTCGGTGGTCAAGAAAGAAGTGGATAAGGCGTCAGCCGCGTGCACGATGAACTTCCTCGGGCATAAGGTACGGTTGCGTCAGTTTCCCGTGTTCAGTTGATGACGAAGAGTATCATCCAGGACTACGTCCTCAGTGTGGCGGTATCGCACGATGGCCAGTGGGTTGTCTCAGGCTCGAAGGATCGCGGTGTTCAGTTCTGGGACTCTCGCTCGGCAATTGTCCAGTTCATGCTCCAGGGTCACAAAAATTCAGGTATCCGCTTTCTTGGCCCTTTGCTCTTGGACTGGTTGACCGATTGGCGGAAATTAGTTATTTCTATCGACCTGAGCCCCTCTGCAAGTCTGCTTGCTACCGGAAGTGGCGACTGGGCTGCCCGAATATGTGCGTACCGTATTGATAAACTACCTTGCGGGCCTGCTAATACTTTGAACTAGGGAGCTATAACACGGTATAGATGTGTCCCTGTTGCGCCTGTATACTGCCTTTCACAACAATGTCTCTCTGCTCCGATTTCTGTGTACAGCCTCTGCAGGATTTATCACCTCTTTCTTGCTTCCTCGATTTGTTATTTCTTTCTGCGACAATTGTTTGTGATAGGTGGAGAATCGGTGCTGTGAATGTATATAATCTGTCTGCTAGTATTTGGGACGATCATGTCTACATGAGGTCTCACTATCACCATCATCTTTCAATGACAAAGGCCAGAATGTCGCTTTTTACACTCAATACTGCATCGCTCCTCTTCCTCCCCACTGACAATTTCCAAAAATGCCTTTTCACCTCTGTTTATGTTCATACTACGCAGTGAGTACCCTCACTTTGTATCCGCGTGCGCGGTCGATTAGCATCAACAGCACGGACGGCGAGATACTCGCTCTATATGCGCAAGTGCAGCGGACAACCTCTGTTGGTGTGATATCCAAAAGTCCTGGTACAGCACTAACTATATGCGTAGACACTCGTCACCAAGCTAGCAGCGCAGCATGCCCGCCTGCCCTTCCCCCAAGCCGTGTTCCCCTTGGTCCTCGAAGGCGATGGCTACAATCTCCGTTGCAGTGAGTTGGGTATCTGTCGACATGACGCGTCTATTGATTCAGTGCCGGGCGTGACGCAGCACTCAAGCCATGGCCATATGGAAAGACGCTGGAACTGAAATGGGGCGAAATTTGGCTCACGCCAAGTGGGGAGAAATGGCAGGTTCTGTTCGAAACGACGGATTAATTAAAATGCGGGTATGACTACTGCGTCCACGCTCAGCACTACTTCGACCCGCGTTTCGAGAGGACGTACGGTTCAACTCTATACCACACCAAGCTACATGTCGAGTGCCATCGGTCGCACCTGGACCTACATGTCCTCGACACTCCATTCATGACTCTGCGCTCCAGTACGTCTGCGTTCGTTTTGCTTCTGAAAGAATTTCTTCTCGAACCCATTTCCACGATCTGTGATGGCACTGAGAAGTGAGGGAGGTTAAAGAAATGGAATCAACGCACCCACACCGTCCCACCTATACCCAGGTTTGATGCCAAGCCGGTTTGGAGGTGGTGGCGGACCTGTATATTCGGGTTTCCTAGCGCCCTTCGTTCTCGTTTTCTGCCGGTGATCAGTGGTATGAGCCTGAAGCAATCTCTGAGATTGCAAGGGGAGCGCACCGTCATAAACGCCGCGGCGGGATCGTTCCATCGCTCTTTTTCCTTCTGCGTACGATTTAAGTCTTCGTCGTCTGCATACCTCGCGAAACCACGCTGTCGTATGCGTTCCTCTTCTTTTTTTAGTCTCTCGGCTTCGTCTCGCTGCACAAGACCTTTGCCCCACTCCATCTTCTGAGCCTCTCGTTCTTCACGTTCGCGTTTCTTGCGCGCCGCTTCGGCCCTCTCTAGTTTCATGTCTATCTTCCTGCCCGAGGCATCGCGGTACACCGTTTCCTGTGCAGCAGCCAAGGCCGCAGGGTCCTCTTCCTCTTCTAGTCGCCGGTCCTGAGAAGGGAGCTGTGAACGTAGCTGCTTCTTCGTCATTAGACCACCGTGGAATTGCTCTTCCCCCTCCGTGGAGACCACTACAGGTTGCTCGTCCGCTGGTGGTGGGGGAGTAGGTTCTCGGATGGTGGCCCAGCCTGAGCCTCCCTCGCCAGGTTCCATACGGCGTTTCTTGAAACTTCGATCTGATGCGACGACTGCCTCGGTGTCGTCGTCATCGTCATTGGCCTCTGCAATAATTGCTACATTATTCCAGCCTGCGTCATCGTCCACAATCATTCCGTTCGCAGAGGTGGATTCGAGATCAGGTTTGCGCTTTTTCTTCTTCTTATGAGTCGTACGGGATAGTATAGCATCAGCCTTGGGACCAGACATGTACTTTTCTGCTAGATAGGCTTGCATCGAGGACATGATGACGGTCGAGTTCAACGGAGTGGTGGGTGGTCACGTGTATCGCGTGCGGGTGGTCCACTCGACCCGGGCCTGCCGTTTGGCTTTGTGCTAGACTCAGCCACGAAATGCACGGTACATCGTTTTCTTTCTTTCTCGCACAGTCCGTCTCATTTTAAACGCAGGTCTCGTATCATACGATGGCGATGACTCACAAAGTGATTCCGAAACGCCCAATGAACTGAAATTTGCTTCGAAAGTTGACAATGTGAGAGTCATCATTTCTCGCCTTGCTGTAGCCGTTTCCCTTTGGCTGGCTGTTCTCCCTCTTGGCGTCAGGACTCCATACTAAAGTCAGATGGTAAAGTGCACATAGAAGGTATGTCAAGCCTCATCTTTCTCTCTTCTCAACACTTATGCTTTTGAACTTTGAGCTCGACGCCCCAACCCTACTACTAAACCACAAATTATCATCCGACGGCCCGTTCACTCCAAACCTCACCCCCGTTCAAGGTCGGTCGAGGATGTAGAGCCATCGTCGTCCGCGGCCACACAGGCGGAAGCGTCAACGTCTCCCACCCCCTCTGATGACAAGTCGGGTGATCCGTCCGAATTATCCCAGATTCGCGACCTCCTCAGACCACCACCAATTCCCGGTGTACCTGACTGGGGAATACCTCCAGCAACCGCAGAACCCTGCGAACCTGCTATCGAAGTAATAGTTTGCATAACCTCAAATTTATGAGTTTCTCACACATGTGCTCCTTAGGCGAAGCTCGCACAGTTCCATAATCTGAAGCAAGATCCGGAGCAACCAAAGCATTTCAACGACTCTCTAATGTCCAATCGCTCTTTCCGCAATCCACACCTCTATGCCAAACTCGTCGAGTTTGCCGACGTTGACGAACGTTCAACAAACTTCCCAAGGGATATTTGGGACCCGCACGACGTTCAGGAAGAGTGGTTCGCTGATAAAATCGGTCCGTCTGCATCTCCCGGTCTTACTTAGGTTTGGTCTGAATACTTGGCCTTCAACTTCGCTCGTGGGATATTCTCTACCTCTCATCGCTTCGGTCTATGGTCCCTATGCTTTCTCCGCCAAAATTTCATGCCTTCCGCACGAACGATATCGATTCAACTCACGACGTGTCATCGATTGCCTTCGTCGCTGGATAATTCAAAGCGGTGCACCAAAAGGCTCGATCAGAGCAGCAAGAATCGGCGCAATCTTCAAACAAACGTGCACGAATTGATTTTGCCTCTTCAGCAACATCAGCTCCGCAACGAGTTCCGGACGTGAACAATCCTTATATCCAGCACTTCCCAAGGGGTGCCCCAAGTGCGCCACCTCGCAAAAGCCGGTTGGGTGCGAGTAGTATTGAACAACTCAAGTCGGGGGGGAAACGGCAATGGGGTTGACGTTGTCATTAGGCTTGTTGGTTTACTTGTACCTCACGTGTCGAGAAAGCTTCCTGTTTCCCATTCATTTGACTGTATGGCGTGATTTTGTGTTGAGTAGTAGAGAGTTTGTGCGAAAAGGCGCTCACACTCGGCGATCGGGCACACGGACAAGTTGGACAACAGCATGCTCTCGTAGCAGTCGTAGCAATGTACCCCTTCCGGCTCTCCGCTCTCGCCGTCTTCTTCCTATACCTTGCCATCCATGTCAGGTCCATAAACACTAATACATCAGCCGAAGCTGCTGTGCACCACTTTTTCAGTCGGAATGCACCTGCAGTCCCTGAGTCTGCTCACACAAACAACTGGGCGGTCCTTGTCTGCGCCTCTCGATACTGGTTCAACTACCGCGTACGTATTACTGTCTTGCTGAGCGCGCATTTAGTGGCTTATCTTTGAAGGTAGCATATGGCAAATGCGTTGGGAATGTGCGTGTCTCTCGAGCGGATTCGATGCCAACGACGGACTGAATCGTTGCATTGCACAGGTATCGCACCGTGAAGCGCCTCGGTATACCCGACTCAAACATCATCCTTATGCTCGCCGATGATGCGGCCTGCAATTCGCGCAACCATTTCCCCGGCTGCGTGTTTGCAAACCGCGGCCACGCACTCGACCTCTACGGCGAGAACATCGAGGTTGACTATCGCGGGTACGAAGTCACGGTGGAGAATTTCCTGCGTCTGCTGACTGGTTCGTTCTGCTTTCTGAAAAAATTTCGAGTCAACCTGACGCAATGTATGCGTGAATAGGTCGCGTAGAGCCTTCCGTTCCACGGTCGAAACGCCTGCTCACGGACGACCGTTCGAATATATTCGTTTACATGACGGGCCACGGCGGGAATGAGTTTTTGAAATTTCAGGACAGTGAGGAGATCAGCGCATTCGACATTGCTGATGCGTTCGAACAAATGTGGCAAAAGAAGAGGTGCGCTGCTCAATTGTCAGTCATGGGCAGCACCAACTCATGAATGGCTTCCGTTGTAAGATACAACGAGATATTCTTCATGATTGATACATGTCAGGCCAACACCATGTACTCCAAGTTTTACTCTCCCAATATCCTTGCGACCGGGTCTTCACAACTTGGCGAGAATTCTTACTCGGTAATTCGTCGACCCCTGCTCTGTGAAAGTTGACATTGATGATCTTTACAGCACGAGAATGACGAGGATGTCGGCGTCTCAGTCATCGACAGCTATACACACTTCGTCCTCGAGTATTTGGAGGGCATCAACAAAACCAGCATAACAAGCATGAAGGATCTGGTGCGACTCTTTTATGCTTTGCATGTGGGTTTCTTACTCACAGTACACATATAGTTCGATAAATATGACCCGGTGGCCATTCGTTCGCAACCAGGCGTTCGCTCTGATTTATTCCACCGGCCGCTGGAGCAAACGCTGATCACAGACTTTTTTGGTGGCGTAGCTCATGCCGAAGTCATCACTGACAGTCCTACGGAACATTTCCCTCGCATACCAGACTCGTCGGTTTCAAAAACTGACTCAACGGAAAAAGAGTCTCGACGTGTACACGAGCTTGCCGAAATTCTTCAAACTTCCACAGATGGGACGGAGAATCCAGTCACCAGGTTGCTCAGGGCGTGGGGGTCTGTTGGCATTATGGGGCTGCTCATAGCTCAGGCCATATTCAGGACGAAACGATAGAGGACCATGATCGTGATTCTGTTACGAGTTTTCCCCTGTATCTTTATCATGAAGAAGGTAGACAAAAAAAATAACCACATTGGAGTTTGTGCAGCGATAACACGACAAGAGATGGTACAATAATTTGATCGGCATATGGCCAGATGTTTTGTGCGTGAGCGATCGATGTACGGTGTTTACAGAAGTCTGTTAGATGCACATTTGGCACGACGTGCTCAAAAGCCACGCCCCCGGCCTCTACCACGACCACGGCCACGGCCGCCGCCACCGCCGCCGCGGTCAGCACCGCCGCGACCACCACGACCACGACCACGCGCCTCGTCCTTTTTGCGGTTCTTTGGCTTGGGAGCATCGTCCACAAGGAGTGTGTCGAGTGGGAGCGAGTCGGGCAGGATAAAATATCGGATATTGTTGCCGCGGATAGACAGGGAATCGAGAGAAACGGGGTCGCGGTTCCGCGTCGTCATCTTGACCGTTTTCAAGTGTGTGTTCATCTGCATGTCCACACCTGCATGCAAAACGAGCAGGTGAGTGGTGGGAACAGCGTAAAGGGACATGCAGCGCACCAGTGATCGTCCCATGCACTATCGATCCGTTTTTGAGCTCGATTGTTACAGTCTCATTATTCAACTTCATCAAAAACCTAGGACATCGCCGTCAGTGATCTCTTCATCGCTTAGCACGAGGACAGAATGGGAGTGCTTTTGGATTGATGACATGTTTAACTCGTAGTTAATGGGTAAAAAATTCTCACCGAACCAGCTTCATGATGGAGAGAGCTCGAGAAAACTACAGGGGAATACAGGGCCGTTGTCGCTGTCGAGCGCGACGGGCAAAGGCAGCAGTGCTGAGTTTGAATATATGGGGCGTGGTGGTTGGTAAGTGGCTTGTCTGCCGAGCGTAATTCATGAAATAAACAACAGTAGTTATGAACAAGAACAACGAGAAGGAGGAACAGAACGCGTACGAGATCGTCGGCGCCACCTCAGACGCGACAGACGCAGAGATCAAGAAAGCGTTTCGACAGCGCTCGCTCAAGACACATCCCGATAGAGTATGTCGTCTGCCTTGGCTCTGATAGTGGCTTGCCTACTTATTATCCTCTGCGCAGAATCCTCATCTCAAAGATGCAGGTATTTCTTTACCCACTCTCCCAAGCCCGTTCGCTGATTTATTCTCCTCACAGCACGTCTCTTCCATGAGCTCACCCAGGCTTATGAGCTACTGCTTGACCCTCTGCGGAGAATGGCCTTGGATGCCAAGCTTCGCATACAAGAGGCACGCAAGCAACGCTACGCCGGCTTTGACAAAAAGCGGAAGGCCATGCTGGAGGAGCTAGAAGAGGCAGAACAAGCGGACAAGAAAGCGAAATCAGTGGATGCGGCAAAAAGGCAGAAATACGCACAGGAGGCCGACCAGATTCGAGACGCTGGCAGACGAATGGTAGAGGAACGACAGGCAGAGTTGCAGCGCCAACAGCAGAAAGAGACCGAGCTCGCGGAGAGTGCGCAGGAGGAACTCGATCCCCCGCCACTCGGTGCGTACATCCATCCCACCCATCGTCGATTTCCTCTCATGCACGAACCCCCACAGGCGAACACGACACCACCGTCCGTCTCAGATATCCGCTTTCCCAGTACTCCCACTTAACGACCGCGGATGCCTTGCACGCGTTTATGACCTCGACATTCGGCCCTGTCGACAAGGACGACATCGTGCTCTCCATTAAGCCCCCGAAAAAGGCGGAACACAAACCCCCCAAGTACGCCACCGCGGCCGTCCGATTCGGCAAAATTGCGGATGCTCATGCCGCGGTATGCGCGTCGGGGCGCGCGGATCGCGGCCTGGATCATTTCGACATCAAGTGGGTGGGGGGCACCGAACCGGCGGTCTGGAGCTGGTCGGAACGAATGCTCAAGCTGAAGGAGGTACGTAAGGCCTCGGGCGAAGAGAAGGACGGCGTCGGCGGCGTGCCCACGTCATCGCTTCCTGGTACGAATGGCCGTCCCAGCCAGGCAGGTGGCCAATCAGCCGTTGAGTCCAAATTCGCGTCTTTCCCATCATCATTTGCACGTATTCTATTTCTTCATTTTTTTTTGCAAATCCCTCTAACTTTTTTTTGTTCTCCCCACAGCCACAATTTGAGGTTCCTCAGCTCTCGTCCGCACCCGTTCCCGGCCTCGACTTCGAATCTGCGGTGCTGATGCGCATGCGACAAGCTGAGCGCGCGCGCTTAGAACGCGAAATCCGAGAGAAGGAAGCCAGTGAAGCGTGAACCAATCGAACTTTTCCCTCGTACGCCGGCCGTCGAAGACGATCTTACCGCAAACACCTCACGAGATTTGTATCGACCATGCTGTATGAAGAGAATGTAGCTTCTATCCGCGTCATTAAATCTTTTGGGGCAAGTCTTCGCCTTGAATCGAGTATACCTCTATGTAAGGATCGGATTGTCTCATCAACGCCTGACCACCTCTTCTGATATCTTTCGGGACTTTGGCAGCTCGGGTCTGAGCGAGGGGAGACTGAAATACAAGATCAACAACCGAGTACATAGTGTTACAAAAGGAGGATAACTTCGGGATGAGAAGTCGAAAACGTATGTAAATGTGTTTGGTAGATGCGAACGGAGTTCATGAAAACGAAGGAGTATCAGAATTGAGGAATAGAGAAAAAATTTCAACGGCTAGTAGAATAAGAGTGAGCTCCCGTGATGCGACCTACGCACGTAAAACGAGCCCACGCTCTCCGCTTGTAATGCCTCCTGTTTTCCTCTGCTACCTACTGATACTACCGCACTACACGGACAGTGGTCACAGCTCTGCAGAGTTGCTCGTGTGTCTCTGGGTCAAGCCCGTAACATTGCGCGACCTTAACGTATCGGAGAGGCGAAACAGCGGGCCCGCCCGCATTCCTTGCCCACGCAACCTGTAGCAACTCGTGTCCCGATATGTCGCGGCAATTCTGCACGCAGAGCGCTTGCAGCCGTGGGAGGAGCCATCGGCCAGCAGGACCGGCGTCGTTCGCCTCTGGCGCAGTACCCAGCACCTCGAATAGACGAGGACCGAGCACACCGCTTGGTGGGCTAGACAGCCCGAGTGCGGTGAGGTCCGGGAGCTGATGTAACGCACGCACAAAAGGGACGAGGCCGACGCCGTCGATGTTGCACGAACGAAGGTCGAGTTGGCGGAGGAGAGGGAAGCGCGTTGCGCTGTCTAGAGACATGCGCACGAGCCATTGTGTGTTTTCGTCGTTTGAAGTATCCATCTGCACAGACAGCCTCCGCAATGCGGGAAAGAGCGCCGACTCGAGGAAGAGGGCGACATTGTTGGATTCGACATAATGGAAGGAGAGCACTCTGAGATTTGGAAAAATTGGAGGGACAGGCGAAGATCTAAAAACGAAATCTGATCCCTCGAGAAGAAAGAGGGCCGATTGGATACGAAGTTCTTCCAACGTTGGTGTGGAGCTGAGGATATCGAGGAATTCTTTGAAGGAAAGACCTATCCGTGTAGAGGAGGAATATCGCTGCTCACGAATGAGGTTAAGGCAGCGAAGAGATGGAAGCTCGGTGCGAATGCAGATGAGGGGTGCATGCTCGAGGGTGATAGTCGACAAACGCGGGCATGGTTGTGAAAGAAGGACGAATGGCGCTTGCTCTTCAGATTCGGAGGGGTCGAAGCGAAGGTATAAATCTTCAAGTGTCGGTCCTAGTTTCTGTGATGTATTTCGCACAATCTCCATGCATTGCCAGTCAGGAACGGACATTCGGAAAGAGAAGCAACGGTGGAGGTGGGATTCGAGTTCGGACATGATCTGGGAGAGTTCATTGGCAATGTCCAGATAGCGACAATCTATATCCAAGAGAAATTTACAATCTTGCGAACGCTCCAGGTGTACCTTGAGCTTGCGGAGGAATGAGGTATGTCGAGAGTAGCCCCAGGTGTTATCGAGGCGGATATAGGACCAAATTGAAGGTGTTGTGAGCGCTATTAAGCGCCAAAGACGGGAGACAAGCGAAAGAACAGGTAAAAGTTCGTTGGATTCGTAAACGCCAAGTTCGAATATGCGTGAAAGGAGCTCCGGTGGGATGCGGTTAATGAGCGCGTTGCGAGCAAGCAAATTTAGCTTCCGAGCTTGGAGGGACTCCAACTGAGACTGCAGCGAAAGTATGTTCTCTTCTATCTCCATTACCTCCGGAAGCGACGGTCGGGGATCACTGTAGGAGAAATACAGTGAAGGTACTGGAAGACCAAGATAGTCGCGGTACTTACACAGATGTGGGGTCAGCGGGATCTTCGGCATCCTCAAGAGGGTCCACGACGATGACGGGAATGGCATGGGAGACTGAGTCCTCCCAAGTTGCGAGATCGTCGTACGAAGAGACGCGGCTGAGCATTTTGGTGCCCGACGATAGACGGAGGGTGAGCGATGACCGTGACAACAAAAAGCAGGAAATTTGTCCTTGTCTAATTGTGAACGGGAGGCGAGAATTTTGCCGAGTTTTGTGGGCAGAGGAAGCTTCGGCGCTCGGATGGCGGTGTAACGCTCGATGTTGGCTGTTCGCTGCGGCACTGCTAGTCACTTACGCTCGAGGTCGTCGGAAGGGCCAACGATGGGATGGTCTCGTATCCGGTCCGGGATTTGCCGATGCGTGTGGCGCAGTTATCCGTCGGCCACGGTGACTCAGACACTGCGCTCACAACACCAACAGCACAGAACTCTATACCCGCTACTTGCCACAGTACAATCACAGAGACTTGAATGAGTTGACAGGGTAGCATAGATACAATCTATCCTATCAACGGGCTTCCTATTGGACATATATATATCATAATCAGAACAACTTGTTCTCACAATCTCTCGACTCTTCGCAACACGTCCACTTGAAATTCACTTACTCGATTCGCTTTCCAGAAAGTCGACGAGTGAAACCTTTAACGGTAGCTGATTACCGCCACGCTCTTCACCTTCGACCATTGGGAGCGTCACCAGATAATTCTCCCTCCGAATCCGCCCAGTCTTTCTCTGTGACCCAAATTCCAAGCCCGCAACCAGTTCAAAAAGGAACGCCTGTAATTCCATGACCCTATAATACCTTCGTCAGGTCGTCCTTCATAACACCATTAAAGGGTCACTCACGCGAACCGCCACCCAAAACACGCGCGATGACCGGCGCCAAAAGATGTCCTAGGAGAATCTGTAAACCTCACACATAAACCGAGAATCTTCTGCTTACAAATTCGCCCACACCCCCACGTTGCCTCCTGTGGTCTTGATTGTCCCATCCAACCACCTGCTTGGCCTCCACACATCTGCGCCCTCACCCCAAATCTCCTTGTTCCTAAATCATTCTCAGTCAATCTAGAAAATGCCAAAAGTGTATGACATCGGTACCTGTGATAGGCAACGTCCGATACAATAACATGTGTTCCCTTGGGTATATGCAATTCGTTGATAACGTTGCCAGACTTGCAATTGACTGGTACTGAGAGAGGTACAACTTCGTCTTGCGCCGCCTCGCGGAAAAGATGCGGAACAACGGTATCGAATCGTAGCGTTTCCTATGATGACGCGTGTTTTCAGACCCAGGGAAAATAGCCAGTAGACAAGAGTTGGATTCACCTTAATCACGGGATTCAACGTTCAACACTGGTAGTGCGTCCAATTTTATTGTCCCAGCATCTTCGAACGCATCAGTAGCCCGCGCAGCGTACACTTCTTCACGAAGTCGGCCCTGTTCATCGGGGTGGGTTGCAAGTTCGAAAAGTATCCAACCCATCGAGGTGACCGTGGTCTCATAACCTGCTCCCAAAAGTGTGCTAATCATCACCAGTCAACAACCAGATTTTTCACTCCAAGAGTACTCACGCTAGTTGAGGAGAAAACTCATCGTCGCTCAGACGCCAACGTCCAGTCTGAGACTGATTGGCAACGACTAGATAAAATAAGTCAGGACAAGTAGAAAGACCACGGACACCAACTAGTAATACCAATTCGACTAAGCGCATCCTTGCCATGATCGATGTCTGATGACCTCGATAGAATCAGTTTCTGTGCGATGACATTCGACAGCTGCACGTGGCGACGTAAGAAAGCGAGACCTGAGGTTGGGAGGTAGGTCATGTGCCGAGGAGTGATGGCGGCACGTGGTCCATAACCCCTTGAAAGAAAACATTCCAGTTCGAAGGGAGCCCAAATCCTTTGACCCTGATATTGGCACATCATTAGGAACCAGCCACGAAGGGTCGGACTACTAGGGGCGATGCACGCACATCAGGTTACGCAGAGATGCAGATAGCTCTACCTTGTCGTCCCCGTCATCACGGAAGTCGTAATTGAATGCGGCCAGACCCAACGCGTTGAGGATCGCGCGGATAAGGAATTCGGGAATATTCTCTTCTCTGAAACCCTCACTGTGTGACTCGGAGTCCACCCGGCTTCTGAATTCTTGGACTAGCTTCGAGGAGTGAGACCGAATATCACGGCTCAGCACGACCAGTTAGTTTACCTCGCGGACACATTCCCTGAATACTGGGATTTGAGCTCGGCTTTCTGAAGTGCCAAATGCTGGAAGCAGAATCCGCCGTTGCCTATAATGATTTTCACCTGTTTGTGCACGGTCACTCGACAATCGATCAATCAATGAGACGAACTTGATCACCTTCGGCGCCATTCACCCCCGGGCCAGTGGCGGCGTTGAGGGCAATCGAGCAGCGTATGGCTTCACAAAATTGTACTTCACAAAATTGTAGCGCGCGGTTTGTAAAATGTATTGAATTGCTTTGGGATCTGATATCCATAACCTGTCCCTCTGTATAGTCTCAGAATGAGGAACGTGATAGCATAGCAGTGGGAAAGAAGTGCGCACCCCTTGATCCTTGCGGCCATTCCATATCTCTCTTGCCATCTGACATCATAGGTACCGACTTGCTCTCTCATTAATTCGCGGAGATTGCCTGTGATCGGTCCTCTCAGTTAGTCGTCATCATCAAAGGAGGTCTAGGACGGGCAGGCCAATCCTCACCCAAGAGGAAAGACTCAGGTGGTGGTCCCGGCAAATCCATTAGGGGACTCTTTCGGCTCGCTCTCTACATCCACCAGATGCATGCAGAGGTAACGCAGCACAAGGACAGTTCCCATGAGTTGTTGTTAAAGGACATTGCCGCCGCAACGATAAAGTCGGATAGAGCAGCTCGCACCGGCATGCACTTTGAGACAAACCTAGTGCTAGTGGTCTGAGAACAACGAAGAGTCAAGATCATCGAGGCCTTTAAATAAAAGGGCAGCAGGTCGCGGAAAGGAAAGCATCCACACCCAGCCAAAGGGACCCGTCGATACGAAGATGGCTGTCTGGATTATTATTTAGGCTACATAGCATGAACTCCTCACGCCTCCGGCCTCGGGAGCGCCACCAATTTTACAGTAAGGGTATCGGCGAACCACCGCGAAGGCACACGGCACAGCTTGTTGATCGCCAGGGAAGGAGCCACGAAAGAGAATGATTCACGAGTGCCGCTAGTACTCGGTCCCTCAGCGATCCACGAAGGACTCGGCCCATCATGTCCCCCAACTTGAACATGAGCGAGGAAAAGACCAGGTGGTGACGTCATCAGAAGCATTGCGTCGGACCTTCCGAGTTGAAGAAAAAGAAAAAGAATAATGTAAACGTTTCAACAATATTTGACAACTACAGTACTTCAAATTGCACATACTGGCTAGTGCTGACTACTAGACCCATATCAATTTTTATGGGTTGCTGATCTCCTTAAAAGTATGGAAGGCTCCAAGTTTGCCCACACTCCACAGCTTCAAACTTGATGTGGAGGGTGGACAAGGCTTCGGGGAGCCTCGCATGAATTCCAGGCTTCCAAGTTTATCGTTTCCCCGAGGAGATCGCGTGAATCCCATAGATCCAGCTCCACTATTTTCCATGGGAGAATCCATGGGACAACTCAGATCATGTGTAGGGTCGAGTCGCCCAGTGACTTTGCATCACCCCCTTTTGTCCCGCTGTACTTATGTTGATCTCTGTATATGATCTTGTATGTGGCTGGTGTTATTCTTTCTACGTTTATTTTGGGGGGAAGAAAAGGGCATTGAAGCAAGCATTTGTATCACTCACACCCCAACAGATTACTTCAGAAAGAGAGACCACACGTGCTTTGTATTCCCTTCGTACAGACGTAAATCACGATCAGTTGTAACGTACATTACTCGTCCTAGTCAGACATAATATTCACACGCAATCAGAAGATAATCTTCTTCAGCCCTGTGAGCTGAGTCGGCCTCAAGCCTGGGGGATAATGGGACACCACTTGAAAAACACAAGGTCCGGGTCATACTCCTGTTTGAGCTTCTGGAGTCTGGAATAATTTTCTCCGAACAGGGCCTGGGCATTGGCTTTGGAACCAGAGTTCCCTTCAGCCGATACGATTTCTTCTGCATCTGAAAGGACCTGAGCACAGTTTCACAAACATCCCACATGAGGCTTACTATAATTTCCATAGCCGACGTTCTGCGACTCTGGTATGATTTTCTCCCCTTGGACGATGATCTGAGCCAGTTCACCTGTGGCTTTGCGCACTGTATCGAGAACGATATCTTTGTTGTCCCATCCAGCAATAACGAGAACATTGATTCGACCTCCTCTGATATGAGCGGTTGCATGGTTTGGTACGGAGAGTACCTTCTTCGTTGGAAGGAGTTCATATACCACAGTGAGATTTACGCCGCTCTCTGCAGAGATTTGAGGAAGGCGAGACACTAATTTATCTGCTGTTTCTGCTTGGGGCCCGCTGGAGAATACCCCTTTCATGTAGTAGTTTTTGCCGTGTGGGACGTTGAAGTTCTAAGGAAATGATGACTCTGGCGGAGGACCAGTAATGACAGGGCACGTACTTGAAGGGTATTGAGTTGCTCGAAGGGAATCTCCTTGCAAGTATCCATAACGGGGCCTATCACAACGTCCAATCTATGTCCGGTAATTGTGATCCATGCTTACCGATTTCAAAGAAAGGCTTGAAGTGGGCACGCCCTTCTTCCTCGGAGCCATTCCAGAAAAGAACAAATAGAGCCAAGGGCTACGATACATCAAGGTTAGAGGGATTTGAACAAAAGCTATGTGAGATACATACATTGCCCGCGGGGTCTGTTGTCTGAGCGTAGAGGACGACTTCTTTGTCAGACAACCCGGTATCCCAGAAATTTCCCAGTACCGAAACTGCCTTGGGAATTGCCGGCGGCGGGTACGCGATAATTCCTGCAAAAACGGTCCGCCGTTGTGGATGGAGTCGAAGGACAAACTCAGTCACGACGCCAAAGTTGCATCCCGCCCCACGAATTGCCCAAAATAAGTCTGGGTTTTCTGTGGCACTGGCCGTCAGGATGTCTCCGCGAGCTGTAACCACGGTAGCCTGTGCGCCAATGAGATTATCAATAAAGTGAATTGGTGTTACAACTTACTTGTACTAGATTGTCTAGCGCAAGCCCGTGTTCGCCAGTCAGGAAACCATATCCCCCACCGAGGAGAAGACTGATATGGACGTCGTGAATGAGGTAAGACCAAGGCATTGATATCATGTGGGCACCCACCCTCCGACTCCGGTCTTCAGATCGGTGATAGCATCAGCCACGACTCAAGCTCCATCGTGGTGATCTGGGTTGCTTACATGGTTTACAGTTCCAGCAACAGTGGCCAAACCGTGCTCAATTGCAGTCTTGTCGACCGTTTCCCAAATCGCGCCGCCACAGACGTATGCTAACTTCGCGGTCGGATCTACCCTCACCTTTGACAAGTGACGAGAGAGATCGATCACTATCCCATTCTCGATAGAAGAAGCGCCAGCGGGGCTATGTCCACCGCCGCGTACGGTGAGGGGCAAGTTTTGCTGCTTTGCGTATCTCAGAACGACCGCAACATCTTGAGCGCTCTTGACGAATGCGACGACTTTGGCGCGACGTTCTGCGTTAGCAGCCCAACGGGCGATGGCTTTGGAGTAATCAGAATGATCAGGAGTAATCCAATCGCCAGTGAAGGAATCAGGTGGGCCAGACATGTTCAAAAAGGTTGAAGGGCTATGGTGAAGAAATTGACGAAGCTGGAGGGGATAATAAGCACAGTGGGAGCTATTGTTTCCCTATTGTTTTGCGTCTGAGTGCTGCTGAGTAAAACAAAAGAAGCACAGAACGCCCTGCTATCGATGGTCATATTGCGATCAGAGTGAGTCACTCATGTGATCCAATGCTTGGCTCCGCAAGCGAAAATATGAAGATGTCCCACGACAATGATAGGAGGCGATAGGGGCAACTTGAAGTTGCCGTCCCCACTGATGTCAGCCGCATTCGCTCAAGTTGTGGCGGTCGCCCGTGACCGCATGCGCATGAACTTCGGAGACTTGCAAATCCAAAAAGAAAAAGATCCCAGAGTGACTCGATACGTGCTTTTTGAGAATGAAAAACTCTTCTTGTCAAGTTCCTGCTTTGTTTCAAATTGCTAAGTTCCATTTACAGTAACCCTAGCTACTTGCCTAGCTAGGTAAGCGCGTAAGCACTAGCCACGTGACTTTACCACTCATTACTCATTACACCCTTCAAGCGTCATTGGAGAACAAGAGAAGCATTATGTAGTATGTAACAGTATACCACACGCATGGCGACTGTGGAGCTGGTGGATGGAGGGTTTGCATGTGCGTCTACTTGAGTCAGGTGGCCCTTTTTTAAGTTAACGCGTAGCTTTACTAACGAAGGCGCTCCATCCTCCACCCTCGTGATAGCTAGAGATATGCATACAGACCGGGAAAGGGTTGTTCCAATGATTGGTGCTACAGCTAAGCCTCCCTTTTACAAGTCCGAATGAAAAGTGGATCTAGTGGTTTCCGCATGGTGGATTCAGGCAAGAATTCAGGGCTGCGCAAGCTGGCAACACATTCTGTGACTGCAACCGCGTGAAGTAGTATTGACTTTTTTTTTTTGGCCGAGTGCAGAGCTAGGGTAATCGACAACTTTTTCGGTGGTACAGTACAATGTTCGCCTCGGTGCCCTCTCTTCGTTTCGTTTCGGTTGCGAGCATCCTGCTCGGTAGCGCTGCCTCTTCTATTTCCCGCAATGGCTCGAACTGTTTCATCTCCTGATATTTCATCGGTCAGTGTGATTCCTGTCGCCTTCTTGCACCACCATGGACTCGATTCTGGTCTCTGCTAGTGCTGCTTTCCTGGTTCTCGCTATTTTTTGGGTCAAGCAGCTGCTAGGTTCCCGATCTTCCTCACCACTTCCACCGAATCCGAAAGGCCTGCCAATCCTTGGAAATTTGCTTGACCTTGCGAGTGATGTGGTACACGTGAAAGCTCGGGATTGGTCTCAACAATTCGGTTTGTGCCCCTCTTTGATACCATCGCCCAAGTCTCACCCCGTGAATATGTCCTAACTGCAGGAGACGACATCATCTCTCTCAATGTTCTAGGAAACACGATGATCATCCTTAATTCCGCTAAGGCGGTGTCCGAAATTTTTGATAAAAGGGGATCCAACTACTCCGACCGTCCTGATATGCCGATGATTGTCGATTTGTATGGTATACGTGTCTTGTGCTTCTGTGTGGACTCTAATGTGTGCGCAGGATGGGCTGGGACTGGACATTCGCGCTTATGCGTTATGGCCCCCGCTGGAGGGAACATCGCCGCGTATTCCATAGTCATTTCAATCATAGCGTCACGGAACATCAAGAAATACAGCTGGAAATATCAAGAGAACTCCTCACCTTGTTGTTGAAGACACCAGAGCATTACGTGGAGCACATCAGACAGTGCGTTTTTCTTTCACGTTCCCCTCTCGGACGATTCATCGCTCCTAGTTACGCCGCGCATATTATCATGAAGCGAGTGTAAGACCGAATAGCTCTTTTCCTTGTCTTCTTAGCTGAGTGCTCAAACAGTTACGGTCACACCGTTGTCGACAAAAATGACCAATATGTGCGCCTCGTAAGAGAGGCATCACGAAGCACGTCAGAAGCTGCCGTTCCTGGTGCATTCCTAGTCGACCTTTTCCCGAGCCGTAAGACTACCTTGTTTTGGCAGCTGATCTCTCACTGAAATTTGCTAGTCAAACACGTTCCAGAGTGGATGCCTGGTGCAGGGTTCAAGAGAAAGGCCAAGGAATGGCGAAAACTATCCGAGGCGATGATCAATGCTCCATATAACATGGTCAAGGTCAAATTCGTAAGTGGATGAGTTTGCTCTGCATATCATTCCGGGACGCAGCTCAACAACCACGCACCACCAGAATAATGGCACCGCGGTGCCATGTTTCGTCTCTACTTGCTTAGAGTTGAATGCCACAAGCAGTTCTACTGGGAAGGGAGAAGTTCTCACCGAGCAAATGATCAAGGATTGCGCGGCAGTCGCCTATGCTGCCGGTGCGGATACTACCGTATCCACCCTGACAACATTCTTTCTGGCTATGACACTGCACCCAGAAGCTCAGAAGCGCGCACAGGCCGAACTCGATGTTGTGGTGGGCGACCGCCTGCCTACGTTTGCCGATAAAGACACTCTCCCTTACATAACGGCCGTCATGAAGGAGGTCCTTCGGTGGTTGCCAGTTCTACCTATGGCCGTGCCACATAGAGCGGTAAACTCAGACCAGTACAAAGGGTATTTTATTCCCGCTGGTGCGTCCGTTCTTGGTAACACCTGGTACGCGGTCATTCTTGCGGAAGCACTCTTTTCGGTCTTTGAGCTGCACCTCCAGGGCCATTCTTCATGACGCGAATATATTTGAGGAACCGGAGAAATTCAAGCCCGAACGGTTTATTGAGAGAAACCTTCCGGACCCTGCAGATAGTGGCGTCTTTGGATTTGGACGTCGGTGAGTTCGTTCCTCCTGCGCACTCAACATAACGTGACGTCCGTGGTCAGTACCTGTGCGGGCAAAAGCATGGCCTTGGACACTATTTGGATGGCGATTGCCTCTGTTTTGTCTGTGTACAATATTTCCAAGGCAGTCGATAGTCACGGGGACGTGATCACTCCAGAAGTCAAAATGAACCCTGGAGTTGTGAGGCAAGTCCCAGATAGTATCAATACAGAGCGCGCTTCTCACGTCTTGTTAGTCACCCTGCCCCTTTCAAATGTCACATCGAACCAAGGTCCAGGGCTGCTTTGGCGCTTGTTCAACATGCTGGTATGGGGGCGAAGTAGATACCCACCGCTGTTACTTTTAGAACCGTCGGACATAACTTACAGAAAAATCATTCGTGAATACCTGTTACGAGCGATAGCGACCCTCATGTGGAATTGCGCATCGACCTTGGAAATGATGATTACAACGTCCTCCACTCAACCTTGAGACAGACATCATGTCGACCATGTTTCAAACGTCGCACAGGTGCACGGCAATACAGCTACATGTGATATCGTGACTAGTGATGAGCCAAAGCAAACCCTTGGTTCTTCAAGTGCATGCGCTCGGATGCGGAACTACACGACTATAAATAAACCAGGATGTTTGGTCCGGTCTGGTGGTTGGGCTAAATTTGTATGACTGTCAGTGGACCATTTGTTCATCCTTTGTTCTGCTTGTGAGCCCGAAATCCAGCCGAACTTTGACATCACTCCTTGTGGTGAGTTCTTATCGGGTCACAAGCCTTGTCCAGCCTTGGCTTGGCTGTGCGGGGGCCACAGAGGGCACAAGCGGTGACCCGATTACCCGCCCATAGTCTTAGGAAGCGACTAAGATGGGATGGCCACGCGGTAGTCATGGGGCTTGAGCCCTTCGGACGCCGTTCGGGACGAAAGATGGTCCACAGTGGAGCCATTCCAGTAAGCTCGTCAAGTTACATGCATGCTGTGTGACCAATCGTTACAATATCTGGGGCCTTTCTCATCCGAACCGATATCAGGCGTTCGGTATCATAAACAACCGGATGGGCAATCCGGGTTAGTGATCTTGGGCAGAGTTAAAAATCAGTTCCACAACGCACCGAACAAGCTCGTCTCAATATTTCACCCCCCCCCTTCTAGAGACTTGTCGCAACTCGTCGCATTCATACCAGACATCCGTCATGCCAGAGACGTACTATATCCCAAACAATCTTGACCAATGGAAATGGCCTCGTCATATCAACCCGCACTACGCTGAGGTCAAAGCAGAGTCCGCAGCGTGGGCAAGAAGCTTCGGGGCATTTAGTCCAAAAGCTCAGGAGGCCTATGATCGCTGTGATTTCAGTATGAGCTGCTACGAGTATTCGGGGAAAGTTCGTGTACTCACCTATTGCCAGATCGCCTTGCATCTCTTGCGTACCCTTTGCTCGACAAGGGTAGGTGTCCTGACCAGACAACATGCCAAGTCCTGCTCACATTTGGTTCCAGCCCGTCTACGCACTGGCTGCGACTTGATGAACATGTTCTTCGTCTTTGATGAGTACTCAGATGTGGCGCACGAAGACGATGTCCAGGTTATGGTCGACATTGGGATGGACGCTCTGTACAACCCACACAAACCTCGTCCCGAAGGCGAGTGGGTCGGCGGGGAGGTGACCAGACAGTGAGGCACAATGGTGACAGCAGAGCCATCAAGTTGACGCCAGAATCAATCTAGGTTCTGGGAGCTCGCAATCAAAACAGCCAGTCCCCCAGCACAGAAACGATTCGTCAAGACATTCGGCCTCTACCTTCAGGCGGTGGTCCAGCAAGCCGCAGATAGGACTCATAAGCATATCCGGAGCATCCAAGAGTACCTCGAAGTTAGGAGAGACACAATCGGTGCCAAACCATCTTTCGCCATCCTCGAGTTAGATATGAACCTCCCGGACGAGGCAGTTCACCACCCTGTCATCGAAGAACTGTCTATTTTGTCCATTGACATGATCTTACTTGGCAATGTAGGTTGCACATATTCCGCCGGTTTCTGAGGCTGACTGTAGGGAACTGGCGGTAGGATATCGCGTCGTATAACTTGGAGCAAGCACGAGGTGACGACAACCACAACATAATCACTATCGTCATGCACAACAACAAGACTGACATCCAAGGTGCTATGAACTGGGTTTATGAATATCACAAGGAACTCGAGGCAAAGTTCATGTACCTTTATGAAAACAAGGTCCCAAAATTTGGTGAACCAGTGGATACAGAGCTAGCACAGTATGTGGATGGACTCGGGAACTGGGTACGAGCTAGTGATCAGTGGGGGTTCGAAAGCGAGCGGTACTTTGGCAAAAAGGGTCCTGAGATTGAAAAATCACGCTGGGTGAAGCTGTTGCCAAAGGAACGCTCGGAGGAAATCGGCCCCCAGCTTGTCGACGGTTCTTTGCTGTAAACCTGGCAATTTGTTGCCGAAAGCACCAGAATTGGTGGTGCAGGCCCAACGAGGACACTCGAATCGCTTCACATCAGATAGATAACCTTCTTTTCGTGCCATATATTAGCCCTCGTAGAACAGAATGTGGCCATAATACCGCTGACGGATATACGCTTAACGCGGGGCAACTGAAGGAGGCATTCCAGTGGCGTTTGGTGTGTGTGGCATGGATCTCAGCGCCAGCCTGCGGGTTCCGGGTCGTTTGAGGTTCCGATATCGATTTGATGTCGCGGTACTTTTTTGGTCTTCGGAGTGCTGTAGTCCTTTGTGTGCCCCAACTGTGCGCCCCAACTGGGTGCGATCATCTCCTCGTGCTATCGTGTTATCTGTGCCAAAATGAAGGACAACCAGTGTTGTCACTCCGAAAGTGGCATTTATACTATTTGGGCGCATCGACACAGACGATCCCGCGCTCAGTCTATCTCCGGCTTCTGTGACGCATTACGATCACTGGCATCTAACTGGTCGAGTCTGCTTACCTTGCCCACCAGCTACTAGTCCTCTCTTTACCTCATCGTCTTACAGATGAGATGACTTCGACCACTATCGCTATCGGGTTCAATAATCTGCGCCATGCTGCTAGCCTCGGGTAGTCTTGCTATTCAAGTTTCCAAGAACCCAACTCTTTTAGATTCTCAGGGGAATGAATACACACCTGTGGTCGTAGAGAATGTTTCGAGTGTGGATTCCAATGTGGGTGCCTTTTCAAAATTCGATGCGTCAATTTTCATTGACCCGACAAACTCGCGTCATGACATATGAGTATGAAGTCTATGACAAGTATGATCCTGGATCGTTCTCAACCGACTGGGTTTATCTTAGGGCGCACGATGTGGGTTGCCTTGATGATGTAGCTGACGGTGGCGGTCACGGCTTTTAATTCGACAGCAATTCATGGACACACTCCGTGCGCTGCGTCGCCGCCTCTTCACGTATCTAGGAATTGTGGACATCTATACGAAAGAGTTCCCTTATGGTTTGCTGAGACCACTTTTCCTCTTAGGTAAGGTTGGCTTGCATGTCCCGCCATCCTCAATGCATTGGACCTAGCCGCATTCACTTACGACTTCGGCGCCGATGACAGTGATGACAAAGTAGATCTGTCTGTCCTACTACCTCTGTTGCCGATGACGTTCTAATGTCAGGGTAAACTCCCCTCAATCGGAAGGTTTTCTGTCGAATGGTGTGTCAATGGACCACGTGCCCGGCAACACTCCTGGACACAATGTTTTACGTTCCAACCACTGATCTCGCATTTTTTTTTTTTTTTTGGATTCCATTAAAGTGCGCCTTGGGGTGCATGACCCTATGTGGCACTTATACAAACTAGTTCTAGCTATATCCTTTCCCTGCCATAAATTTGCCTGCTTCTACTTCACATTAGAACACCTCCCCGTGCCCGAACTGATCTCGCATATTTACGTCGCTATGCGCAGTTGTCAATGACATCGGACAAAATTTGATTTTACAGCATTGAGGTCATTAGACACGTGCGACGGCAAGGATGAGCCTAGGCGAACGGCATTACGAATTGGCGTATCGTCCTGACTTATTTCTATAGTTGGTGCCAATAAATCTGAGCATACTAGGTGAGTGACGACGAACTCTCTCAACTACTAGAGTAGGTGTATATGGAGAGATAAGAACTGTCGTGTTCACTGGCGATGATCAGCACACTTTTGAGAGTACCACGGTCACTTTGATAGGTTAGATCCTTTCCAGCTTGCAACCGACCCTGATGAACAGCGCCGACTTCGCGAAGAAGTGTAGGATACGCAGGTTGCTAATGTGTCCGAAAATGCTGGGATAATAAAGTTGGACGTGATGTGGCGATTAAGGCGAGTCTAAATTATGTCTAATGGATTTCTTGTGTTGTGTTATCTAGTAAACTCTATGATTATACCGTTCCGGATCTTTTCCGCAAGGCGGTGCACGACGAAGTCGTGCACTCCCAGTGCCCGCCAGCTGTAAGCCTGACAACATCATACTTGCACATGCCCTCGAGGGACACATGTCATGAGATGGGCGATGTTATACACATTGTCAACATTTTCTGGGTGGACCGATGATGATTCAGGAACGAGGGGCATTGGGGTGAAGCCAGTGAAAACGCAGATGTGTGAAAGTCAAAGAGGTAATTGGATGGGACAATCACATCTTCATAAGGCGACGGGGGAGAAAAGATCCTCCGTTCGTGCCTGAGACCTGAGGTACACAGGTCCTCTTACAGTATGTAGGATATCTTTGGCGCCATCTATCACGCATGTCTTGTGTGGCGGTTCGCATGAGTAGCGCGTAATCATTGAACGGGGCCGTGCCATGAACGAACGAACTGAAGGTGTTACAGTAAATGGCTGAGTTACCGTACAGGCGTTCCTAATTCAAATTGAATTAGTTGTGGCTTGGAATTTGAGCACGGTTCAGGGGGGAGAATTGTTTGGTGATGCTCCCGATGGTGAACGTCAACATCTTGAGCAGGTGCCACGCATTTCAAATGGGTGTGTAACAAAAAGAATCAGCTTTTGTTACCTTGTCCATAACCGTGCGTCTTGGCCTAGTATGTAACCTTGGAACATCCGTGTGTTCCATGCTTTCTCTACCATAAACTGTTCTCCCTTCTAAGAATCCCAGTCACAAGAAACTCCAAGAAGCCGGAAGGTGGTTCTGATTATCACGAAGCTTCCGGGGCGGGTGGTCGACCGGCTTAGGGCAAAGTTTGATGCTTCAAGCCCATTGTTGGCTAACCTGTATTAGGAGGTAGCCTACAGCCGTATGGAACATACACTAATATTGTATTGTAATTGTACCGCGTTGTGGCGCCCGAATCGAACCGAGCAAGGAAACGAGGCTTTCCGGGTCGGTTCTATGTATGAAGCGCGATCCGGAGATAGCAACGTGACACATGCTCGTGGCACGTATGGGTTAGACTAGCGCCTCCGCTGACTGGACCGGTGCTCGCTGTGGCCTATATCTTTTAGCTCGTTGCCCCATCACAGCAAGAGACAATTGCGCCCCTCTTTCTGGCGTTCGTTTTTCTTACTGCCCCAACCTCAGACCGCTATCACGACCCTCCATCTAACCTAATTCGACCTCAATTGTAGTCATGCGTATCTTCGACATCTACGAACATCCATCTTTCGAAGTTGATAACGCAGACAAGGCGACCGCACATGCTATCATCCGTCGATTAAGCGTTGGGGCAACTGTATCTGCACTTGCAGCAATTGGCTTTTGGGGGTACTACTGGTCGGATCCGAGTCCGCCGTTCTTTCTGGTGCCAACTGGGAGATTGCTGACGTTTGTTGATTAATAGGCTTTAACCAGCCAGAACATTCCGCGGCCTGGCCAACTGGGATCCGCAGCACCCAGCATTCACCCTTACGAAATGGAGGAGTTTGAAAGAGTCGAAAACCATGCACATATGAAGTGTATTATAGTACTAGTTGGCGTTCTGCATTAGCCTGTAAATGTGTTGCCCATATGGCAGTGTTGGATATGGATGTACTTTTCTTGTTCCGAGGCTATGTCAGACAAATGATGCAATGCGAACAGAACGGAACAGTCTGGCCTTATCAAGTGTTGGCTGTCTGAGTCAAGGTCTTGTCGGTGTTGTTATGATTGCGGTCTTCGCCCGGTCTCGCATTCGCACTCGACCCGGTCGGGACGGCTCTAAGCACTCCACCCCAGAGCAGAGTTCTGAGGTGGCCACCGATCGGTTATGTAATTGGATCTATTCCCAGTTCTCGGAAAGGAGCAGGAGGTAAGCGAGTTGTTCATCTTCCCAACGAAAAATTGACCTAAAACATCGGACGATTTCATTTCTGTGGTCCTCTATTTAAAAAATGGTCTCCTCAAATCCACCTCTTCAGTTCTCCCTCTTCCCTACACCACAATGGCCATTGAAACCACGTCCTCCTCCCCCGCTCCTCCCTCTGTCTTCGAGACACAGGCTCAACGTCCCCGTCCCCATGATGTCGGCATCCTTGGCATAGAAATGTACTTCCCTCGCAGAGTACCTCACACTTTCAATGTCATTTAACCCTCTTCTAACTCTCTCTCTCCAAGTGCATCTCCGAAGAGGACCTTGAGGTCTATGACGGTGTCTCCAAGGGCAAATACACCATTGGCCTTGGCCAGTCCTACATGGCGTTCACAGATGACAGGGAGGATATCAACTCCATGGCGCTCACGGGTATGTGGAGTTCTTCCTTCAGTGCACTGAGTGGCCAACACACCCTTTTTTTGCCCGTCAGTTGTTTCCAGCTTAATGCGCAAGTACGACGTCGACCCGAGATTTGTTGGCCGTCTCGAAGTTGGCACCGAAACGATCATTGACAAGTCCAAGTCTGTCAAGACGGTCCTCATGGACCTCTTCACCTCATCTGGTAACCATGACATTGAAGGCCTGGACTCGAAAAATGCCTGTTATGGTTCCACTGCTGCTCTCTTCAATGCCGTCAATTGGATTGAGAGTCGTTCATGGGACGGTCGTAATGCTATTGTATTTGCTGGTGACATCGCCGTGTATGCGGAAGGTGGCGCACGTCCAGTAGGTGGCGCTGGTGCCTGTGCCATCCTCATTGGTCCCAACGCACCTGTGGTCTTTGAACGTAAGATTATCGGCATATTTTCTCCCTTCCTGCGTTGCTGATTGTCGTGTTAGCCATTCATGGCACATATATGGACAACACCTATGACTTTTACAAGCCCAAACTCGACTCTGAATACCCCGAAGTTGACGGCCCGCTTTCTGTGTCTACATACATTGCTGCGATGGATGGTGCCTACACTGCCTTCCGTGCTAAGGTTGCCTCCGCATCGAAGGCACTCAATGGTCATGCCAATGGTGAATCCAATGGAAAGACCTCTGACCCGAAAGCTATCTTCAACCTCAAGCGGGATGTTGACTTCCCCGTCTATCACTCTCCATACGGGAAGCAGGTTCAGAAAGGCCACGCCCGATTGGTGAGTTCCTGACCAAATACGTGTTTCCCAGTTCTCATTCGACAATAGCTATTTAATGATTATCTCTCGTCACCGAATTCTTCCGAATATGCGAATGTCCCTGCTGGGTTCCTAGACCTAAGCTACAAGGCATCCATCAATGACAAGGCCATCGAGAAGACTTTCATGGCCCTGGGCAAGGACGATTACGCCAAGCGTGTAACCCCCTCAATGCGTTGTGCCGCTCGCTGCGGTAACATGTACACTGCCTCTCTTTACGGGGGGTTATCTTCCGTTTTGTCGGTCGTGGAGCCACAGCAACTTCTGGGAAAACGTATTTCAATGTACGCCTTCGGCAGTGGCTGCGCGAGCAGTTTCTTCACTCTCCGCGTCAAGGGTGACACGTCGGAGATCCGTGAGAAGTTGGATCTCATCAATCGCTTGGAAAGTATGAAGGTCGTGCCGTGCCAAGAATTCGTAGATGCCCTGACAGTCTGTATCTCCGCTTAAATCTGAACCATTCTTCCGTCTGACCTTTTTCCACAGTTGCGCGAGGAGAATCATAACGCTGCACCATTCAAGCCTTTGGGTTCCATTGATAATATTTGGCCGGGCACTTACTATCTCGAAAGCATCGATGGGAAGCACCGTCGCAAGTATGCAATTGCCTAGTTTCTGCGCGTCATTCCATCATAGTTCCAAAGTAGACTTTTCGGCCTGCACTCACTCACCCTGAATAATTTATACCGAGAATCCCATTTAGACGTAATTCACTTGTTTGTCACAATTTGGTTTAATCACTAGTAAGCGCCGACCGTCGCGCCCGATGCCAGCTTGTCACGAGCCTGAGGATCCTTGACGAACAATCTCACGTTCCTCTTAACACGCCCCGTACGGAGTCTCGAACGCGTCCGAACAAAAACGACCTGGATACATCAATTCGCCAACCCTCGGCTCGCTTACAGTGATGATTGAATACGTCTTGGTTAAGCTGTGCACTAAATTCAAAAGCTAAAACTTAGACTGGAAGAACATAATATTTGGCCTGCCGCTGAATGGAAATTCTGTACTTCAAGGCGCATGTTTTTTGAAGAAAAAAAGCTTCCTGCTTGTTCGGTTCTGTGTTGCCGGTTCAAAGTCAGAGCTTTACGGACAGGGATCACACACGATGGCCCCAATCCTCCATGTAGCTGTGGCATACTTGACAGTCGTCACCGTAAAGATACTGGTTGAGGTGCTTTCTGCGAGTGTTCGGTCACGTCTCAGCAACCTATCCGGCCCTCCTTCCTCGTCATGGCTGAGGGGTGCGTAGCCCTAACGGTGGCGGGGGTTGGCGTTGCCCGTTAAACTGGTTTTTCCTTAGGGCATATGGACAAACTCTTTCACCCTCAAGGATGGGATTTCCACTTGAAAACCGTTGTTGCTTTTGGCACAGCGGTTCGACTCCGGGGATTTTTCGGAGTAAGACAGGAAACCTACACCTATGATCGGTACTCACAAAGGAACTATTAGGAGGATGTTTTGTATCTGACTGACCTACTTGGGCTTCGTACTATCTTGACAGAGGAACGCGACATATACGATGAACCTCCGATGGTTATTGAGTAAGCATCGTAGGGTCTCATCTAACCTCGGCGACCTATTATCTCCCACAGACAGAACAAGTTGCTCTGGGGTCCAGGCTTGTTATCTTCCGTTGGTACTACGGTTTTTCTCTCAGGGGTTTGAACTCGTGGCGCTTACTCTGCCGTGGCCAGGCATGGCACATGAGAAACAGCAGCGCGTCCTCAACTCTGTCTTCTCTGTACAGCATATGCGCATGGTGATGCCTATCCTCTGGGATGTCACACGTCGTGTACGTCCCACGAGACAACATCCAGATCGAGACTGACGTTGGTCAGCTCGAGGAAACTCTGGCTAGACTTTTGCTTGGGGGCTGCACTGAGCTCGACATATTGATTTGGATGTCACGATTCTCCCTAGAATCAATTGGGCAAGCGGGAATCGGGATTCCTTTCGATACTCTGGCAGAGACTTCGCCGCCTAGCGAATACATACTCGCTTCAAAGCAGCTCACGTTGGTCTTTTCTCCCTGTCTCTTCTCCTTCCATGGCTTCTGGAACTTCTACGCTCACAAATGGTTCAGTTTGCTTTCGCTTCCTCTTCGTGGATTTTTGCGGTTCATACCGTCTTTCGTGAATATGGGCACTCCGAGGTTCTGGGGATTTCTCGCAATCATAGCTCCACACCCCAAGATCAGAAAACTCAGGGAGATCATCTATTTTATGCACAACACTAATAAGTCTATGTATCAACGAAGGGTACATAACATCATGCAAGCAGAGAAAATCGGCTCAGAGAACGCTGGTAGTGACATAATGAGCATCTTGAGTGCGTTCAGCCGGTGTTTTTCGGGCCACGACATAATTGCAGCTCATATGACGTAGTTCGGCAGAACAGAAGAGCCGATTCCGTTGACAAGTTATCGGACGATGAGATAACACAGATGGGGTAACGCTCCCCAGTCGAGTCTGTGGTTATTCCCGATGACGAGATTCTTCTTGCAGAATGCTCATCTTCGCTGGTCACGACACGACATCGGTCACACTTTGCCGCATCCTCCATGTTCTCTCTTTAAATCCAGGAAGACAGGAAAGGTTGCGCCTCGAGTTGATGGATGCCCGTGTCCGACGGCGGGACATATCCTATGATGAGTTGACGGCCCTACCTTATCTTGACGCTGTTCTCAAGGAGACCTTGCGTCTGTAAGTGGCTCCTCGACGGGAATCACGACTTGCTAGTCTTAGATATAATTACCCAGGTATCCCCCGGTCACGCAACTGCATCGTGTGTCAGCAACCTCCGTTCTGTTCTTGTATTTCTCATCGCCGCTAATTGTCGTCGAGAAGGCCGCGAAAGGATTCTTCCATACCCTTGGAACGCCCAGTATTGGGGACCGACGGTGAAACAATCGACCAAATTTGCGTACGAGCAGGAACTTTGGTGGTAGTTGGCGCTGCGGCCGTGAACAGAGACCCCGCCATATGGGGAGCAGACGCAGACCAGTGGGTTCCTGAGCGCTGGCTCAGACCCTTGCCAGAGACTGTCGTCAGTGCTTATCTCCCAGGAGTATACTCACACATGTTTGTGTCATGAATGACTCCCTGCGAACGGAAAAAGCTGACTTTGATCCTTTTGTTAGAGGATTCAAATTTGCCGAGACGGAAATTAGTGAGCCTCTGTCCTTTTGACTGGCGCAGCGGATGCTAACGACCTGAAACGCGGATAGAGGCTGTCCTCTATATTATTCTATCGCGCATGAAGTTCGAACCGTCTGAGATACCCATTGTATGGAACATGTACAACTTTGCCACTCCCACGACTCAAGGGAGCAATAGGCCAAGTATGCCATTGAAGGTCACACTTCTCACCGAATGAGGCCCCTCGAAACCTCGAGGTGCTTTCATTATATCGCCAGGTTGTTTTAAAGATACAGACCATAGATATGAATCTGCAGAATTTGTATGTGGCCAGTAGAACATTCAAGTAACTGCAGTCCATTTGAAAGACAACTAAAAATAGGCAAGAAAAAGCATGAGCAACTTGAATGGTCAGGAGTTTGTATCGGGACAACATCTGCCACAGATGATAGTGTCTGTGACCTTCAACAAGCCACCACAGGGCCTATATCCTTTTAATATCTGAACTACTACCTCAGTCACCATATAGGTAGAAATGATTAAGGGAACATTTTTGCATGCCAGGACACATATTATACTGGTGTGGAAAAGTACTCGAAGCCATTCCAGCTATTTTGAAAACCGTAGACGTTTTCCGCAAAACGGTGCTGAGAAAGTGCCGAGCCAAGCACCGGCAATGACCGTAGTGGTCACCCCACCATTTGTAGTTGTTTGTAGAATGCTATGGACTTTCAGTACATCCCGCCAGTGCAGAAGGAATGAATCTGTTACCTTTTCATTGTTCCGATTGCTCATCACACTGGAATAGGTATTTGAACAATTCGGTGTGTCCTTTGACTCTGAAAAAACGCTGAAAGCAAGACTGAAAGCGTGACCCGCTGGGTTCTTTTAATAATAAAAAGCGTGACCGTGGGCCAAATGACGCATAGCTCCATCTAGTAGGCGGCCTATTTACTCCATCATGATCTATTGAGTGTCAGGGAGCAGTCCTTTACTCAATTAGCATATTGTTTAGCACACGCCATCAGTCTTGCTATCTCAGTTGATTGTTTTTTTTTTTACAGACACCTCTGGATTTCAAAATAGCTGTCAATGCGGGGCAAATTTTGGGGTTGTGACCAACAGTACAGCTACTTCCAAATTAGGGGTCCCTTTTCGGTCGAAAGACACCTGGTGTAACCGGTTTCGGACTCAGTTACCTGGGGCAGCAGGTTTTTTTCAAGTTTATTTACCAGATAAGCCATTCCATTTTTGTACTTAACGGTGAACTCGGCTGGGTACCCCTAATTTGGAAGTACTACTGTAGCTGTAATGACGCCCTGACGCCCAAATGCACCGCGCTATGTCAAAGTACAGTAGTAACTTACTACGGCCACAGTACACTCTTTGTAGTGATACATCAGTCCTCTGGCTATCATCATCGCTTCATTGGCCATCATCATGCTTCGAGGGGTTGAGCCGATCGCACTACGACCAACAATTAGAGCATTACTCATCGATCTCTCCGGCACAGTCCATGTTGCCACAAAGCCTACTCTGGGATCCCCTGATGCGATACACCGTCTCAGAGATTCGTCGATACCATTTCGTTTTTGCAGTAACACAAGCAAGGAGTCAACAGCAGCGTTACGCGATAAACTAGCGAGAATGGGCATCGAGACGCATGATAACGAGGTGTGGACAAGTCTTGGAGCAGTAAATTCTTTGCTGAGAGCGAAGGGGGTCCAAAGGTGTGTGCACCCGACGTATCACACGGGAAAATGGAGACGAACATAAACAGGCCGCTAATCTTAGCTGAGGAATCCGCTGCAACAGAGTGCCGTGGTGATATCAGGGACGACCCGGCGCTCCCTTACGACTCTGTCGTCGTCGCCTTTGCGCCCACACAATTTGATTATGTCTCACTCAACACAGCATTCCGAGTGCTCATGAACGAGCATGACACCCAGCGCGAGCGGCCTCGATCGGACTACCCATTCATCGCTACACATCGTTCACGATACGTCGGAGATTCTGATGGTGCACTATCCCTCGGACCTGGGCCTTTTGTCGCAGCACTGGAGAATGCAAGTGGGAGGACCGCGGAAATTGTTGGAAAGCCTGAGCGTAGATTTTTTGAGTTGGTGTTAAGTAGCTTGGAGTCCGACGTACAGGGTCGCGAGGGTGTAGTTGCGGTGGTCGGAGATGATATTCAGAGCGATCTCGGTGGTGGTGCGGTTGAACTGGGATTCTGGCGTGTGCTAGGTGTGTGCATCCCGTGCCTTAACGACAATGGCCGCGATTAACGGTGTGCAGTCAGGTCGGGAAAGTACAGGAACGGAGATGAGACAAAGGAAGGCGTTAGACCCGCCGACGAAGTTTACGATTCCTTCGCCTCGTTTGTCGAGAGCTTATTGAGAAAATAAGTTAACGAGATTCGGACGATACTAGACGATGGATGTCAGCGTAATGTGTTAAAATAGAGCTAAACGAGCGAGAAGCATACTAGTTTAAGGCCACCAGTCGACAACGACCTCCCCGTGCACAACCTTCTCGAGCGGTTCATAGGCATCGCCCAATGAGATTTCTCTATCAGCCACAACAAATTGTCCGGGCGTGACAACTGGGGCATACCTCCCATGCCAAAGAAGCCTTAAATCGGAACACAGGTCGCAACAGGATCTGAGGTGTTTCATGAGCACGGGGAAGATGGTTGGACAAAAGGGTACAAACCTCGGGGTGTGCAGACGACATATGATGATATTTTGACCGGCAACGAGATGGGGCTCCTACGGCGTAACAACTACTTGGAGAACGAGTCAAACTCACCCTGCTCAGCGTGACACACGGGCACACCAACAACAACCGCTACTACGAAACGGTCTTCCGACTTCTAGTATCCCAGAAAACACATTTTCACGCGAGGTGTCAACGTTCAACGGTGACAATACGTTATTGTATATCGGCCCTAGCGAGTGTAGCACACTCAAAAGCCGTAAACTGTCGATATGAGGTAATTATGGAGTCCAGAAGACCAACGGAACTGAGCCCAACAATGCCCACGTTAAGAATTTTGTCCACGATAGACAGTTATGGCAAAGCGTCTCCCGAATTAAAAAAATTCTAGGGCGTAACGACCGACATTGCGAAAGAATGACGAAGAGTCCAGTCGGAGGTGAGTTATATCTGCACGGAGGACTAGCAAAGTGGACGAATCTCAGGGGTGGGACGCTGGAGTGTCAATCGAGGAGATGCCGTGAATAAAGGTGAACGGTGTTCCACGACGAGAAGACGTCGCATGTACTGAGCCGGAAGAGCCGAAAAGAAGTGAGGAGTACAGCCAGTAAGAGCTGAGGCAACTGGTGCGACTAAGCATGCACAAATTTGTAGAGACGAGTGATAAAGGGCATGTGCGTGACGAAAGGGGAGATGAAACCGTCGCCCACATTGGGAGATGTCTACCAAAGGAGGCGAGACAACAAAGGGACCGTGGGTGAACCGGTGAAGGACGAATCGACATGTCCGATGAATTTGTGTCCAAAGCCAAAGGTGTGGGCCCGGGTGAACGAAAGGAAGACGTAAGAAGGACCTGCTAACGGAACTAGGTCTAGACCGACGTCTCCAGCCGTGATAGACGTGGGGATCACTGTTGCACAGATTGACACCACACTATAAGCCGTCATGCATCATGCATCATGGTATACTCGATATTGTTTTCATCGTCACGACGCAATTCTTGGATGGAAAAAGAGAGATTGACGTTTTATATCGAAAACGGGAGATGCTGAACCAGGTTCGTTATAATAAACCGGGCCGCAGCGCCGTGGGCGTATCATTCGCCAGCTCTGTCCCTGCCGCTCCTACCTCTGCCCTGCCCCCTGCCCCCGACTCTGGCGCTTTCACTCCTTCTTCCTCATCAGCCGCCATGCCCTTTGAACGGTATCTACAACACCCTCAGGAGCCATCTGCCTCAGCCTCCTCGTCACCTCAGACGAACGATTATGGCTATGTGCAATCGCAATACCCTTCCTCCTTGGGCTCTACCCTCGACCTCTTATCCGTTCCCCCTTCTCTCAGCTTTCAAACTCCCCAATTCTCGCTGGGTGGTCCACCACTACCACCTGGTGGCAGAACAGAGACACTTCCCGCGGACTTAATATCTTCGCCAGAATCTCTGGCATCTGCGTGGATTGCCAACACCAGCCTGACACCCCACAACCCAGAGGATGTGTACGTACAACCGCGATCATCTCATCTCTCGCACTCAATGTCTTTAGCTTCATTCCCCCAGACTCAAAATATTTCCATTCCAATCGAGCTGAGAGCGATTACTTTCAATTGAGCTCCTCCCTGTCACTCCCCAGCTCGTCCTCCCTCTGCGGTGCTGTCCAGCCTCACGTTTCTCCTTCTAATGGCGATCGTCTTCCTCCTAAAGCTTTAGCTACCCATCCTCAGGTTGCTCGAGGTAGCTCCCAGGCTCATCCCCCATGGGCTCATCAGTTCCCTCCACCATCCTCTCTTGGTCTACCCGTGTATTCGTCTTCGGGTTTTGACCTGTTATCTATCTTGGGTCGTGTCGCAACTCGACCTAATCCGAGCATCACCCTAGGCCCCGTTGATATGTCCTGCTCCTTTGTCGTAGTCGACGTAAGGCGATATGACTCCCCCATCGTCTACGCCTCCCCCTCTTTTTATCGCCTGACAGGCTACGAAGATCACGAGGTCCTCGGTCGTAACTGCCGCTTCCTCCAAGCACCCGGGGGATGCGTTGGGAAAGGTGAACGGCGACAGCATACTGCCCCGGAAGCTGTCAGCTACATGAAGAAGAACCTCGCAGACGATAAGGAGTGCCAAGCAAGTCTTATCAATTACAGGAAGGATGGCTCCTCCTTCATTAATCTTGTGACCATCATCCCTGTCGCTGGAGGTGTTTCCGGCAGTTCGGAGGAACAAAACGACGTTGTCTTTCACGTCGGCTTCCAAGTCGACCTCACAGAGCAGCCGAACGCTATACTTCAGAAACTCAGGGACGGAAGTTACATGGTCAACTACAAGTCTGGTCTCACTCTCCCCAATACTCCCAATCCTTCCATCAGGGATCGCCGGAATCATAACTATGTCCTAAACGCCGTCTCAGAGGAACTTCGGGACCTTCTTAGTAGTCCTTCATTCTTGTCGTCGATTTCGGGCTCAACATCGAACGCCGACCACGTGGAATGCCAAGAAGGCAACCATCCGCTCAGCCTTCTCTTACTTGGTGCAATGCCAGACTTCGTTTTAGTCCTTTCCCTCAAAGGTTCATTTCTCTATGTTGCGCCGTCGATCACTCGTGTCCTGGAGTATTCCCCCGAAGAGATGGCCGGTAAATCCGTTGCTGATTACTGTCACCCCTCGGATATCGTTCCCCTCATGCGCGAACTCAAAGAGTCGTCCACGATTCTTGGCCCCCAGGAAGGACACCGCTTCGGATCGAGCCTTGTCAACATTCCGAAAACGGTTAATCTTCTCTTCAGGGCTAGGACTAAACGGGAGACGTACATCTGGATTGAGTGCACAGGCCGTCTACATGTCGAACCAGGGAAAGGGCGGAAGGCAATTATTCTAAGTGCGCGCCCACGCACAATGCCTCGCTTTAATTGGACAAGCGCGCCCGATGTCAGATGGCAGGGCCAGGCGAGCGAAAGAGGAGACGTAACTCGCGAAGTTTGGGGTCTGCTAAGCGTTGGCGGCACGGTACTCTTCATGAGCGCTAACGTGAAGAATGTTCTGGGTTGGGGGGTCGGCGAGATCATTGGCATGTCCCTTAACGAATTCGTCCTGGAGTCTACCGCCAACTCTCTAGGAGCTGCACTTCATCGCTCTGCTCAAGGCAAGAACCGGCGTACAGAAACCGTTGAATGCCGGGTCAGACAGAAGACCGGGGATTATACTCATTTGAGCATCGTGCTCTATCCGTTACCCGCTGGGGCAGACTCTCAACCCGAAGTTCGGCGACTCCCCATTGTTTGTCAGATCAGCCCCATTTCGGCCATGCCAACTATAGAGCGCCACTTGGTGACCTCTATATCCAGGGGAAATGTATTCTCTGAGCAAGACGCAGCGCAAGAGGGAAGCTGGCAGTTCGAGCTGCAGCAACTCAAGATAGAGAATCAGAGGTTGGCAGCAGAAGTCGAATTTCTCGAGGGATCGATCGGGCTACAAAAACACCAACATCAGGCGACCAACTCCACCCCTACCTCCTCAAGTGCTCATAATTCTGCAGAATGGACTCCTCAACACAACCCATTAAAGCGACGGTAATCCCGCCTGATTAACAGCTTCCACGACTGTGTTTCATCCATACACGTATTCGACCGCGTCATCATACACGTTTCTTGACCAACTGTATTTATCCATCTCTAGTCGGCATCAGTCTTGTAAACTTGACATATATCATACATCCAAGCTGTGGCGCGTTTCATCACACCTTTCCTTGGTTCTCTCGGCATGGTTGGCTAGCTTGACCCCTCGCGGGCGGCCTGTTCATTGGACTGCTCAATGGAACGATTTTCGGTGTTTAGCGGGCAGGTTTTGGTTGCATCCCAGTCTAGGCCCTTGACTCCTTAGTTGGGCCACCCGTACGCCCCTCTGTCTGCGACTGACGGTGACAAGTGCATCGCGAACGTACCACACAGCACCATACGTACAAAGGTGCTTCTCATCGTTGACAGTTACTTCGATTCATGAGGCATCGCCGCTACTCGTGCGTAAACTCAATAGACAACTAATAAAGGCACATAACTCAAAGATCTGGCTTGCCACAGGACATCTCGGCGAAGTACAAAATAGAAAGTCTACTGCCAAACCTCCGTGACCAGAACACTGGGTTTTTTTTTTGATAACAAATCGCTCTTTTGTTTGCGACTGGTGCATCCTCCCGACTCGAGCCATTCCTCTCGTACGATGCGTTCTGTTACGCTTTGACTGGGTCGCCGCAACGGCGGTGAGGAAGCTCGAGGAGAAGCGCTTGGCGACGGCGTCCGACCTTTCGATGGGGTTTAGGCTGCCAATGTGTACCGCCTGACCTTGACACGCCCCGCTCCCGAAGTTTATTCGAGTCTAAGGGCAGTGGCGTTGCGGAAGTGGCGTTGTGGAGCCAGCTTGGCGTTTGGGAATAGCGCAGGGTCATATCGGTCGCAGAGTTTACGTTTGTCATGTAAACCTTTGCATCCAGAAGCGTCCCTTTCTTGATACCCCTGCCACTGTTGAGAATGGAATCGGTTCATATTATCTTATACAAAGACCCTCAGGCCTCAAGACTTAACGGAGTGGATGCTGTATTCCGTTTGAGGTGAACTTGTCGGGTGTTAACACATTTCTTCCCACACACGCATCCCAACGAATGGCGCCATCGTCGCGATCGTCGTCTCACATACTACATTCTGTTTACGGACAGTTGACCTTGTATCAATGAAAAATTATTATTGCTGCAGCAGAATATGCTGCCCAGTGAGCAGTAGCGAGGTGGTAAGCTCACAGCATTGATTTGGTATCATGTCAGCCAATCCGGCTCGCCTGACGTACACATTTTAAACACAAGACGCTCCCGGTACACATGAAATCATAGAGCCATAGACAACGGAACGAGCGGCGTCAAGATGGGCAAAATCCATGCTGGTTGTCATCGGTGAGTCTCCTGTGGGCGGTGGGAGGCCAAAGCAGCTCTATTCAGGTAAAACCCCGGGCGCCAATCTGGAAATGCGCTTGGAAATGCGCCGATGCCAATACCAATATCTCAAGGAAATAGGAGCCTAGACAAGGGTCGCAAGTGGTTTGATTGCGTTTTTCATGATAATTTAGTGAAGCCACAACTCGGTCTGCAGGCGAGGCTTGCGAGGGCCTGTTGGCAACGCAATTCAAGTTTTGCGGCGCAGAGAAAGAGGTGCAGCGTGGGAATGCGTTTATCCTTCTGTGAGAATGCGTCACATTACGTGACTGTTGTCTAAGAAGGCATAATGCACACACTTATCAGTAATTAACAGTCAAGATCGAAAGCACCTGTCATGTCTTGTCCAAGTCCTTGGTCTTGTCCGAGTCCTTTACGCATTCCTGTTACTGTCACGGTAAAACAGCCTGCAGACCCGTCCAGGTGACGCTTTGGCTAGTGCTAGATGATTCTAATCCAGAACGTGATGTGATTGTCACCCAGCTCCCACTTTCTTCGCTGTGTTTTGAAAGACTTGGACCTTTCCCGTAGGACCGGCGTAGGTGTTGCGATCTCCGTCAAGAAGCCTCTGGTCGCTAGCCCCTGGTCGCCATACACTACATTATCCCCAGTATTGACAACTTTCGAAAGAAATTTCCTGGATCTCAGATCTCAGCAGCCCCCGTCTACATTCCGAGTGCGCCACACTCGCGCGCACCCTAAGCTCATTGGATTCCTGACTGAGGCGATCCAAGTTCGCAAAGTTTAAGTTTCTCGACGCGCAGAGGCGCGAGTAGTCCATTGGATTGCTGGTTATCGTAGGCGTGGCTCACCTTTTGCATCGCCAAGTGTACAGCACCCCCACGCAGCCTCGGTTACGCGAGAGGAACGCGTCTCCGAACCTCCCATTATTCAAGACCTGTTTGGGCGCTGTCCCTCAAGTGTAGCGACTCTCAGGCTCATCAATGTTGAGGACTTGAAGTTTGAAGGCATGCAAGAACCCCTCAGCCGTGAAGTTTTCCAGAAGGTCCCCTTGAGAGAGTTGTCGCCACCCTCAAACAGGATCCATTACTGACAATGATCTCAATGAGATCATCAAATGCCGCACATCTGACCGCAATCATCTCACAAGGGTGCACACCACACCGCGAACCTCACGAACACATACGAGATTCCTAAAGTATTAGCTGAAGAAAATGCACGGAGAATTGTTGAGGGTAAACTATCTAATTTACAGGCCAATTTTCGCCGTCTGCATGGACGAGCGCGTAACTTGTAACTTACTCAGCCAAAGTCAATCAAAATGTATTACCAATGGCGCTAGCCACGCTTCGGGCGGCAGTTCGGGCAGAGCGTTGCTCTGTTGAGTCTTTTCTTGGAGCACCGTACCCCGAACATCCCCTCGGCGCACGGTCGAGACGATTTTTTTTATTTCTTTGGCAGGTGTGCCGCGGGGTTGCATACACTGAACAGGCTCCCGTACGTTTCTTCTTCAATGAGCCATATATACGTCGATCGCCACCTCGGCGCTCAGCTCGCTGACTCGCTGAGCGCCTCACACCTTGCCTTACACATCCTCAGAAGAGATTCAGGCACAGTCACACCTATAAATTAAATCAGCAGTTTACTGTGCGAGTGCGCCATCTTGTGTCCACCATGATCTGCGGATTACCCGAAGCAAGACCAGAAGCCTGTAAAGTCTGGCTTGTCACTGGTGCACGATAATCTTTTTGTCGATACCGTGACGCGCAAGTGCTGAAGTTCCAATCACAGGAGCTGCAACTGGCCTTGGATTGGCACTAACGCGAATTGCCCTTGCTCGTGGTGAAAAGGTCATCGCTACCGGGCGGTCTGATTCACAATTCGATGACCTATTGTCGGATTCTTCTATCGATCAAACGAGGCTACGAACATTGACGCTCGACGTGACCGCACCATTCGACGATATCCGGCGACAGGTGGACACTGCGGTCAATGCCTGGGGACGCGTCGACGTTCTAGTCAACAACGCTGGGATTTGTTATCTGGGCGCTACTGAAGAGATCGGGTCAGTGCGGATCAACCTCGCATACTCCTATCACAGGCGGGTGACGTGCTGTGGTTCACAGAGCCGAGGGAATGATGCAGATGATGCAGACGAATTTCGTCGGTGTCCTAAATGTCACGAACGCTGTTCTCCCACACATGCGTAACCGTTGCGAGGGTTCGGTTGTCTTCATTGGAAGTCGCTCTGCGTTCCGCAATCAGATACCGGTGCGTGTATTTCTCTGTCCACTCCTCGTCTTCATCTCATGGCCAGGTTTAACTAATTAGGGCCTCGGTTCGTTGTCGGCTTCACCTCTTGCCCTTGCACTTACGTGACAATCGCCTGGTACACACAGGGCCTTACGCGGCTTCCAAGGCTGCTGTCCATTGTAAGGTCTTCGCTTTCTACGCGACGTGAATTGTGGGAATTGACTTTTCCCTCCTATAATATATGGTAGCTTATGCGGAGACGCTCTCTGTGGAGATGGCTTCCTTCAATATCAACGTCTTGATCGTGATACCGGGCATCTTCCGCACCAATATGAACTCGCAGCGGCGTGTAGGGGCTCCGCTACCAGGTTATGAAAACGTTCACGCAGGGATAGATGCCATGATCGAGTCTGTGGCTAGGGTTCCAAAAAGCGACCCTATGCTTGGTATGAACGTACTGGTGGACGTCGTACGGGGTGAGGGTCGTGCGACCGGCCGTAAGTCGTTGCCTCTCTGGCTCTTTCTTGGTGAGGACTGTATGCACGATGTGCGTGCGCGTCTAAATAATATGGGATCGATCATGGATGAGTGGGAGGGTGTGGGAACGAGAATTGGCCTTCCAGCAGCTGCGCTATGAGTAATAGTCACCAAGACGAATTGAATGTTGTACATTTAGACCCATCGATTCACCTAACCTCATTCACACTTACATGCATGTGTGATTCGAGTTTGTCATCCGACGGGATCGCATAAGTGTGGCTCACCAAGACAAAGCGGCGTGAATCGGTATGAGGAATGTTGGACCAGTGGTGATGGTAATGGTACCCCCAAAGTGTGATAATTGATGAATGAATACATTGCCTAATTTCTCATCTGTATGTTGTATACTACTGACACCGACGCCCTATTCCCTTGTCAGGTCTCCACAGCTGCATGCAACTAAGTAGCATATCTTTCCGTCCATTCCTTGCTAACCTGCCGTGCAGCGGCCTCGTCCTCTTTATAGTGCTTCGCTACGTCTGCTGCGAGTGGGTCATCGGGGTTGGGTGAGCTGAGAAGTGCTTGTATAGAAAGTAGGACTGTGCGAATCTGCAGAGCTGGGGACCATTTATCTGGATTTTAAAAAAAACCCCTATAAATGAAACATTCTTAGACAGATACCGGTAGGAGACACACCTTTTAATATATCTAGGCAGATTCGACCAAGTTTGTCTAAAGTGAATGATAAATGTCATTCGGAAGAATGTGTTGCACAGACGCCCGCACCGATGTTGGGATGGTATATCTTGGTAAGGAAGCGCACCTTGGGTGGCGCCATTGGGTACTCCTCGGGAAGGAACAATTCGAGCTTGAAGATTCCACCTGCACGGGTGTCCTTGGGTAAACGAATGGATTGCAAGAAAGGGGCAGACGCACTCTGGAATGGACTCCCGTCCGGACCTTGGATAGTGACATCAAAGTATCTGAGATTATCCTCGTGTGGGGCAGCAGATATTCCAGGTGCAGGGTCTGCCACAAGACGCTCCGTTTCCTGATCGCGTGAACCAAGGACGCTTAACGACGTGGAAGCCGTGTGCACTAGAAAACCCACCTTTATTATACGCTATTACAGTACGGAGATTAGGGGAGGGGAGAAAGGGCTTGGACAAGGCCGGACGCACCTTTGGAAGTGCCATGGACGGTGGTGTAGCAGTAGTGAAGAGTTGTCCATCTAAAGTTAAGATAACGGTCTAATCGGCTATTCCCGAACCTAACTACAAAAAATGAAAATAAAAATGTTCTGTTGCACACAATATGTCGAGCCAAGACGATTGGATTCGAATAAGCAGTCGAGACGGTTTCTCCTTCGTTGTGAAGCGCAATGTGGCCCTGCACAGCGGAACACTCCGTAGCATGTTAGACGAGCGTCGTGCGTCCCTATATTTTCTCTCTCCTAGTACACCCTTACTTATCTGCCTCATAACAACAACAGATAGCTTCGCCGAGGCTGTGCAAAAAGTGTGCCCCATAGACGAGAGGTAGCCACCATTGCCTATTTGATCACTCGGGTTTTTATTCATTTCGCATCTCAGGGCCGCCGTAACGGAGAAATTTGTGGAGTATCTTGCCTTCAAGGCGACTTACGAGAACGCACCTCCAAACGAGGAACTTCCTGAGTTTAGCGAGCGCGTCGCCCCCGAAATTGCTCTAGAGCTGTGCGTGTGACGTGTCATGTTCCAAACTGTCTTTCCGCATCGTTGAATTGGCATTCCCAAAGCCTTTCCGCTGCAGACTATCTCGAAAGTGCGTATCCAGTCGTGTGACGTTCGACCGACATGCACCCTTATGCGTCTCTCTTCTCATCCAGCCTGACCTGCCCGCTCTGGTACCGCAGCCCACTGTGTTCTTTATGCTTTTATGTAAGTTGGCACTCGTGTCTTCTTCGCTGGCCGTCCCTGATGGGATTTAAGTCGCATAAGCTCACACGACTAGAAACGTTATATCTTCAATGTTGCGAGAATGCATTCTCTTGTTACTGTATTTCGACGTTGTTCCCTCTGTCTATAGACTACGCAGGGACCGAATATGACGACCATACAAAACAGACCGGAGGGGCAATTTGAACGTCAGTGACACAAGGAAGAATCCTTCCACCTTCCCCCATCTCCGTCGCGCTAAGGTCGCGCGAGTTATGCTCTGGGATTGGGGGCCAGGATGCTGGTACGAGAAAAATGCATCCCTAGTTGGTCATCAGGCCGGGGAACAAGAAGTTCCTGTGAGCTTCCTGCGTCGAGTGCCAGTAGTGGCACTGTCATTTGAAGCCTCCATTAATTCGGCATGGACTGTCACGCTGACACTGAGAAAAGATGACGCGATCTCAGGTATTACTGGGTTGGGTGTCGAAAATACAAAATACAAAACAAATTCGCGAGAGTAGCATCGTGCTATGACAGTACAATCAAACACCGCATTCGCTATGCCGTCTCGTGGCGTTTCAAAGGGCGCGGTCGGTCGGTCGCACCTGGGCTCGGACTGGCACGGCGGCCGTGCGCGAGTCGTTCCGCCATGCGCTCTACGTAGCCGTCATCATCTCCTTCATCGTCGATCCGACGCTTCATCAATTCCTCCATGGGTATTGGGGCAGGCCATGCCCCAGGAACGTCTGAACCAGCTCCCGGCGACGGCTCGGGTGTCCCGTCACCTTCGCCTGTTGGGGTGGTGCTACCGCTTCCCCATCCACGCTGCATATGCGCGGCAAGTGGCTGCCGCATCGACGGGACGGGCACGTACGGGAAAGACGTCGGCGTGTAGTTATATTCTGGCAAGCGCTCATTGGCAATGTCGAGGCGCCGGCTGCGACGTCTCGTCAGTTAGCCGCGCAGGGATGGAGGAGAGGGACCACTCACGCGTCGTCAAAGCTGTGAATGTAGCGCCGAATTTGGTTACCCTGTACTCCAAGGGCGTCCATTCCGCTTCCGCTACGATTACCAATTGGTGCGTTATCCGTCCCAACAGGTCCAGCGCTGAGTTCGGACGCGTTCTCTGCCTCCTCACTGCACGAGATTTACGTGAGCTGAGTGAAGTTCGCTCAGGCGGCGATGGAACGTACCGCAGGAGCTGGAACATGCGTTGCATACGTCCGACGGCAAGAATCTTGTTCTTGATTTGCTGTCGCCTCGCGGAAGCATCCTCAGGCGACGTTGCTTCGCTCACGATGGCGCGCTCGGCTTCTTCGTCGGACGATGAAGATTCGTCTTCTAGCTCCTCCCGTGAACATACAGACAGGACTGCAAGTAGCATCTCGATGACTGTTGAGAATATAAATGAGCGTGCCCTGTGGAGTAAGGAATGACCTGCTTTTCGCTCCAACAAACGGAAGACTCCAGGTAAACGCGTCCATGAAATTCGGGAGCCAGTATGGGTGTTGGCGTGCATGATACTGGCGGATGGTAATGCTCTTGTTCGCGTACTTGAGCACAGCACCCCGGTTGTGATACACATCGAGGTAATTCGGTGCAGAGAAGACCGTGATCACAGAAGGGAACTTCTTTGTCGGGGTCTTACGAAACATGACATAGCTGCTATGCACTCAGACCATGAAACCGATTTTGGGGATTACACTTACCCCGCATCTTGAGCCTCATGTCCGCGGATAACCCCTAGTAGCTCGTTCCGCTCCAGAAACTTTATGACGGCTTCATATCTGCACGAAACGATCAGGAAAGATCGGTGGGAAAGAAAAAAAACAAGAGCCAGACGTGAAATAATAGGAGCAGCCTCGCGTGGTATTGTGCCCCCACATTTGACCAGGCGGAACCGGGGACGGATGCTGGGAAGGCTCGGTCTCGTGACCAAAGTTTGGAACCGGGTCAGCCCACAATAAGTCGCATAGTAGACCGTATGATCCGGGCTCTTGGAACCTGTTAATCTGACCAGTAAAAATCAGGGCTAGTGGAGAATCTTTGTTCGAATTGGTACAAACTCGATCGATATCCGAAACGGTGTTGAGCTCGGGAGAAATCCCGCCATGTACACAGAAGAATTTGCCATCCAACAGGCCAGAGAGCGGTAACGCAGAGAAAGATTCTATACATGCATCGTACACTTTCTCACTGTACTTGTGCAAGCCTATTGGGGAATTCAGAGGTCCGAGCGTGGATGACGAAGTAAAGGCTAACATTCGCGCTTGAAGGTGAAGTACTCAGTCAGGTGGCGACACTCATGGTTGCCACGAATAAGGAATAGGCGGTCAGGGTGCCATAACTTGAGAGTGTATAGATAAAGCAGACACTACCCCGGGGTTATGGTTATTTCTGAGTTTAGATATAGGAATGTGCGCCCACCTCGATTCCAAAACATCCTCTGTCAACATAATCCCCAAGGAAAAGGTAGTTTGTGTCTTTCAGATTCCCACCGACTTCAAATATCTTCATAAGATCATACTATGGGATAAAGTCAAGGCGTCAGTGAGTGATAAGAGGAAGCATGCTGAAGGTACTCACATATTGTCCATGTATATCACCGACGACTGTGCGAGGGCCTCAACCTCGGATCTGTACATAGAGTACTACAACGACATACCGGTCACGGGGCTCTTCACCTTGAGCACATTTGGTTCCGCCGTCAACATATCCGTACTCTGCCGAAGAATCGCCAATGCCTGAACTTCGGTCAGACGACCCTCGCGTAAGAAGTGGTCTCGCAAAAACTCGGCATTGGGTTTTCGGCGCCCATGTTGGTCGTTCTTCCAGAATTGCTCTTCGGTAGGACGGGACGCTTCAGGCTGAGGGACCTGTGCAAGCAAACAGCGCTTTGAGCACTGGTCGTATATGCAGACATACAAACACGCACATTCTTGACGTGCCGCTCGCAAGTGTCTGGGGGTATATCGACCGCCGGACGGGTTGAGTTGCCCTTCTCTTGTATTTGATACAACGCGTTTTGGAGGTAGGTACTGCGGTCCACCATGTTGGGAGCGGAAAGAAAGTTTCGCAGAAGACTTGGGAGTCAGGATGTGGGTTGAATTGGTTGGTATCTAGGGCAGATGGTGTCAGTTCGCGCGGAATCGTTGAATATCGGTGCATTACATACCGCAAAATATCAAATCTTGTCTCGGGCCACTCTAGATCCCAGTCGGTGGAGCGAACACTGCAGGGAGGATGAAAGTTGAATACTACTAGGACACCGCCTCAGCCCAGACGTCGTTGAGCGCTAACGGGCTGTCTTGCAACCCCTGAATCGAAACAATGACAACACAGCCTTGAGATCCGATGTTGGCAGTGCTGTGTTGACAATGTACAGGTTTTGAACGTGCTCCAAGTCACTCTGCGGACGGTCCGCTGGCGTTGATACGAGATGAGTTTCAGAAAGCGCTACAGACTGTATTCAGGCAACTGCTGGGCCGAGGCGAGGCGCTTCCTCCAACTATTCGGCTCTTCCACCGAGGCCGTGACATGGCAGATCCGTGAAGTTTTCTGGTGATTCTGCATAATGACTCTACGTATGCGTCGATAGCGTGGTTTGCCAGCACAACGTAACGAAAACAGATATAAAAAATGTAAAAGATGTTGCACAAAACCAAAAAAGGTGAGCAGGAAAGGTGATCGGACCCAGTTCTCATATTTAGTAACAGCGTGGTATGCAGTAGGCATACAAATTTTATTTTGGCAAAGGGATGCCGCAGTATTCGTCGTACCCCAACGCGAGGTTGAGATTCTAAGTGGGGATTAACATGACGTTCATTTGCTGGAGAATTTAAATCTCGCACCTGTAGACATTGGGTTGCAGCACCCTTGAGGAGATTATCCAGACCACCCTAGAGCAAGCGGCGATTGGTTTTGGTTTCGAGTTTCGAATCACGATGTGACACATACCACCACTACAGCACGGTCACCTTGGCTGTGTACCTGGAAGCCACCCACGACCCAACCATGCTGATCTTGTACATCCTTGACCTCGACGACGTTCTTCTGAAGGCGGATGAGCTTCTCTTCGGCGTACTTTTTCTCATAGAGTTCCTTGAGTTCGCGGGCGGAAAGATGTTCGCTGAGTGGCATGCTCAAGACAGAGATAATACCACTGAACCACGGCGCGACACTTGGCACAAAAGCGACCTTCATGCTGTCCGTTCCGGCAGGTAAGAGACGTGAGAGATGTACCCCGGCCTCACGTTCGTGGATGTGGTCGGTCAAAGCATACGAGCGGACGCCACCGTCGAGTCCTTCGGGGCTGACCTTCGGGACTGTCGCCGGACGCCCGTCTGGTTGATGGCCATTCGTAATTGTTCCCCCTCCACTATAGCCTGATATCCCAAAAACCGAAGGCCACACAGTAGGCTGTAGAAATGGGAGCAGTGGTGCAATCAGCAGTTGTGATGATGTGGCGTAGCAGCCAGGGTTTGCGATGCGTTTCGCGCCACGGATAACATCTCGGGAATAAAGTTCTGATAGCAGAGAGTAACGTGGGTGACATTCAATTCTGAATTAGATTACATGTGCGAGGGTTTCTCACCAGGAAGCCCGTACGTCCATCCGTCCTCGAAGCGATAGTCAGCACTAAGATCAACAACGACACTTCCGTTCCCACTCCCACCTGCTCGCTCCGTGGCCCCGCGGTCGATAGCATCAACAAACGGCTTCGCTGCGCCATTGGGTAACGCGAGGACCCATGCATCGACGTCACCATCCTTCTCCATGCGCTGGACATCCTCCGCGGAGAGGTTCGAGTATGAAATAGGCGTCTTCGTATATCCCTCGAGCGAGTAGCCAGCAAGCTGACGGGAGGAGACATGGGTAAGATTCAGAAATGGGTGTCCGGAAAGGAGTGTTGTCAGTGTCTGTCCAGTGTATCCCCTTGCCCCGATGAGAGCAAGTCGTTTTTGCGCCGTGGAAGCAACCGGCTGCGCCGCCGTAGCGTAACCGCGTACAGAGCCCAGCGTGCGACGTACTAGGGTCGAGTATGGTCGGCTACCACTTGGCGAAGAGTGGTGACGAAGCGGAGATGCAGAAGGACCAACTGGGAGATACGAGCGGTCAATGCGGCCCTTCTCTTCGAACTCCCTAACAATGCGTTCAACTTCACCAACATCCTGGATGCCGTACCAAAACAAGGTCTTCCCTGAACGAGTGAAGCTACCATCCGCGCGTTCAAAGTGCCATGCGCGGTTTTCGTCATCTGCATGAGCCGTCCAAAACAGACGCCGGTGATCCTTGCGCACAGCACTAAAGACATTGTCCAGGACATTGTTAAGAATGCCATTGCGGGAGGTGAGAAGTTTTGTCATGACGGGAACTTCGCCTTCAGGATGGGCTACAACGGCTAACACATCCAGTGGCTCGTCTCCATACAACGTGTAAGGGGACTTTTTGAGGTTGCTGAGCACCTCGGTAACGCTCTGTGTCTCCGCCAGAACGTCGGGATCACGATCACGGATAACCTGCCGCAGGCGATCGGCACCCAGTGAATCGATGGAATCGTGCCTGAACAACTTGTAGCCGCGGCGGATAAGGGTGCCTGCTCCACTATCGGTGAAAAGCTCCTTCTGCAAGGCGTCTGCAGCGATGACGGCGACAGACGAGGATCGGGGTAAGTGGTCCAGGAGTTCCTTGAACTCCCTGAGCTTCAACTTTGTTCCGAATTTGACCCAGGGTTGTTTCATAAGATCGTTGTATTCCTGTGCCAATAATCATTTACGATCGTCAAAGGAACCATTGAGGAGAGCACCCTACCTCGTCAAGATTAATTACGTCCAGCTTCTCGTTGGTGACCCCGTGAAAGAGTCCGCCTTTTTCGTTGAGAAAGACGATTTTGAGAGGCTCGATCTCTTTGGCCAGTTCTCCCGCAGCGATGTCAGCATTAACATTGAGTATTTGCCCATCGGCGCTCTCAGCCAAACTGGTAAGGATGGGCAAGGCGCCAGCACGGATGGACGCCTCAAGAGGACGCTTGTCTACCCGGACGATCTTGCCAACGAGACCGTATTTGTCGCGATCCAGATAATCTGCGGTAAAAACGCCGGAGGTTATGGGACGGGCCCGTGTGCCTAGCTTTTCCAGGGCAGAGACAATCTTCAAGTTCTCATCCAGGAACACTCGGCGAGCAACCTGTAGGGTTTTCGCATCTTCGGAAGGATTAGAAGGTGGACGGGCAAATGGCGAAAAGGGCGCACCCGTCACGCGGATACCATCAATGTACTCTGGAACAATTCCGCCACGTTCAAATATTTCGTTCAGCTGAGGACCACCACCGTGGATGATGACTGGATACAGGCCGACGCGATAGAGAAAACTGAGACTAAGAGCAAGTTCATCGAGTTGCCCCAGTACGCCGCCGCCGACTTTGACGACAGCGAACTTGGCTGGATGAGAGGGATTGGAGGACGAAGAGAATATGCGAAGGTAGCGCTCAACCTCGCGTTTGGTGCCGATGGAGTACAAAAGACGGGTGATTGTTTCCTGTGAGAAAAAATAAGTAAGAAAGGGACTATAAAACTAGCGACGACGAGTACCCTGTCTGTTTGGGCCACTGAGTGAATAAGTTTACTCTGCAGCACGGAAGGACGGGGGCATCTGGCGAGGAAGAGGGCACGCCTTGCCAACAGCATGATGACGGTTGGGAGCAAGAGCAAAGAGAGATAAGATAAGGGAGATAATCTAGTCGGGTGTTACCGAACTTGGACGGAGGAGGACCATGGCCATACCGTGACCCCATTGTGTTCTCCTCGACGACCATCATGTCGTCCCCGGACCCCCCTCATCTCCGGCTTTCCCTCCCTTCTGCAGCTCCCACTTTCAAGCGCTCTTTTGATCAGTTTGGCTTTGATCTCGAAACGCCTGTCGATTCTTCTCTCGCGGCCAGCTCAAGCAATGCAGATGAACATCGCCCCGGCCCAAGTAACACCGACAGGAATAAGAGAGCACGCAGCAACAGTGTTACGCCCAACAACAGTAACTCTGCAGACCCAGCCCGTCCCATCGATACCCCTTCCCCCCCTGGTCCCCACTCCACATCCTCAGCTACATCCAACCACATGACTCCTACTCACAGGGACGCTCCTGCGCTCCCTCCCCCAACTGCGCGTCATCCACGGGCGTCAAGGAGCGACACGAATGATTCCGTGTTTTCTCATGGTCTGTCTCTGGGTGAAGAACGCCTCCATCCGCCGACTGTATTGTTTGTTGAGTCACGCTCCTCGGATTCCTCCATCAACCCCCCAGGTTCCACCGCCTGGTCCAATCCGCCTTCCTCGGCGAATCCCAGCGCCGAACATAACGAACAGTTCCGCCTCTCCATGGAACGTTTCCATGCTTTCGATAGTCAGATCTCTAGTATTCGTGCTCGTCCCCCGCCTTTTCCTTCTCGCCCACCTCCCAACCCTCCTGCGTTGCCACCCTTGACCCTTTCCTCCACCGCTGAACACCCACATGGGCACCTAAACTCGGCAGTCTCTCTTCCCTCTGTGGAGTCTTTTAACTACACAGCCCCGTCGGCGCAGTCGGCACCTGCGCCTCCATCTGTCGCACCGCCTTCAATCGCCTCCTCCTCAATCGATCAGTACCCTTCCGATATGTCACCTTTGGGCTTCGAAGAGTTTGGGGAGTTCAGAGAGATGATGGGCTTTTTCCCGGAACAAAATTCAAACTCTCGCAGCGTAGACCGCTCCGCAGTTAGACCTCGCCAAAGTTCGTCGCCACTCGACAACTCAGGACGCCACCGTGTCGACCAACCAGTTCGACGTTCCCCTACAAGACAAATTACGGAAGACGGTCCGAGAAATTCGACCCTGCGTCCATGGCCCGTGGACCATAGTGCCGTCTTTGGCGACTCTGACGACGAGTTTGGTGATCTCCCTGTTGTCAACAGTTTGCAGGGCAGACGCCCGTTAGATCTTCCCAGGTCTCGCCTTGATCCTTCCCTTTTAGCGGATAGAATAAGAAGGTCAATGCGAACCCAAGCTGCTCATGAAGCTCTAGGTCGAATGTCTCCCCCTCGTTTCCCCACCCCGACTACGTCGCAATTCGAGTCTAACCAAACTCGTTCTGTGAACACTTCTCGCATTCAAGAACGCGAACGGCCTGACAGGTACGAACACCGGTCACTTTACCCCCCTCCAAGGCGGACCGCCCTACCTGAAGCTGTTCGTACACTGGCTGAAAGACTTGGTCGAGGGAGACAGAGGACGGACTTTACTGGCGAAGGCGGCACCGAGCGATCTCGTAGCCCGGCAGCCGCATCTTTCTCCAGTCCGTATCTCGGTAATCGCTTGACTTGCCCGATCGCTAATCCCCTGTACCCCCCTCTGTAGGCCCAACATCTGCATATGATGATTGGCTCCTCGACCTCCCTGTGTTTGCCTCATCCGAAAGTCCCTATGCATTGGATCTTCCGACACCATCTTCTTGGATTGACGAGGACAGCACTCCCTTCAGACCTGCCATACCGTCTTCGCGTATTCCAAGAGATGTGTCGGTTCCACGACCAGCTCCATGGCGCAGTTCTCTGCCTCCGAACGATACTTCGGAAGATCGTATTTTAACCTACCTTTCACTTATTCACCGCGTACCATCGTCAGTACCCCCCGGAGAGGAGACCCAGCCAGGTGAGTGATACGATTTCACCCGGGCTGCTTTATGCGGCTGTCGTCGGGCTCTGAATAATTGAAAAACCATAGACCCTGTCTGGCGGCGGCTTTCTTCCTTCTCCGACTACCACCCCCCTCATTTGCAGCCTACTCGCTCTAGCAACGGACATGGAAACGGAACGAATCACACGCCTTTGACACGCGCAGCTCATTCCGCCGAATCGTCTGGTGTCAACACATCCTCTCAGGAGGTGGGCATGGGATGGTTGCGGAGTCTTGCCCGTGCAGAATTAAACCACGGGCTCGTACACGAGCGTGACACGAGTTCTACACCCATCGCGGGCTCCTCGTTTAGTGATCGACCTTCGACAGAACGTTCGTCCGCGTCTATTCGAGGGTTTATTGACCGCCGCCCGCATCTCCAGGCATCCTCTCGCATTCCACTTGATCCAGGCACACGAAGACCATCGGAAGTGTATCGAGCAGTGCACTCTATGGAAGTTACCAATGATACGACCGTTGACGCAGATTTACCCAGGCCGGACGAGTCCTCAGAAGTGCCCTTTTCGAGTCATGCCGCCGCTCTTTTTGCTTCCCGTGGGACCTCCTCAAACGTCGAATCGTCTTCTCCACGTCGCCCGGACCTTGTTGATCTGGATCGCATGACCAATCTGCCAATCTACCCTCGTGGAAGCCGGGTCGACGCAGACTTGGCGATGTCAGCCTCCCGTCGGCGCGCACACGTTGGGGAGAGGAGGCAGCGCAGTTCCCCTGAGCCAGAGCGCCTAGGCACCTTACGTCGATTTACCCCGACGGAACCGCCTACGTCTTTTGTCCCTGGGTCCAGACCACTAGATATAGAAGAATTCCAGCATGGACCATTCCGCGCGACCCTGGAACGTTTGGAAAGACGGGAAATGCAGGAGCACCAGATCATAGTGGAGAGACAAGCGGAAATCGACCGGTTACGCTCACGATTAGATGAACTGCAGTCGCTGGAAAGATCATCTGTATCATCACGCGTGCCAACGCTACCTCCGTTAAGGTTTGATCGTGAACCCTTGGTTTCCGAGACCCCTCACAGGATGCCTTCCTCTACCCCTCTAATGAACATCGACTCACATGTAAGCCATCCCTTTCCACTGTAGACCGTACTTACATTTCCTTCAGCCTTTCCGCGCCGATATAGAAGCAGCACATCGTCGGCGTACCTGGCAGAGGGCAAGAGGAAGTAGACCTTGGCTTCATCCCAGTGATGAGCCCGCGCCATGGCGTAGTTCGTCGGGTCGGCCGACACCTTCTGCCGCTGTTGCCATACCCCGTGCACATTCTCCACCGCGTTCCCTCACCGAGAGTCTAGACCCTCATCCTCCAAGGCCTCGACAAGAAACTTTAGAGTTGTTGAGTTTCGGAGACGTGGACGATTACTCCCTTGACAATCTGGTGGCGCCACCTGTGGCTGATAATATTTTCGCGCGCAACTTAACGCGCTTGCGTATGGAGCCTCCAACTGTCGACGGGCAGCAGTCACGGAGAGAAACACGGGGTAGTTCGCCTGGGAACTTGGATCCTGGAGTGCGCCCTGCTCCGAGAGAGCCGCATGCAGATGCGCTCCGCGGAATCCGCCCGCTCTGGGCCACTCATACTTTGGGTCCGTGGGGAACGGAAGCACGCGACGAAATACTTGCCAACGGGTTAAGCGCAGGGACATCCGCAGATGCTACGGCCCGCGGTCGTCGTCGTCGCGCCAATCAGTCTAATTTGCCTTTGCAAGGACGGAATGGGTCCGAGGATGAACGGCCCCCTGCTGCAGCCCGCCGTGCGTCATCTACGTCACGATATGCGGCGACTCGCAGAACGATACGCGACCCCCTGCTCGAAAGAGTCCAAAGAATGGTCCGTGGCGGTTCGCGAGAAAGTGGATTTTATGGTCGGTACGGACGACGAAATACTGGGGACTTTATCGTGAGTTGGCCGTCTCGACGCGACGTGGGATATCACAAAACTAATTCAAACTACAACAGCGCGATGAGGACTTTGACACGTCTTACGAGAGCCTCTTGTCTTTGGCAGCAACTATCGGGGAAGTACGACCTCGACACACACCCGACCACGTCATAGAGTTGTTGCCAACTGCCATGTTCAAGGAGTGGCGGAATGCTGAAAGCGATCAGCGCTGCCCGATCTGTTTGGACGACGTGAGTGAACAATAGTTTCTCCAGGTCACTAATACTGATGAGGCAATGCTCGTAGTATCAAGAGGACGATCGGGTCATGAAATTGTCCGACTGTTCGCATTGGTTGCATAAAAGCTGTTTGCAGGTAAAGTCCCTCTTTCATGAGTAACGCACTTTCACTCGCTGACCTTGGAGTAGCAATGGCTTCGTGGAGCCACAACCTGTCCGGTCTGTCGCCAGCGCGTTGGAGGCCCGCAACCTGGCCGTCGCGAGCGCGAGGCACGGGTAGCACCTTTGTCAGGCTTGACCCGCGGTATCGAACGCAGCGATATCGATATCAACCGCGAGATACAGGAGCACGTGCGCATGGCCTTTCCGGATATTGCTGCGGCCGTTCGTGCGGAAGCCGGACCGAGCAGTGGTAGGTCAGACGCTGTCGGACAGGAGGACGGCGACGTTGTCGATATGACATTGGATTGGGGGGGCATCGCAAACGCTATCTAGACCTATCATCTATGATTCACCTCACATTTCGAAGATCTAGTTGACCGTATCTTTCGGCGACAGACTCTGGGCACCAACAGTTATTTATTGTTTTTTTTCTCTCTATGTTGCATTATCTGCACGGTGAGCATTGTTAGTACGTTGTCGATCTGCACGAGGCTATTACTGTAAAATATCATATCGTTCTGTAGTAACTTAAGTGATGACGACTCCAACTCGATAATCTGCGAATCTAGAAACTGTCGTACGACGAGAGCTCGGGCCACCGCCGCCCTTAGACTTGGACTTGAATCGAGTACTTGTCACATGTCTGTCAGTAAAACAGGTTAACCCATCTGGTGCTTGACAGGCCGCCCACCGTAAGTTACAGTGACGAGCGTGTACACACCTAGCCGCGCGCTAAAAGCGGTATTGAGGCGGAACTCGATGACATTTACCATACCGTTTCCACGTGCGAACACCTCCACACTGAAGTGGATTGCACTTAAGAACACTCGTTCTTATCTGGTTAGATCATACAACATACACAGCTGTTGGGAATAGTATTGCGAAGAGGGCCACTCGCACAGAAAGACTTTGATGTTCATGACAAAAGCCCCCATGAACAAACAAGGGGGTCGATGGCATGACATGACGGGGCCTCAGACAAGCACGACACTGAGTTCGGTAATAAGGAGAGAAGACGCCGTCAAGCGTAGTCGTAGTTCCCCTCTCCGCCCTTCACAACACCCTGCATATGTGTTAAGAATGGCGTTACAATTTGGCAGTCCTTGGGTTCCTATCAAAGTATGCACTCACCCTCTTAAAGGCGGGTCTATAAGAAACGAGTTTCGGTTAACGTGCCAGTAGGTGATAAGAGATGGGAAAAACAAGGCGTACCGTTCATGCACTCGCTCGACCCAAGCCTTCGTCTTTGGCCCGAGCAAGTTGGGCGTGCGAACAGCGGCAGCCTCAAGGCCGAAGGACATCATATAATCGGCCATCGTTGGGTTTGGACCTCCTGCGAACCACCCGGTGGGAGACTTGTCGAGTTCGTCTTCAACCTTCAGTTGTGGTGAGAATACTGATACCGGAGTAAAGGAAACAGAGGGTGCGCACATATTTGAGGCTAGCAGTCAATGGTTCCGCGACGATTTTAGCGTCGAGCAAGGAGCAGACGGGCCAAAGGAGGGGCCGGAGGAAGAATGGCGCTAGGGAGGGTGCGAGAGAGAAGATGTAACGATTAACGAGGAGAGGCATCAAAGTGCCTTCCGAGAAGTGAGTGACTGGAAAAATTATCGGTCAGCCCATTCAAACTCAAAGAGTGCTACAAGTTGGCAGAATCGTTACAAAAAAGATCGGCGGGTTCACCCTCGGGAGGTGGGGCAACGCGTCCGTTGCCATACTTGTTGATAATATACTCTGCAGTGAACAGCCATATGATCGGTGAGATCGACCAAAAGTAGCAAAAGAAGGTACACACGGATGATTGCCCCGCTCTCTGCAAGAGTAATGTCACCATCAGTGATGACGGGAGACTTGCCCAGTGGATGTATGTTGCGTAATTCCTTGGGGGCACGTTGATCTGCTCCGCGCTGATAGAACACTATATCGTAGGGCACCTCGAGTTCTTCCTAAAGAAGCAGATTAAAGGCGATGTACGATAAGAAGAGCATGAAGACGTACAAGGAGCCAGAGGACGCGCTGAGAACGCGAATTGTTCAGATGGTGGACGTGGATCATCCTTGAGAGGTGAGCTGCTCGGAGCGACCGGTGCACTTGCTTGGAGAACAACACTCGCTGCATCGAATAAATCCGTTAACTCGGGGGTCCTGTGGGTCGTGGTGCGGCTGTATTATGTGGAGTCTTCGCTTGACTCGGTTTCCAAGTCCAGTCGAACGCTCGCTTGCGGCATTCTGTTTCGCTCTCAACTTGCACCATGACTTCGTTTTCGTCGCTCGTTCTCGCTTTCTTGTCCTTCGTTTTCTTTCTCTTTCGGCGTGGACGTCGCACCAAACTGCCCGTTCCACCCGGTCCGATTCCATGGCCTCTCATTGGCAATATTACCGATCTTAGAGCGAATGAACTCTGGTTGCTCACCACTCAATGGGCAAAGCAATACGGTGCCGTCTCTTGCCGTTTCTCTTTCCGTTCTCACCCTCAACTCCTCCTTCATCTCATCTCAGGCGATATCGTGTATCTCCACGTTTTTGGACAGCCTCTTATATTTATAAACTCCCCCGCCGCCGTCGCAGAGCTCATGGAGAAGAGGAGCGCAATCTACTCTGATAGAGCTCCTCTTGTCATGGCAACAGAGCTGTTCGTCCCTTTCCTCAATTTGTCTTTTCTCCACTGACCGCTAGCTTTCGCTGTACCTTTCTAGCTGTGGTGCTGGACACATGGTGCGACATCCAGCGGACTCTTGTTTCGATTTTCTTAGCAGTCACCGCATTCTACCTCACCTCTAGGTTGCTTTTACACGTTACGGGGAGGAGTTTCGCCGTCAGAGACGGCTCATGTCGCGCGGTCTTGCTCAAAGTAGGATCACGCAATACCACCCACTCATCAGCGCATCCACCCGCCCGCTGTTGCGGAGTCTGCTTGCCTCAAGCGGTCGCGACTTTGTACCTGCAATTCGCCGTTATGCCGGTGGCCTCAACCTGAATGTCGTCTATGGGCTAGAGGCAACGCGCGACGATGACCCCGCGTTGCTCAAGGTCGAGGGCGCGACGGACCTTCTCGCTAACCATATCACCGCTGGCGGTGGTATCTGGGCAGTTGATATCCTCCCCTTCTGTCAGCGCTTGCCACTTTTTGTGCTTTGTTGAACTCTGACGGGATACTGTCCATCAGTAAAACATCTCCCCGCCTGGTTTCCTGGTGCTAGCTTCCAGCGGAAAGCCGCGGTTTGGAAGGAGATAATCGTCGACTCGGTTGACTTCCCATTTTTGCTTCTCAAAGCTAGCATGGTATTACTACCACTACGCCTGTGTCATGTAACCGACCCTTTCTCTACTGCAGAATGCTGGCACAGCACCACCTTCTTTCTGTTCTACCCTACTGCAGGAATCGGACCCGGCAACGGCAACCTTGGGCATTGAAGAATTCGACATCAAGTGGGTCGCGAATTCCATGTATGCCGCGAGCTTAGACACTGTGAGTACCCTCTATTTCTCCAAGTGCCTTGGCCAATCGACCGACTCTTGTACCCAGACCATAACTTTCACCCAACACTTATTTCTGGCATTGCTCAAGCATCCGGAGTATCTGAAGCGCGCTCAGGCAGAGCTGGACAGCGTGCTTGGTGCAGGCCCTGCACGCTTTCCAACGTTCGAAGACCGGCCACGCCTACCCTACATTGACGCCTTATTTTCGGAAACATTCCGCTGGGGCGTACCTGTTCCGCTCGGTTCGTCGCCCAAACAGAACACCGTACGACAGCGCAGTTCTCACACAGCTTAGGTCTACCCCACAGAGTGATGCAGGATGACGTTTATGACGGTCGTGTCATCCCCAGAGGTTCCCTTGTCTTCGCCAATATCTGGGCAATGTTGCGCGACCCGGAAGTATTTCCAGATCCAGAGCAATTTGACCCCGAACGCTACCTTGAGAAGGTTGACGAAGAGACTGCTCGACGCCGCGACCCCCGCGGGTTCGTATTTGGTTTTGGCCGCCGCCGTTGTCCTGGTGCCTATCTCGTCGAGAGTTCTGTATGGCTTATGCTTGCGACCATTCTTGCGATGCTGGACATCGAGAAGCCGCGTGACAGGGACGGGAAAGAGATCGAACCCGAAGTAAAGTTTGAAAACTCTATCTTCCGGTCTGCTCCCTCTCATTTGCTAGAGAATTCGTACTCACCTGCTTCATAGGACGGCTAATCACTTCGCCGTAATTCTGCAACCACGATCCGATGCCGCCCTTCGACTTATCGAGGAATCCATTTGAATGCACGCTAACTTCGGAGGCTTTGTCATTCTCTCGGACCCATGGGACCTCTTCGCTATTCAGTGCTATTCACAACAGCATAAACAGGTACACGGGAAGAAAAAAATACGCGGTTTTGAGGCAGCGTCAGCTTTGGAACAATGAGTATTGGTTAGAGGACACATTGAGGTTCTTCATAATACCCACTATCACCGGAGAATCAGTCTTTCAGTAAACAATACATAATAGGCTTTGAATTGGCACAACCGAGTAGGTATGGCTCTTTCAACAGGGGACGTTGACAGGGAACAGATCTTGGCATGATCTGAAAACCTCTGTTTTAGTGTGTCCACGAGAATACAGTCATGGCACTTGGGTATACTGATGACCCAGATATGGGAGGACATAACTGAAAGCATTCGGTTTTTTGTCGGACGCGTCGTGTACATACTAACACGGTCCCGGTCATCCGCAAATAAACCACCTTTTGACGTCCCTAGCCTCGACACCTCAACCAATCTACTCCAGATTGTGCACTGCAGTAGATTAATGTATCTAAAATCATCCTATATTTTTCTCCTATTTGTTTCTTTTTTTTCTGAGAGCACAGAAGAGATCCAAAATTGACTGGACAACCGCAAATGTTGGTCACGCACTTGTCACCCCAATGTGTCGCTTTCGAAAGTCTACGGCACGCCGGCGCGTTGACGGCCCAGCTCAGTTTAGTCACGTTCCGTCACCTTCACTTGTCCTTTCTGTGTATTTTGCTTGTGCAACACGATCGTCTGCATTTCATGAGTAAAGATTTGACATAAGACACCTTGAGTACTGGCTCTAATATACCAGGTGAACTGATTTTTGTGAAGCCATCAAGATCGACAGGATCTGAGCACACAGACATCGATCCTGAACTGCATCCTGCCCTTGATCTTGTCGCAAAGGTCATAATTCTGGGCTAATCTCTATTTTTTTACTTGATCCCATATATGAATGTCCTACTTAATCTACAGTAATTTTTTTGAGCACAGTGAATGGCGAGAAAGTGTTGATCAAGTGCAATCTTTAAGATTTGCGCTAAGAAGTACATTTGCGGATGACCGGGACTGTTAGTATGTACATGATTGGCAATCACCTGTATTGTTATATCGTACATGATATGCCGTGCGAAAACAGGATTGTCTGCATTGTCTGCATTCTCCACCGAAGAAAAAACAGTCTGGTGTGCGTAGACTGTACTGTTAGTTATCCTCGGGGAATGAGAAGGGGTAAAGTGAAGGTGGGAAGTGAGCGACCGAAGTCCTGCGCTGCCGGCCATGAGAGCTTGGGCGGCATGAGCTTGGTGGAGGGTTCGAGTTCGAGCGAGTCTGATGTGCGTAGATCATAGTGCTGGGTACTGTGACTGCCAGAGGAGGAAGATTGTAAAGCGGGATCCGAGTTAAGAGTATCGTCGTCAGGGCATTCGCTTGCTAGGTGTGCTCGGAATAGATCATCATTGTGTCCCGACGTGCATTCGAAGTCGTCGCAACGATTCGGTATGCATGCATGTCTACAAGATGTCTTTTGTATTCTTGCTGCTGTTTGAAACTGGTATGGCAATTGTAGCATATAATTTACAGCTCTAAGGGATGGCCAGAGAGCCCTCGCGAGGTGATGAGAACTTCGGGATATCCCGGGACAGAAGAACAAACTGTTCTGGATCCGAAAATGGCTCAGATATTGTCGAAAGGTCCTCCAGGAGCGAGTTTGTGACGGCGAGGCTGATGGAGCCAACACGATCTCAGACTGCTTGAGTGCGGCCATGACATTCTCTTCGTCCTCAGGAGCCGGAGAATCGAGCTTGGGAGATCCTCCGTAGTCAAGCGTGGCCAACAACAGTGTCTTTAAGGCAGGCGTCCCGTAGGTGCAATAGAGTCGAAGATTTAGACCCAAAGGGGACTTAAACACGATCTGTCGCCACTTTTGACACACATGTGTGAGCGTAGGCCAATACTGTGGAGAGACATTCAGGCCGTGAAGAAATATGATCAGGAGGATGTCGTCTGAGAACATCTTAATCGTGACCTGCTGAGAAAAAGGTCCTACTCAAAAGATAGCCTGTGGCACTGCCCCACCAAGACGCGCTGGGGAGTTCTAGTACTATGTAATCTTCGTACAGAAGAACAATGTTCTCCAGGTTCGAAAATGGCTCCTCGATTGAGGATAACTTTTCTAGGAGTGACAGTGTAACAGTGAGGTGGATGGAGCTAACACGACCAGACTGCTTGAGTGCGACCACGATATTGTCCTCGTCCTCGGGAGCAGGAGGGTACAGCGCAGGAGATCCACAGTATTCCAAAACGATGAGCACGACTGGCCAGCAATCTAGACTCTTCAACATAGGTGTTCTGTGCGCGCGGAACGATTGGAGGTGTAGAGCCTGCTGAGACACAAATACGATACGTCGCCACTTGCGACATATATGCACAAGCCGTGGCCAAAATCGTGGAGAAGTTTAATAACGAAAAAATGTTCAAAAGGACTTCATCCGAAAGCTTCGTGACTTGTCGAGAAGGGGGATGCGTTAGTAGGTGGCGCAATTATTGCACATGATATGTACCTTTACTATGGCATTCGCCCGATGTGGTGACGGCTTGGGGGCATTATACGTGTTGGGCAGGGGAGCGTCTATTGCTAGTGGGAGATCAACGACACAATCATCTGCGGTGGAGCATTAAAGGCGCTAAAGGGCTTACTTTGGAGAGGGCATGATGGAGAATGAACGTGGCGGCTAGCGTTTCCCTGTGTAGAACAAGCAGGGGCATCATGATGAAGGTACCGGTACAGTATCGCACCGCCAAGTCGAGGAAGCAACATTCGGGTCCTCGGCGTCAGGGACGGCAAACTTCCTGCTACGAGAGTGACGACATGCGGACGGCGTTGCTATACCCCGAACAAGGCACGGAATGATAATCTGAGGTTCGTGTGAGAAACATGTTTGCCATGCAGTTATCATGTCGGTGGATGATCGTATATAGTAGTAGTAACATGGCACCGTGACGAACTTGAAGATAGCAAACTGACACTAGGTGCCAAACAAGTGCACCCTCAGCGCTCAGCAGCGACCCAGCGGCCCTTGGTTTTCTGGGTTTTCCAGCTGGGTATATCGTGTGACGAGATCGGGTGTTTCGCGCTTATCGCCAGTTATCTAGTGGTATCGGGGAGTTGACAGTGCCTCTCTCTCTCTTTTTTTTTCCACATTCGAACTCGGTTATCATGATTGGAAGCATGAGGAAGTGAGCAAGGTGACAACCAAAGAATGCGCGGAGACTTGCTGAAAGAAATGAGAAAGGGGGAAGAGCTTATCCAGATCGTGATCGCAACTTCCTGATTGTTCTGAGCCGAGTAAAGTATCTTTCCTGTGAGTAGTCGATGCTTCCCACCACAGTAGACCAGGATGGGCTATCATCGCCAGGAAGTCGGTTTTACTGTAATCTACAGCAGTAGTCTCAAAATAAATTTTTTCAGGGTTCTCCTATCACTATGTTCCTTAAACATCCCACGTGTCTCTTGCGGGCGGCTTTGGGTAACGTTGCACATGGACACTTACACGATAGCAACTTTTCATCAACGATCTATTCGTTATCTATCGTTCAAAACATTCATTCAAGGTCAACACTGTGCATACGATATTGATACTGCATCTCACAGCGCGGCCGTACTTTCGTGTGGACGCCTACACTCCTGACGAGGGAGCGGCCGCAACATGCTTTCCGCTTCCCTTTGCAAAGATGTCCTGCCCGAAGATAGAACGAGTCAACATCACGCACGAACTCTCGCTAAAAACTGGCGTACCTTAAGGACTCCCCGCGAAATCTGAGCAAGAGCGGCACGGCTCTCCCACAGCGGGTACAACACGACAGTGAAAGCAGAACAGAAGCACCAGAAGATTCCGATGACGACCCATGCGGTGAGCCCACGCACGCCGAAAACGGTGCTGGCGAAGAAGAGAGGGAGAGGGATCAAGATGAGCATGATAATTGTCTGGTAGACATGGTCCTCTGCATCAGCATCTGGTCAAATGCATAAGAGAAATGCTAACCAAGGCCAGTGAGGACCAAGCAGCGAAGCGGAAGGCCTTGTCCAGTGCAACAGGGTCGAGGTCGGGGTCGGGCACGATACCGGGGCCCTCGTCCTCCGAGACGGAGTGCGTCTCTGTAATCTCGTGCCCCTTTTCCGAAATCTTTTCTCCCACTTTCTCGTCGCCAAGGGTTTCCTCCTTCGCGTGCGTGGACGGGCGAGGTGCCACATTCAATGCACGGCTTTTCTCAAAATCGAAGTCTTCGGGCCACTAGAGGCCAAACTAAATAAGCACGTTCCAGGAGCCAGAAACGATCAATCGCTTACAATCAACGAAGTTGCTACCGCAACGATGCCGCCAACTCCGATGGAAGCGAGATTACCCGCGAGCATCTCATAGTCGCCCCCGGACGTGGTGACGTTGATAACCCCACCATTGAGTGAACTCGTCGTGACAAGCCAGGCGATAAGGCCCGAGAAAAAACCTGAAATCGCGCCCCCGATACAACCCCACTTGTTCGCCCGAGACCAGGTGATGCAAAGTGCGATGGGGACGACAGCAGAACCGAGAATGACACCCATGAATGTCTGTAAACTCTCGTAAGCATTAATTTGCGAGAATAGAAGGTAACGTACGTAAAGCCAACCCATAGAAATACCAATAAAATAGAATATGAGCCCAGCAAGACCCATGCAGAGCGCAAAAAAGGCGACCTTTAGAACACTATTAACCCATCGAATTTATTGCATAATAGGGGAAACTTACCATGGCGTGTGAGACTTTGAGTACTTGCGCTTCAGTTGCATGAGGGTTGATGTATTTCTACAAGAAACGGTCGTGAGTAATGCGCATGATCAACAAACCGATGACGCTGAGAGAGTAACCTTGTAAACATCGTAAGTCAAAATCGAGGAGACGGCAATCAACTCCGCAGATGTCGCACTAGTGACCGCCAGGAAGAGAAGCACAAGCAACACGGCAGCTCCCGCTTTGCCGAGTAACGCAGTTGCTGCGGCTGAGGCAGGAAGGCCAGCAGAGACATCCGCGGGCGTCAACGTGCGCATGGATGGGTCACCCGTGAGAGCGACAGCGGCGAGTCCAAGAGTAGTTGCCAAACAGAATGGGATAGCGAACCTGGGCATGATTAGATCTTACAGGTACTAAAGAGGACAAAAGTTCATGCACGTACCAAGCAAGTCCGCCAAGTAAATATGCTTTGACTGTGCTCGCTGGTTTGCTCGCAATCGCGCGCTGCCAGTAAGCTTGGTCTTGGAAGACCGTTGCAAAGTTGCCAACGACGTTGATCACACCAAAAATCAAACCATTCTTGGAGCGCATAGTCATATAAGAGCCGTGGGCATTGCCGGACACGGGACGCGATGCAGCAGCGGCAGCTAGGAGTTCGTGCATCTTCGACGGGGACCCGATCTTTGAAGAGGTTGCATAGACAGTGAATGCAAACGTAAGGATGATGGAAAATAAGACTGTTGTGTGGGTGCTACATGAAAGACCAGTTAGCCCAGGTCGTGCATGTCGGGAGTTAACTTACTAGTCACAGAGTAGCGTCGCTCGCATACCGCCAACAACAACATAGATTGCAACGCCGAGCGGTATAAGGAAGCAGGCAGCTATGGTATGCATGCCAGTTAAATCCGTCACCGTTGCAGAGCCACCGAGAATAAGCATAGAAGAAACGATGATATTTGTGGCTAGCCTGAATCAGACATGTTAGCGATGGTGAATGCGATAGGATAAGCGCCGCGGACCCAAAAAACATGAAGATGAGATGAGCTGTGCGCCCCCATCGAGCGTGGACGATCTCTAGCCAGGTGTGCGCATACGGGGCGTTGAGCTTAAGCTTGGCCGCAAGCTGGTTCGATAGAGTCAGAATGTATGCATGCAGGGACAGTCTTATCGGTACACACCTGCGCAAAGAGGAGGACTTGGACAGTGGCACCAGCCCCATACCACCACGGGCCAGAAATTCCGTACTTGTACGCAACGGCACTTGATTGGAGCTGCAGGCAATGTATGACGCCAGTCGATCATTGTGTGTCCAAGTGAGAACTTACCAGCGTGGCAGCCCATGTCCATGCGGAGACGATTCCAGAGGCGATAAGGCCAGGCTTGACGCTTCGAGACGCACTGCTAAACTCTTCCGAATTCTTTGGGGAAAATGCGGTGTATCGAGCCTGAATCGCAGTCAAAGTGATCATGAAAGCGCTGAAGAAGAGACCAATTCCTGTGTGTATGGTGAACATTGAGGGCATATACAAGATCGGTGGGCGGACATACCGACGACTGAGTCCCCACAGATACGAATGTGAGCACTCGAACAAGAATGAAACCAACTCTACAACGCACCGACACCATAACCCACGCCCTGGGGCAAAACAGGCTCATTGGCAGAAGACATAGCAAGATAGCAACGTTACAAATCCAAAGAATTGATGGGCACGCGACCAATCGAGTGGGGCTGAGAATCGCTGTTTTTCCAGGTTCACGGGGGAAAGAGCGTTCAGAAAGAACGAGGGCGAGACTCGAAGCCAATTTATCTTGCTGGTTTCCCAGGAACACTCTCCGAAGGAGGAAAAGTGTCGAAGAGAAGCTTGGCTTGGAGACATTCGCGTAATTTGGAGCGTTCTTATCAGCACGAAGACAGCATGGGTGGGAACCAGTGAAACAGCATCGGGTAAGGAACAGGGACGCCGACCGGGAATGGCTTCTGGTCGCCTATCGCCCGATAAGATAACATATTTGCTTTTAACCTTACGTAGTCGTGATGTGTCTGTCCATCACGTCCATGGCGAAAAGAGACCAGGAGGAATCCCCCGCTTTTCATGGGTAGGTCGTCTTAACACAACCCCCACCTTTCTGACAACAATATAATCAGGTCCACGCTATTTATATCTAATCTCCCATACACTGCGACGTCGACCGATTTGAAAACCCTTTTCTCTGACATTGCTCCAGTGCGCTCAGCTTTCGTAGTTCTCGAACAAGGAACGGGGGTCTCGAAAGGTGTCGGATATGTGTCTTTTGCAATCACAGATGATGCCAAGGCCGCGTTCGATCGTATCTCCGCAGATGGCATGACTCTTGACGGGCGTAGTCTCCGCGTAGAATGGGCAGCAAATAAGGTATGATTTGGTACTTCTTCTTATCGCTGAAAAATTTCCGAATGTTGATTCTAGCCCGCTCGGGCAGAAAGAGGAAACAAAGCCTCTGGTTCTACACCCCCAAAGCGTGAAGCAAAAACACGACCGAAGAGCCACGGACTCACTCCTTCACGAGATCCTCTTGCCATTCGGACAGTGGTAGTTTCCGGTCTCCCCTCTGTGGATTCGAACGGCCTCTGGAAGAAATTTCGCAAGTACGAGGGTGCTACCGAGTTGCAATGGCCCGTAAAACTTGAAAATGGTTTAGAGGATGCATCGACAGGTCCGCCTTATATTTGTTTTTGAGTGCAGAACGCTGAAAATATCGGTAGCACATGTTATCTTTTCGTCTCCCTCCGCAGCCCAAGTCGCAGTGAACAGATTGCACGCCCACATCTTCAAAGGGGCACTACTCTCAGTGACACTCAAAAAGCGTCTCGATGGCTCAGCGAAGCAATCGCAAGCATCTGCCCCCGTTCCAAGTCGCGCAAGCCGTCTCATTGTGCGGAATCTCCCATTTGATATCACCGAACAGGATTTACGCGCTGTTTTCCTTCCTCACGGTTCAATACATTCCGTCGATATCCCACAAGTGAACGTGAACGACGACGCCAACTCAGAAAGTAGTAAACCGTCTGCACCACAGCGTGGCAAAGGCTTCGCATTCGTGTGGATGTGGAACAGGAAAGAAGCAGAGGCGGCCATGAATGCGTGCAATGGAATGCAAGTCCGCGCGGGTCTTGCCACTGACCTTGTCAAGGAGAAGCAAAAAAAGAAAAAGGCTCTCAGACAAGAAAAGAAGCAAGCTGAGGCAAACATCGGCGACCCTGGAAGAATCATTGCAGTTGATTGGGCGTTGAGTAAAAGAAAGTGGGAAGAAGAAAAGAAGCAGCTGGACGGAGATACGTCTTCGAGTTCCCAGAGCGAGCAAGAAGACGGCGGCGACTCAGAGGACTCGCAAGCCGTCACTGGCGAACAGGAGGACGAACCTGACAGTGATAGTGAAGAGGGATCTGGTGACGAAGTTACGGTGGGAGACATCAGTGACGACAAGGAACTGGCGGGACCAACTTTACCACAACCAGAGGCCGGAACAACTCTCTTCATAAGAAATATACCTTTCCTTGCGACAGAAGACGAGCTGCGAGCACTGTGAGTCCCTGCCTTGTACAGTCTAGCGCTGCGGTCATCCCGGCCAACGTTATTTCAACTTTAGTTTCCGAGATTTTGGGCCTTTGCGATATGCTCGTATAACCATGGACGCTGCAACCGGTCGATCTCGTGGCACAGGTTTTGTGTGCTTTTGGAACCTCGCCGATGCCGACAAGGTGGTGGAGCAAAGCGACATCATACGCACTGAATTGGCTGGAGCCCCCGAAGCAGCGGTAGTTCGTCATACTGCGCCATCTTTATCTCCTGCATCCCAGTTGACGATCTCATACTTCAGTCAAAAAAGAACCCGTTCGCGATGGCGTCTATATTAACACCCGACCCATCCGCACTCTCTGCGCAGAGCCTCGTGCTGCATGGGCGCACGTTGGATGCTGTCCGCGCAGTCACGCGCGAGGAGGCGGGAAAACTCAAGGAAGCGCACGAAAAGGCGCGCGAGAAGGCAGATAAACGCAACATGTATCTTCTCCGCGAGGGTGGTACGCTCGGTCTACGCTATTTATTCAGCAGCCAGAAACTGAAATTCCCTTCAGTGATCCTCCCAAACACTCCGGCTGCAGAATCACTCTCGGCAACAGAGGTTCAGAAACGCACAGATTCTTTCAGCGCCCGGCGGGCGTTGTTGGCATCAAATCCGTCTTTATACGTCTCCAAGACACGCCTAAGTATCCGGAACATGCCAACGTTCGTAACGGAGCGCATGCTCAAACGCCTTGCAACGCACGCGATGCAGGCCTTTGAAACCGAGGTCGCTGCGGGAACTCACACAGGGCTAAGCGAGGAGGAGTTGGCCCGAGACGAGCCTGCTTCTGGTGCTGAGGAGGGTCGGAAGAAAGGAGGACCGACTCCGCGTGTGCGTCAAGCGAAGATTATTCGCCAGGCAGATCGTGTCGATCCACTGACCGGGAAGGGTCGCAGTAAAGGGTACGGCTTCCTAGAATTACGCGAGCACGCCGACGCACTCCGTGTCTTACGGTGGACGAACAACAATCCCGATGTCCCACCACTCCTTGCGGAATGGTGGCCAGCGGAGCTGGAGGCAGAAAAGAAAGGCGCTGATCCGTCCCGCGCGAAGAAGATTGCGGAGGCGGGGAACGACGGGGGCAGTGCTAAAAAGCACCCGAGAGGCGCGCTTATCGTTGAGTTCTCAGTAGAGAACACACAAGTTGTGCAGCGGCGCGCAGCCCGCCAAAATGTGGTGAGTCCAATGTCCATGCACATCATTCGCGAGGTGAAGTCATGAATGTGATTAGGACAATGCTGGAGGGAAGAGGAAGTTACCCTCGTCAGAAAACAAGGATGGCCGCCCCGCGAAAAGGCAAAGAACTGCTCCAGATGGATTGCCCAGTAAAGCTGAAACTAACTCATCATCGCGACCCAACGTCAAACTGGGTCGGAAGCGCGAAAGGGGGAGGAAGGAGAAACCGACGTAGAGGACATGCTTGTAACGGTGTTAGGGTTGGAATAACCGATATCCATACAAATTTGAGCTATCTTCTACTGTTTTGTATCTGCCTGCAGACACGGCTCGAGACTGCACTTCAGAGACAAGTGCACGTCCCAGCCCTTATACGCCGCACGCACCAATATCAGAGGACACGTTGTCAGGTGTTGACGAACCATCAGTACTGCATCAGTACTTCAGTGGAAGTTTCAAGCGACAGCGAAGACACTAGCGAAATCAGTCCATCAATACTGCATCAATGTTCATCTAATCTGATATGTGGTTAGTCTTGTTACATAGATATTATTCGAACTGAGAGTGCGTGTATAGTAACGGTATATCACGGAGCTTCAGTCTTGTGCGAAAATAGACGTGTTTTTGGATCGGTGATAATTTGTTCCACAGGCATTGACGATATCGATAAAATTTAGGACCAGAGAAACGACGGTTATGCTACATATCATCGGTTCCTTGCTCTGCGCCAATGAGTCTCATCAATCTAGGATGCTTCTGCGCTTCTACAAGCCATGGGTGTTCGTCGCGTCGCGCGAGGAGTGCTGGGATGGACATTGCTTTCTCTATCGCCACCATACCGGCCGGGCTCCATGATGGCTGCGGCGCTGTGAGCACGATGCGGACCAGGCTGGGGTTCTCGCTGACGATGAGTAAGGACGAATTCCACTCCGGAGGGAGGTGAGTGTGCAGAACGCGCAACGAAGGCGAGCGGGACAGCTCCAACGCGAGGGGGGAAGGTTGGTTGTTGGGCAAAGGCAATAACAGCACGCGGGGTTCGACAATGACAACTTCCTGGTTTTTTTTTGAAGATTAGCGGGTTTCAGGAGAAACGAGGTTCGCGCAACGTACCAGGCTTGTCCAGCCTTTGATGGCATGAGCCAAGGCGGTCGCAACGGTCGGCGCACCTTGGTAAAACTCAGGTCCCTGACGCACAACTAGACGACGTACAGAAACCGCGGAGAGAATTAGCCATACGTCCTCCCCGCTAAGAAGGGGTTGACTTCCTCCCCGCGAAACATGAAACACAAAATCAAATGTTTGAAGAGATCCTTTGGCATCGCCGATGGCACCGAACACGGGCAGCCATAAAACTTGAGCCAAAGAATAGAGGTGGCGTATATGAGAGACAAGCTTTGGCCGGCTGAGGATGGTGCTTTCGACTCTGTGAGCTTGTGGGTTGGATTGGAGTAGGATACTCCGATATAAGATGGGGAGACCTATGCGGTGGATGGTGTGACAAGTAAGGAGGGACTGGGGCTCCGGTAGTGATGACCTTGAGTCTAAGGGGAGAATGGCAGACTCTAGAATAACGAAGAGGATTTCCTCGGGGAGATCGAGTAGTTGCATACTACAAAAACACGTAACAGTGCAATCTCTGTTGAGAGACGAACGCGGCTAAGTACGGCTGAGTAAGGTATCGGGAGATGTCGCTCATTGGTAAGACATCATCTAACCTACTACTAACTACTTTAATTTAAGAAATCAAAATTTCACGGACGATGCTCTCGAACTTTGGATCGACCCGAGACAGGATTTCAACCGACTCTTCCTAGGTCGTTGTATACTCTCAGCTCCGGCTCCGATGACCATTAAGCATTGTGACGCACCCATATCCGCCTTTGTGCCACAGCACCATCATCGCTCAAAACATAATCGCTGACTTCCTTGATGTCTGCCATGCTCACGTACCCACCGCGCAAGTCGAACTCACGACCAGCACCACCAACAGCAGCCCACACGAGTTGCCGTGAACCTTCCTCGGCTGTGCGACCGAACAGCACCGCCACGATCGTCATAACTAGACGTGTGGTGAAAGATACATGCCGCGCCAACTGGGTTTTGCAGTAGCCGGGGTTGACCGCGGTTACAATGATTGGCGAATGTGCGGGCAGCTTCTTTGTTAGCTCTCGGACGAAAAGAACGTTCAGGACTGTTAAAAAAATCGTTCAAGATAAATAAAGCGCCACAGTTCAGATGGTTGCAACGAACGCTTTGATAGGGGGTACCTATCAGAGATGGCCCTGAAAAGACGATGAGAGATAGGCGGAGGAGTACGGGAACGACGACTAACTTTGGAGTGCAGTACTCCTTGTCGCTCAGTTTTTGGAGGACTTTATCTGTTTCGGCCATCTCCTTTGATAAACTTGCTGAGTAGTGCAAGTCACTGGAAACGACAGCTATACGTGGGTTCGGCGATGACCCGGACTCGGCAGCTTTGAGCAAGCAAGGGAGCAAAAGGGTGGTCAACAACATCGCTGATAGGTGGTTCACCTGTATCCTGCCAGCGAAATTAGAGCGACGGCATCGATGCAGAAAGGTTAAAGTCTCACATCTCTTCCCAGCCGTCTCCCGTAGAAACATAGTGGGGAAACGCAACGCCCGCGTTGTACACGAGGATATCTATCTGTGAGCCATCACGAATAAAAGCGTCTGCGAAAGCAGAAACAGATGTAAATTTGGAGAGGTCGACAAGGGCGAGTTCTGCATTCCTGAAACCAGTAGCTTGTAGTATGGCTAAGCAGGCAGTTAGGATCGAACGAACCCCTCTAGTTGTGTCTACTCTTACCTTGAACTGCAGCTTGGCCCTTATCTTGGCTGCGGCAGGCAAGGACTAGCCTCTTGGGATTCATCGAGGCGAAATGTTTTGCGGCCTCGAAGCCCAGTCCAACATTTGCCCCCACGACGACAACCGTTTTGCCAGTAAGATCCACATGTACCACAGGATGTACCTTCCAAAGTTGGTCACTGAAAAAGTTGAGAAAGGTACGTTGTCCCATGGCGGTGAGTATGCAAAAGGCTGATGGTAGGGGGAAGTAGGAAGGAACCCAAAGACCGAAGTAGTACTAGCATACGCGCCGAGTCGTCATCGTCGTTATAAATACTTTGACTTCGACGCACATCTTATCTAGTGCATGGTCTATAACTCTCCGATGTCACCGGGTACAACTGCATTCAGAGTAGTTATTGGTGAACTAGATGTAGAGGCTCATGTTACTTATCGCAATAGAATGGCATGGATTCATGCAATTTAATTGTTCAAGTTGTCGCTACTACCAAGGGCGACGTGGACAAGGGAACCACCATCTTTTTACTGAAAAGGGAAGCAAAGACATCTGCTGGCTTCTATGGACAGTGTGAGCACAGCAGAAAATAAGTTGAAATAGACCATATAAAAACAGTGCGGTGAATGATAAAATCGGCTTGTGAGATGTGAGAATGTGTTTTCTATACACCAGTAGAACTCTGCCCAACTGCACACCAGTACTCCGAGTCATCATGCCTGCACACACAAATACTTCTAAGTTGCACTCTCGAACTTCAAGTGACTCAAACAGCTGCTAGTCGGAAAATAATCGCAGAACAAATGAATTGCTTGTGTTTTTTCAACGGAGAAGAAAGATATGTGATAACTTTGAACAGTAATGCCAAGTCTGGTCCTGAGCTTCGCCTTTTAATTGTAAGTCATAAGCAGCTTATTCGACACAGACTATATCTAGAGCTCGGTGATCTTCTCCGTGCCAATCGTTGGATTGAAGCTGGCCAGCCAGGTTGGGGCACTCCTGCCGAGCGAATCTTTGGGTGGACCCTAAATTAGAATACCAGAAAAAGAAGGTCAAATAGTTCACCTAGACTGATTGCTAGGGGCATGGTGGGCCCCTTCCTCTCCATTTGCTGTGCAATCAGTAAGTAGCAGAACAAAGGCTTGGAGGTCTGTCTGATCGGTGACCCCTTCAGAGAGGAAATCTTCGGGATGGAGGAACCAAAGATCGAGATATTGGTCAAAAGGATCATCTTGGACGGGGAGTACACCGGAAAGTTGTTCGTGATACTCTGGTACACTGAACCTTGACTGAGACAGGTGGTTTTCAGGGAGCATAGCACTAAATAGGCGGTGGAATTTGCCTTCTCAAATAAAACCAACATCGCCAATGTAGACACAAGGTTCCAGTTCTCCCGGGTTAGGATCCCAGAGGGCGTGACCGTGAGCAGGATACTTGAGTGCGAGTTGATAGCAAAAAATGTCATGGGGTGTCATTGACGATTGTTGCTGCAGGAGTGCTCAGCGCTCAGCGAGGGCGAAGGAAGCCTGCAGTCCAAAACCCCTAGGCCTTTATATTTACTAGCACTGGCATTGGCCCACTCAACACCGACAGAGGCATGCAATTGCCCAAAAGAGGCTGCATCTTGAGTTGCCTGGTGCCCGTGACTAAATTACCCCCAATGACCCAGACTAGTACGCGGTTGGTCACTAGTTGTCCAGTCCAGTCATCGTCAATTCATCCAGTCATCCTCCAACTTGATAAGTCACGTTCTTCGGAGTAGGGTATACTGATATAGTGTACTTATTCTAACAAAAGTATTAATGAAGAGGAGATCGAATAGTAATGGTAAATGGTGTCCCTACAGGGAAATCAAAGAAAGATGAAAGTTCGACAGTACCCCAACGACGAGACTACCTGCAACAAAGGCCTGAATTTTAACGACGAGCGCATTTCCGAAGACTACAGCAGTGATTTTGATGCAATTTCCGAGGAGGACTGTAACAGTGTTGCTAATAAAAAGGTTGTTTAATTCCGATAAACCAGAAAACCAGTTCTGAAACACTTACACAAGGATGGGTAAGATCTCGAGAAGCTCACTGAGATCCGTGATGAGCTGAGAGACAATTTCCAAAGCCTCGAAAACTATGGTCAAGGCGTCACGGACGAGGCAGAACACCTCATCCACAGTGAGCAGGACATCGTTGACGTCCTCGAGTAACTCGTCGACGGGCTCAGCAACTAGATCTTCAACGAGATTAGCTGCGTCACTGAGAATGCCGTTGATATCCTCCAAAATTGGGAGTACAAAAGGCGCGGTAGCATTGTTAGTGGTGAGGGAATCTGTCTCGATGTTAACGGCAGCAACAGTAAATTACACTATCGTACTGATCGGTGCGACTGCAGCCACAAGTTGCGTCTTCAAATCCGTCAAAAGATCTTTCAGTTGGACCGGGCCCGAATTGCGGGCTCCGATACTAACTTCCCGTGGGGTGAGCGGGACTGCCTGACTGAGGGTGCCGAATGCCACTGCGGCGAAAGTGATGACCTTGGAAAAGGAAAGCATTTTTTTTTTGAGAACGAGTGTGTGTAAAGGAACGAATGTGAGTTGGTGCGTAAAGACAGATGGAGGAGACGGCGAGGAAACCGATGAAGGAATCCTGGAGAAGTATGAGGGGTTTATATCATGGCCACAGATGCTGACCAACACAGATGTAAATAGCAGCAGCAAAACGGGGGGGGTGCTCTTTCCGGCCTTGCATTGAACTAAGCGCGAGAATAAACCTAGCCGATCGGTTCACGGGTGGAGAGAACTGCGAAGCGAGAATCAGAGCGGATTCGACTGTCAATGACGGAGCGGAGACGAAAGCCGACGGGTAAAAAAAGAAAGAAATGGAAGTGCGAGACCAATATAGTCCAGAAGCAAACTACCAGGTAATACGAGTAGAGCATGTTCATTCGTCCCAAGCAGAGCGGGGACGGACGTGCGAGGTGCTTCTGACGACATAGACCCTAAGCTTTGGCACAGAAAATATCAGTGAACTATGCACCATGAAGTCGCTCCACAGCACATACGACATAGCTGATAGCAAAAAATTACAAGCTAGGAGATCCTGTCGGCGATCATCAGGATCGAACGGCCCCAGATAGAAAACTGTAAGCGACTCCCGAGTGCGGCTACTAGCACACGTGACCGCAGGTTTCCGCTAAATAGCTCGTTACGTTCGTTTAAACCATGTGCACCCTGCCATTGCATGTGGTTTGTTGTCGATCGAAGAGAGGTGGACGACGCAGAGGGAGAGAAATTTCGTGATCAGGACAGACGGACTTGTCTAATTGGGCTTTAGAAGGATCAGTGAAATAAACGACTCGCTTATCGCCCTTTGGGTCCAATAAAAAACCCAGGAGCATAAGCTACAACGTTGCCGCAGAAGTTGGAGCTTCGACTCGGAAATTTGAACGAATGTGACCCCCAGATTTACTAATGGCCGCCTGAGTGGACTCGGAGCCGATGGTACGTGTCACGTAGCCCAGGAGATACTGCACATAGAGTCCACGTCGTGTAAATCATATTCTGGATTGAAAACGTCTCGTGTGAAGTAAGGGAGATCGTGACTTCAAGTTAGCTGTCCGTGTCAGTCAATGACCGGCATTCCACAGTGAATCCACACAGAGTGAACGCTTACAGCAACGTGGGAAAAACGTCTTAGATTTTATACTCGGTGATTCGTCAATTTGACAGGAGTTACAAGGCCTCTTGGACTGTATGCCAATATAGCATTAAGATGCATCGAGGAAAAGATGGAATAAATGCCAGTCCGGCCCCAATTGAACATCGTCCGGCATATAGCACTCATATAGCCGGCAAAATAGCCGGAATACCAGCCTCGTCTTTCCGGCTTTTGCTCAGGATAAAATCCGCCGCCTCTTGCAATAACCAGCATAGGGCGATGATAAGTTGCGATTGAAGCAGACTGCAGATGGGATAAGGAGATCCAAGTAACACCTTCATTGACGCTGGAAGGTCGCTATGCTATACCCCTGTCCAGCCCAATATACATTCTCACCTTACCGACACGAATTAAACTGTAAATTGTAGTGTTACACAACCAAACCAAAGGATAGGCCTGCGGTTGCTCTGAATCTGTCTGCACTTGTAACACTTGCCCCTCATACAAACCCTTCAGTTCGTACATCATGCCAGCGGCGCTCACAGAGCATCTGAATCCTCAACTTCCCTCGCCGAAATAGAGAGAAACCTTCTTCAGAAGTCCGCGATTTTGACCCCCCGGTGGTGGTGATGGCGCGCCCTTCTCGGTGGTTAACCACGGTCCCGTTGGTCCTCTGCGAGCATCGTTTTCATCGGTATGTGTCCTGCGCTGCGTCCAGCGGGCCCATACTCCATCCCCTTCTTTACCCTTCTTCCCCCCGGTGCCAGCGCTCAACAATGTCCTAGCGGCAACCAACATATCCATCACTGGAGTCGCACCCCTGGCCAACATTGCCGGCGGTATGTCCTCATCCGCATCTTCTATTGGGAGTGTTGTAATGGAAGGAGACCGTATTCCTAGCGCCGATCCAGAGGGTATAGGACCGGGTTCAGCAACCACATATGCGAACAATGAACCCTCGGCACGGGCAACACGGATTAGCCGCCAGCCAGCACTTTCAGCAAGCGACCGCAACTCTGGGAGTGTACGCTCTTGTCCGCCAAGCGTCACTTGCATCTGTACACATGTCAGTAAACCTTGGCTAGCCGTAAGAAATAAAACTAACAGTCATGTCCAACCAGTATGCGTTTGTACTAGCCGCGCCAAGGTTCGCAAGAAGTGGCCAGCGCGCCCCGCGCAGTGCCTCTGCACCCCCCTCGACTTTGGGTTCTGACTCCTTCGCACCTGTACATGCGTAAGGCAAGAGATGATCACCGATGACGAGGTACGTCGGCTTCCTTTCGGGTGTGGCCTCGTCCGCGGCGCGGCGCAGTTGAAGGAGGATGCGTCGGGCAAGTGCATCAGGCCAATCGTGGCAGACCACACGCAAGATAAATACGGCGGGTTTGATATCGTCGTCGTGCTTGGGTTGAGGTTTGAAAAAATCGTGCACTGATATTCAGTGGTCAGTATTCGGAATCATAAAATGAAATAGATTAAACGCGTGCTCGAGGCGGACCTTGGAAGCGCACTCTACCAGATTTAATCAAGCTGGGGCTGTGAATCTGCCATGCCTACAAAGCACTAGTCGGTATCACGCGAAGCGGTTTCAAAAAAAAAGTCGCACGTCCTCGCCAAGCTTGCACACTGGCTCGCGGTCCTGTATAACGAACCGCAGTTTCGGAAACCGCTGAGCAAGTCTCAAAGTTGTCGACCCGATCCCACCACCGACATCTACAACGAGTGCACCTTCTTCTAGGTCTGGAAACGGAAAAGCTGTCGCAACCTGTCAGGGACGTGTATTTCCGCGCAAGCAGATAGAGATTACCGCATAGTTCTGCATCTGTTGCACCCATCCAGCCTTCAGTCCCGGCCATAGCCCTGGCAAATCTCGCAAGCCGGGTGCTATTTTCGGGAGTCTCGAGCCAATTCCAGAATGAGAGGGTGGTGCGCTGTGACAAGTTAAAGGCTGTGGGTGCGAGTGTAGGCCCGGAATCTGGTGTGGGCACCCGCGGAGGCGAAACAGGAAACAAAAAGGAGCGTTCATCGGCTGAGCCGGATAGTTTGGGGCGCGATAGCAAGCGGCGAATGACAGGTTGTGCACGAGCAAGAGGAGATTTGGAGACACTCTGGGTTGAAGGAGATTTTGGTCCAGATGTAAGAGATATAGGAGGAAGGAGTGTGGTGCTTGTTGTGGGAGTAGCCGTAGGCGGGATAGGTGGTTCTGTGGTACTGCTACGAGAGAAGAGGCCAGCGAAAGGCGGACGCTTTGAGGTTGTTTCCGGGGGTGATAAAAGAGCGTCTGTGAAATAGGCAGAAGCTTTGAAGAGTTCGTCGGTACTGTGAATGCAGGGTTGTGAGTGAGCGGACGAATGACCTTATCAATTAGGAGAGGCACACTTTAACGCAGCAAGGGCGGCGACTCCGCCTCCTTCGGCATCATATTTCTTCTCAGGGCTACGAGTAGGTCACCATGCAAGACATGCAAAAGAGCGCGAAGGAGAGGAATACTTACGCAGCCCGGCATTCTGTGAATGAGCGTCCAGAGTCTAAGAGAGCCGAGACCCGATTAAGCGCGAAAACGTCTGGTTCGCGTTCCCGTACGAGGTGGTGGGTGGCCAGTAGTCGTAATATATGGCCTAAAGGCGGCGTCGGGGACACTCGAAGGGGGAGACACATGTAAGGACATACTAATTTTTACAGAATCTACGCCTACACTGGCGGATATTTCGATGACGGATAAGCCTGCGGGTCCAGCAGAACTAAGGAGTTCAGGGATATGAGATGCCTCAAAAAAGCGTAGGCATGATGGGAGGTGATACTAATCACACAAAAAGATCGTGGTTATAAAAAAAAAAAATGAAAACAGAGAGTGGACGCACGATCATACTGGCATCGCATATTGTCAGAAGAGGGGGGCGAACGACAACCGCCAGTTGTGAAGCTGCAGAGATAATGCGAGAGATGGCGTTTGCGACGTCTGGGCGAGATGTAAGTTGCTCTGCAGGAGAAGAGAGGTCTCCGGGAAGGTTGAGGTCGGGAAAGTCGAGAAGATAGTCATGAGCGGAGGGAGGAATTTGGGGATTAGATGACTGAGATTGAGAGTAGTGCGAGGCCGAGGAAAGGGTGTGGTTTGAAAGAGAAAGAAGGGGGGGAGTAGGTGAGCGATGGCGCTTTGGAGAAGAGGGCGGGGAGGGGTCTTGTTCTGCGGTGTAGGCAGCATATATCTCGTCGATGGCGCCACCTATAATAGCCTGCAGAGCACGTAGAGTGGCAAAAGTCATCTGTAAACGCAAAAAGCAAAGCACGCGCACTCGTACTTGTTATAGTCGGGAGCGAGCGATGACGAGTGTGACGTGGTGCCCTGGATCTTGACATGCTTGACATCTCATGGATTCAAATCGAAGCTTCCATAGTTGGAGTAATTTAACTATTCATTCCTGAGACAACATTGTCCACAGTCTCGGAAAGCGCAACGAATGCGTCCAGCAGCGCCGGTACCACAAAAGGTTCACGGCATTCCTCTTTAATGTCCAGCAAAATACGGGCGTGATGCGCCTCCTTTTCCGCAAGGTTAGCTTCAGCTTCCACCCGCCTGGCAGTCTCCCGTTCTGCGATCAATTGCAGAGCTTGTATGTAGCTTTCCAGCATGGGGATGTAGGCTGCTCCACCTCGTAAACAAGAAGCGCAGAAATCAAACAGCATCAACAAGCCAGACGTACACGCGAGATTCTGAGCCTGCGGTGGGACATTGATCCCAGCGCTCTCGAATACCCTAAGTAGCCTAGCCTCGAGCTCGCTTGGTTGTGAATGCGAGCCGCTACTGCCAGTATCAGGAGTTCCAGCGAATTTTGTTCCATCAGGAGGGCATTGCTTCACGACGATAGGTGAAAATCCATCAGGAATCCAACGAGCGTTAAAGGGAAGAAGAAAACTTCGAGTGAGCATGAGTCGCCATCTCAGCGCGTACACACGAGCAGATCAATGAATAAGCGTACACCATCAAGCGAACGCTGTACTCCGTGTAAGCACATCTGCTGACCCAATGACCCGAGAAAGCGTTTACATGAACTTCTCTTGCAGTGTCGATGTCTGCACTACTTTACACCGGTCACAAACATTCTTTACAACGGGCTGTTCACGTTAGTTCATTGAGGACAATGATGTATGCAGTGGATTCTCACGTTTGTAGACACCACATCCCAGTACATGTCGATATCACTCGTACCATAGTGACTTGGAGGCTTCACAACGTTCATCGGCCTAGGATGTGGTAATCCAAAGTTTGTGAGAATATTCCTGAGCCAAGGCATGAGCGAATGAACATCAGTCTCGGATACATTCTGTCCACTCGGCCCATTAAATTGAATGCGTAGACAAAGGGTGATGTGGTTCTTCATCGGGCTGCCCTGGAAAATACAGCAATCCTGACTTGATAGTGGGGTTATCCAACAGACGCCTCACGTGTTTTCTCCCACAGCCCAGACGTATGGGAAAGTCACGTGGGGTAGAATTGCAAGGAAGAAAGCAGTCTGGGTGGATTTCGTTGTGACCTTACGACGAACAGGCTATCGCTATCTGATTACATACAATGTGCAGCACATACGTGTTGCACAAATGTGTAACCGGTGTCAGATTCACCTCAAGTTTATTTGATCTGCATATCCAAGCTATACAATCGAACAAATCACATCTGCACCTTCGTACCCTCTAGTAGTTCTGACTAATCAGATAATCGGCGAGGCTTTCCACTACTGTAGTAGCTTCGGCCGCTTGAATTGGCGCAACGTATTCTGCAACGAGCACTGCCAGCTTCGTCTTCACTATAACAGCCCCATCACCCTAAGCGTGCAAGTAAGTACAGGGGATACATAGAATGATCACTAGGTGTGGGCTGTGCGTACCGCCTTCTTCAGATAGATGCTACGGTCGGTTGCTCTTAAGAAAAAGAACTTCTGGTCACAAAGCCGGATTCCGTTCGCTTGAACTTGAGCAGAGTCTGATTTGGTAATCCCGGCGACGATGTCTTTCTGCTCCTGTGGAGAGAGCTACCAAGGTTAAGATGAATTAGCCATCCAAACGACGCGAGTCAATCATGGCACGCACATTGTAATTTGAGGATGTTGCCCAGACGCCCCCGGCTAGGCCGAGTATAGCAGCTTTACTGACTTTTCCGCTGCCCACGAGATTGGTATCGACGTAACCTATACCACATGTGTCATGAAGATGACATTAAAATTGATGGAACATACTCTGCCAGGACATAGTGTGAGAAGGAAGGTGAGTGTTGAAAGGAAAGCTAGTTGATCAAGAGGGGCGAGCTGAGTACATCCAAATCGGAGATCACCATCCGATATAGTAACAAACCGGTGGTGGTGGTCGCCGTTGGCCCCTTAGATAATCTTATGTTCGAATAGTTTTACTATGTTTAGATGATCCTATTTTGGGCGCCTATCACCGGATTGGGTTTTGACGCCCCCTCAGCGGACATAAACAAGGACCGTATTACAGTACTTTGTGCGGGAATGCACATGAGAAATGAAAACAGAAAGCGCAAAACCTTTTATTTTTACTGGTCTTTTTCTTCGCTGGGTGTGTGCAACCTAAGTTGACAACATAGCCATGTCACGTGCACCTCACCATCATGGCAAGCTATCTTGAGCAACTCGAATGTCTCACTAGAGAAATATCAAACAGCTTTCCAGGAAACGATATTCTCATATCCCAAATAATCACGCTCGTGACAACATGTCCACCCACCTTCACATACGTTCATGACCCTTACACGACCCGGATCACTGCACCACTCGTCAACGCTCTGATCTCATCCTTGTCCGCCATCGAGGCCAAGTCTTTTGTTCCAGAAGATGACGTGATACCCACCATTGCATCTGCGCAGGTCAACGCAGTCTCGTGTTTCACGTCGCGGCTCTTCTACGACACGACCCTTAACCGCCTGGCCAAGTGGCGTCCTCGTTGGGATGACGGGTGTGACAACTGGCCTGGAGGGTCCGCCAGTGTGCGTTACAATGACAGTCTGGATGGATTCCTGCATGGTCTGCGTGTGTTGCATACCCAGCTCAGCGATAATGAAGGGGCACGGACATCGCATAGAAGTGGGTTAAAAGCTCGGACGAAGAATGCAGTAAGGATGGTCTTAATCATTGAGCGGGCAGAGAAGATAAAGGAGTCGTTGCCCGAATTCCTCGTCCCCCTCACAAAATTGGCTGAGTTAGTACGTCATCCTGTAACTGCCTCACTGCTCATTAACGCTCTCTAAGTCAAAGGTGGATATACATACAATATTCATATCTCAGTCTCCTTGGGAAGAGATCAAACCTTCGATGGGCGCGGCCGTTGATCCGTTTCACTTATCGGTGCGTCCTCCTTCTCAAGAAGGTGCGCATCTAGCTTCTTGCTTTTTTATCCGGCTATAAGGTTCTTGCTGCAGATACCCGCCGAATTCTGGTATCTCGCTTTCCCACGGATGATGATGTCTCGGCTGCTCCACATGCCTACCACCCTGCCCTTGCGCAACTCTACACACAATACGTAGATGCTCTTTGTAGCATCTGCGCACCGTTCGCTCGCGACCCTCACGAACTTTCTTACGTTGCAGCTGCTCAGTGGCCCAGCTTCGTCGGACCGGTTCTCGAAGCTCAAAGGGATGTCAGTCAGTTTCACCCCGTCCCAGAGGACGTACGCCTGCGCCTTCTGCGGGCGTTCTTACCTAGCTTCACTGCTGCACTTGAAGCCCTCTATCCTCGGCGGATGCACGCTCGTACATGGAGTCAGACACCCGACATAACAGACAGCCCTGAAAGCGACGAGAAGAGCGTTGAAATGGCCGTCCACTCCCTATCCACTTTGCAGAAGTATATATTACTCGCGGCTTTTCTTGCTTCCTCGAATCCACCAAGGACGGACATGCGCATGTTCGCTCGGAGCCGTGATACGCGATCCAAGCGTCGGCGTGGCGGTGGGACCCGCAAGGCACCACAACGCAGTGGAAGTGCTCCAGCGAAGGTAAGCTTGACCTTGTGTTCACACGCGCAACGAATTGACGTATCGATGATAAGGTACCCCAGCGCCTCTCTGGTCCTGCGGCATTCCCGGTTGACCGCATGAGTGCAATACTTGCTGTTCTACTTGAGGAGTACGATCTCGAAACCCGAACTATCAGCAAGGAGTTCACCCAGCTAGGAGAATACACCGAGACGGAATTGGTGCGGGTACATACATCTGGAGCGGTATGCCTTTGGAAACATTACTACTGCCCTGGCGCTCACATCGCCAAAAAGATCACGGAGCTTTCCGCAGCTCATCTCCTTCTACGAGTATCCCTGCCAGACCGCCTTGACGGACCGCCTATGTACAAGTGTGGAATTTCATACGACGTCGCACTCGCTCTAGGTCGTGAGCTTCGCGTCCCTATGCTTGACTTGATTTGGGAGTCTGGTTAAGGGGAATATATGCGTATGTGGCGTTCAGCCTAGGATCGGAAAAGGGTAGTGCCTCTGCGGACCCACCTGGAGTTTCCTCGGTAGTGGATGACTTCCCGTAGACCTGACCTATCTCAAACATATCCTAACGCATTAACACATTATGCTTGGCATTGAGCCTGAAATCGGGGGCTGGTTTCTCAAGCTCAAGGATACGGTTCGCATAAACTCCTATTCCAATCCGCCTAAATAAATGTCGACGTTTATCTTAGGTTGCTGTAGGTCCAATCGGAAGCCATCCAGTATATTGGATGGGCCATAAACTGAACACTGTTGTACCTCACTGTAATGAATGTGCCAATCAGGAAATGCAGTCGTATGGAACGGATATTGTGCACCATGTGGACTTTATGCCACCGAGCGATGGAAGCTACAGTACATGACTGAGAAGATCGGAAAGTGCTGAGTTTCTGTATACCCGTAAAATTTCCAGCACACGGGCGGAGCCCAGTTAATGGATTTGTTTCAAGAAAAAATTATAGAAAAAACAGAGCGAGTGTGAGCTACGGTAAGTACGTGACATACGAAAACGTTTCCCTCATCAACGTGGCATGGAGGCGCCCTTTCTCGTTCATCGCTTCACTGGAAACGCACATGGCACAAGACGCGACGAAACAGCGAAACTCACTGGGCTTGAACAAGTGACTTGAAAGTAGCCCGTTCATTGGTTACTCGAAGACTAAACGATATCTGAAACTTATCGGTGATTCTGGACCGCGTATGAACCAGTGGCCCTTTCCTCTCTGCGCGAACTCTGCGCTTTCTGGCACTTCTGACCCAGGAACAACCCGATGACTTGAGTTTTAGAGGGCATGTATCAGCTGACGGAACTGCCGACGACCTGGTTCGTTAACGGATCATGTCTCATTGAATGAGACAAGGAAAAAAACTGGTGCCAGTTGCTCCTAAGGGCAAGGCAGACTGAAGCCGAAGGTCGGGTACGATTTTTTTTTCCTTTTCGGCCATGATACAATACTGATTGGTTTCTTCACAGAACGAACGACGAGGCAAAGATGTGGTGCTGTCCTCCACATGTAATCCGAACCCATCCGAATCCCGGTGGAGCCCTCAGTTGAGGTGATGCCATGGAAGGCATAGACTGAGCTGAGGTAAGCTCCGTCTCAATTACCTGGTCATTGGTCCCCACACTAGACAAATGACAGAAAGCACGTCATCGCTGCCCTTTACAGAGACGACGGGATTCGAGGTATGGTGGAAAGGTGGGGTACAAGTGAAACGGTCCGAATAACGCCAATCATGCGGGGACATATCGCTAGCGGTATTTCCATATCAGGAGAGAAGCTGACACCGTGAAGCACTTGGCTACGAATACCAATACCGAAGAAGCCCCTTCCATGCGGTTGATGGTCACATTTATTTTCCGCGCAGCATGGCGCAGGAACCAGCACGTATCCTGTGCATTTCCCATATAAATACCCCTCCTCCTCTTATCTCCTGCCTGGCCCGCCTCCCTTCCTCTCACAATGTCGGCCGTCTCTGAGCCTCTCAAGAAGCAGCGTCTCGTCGCTATTGCTCTTTCATGGGCTTGGTTTGTCATCGCTGCCTGTATTGGCCTCAATGCCCTCATAAAGTACGCTCGTTACCGTATTCGATGGGCTCAATCTTACACATATCGTCTCTAGGAGCAACCAAACAGAAACACGTTACCGGAAGCTCGCACCCAAAGGCGTCACTCTCGTATTTCATATCAATGGTATCCATCTGCCGCTCTTTTCATCATCTCCGCTCAACCTTTTCACCGCGTAGATCTCTATCAACCTGGCGTCGTCCTTACGTCCATTTGTGCCGCTGTGGCCGTCATCCTCTCAAAGTTCTTCATCGTCACGCTCATCTGGCCAAAACGCGCCACCAATTCGCTTAAGATTCAAGCGTGGATCTTAACCTTTTTCAGTACATGGCTTCTCGCAACGCAGATTCCCTATACCGTTTTCCTGGCGACCCGCTCAGGGAAAGTCGACGCCTTTCTTGATGGTGTGCAGTTACCTCAATCAACCATTGCAGCGGCACTCGCTGCCGAGGGTCTGTCGCCCAAATATAGTAAGCTACACTCCAGTAAGTCACCGTCAGCCATCACTCGTATTCGCCCAGGCATTGATTTCCTTCGTAGACGTCCTTCTTGGCATCTTCCCTTGGATTGCACTGCTCTTCAATGTGATACTCATAGTCATTCTCTTCGCGGCTGCTCGAAGACGCGTTAAACCAGATCCGTCTTTGCAGTCGTCTATGGCGGAAAAGGAGAAAGGAACGGCCTACGACACATAATATATGTCCCATCAGCCCGATTCACGTTTTCGTTACTCTCCTCCAACGCTTTCCCACAGCAGCAATGCGGGTGCTGATGGCCTTTCATGACGGTATTCTCAGACTACGTTCTCTTTCCTTCTCACTTTCCCGTGCACGAGATTGTATATGTATATTTCCTACTGGTTCTTAATACAAGGTCGGTTATACGTCACGAAATGTTACGCCTTCGCCGGTGTTTTGCTGCCTCCTCTAGGCGGTGTTTGGGCGGTGTTGTGGAGCGGTGTTGTGGAGGGAGAAATGATAGGCGTCGGGATGGCAAATTTTGCGACAGCTAGGCAACTGAGCGACACGCTTCCGGAATTCGGGAACAATAGGAGCGTACGTCCAAACAAGCGATCTGCTGACCCCCGGCGCAATTGTCCCAAATAGCCCCGTGTCTGCTGTAAATCGCTGTTAAGCTGACATCTCACTCAAGCGGCAAATCGATGTGGGTCCATTAAACTGGCGCTGATCAATGAAACCGCATGGAGACAGTGAGATCTTCCATACTTGACGCAGGATACAGACGCAGATACGGCCTCAGATACAGTGGCTGGGAAACCATCTCTACCCGGCCTCAGTACAGAATATCGAATGAGCGCTGTTGTGGCGCTACAGTAGATACTGCAAAAAACAAATCACATTGCATTGCTACACTACTGTATCAGGCAACTCGCCCTCTTCTCCTCACTGCACATTTCCATCCTTTCTCCATTTTGATGGGTGAGAGACTTTGTGCTGTGTTTGATCGAGCGCTTGTGGTGGCGCCAAGTCAGAAGGTCCAAACGAATTTCCAATATGGACACAGGTGATTTCCAGCGAATGTTCGCATTCGCACACCACAAGAGTCGCATCGAACGGCGCCACTGACGATTGGTCAATCCACGATTAAATGCGGTCCAATTTCAGCAGGGTCAGGGCATCTGCTCGAGGCACGAGTGGGTCGCTTGATGATTGAGATAAGAACCGCACAATTACCTAAGTATGATAGAATGCCCTAGATGTGCGGACTCAATGACAGGAAAGGTGATGTGAAAGTACATGCTCGTGCAGCTCCTACGAAAATCAGCATAACGTATAGCACATTCCCGATGTAACGAATGACTCACGCTTTTACTAGCCACAGCCGCATCACAGCCTCCCTCACCCGATCTCCACCAGCACAGGTAAACCATGTCGCCATCATTGGACCGACTCGCGCTATCATCGCCGGCCAATCGCTCAGCGTCTTGGTCGGTGCGCATGGTGACCTCCTCGTTATTGAGAAATGCCGGCTGGTCCCTTTGCGAGGGCCCAGCGCCGCCTTCGTTCGGCGGTGGCGATGATGGTCTTGTATCGGGGACGTAGTCTTCGTCGTCCTCATCATCACTCAACCTCGGTGGTTTGTCGTGAGATCTGCCGCCATTCGCTAGTCCTTCTGCCTCCAAGCGTGCCACCAGCCTTCTCAGTCTGGAGTTCACCTTCTTTTCGGCCTGTAGCTCATCCTTTATGTCGTCTAGCTCGCTTTCCCTCTCGTCGAGTTGTCTTTGTAGCCGACGGTATTCACGTTCGAGCTCAGGCGCAATTGCGGCACGGTAGCGGACGTCGTCGTCCGTGCGACGCGCACGCTCAGTTAGCAGATCGGACAGCGCCTTGTACTTCCGAGCCTCAGATTCGAGCTTGCCCACCCGGGCTTCGAAAGTAGCGCGGATCATGGCGATCCCGTTCGCAGCTTGTGATTCTGCAAGAGTCGCACGTGCCAAAAGCTCTTCGTTCTCGGAACGCGTGCTGTTCGTGAAGGCAGAAGCTTTTTGGTATTGCATGCGAAAGAATTCGACGTCGGTCAATGCCTGCTCTTTGTCAGCACGCAGGACATCGGCTTCACTTTGCAATGCCGCTTTTTCTTCGGCCCATCCTGCGCGTTCTAGATCGAAGGCAGCTTGCGCTTCTCTTATTTGATCCGTCTGAACACCCGTCGCTACGTGGTCGGCCCCCTTTTCGGATAACTGCGTTCGCTTGGCTCCCGGATCTACCACGCCGTTGGTCGGTTGTTCACGCAGGGCATCCACTTGCGCCTGCAGTTCCGAAATTTCCTCGGACTTTTTGTGAAGAAGGTTCAATGCCACAGCAAGTTGGCTACTCAGGGATGCCGGGGACGATGCATGAGGTAATTGAGTTTGAGTCGAGCTCTGTGTGGTCGGGGGTACCTCATCCAGCGGACTTGGCTGTGGAAGAAGTATGAGGCACAGAGTTAACGCAGGGTTGTGTAGTCAATCACCTCGTTGTCATGTGGAGACACATTCGCCGCACCTGGGTTGACATGTTGATCTGACTTGTCTTGGGTAACCGTATCCTGCTTAGACTCGGCTGAGGGGCCTGCCTCACGAGGCTCGCTAGGATGGTCTCTCGGTATTGTTGGTTTCTCCGCCACGGCAGCTTGCGACCGACTGGGAGACTCTAAACCGCTCAAGACTTGCTGGAGCACAACATGCGGTGGAGGTTGTGTAGCGATCTGTGGCGCGATCGAAGTGCTGCTTTGCCCCTCCACAAGACTCCCTGTTGGATGTACAGCCCCGCGCCGAACTAGACTTAGCCTAACTCGTGCCTCGAAAGCTCGGCGTAATGCGAGCGAACCGCTACCGCGTTGCAACGACCCGGCTTTAAGGGGACCAAGTTGCTCAACGGAGCTCGGGGTTGAGTTTGCATGGGGCCGAGGGTCCTGCTTTTCTGGAAGTGGAGATTTCGTGGAAGAGAAGACGAACGGATTAACCAAGGATTTGGGGGTGGGGCTAGGTAACGTGGGGTGGGGGGAATTTTCATGTCCTCCTTGTACGGGAGGATTCGTAGCATTGTCTTGTAAGCTATAGGCCTTGTTGCGAAGCCCTAAAACGTGGGCCGTATTCGCATTTCGATCGATAGGCTGGCTGTCAGTACTCAGCTGGTTCGTTGGATGGTTGCCCTGAAGTTCCTGAGAAATTTCTCCAGCTTCGCCCCTCGCGTCTCCCGTCAGCGATTTCAGAGGGTCGCTCGGAGCAGGATCGTGGCTAGGGCTTCCCAGTTTGGCGGGCGGTTGAGATACCGGATGTGACTGCGACTCTTCCTCTTCTTCGCGCAAGGCAATAAGCTGAGACTCGGAGAGGCCCACAGGTTGCTTCGACACAGTCAGGGGAGCCTGCGACGGCACAGGCGTTACTGTAGAGACGATGGAATACGTGCGTCGTTCTTTTGGGAGGTCTCTGGGTCTGGCTGCGGCATGTTTTCGTTTCGGTGGACCAAATTTCGCAGTTGGGGTCGGCACCCACATCTCTATTTCTTCAAACGGGGGATGGGGAGGCGCGTCGCTAGGTATATTCCGCGTATGGTGGGAGTGAGCGGACCCAGATCCTAGGTCACCACCTGGCTGACTCGCGATGACTGTGACGGGCTTCCTTTTTCGAGAAGGTTTGGAATCATCATCTGTGTTGCTCGGAGAGGAATGCTTGCGCTTGCGAATTGGGAAGAGTGATTCAGAGGATTTAGTTAGGTTAATCCTATCAGTCGGACGGCTGTGAGTTAATGGGGCTCGCGGTGGCTCAGACGGGACGAGAGATGACTCTTTCTTTGCTGTATAATTTAGCATATGAATGAGTGTATGTACGCAGCTGAGCAGGAGGCACCTTTCGTTTTTTCCCACTCCTTGATGAGTTCAGACGAACAGTGTGAACTGGGAATCCAGGAGAGTGGCCAGGGCTTGCCTGTTTTAGGGTCTTCGCCGGCCCACCGTACTCTGTACCGTTTTCCTTCCTCTGCGACTATCTCAATTACTTCCCACCAAGTCTCTTCGTTAGGGGCAGGGTCTTCTGGATCTCGCCGGCGTCGAAATGACATGGCCAACTAAGGTGTCCCTTGTTGATCGGCTAATTGGTGAAATCGGATTCAAGAAAAGCGGATGGCCGAGTCAAGTCGAAGCGATGTAGAGTCATCGTCTGCATCGACTCGTCAACACGTGGACCACAGCCTGAAATGGGATCGTCCCACGGACCACGGCCTCCGGCAACTGCCGAGGCATAGCTGCATCACATGTTCTCGCACTTGTTCTACAGCTATGTCACTCGCGAGCTGTTTTTCCTCTGATTCCTACCAGCCTAGGCCTAAAATTTCTCTCAGTCACCTCCATTTCTCTGCCAGACGCCAACTCTGACTCGCCGTTATTTTGAAATGCGATCACTTGATGTCATAATTACATGGGCTAACACCTATGGAAATGCACTGCGGAAAGGGTACACACTATCGAACTATGAAATGCGCACTTCGGCGCAACATAGTTAAGCTGCGATTCGACCATAATTTCCTTGTATTTGTTTTCAATGCACATCGTGTGTTAATGGCGTCAGACAGATCGAACACGTGCTGACTGGCAGTGCATGGCATTACCTCCGTTAGTTTCGTGGAAAAGTAAAAGCTACTACCCTCCTATCTTGCTTCGAAATTTTGAAGCCCCCCTTTTTGTCGGCGTCTTCCCTTGGTATTTTGAAACAGTCTAGGTCACATTACTCGTAGAGTTTCTGCCCACTGGAGAGCGATCCAGAAACTGGATTTCTCGATGGCTATCACTGCCTCCAGCCGATCGACTGGAGACGGGGATTTCTGCGTGCACATCACCGTGCACAGGATCGCCGCGCGATCTCCTCACCTGAAATGTGTTCGCCCCAGTAAGTTACGCGCTAACGGCTTAGTAGGTTTGCTGCCACTTCGTGTCTCATGTCTAACCCCTTGTGCCCCTTCGTCCCCTCTCTCCTAGCGGTGCAACACCGCCTCCGTTGCTACCCGATCACGACTAACATATTTGGGATATGTCTTATGTGAAACAGCGCGCTGGTCGCCTGGCTAAGGTTGCCATTGCCGCCGAGTGTCACCTGTCCAGCAAGGTGACTGCACATTATCGACTCTAAGTTCTCAGAATAACCATGTTCTTCTGTATGTGGGGGCTAGATTATTCTGGCTAGGGAGGTCTTTTCACCTTCCTCTCACTAATTCCATGATGCTAGCGTGCTTGAATGAAAGTAAGCACACGCAGGCGGGCAATGATTCAAACCAAACTAATGTTGTCCAGATGACATATGATACATATGCGTACCACGCGCGACCACTAATTTCATTTGTGACATAGGGCACAATCCGCAACCGAAGGCGCCAGTATGAATCACCCGGTTTCTAAGGCTTTCGCTCATCAGGAAACAGAGATGAATTCGTGCTACCGCGACGGACCATATCACTCGAAAGATCTACCCTGATAAGGCGTTAAAGTACCTCAAACCTCCGCTGGCCCACATGTCACTGTGCGACCTTGACCTCCATTTCAGAAGGTTTCGCATCCTAGCAAATGGGTACTCTGCCATTCGCGAATACCCTGAGGAGAGTAGTAGATAGGGCGTTTATCGTTGCCGGTATCCACCTTCAAACGGGCGAGAGTTTGACACCATCTAGATGCATCATAATAGTCTTTTTGTCTCGTATGACAGCTCTTCTATTTTCAAAATGGATATATTAGGCTTTCGTGCTAGTGAGCAGTTGTGACATTCGGTTCGAGGTCAGCAATAGTCGCATGAATATTCTCTTTCGAACCAACTAGCGACAATGAATCCCTGCTATCACACTTCTCCCTACATTTTTTATGTGATTCGACGGTGACTGATACGAAATGCTTTGAATTTATGGGGCTCAACTGAGCGCGTGTTCTTGCGCGTGTTTTAATTGGAAAAAAAAACCAAGACAAGAACCAAGAAGAAAACAAGGGAAAAAAAGTGACTCGCTTAGTGATTCGGGAAGGGTACGAGTTTTCGAGTACCTTTCCAAATATACGTTATCGTACTCTTAGCTGTTCCACCTCCGGTGAACAGCCCCGAAAAACTTCATATCCCGGAGACCTGCAAGGTCTGTGCTCATAATCGTACATTACCGTGGGAATTCCTTAATATGGCATATACCGCCGGACGCTGCCACACAACGAGGTGTGGAGTGGCGGTGCTTTGCCAATGACTCTGCCAGATCGCCCAGCCTATGAACAAGCTTTTTCCTGGGATCTGGGACCATCCAGTCTATGGCTGTATTCACAGGCGACACATCATCCTTAGGCTACACAATCACGATGCCCGAATCTCTTCCGAACACTGCCTCGAAGTGCCGTTGACTGCGCTTTTACCAATGCCAACTGTGCTATCTCTTAGGCTCCAAGGCCTAGCCGATCGTTGTATGTTTTAGTAAACCGAAGATTTCGGCAACTATCACACCCGAGGTGGCTTCGCCGAGATGTTTCCAGGAACTTGAAGAAGTGGTGTTGGAACATTTATACTCATCACGGAGCGATGTTTCATAGTCATTGTCACCACTACTTAGTTCTTCATGATCTCATTCGAACAGCCATCAAGGTGGGTTCAACTTATATTAAAAGAAAACATCTGCCACGGCAAACTGTTGGAAGACGGAACTACTCCGCTTCAAGATATAAAAATCTTGGCTCCTTCGGATGCTCGGCCCCACCACAAGGATCGCTCTATTGTCCTAACCTCCCACTCTCTTTCTTCCACTATGGATGAGCATGCGCTCAAATATGGTCATTCCTCTCCTTCAAACTATACGAGGCGAAGGGCGCGGGCGCCGACTCCTCGACGTCATTCCTCCACACAAACACACCTTACACCATTGCAGGGAGATTTGGAGAGCCTTCGGCATTCTGGTGCGAGATCTCCCGTCACGACGTCGTGCGTTACTAATACGCCTCCACATAGAGTATTCACCGAGCAGGCCCCAGCCGAGTCACTCCCATCCTGTGCATCGCGCGCGCGCACACATGCATCCTGAACCTTCACCCAGCCCGGCCCCTTCGAGCTCTAGTTCCGGCCTTGCGCAGTCTCGCGCGTACAGACAGACAGAAGGTATAGCACCTCAACCCATGCGCCACTCCTTCACCCACCCAGGTGGATGGCCAGATCGTCTTCAGCGCCCACGGACAATAGTTGCACATCCCCAGGCGTCACGTTCAACTTCGCACCTGGATTCCGGGCCGTCCCAACCGCGCCGAGGTAAGCGCAAGCGTCCCCCCACGGGTTCAGAGAGTGGCACTTCTGCTCCTCAACCAGTTGCTGCACACCGCGACACGGGTGGTCCACAGAGGAGTCATAGGAGACACTACAACATCGCCGAAAAGACACAATCCACCATGCTCCCTTCTGGTGGAATGTACATGACATTTCCGTTGGACATCCCTTCTCCCGAACCGGAGACCGAAGGAAGGGCGGGACCTCCTCCCTTCGAACATGGACCAACCGATTTACCGCCACGGCCTTACGAAAGCAAGCCTCAAGTCGAGAAGGAGGACAGCGGTCCGGAACGGCCCGCCAAGCGAGGGAGACTTCCGGCGGACGTTATGGACCATGTACGCCCTCAGTCATTTTCTGTTATGCGTGCTTATTCACAGTATCTGGTATAGTTACCAACAATTGAAGGCCGTCTACACAAGATAGAGGTTTCTGTTCAAGAATATATCGACTCGAGAAATGAACGGGCCATGGCGAAGTCGAAACTTCCAGGCTCTTAATGATCTGTTGTATACCTTTTTGTATTTCTGCTCAATTTCCTGCTGTATCCCTTTACTGTACTGTACTGTGCTTTGTTATAACGGACGGCGGACACCTCGAACATACCAGATATCCTAGGCATGTAGGATTTAGCCACATACCCCCTCAGTTACCCTCAACTCCTGTTCGTTCCTTTACTCAATTAATTTCTGCAAGCGTCATTATATCTATAAGTTACCTATGTGGAAAACGAGAAAGAGGAACGAGATCGAAACCAGCCTATCCCGATAAGGGAATATTTTATGTTTGTTAAGGGGTTTATTTTGCGCTAAACCGATCCGTGCTTTGTGCCAGCGTGCCACAGACGCGTTCGCTTGCTGCCACAACGACATGCATTCAGCCCAGTAATTGTGCACGTTTTCGACATTACACCCTATGTTTAGCGCCCTACTCACTCCTCTCCGCGCGAGATTCGAAACGTCACCCCTCGTTGAGCCAGTCACTCCACGGGTGGATGGCAATGAGGATGACATAGCGCCGGAGGACTTTGCACGCGACGTGCTCATTGAACTCATGAGGAATGCTGTGGAGAAACTCAAGTCGACGAGTGATATCCATTCTAAAGTCGGGGTATGCATTTAGCGTGGCGATTCAGCTTGTGTCTTTCTCAGCGTCAGTGTTTCTAGGTTTTGACCGAAGTCCACCGCATCATGTTGGAGGATGCCTGCACCAAGGACGTGTTTCGTGAAATGGATGGCTTCGTCGCCATTATCAATATTTTGTCAACCCTTCGCACGTCTCGCGACGAGAGTCCCATAGCTGAACACCAGGAGCAGGTTCTTGATGAGACCATCGAGGCAGCACGTCTTGTGTTTGTCATCTCGTCGGAGGCGATGTCTGGCAATGAGGCCAACTCGCAATATTTTGAAGTGCGGTGCCTTTTCTTCTATCTGCACTATTCTTATTGTCTTTTAGCGTCATGTGGGATATGAGTCTCTCTCCCAAGCGTTGCAACCTCTTGTCACGGGTGCTCAAGATCAGATCCTAGGCTTCCTTTTCTCTCTCGCACTCAATGACTTCTCCGTCTCCAGTCTATTTATATCGCTGCGCGCAGCCGACTACAATGACGTCGACTCCCGAATCAAAGATATCGAGGTTCGCCTTGGTCTCATCGCCCAACCAGGTGCCATCCGTCTTCTCCTCGATCTCCTACCAAAACTTTCGGAGGATACGATGCTACATTACGTGGTCTACAGACTTTTAGAGCGGTTGTCCGCTCTCAGGCACAGGAATAAGGTCGTTCTTTGTGGCCTTGGTATATTGGGTCGTCTATTTGGGACGTTCGTATCTCAAAAAAAACTCTCTGCTTCAAGCCAGGAACGGCGTATCGTTCAAAAGTTGCTGAGGCGGATTCTTGATTTGGGTGCAACTACTGTAGACACGAGGGTCATGTTTCAGTCAGCAGTTGCATCTGACGGAACTCTCAATGCGGATATCCTGGAAATGATCCGCTCAGGGATCAAGTCTCGGTGGCCGGACCACTTCTCACTCGAGAGACGTGCTTCCCTCGAATTCTGCGAGGAAAATACAAAAGGTTTGCCCACAACAGGTTTCACATTCATGGTATGTACTAGATCAATGCAATAGTCAGAGTATTGAAGGATCCTACGCATTAAGATTTGGATCTGGCTCGAGCGATACCCTACTAAGGATGCACAAACTATCTTCTCATTTCGCGTCCCGTCGCGCACACTATTTCATCTCAAAATTCGGGCAGATGGCTGTTTAGAACTATGGAGTCATGGCCAGCCGCCTCCCGGGGCCGTGACAAAATCTAGCTTTCCAACATCTCGGTGGTTCCACGTCGCAGTAGTTCATTATCCACATCGGGGTTCTCACCCTAATTTACGTCCGTACCATTTTTTTCGCATCTCTTACCTATCTGATCGCTGCACCAGGCTTCTTCGTCGACGGCGTTCTCATTGATCTTATGAGTTGGACCTACCCACGACCCGAATCGTCCCCACAGATAGGTACATATGCCATCGGAGATGATTCAGAGGCAGCGAGCATGAGTTGGTGCATGGCTTCAGCCATTTTACTCTCCAAACCGCTCGGTATGGCTGGCTTTTCTATCGGCGCTTCAACTACCGTCTGAGCTTGCTGCAGGAGATCATCTTCCACGTTTCGTCCATCACCTTGGACCCAGGTACAACGCTACCTTTCAATCGCAACATCTCGTCAAGTTCCTGACTTACGAGGCTTCCACCTCGCTTAATATTTTTCTCTCCAACCTCACTGCGTCTAAGAATGGTGCCCCGCCTGATGTCGTAGCCTTGGTGAAAGCCATAAACGATGGAATTGGGATCGAAGAAGCATCTGTCGTATTCTTGTTTAGCCCGGCAGCGTATCTACCGAGTACTGATAACGCGCTGACACCCCTAAGCCGTTTCACAAAAGATGGTAACGTCCATGCAACAAAGGCATTGTGCGTTGACACTGCGATGTGGGAGATTGGTGGGGTGGCCGTACCTTTACGACTGATTCAACTGGCAAGGGTAAGACTAATAAACTTTGCGAGAATCTGCTTGATAATCTTTCACAGACACCCCACGAACTCTCAAGAACGCTGGGTATACTTATCGATGGTTTGAGAAACAGTTGGCAGAACTCAGAGGATATGGAACGCATGCGTACGTCGTCTGTCTTCGTTGTCTTCGTTCACGTTGCATTCTCACGGCATGTGTAGGAGGTTACGAAATCCTGTCAGAGATCTTACGAAACAAGAGCGAGTTGATTAACATGACGAGCTATGAGACACTCTTCGAATTCTTGGGAATGAATTTTAAGACGCCGGAGTCAGTTGTGGTTAAAGTAAACAGTGACTGTGGCTCTTACCTTCATTCTATACCACAGTCACTCAACAATCACAAACCCCGTTGCCTATCGCTTCATTGCGCTCGATTTCGAACTCTGGTCTCGGACCCGTAGCGCCATCCAACGTGTTCACCTTGAACACTTCTTCGACCTCGTCGTGACAAGCCGGTATAGGCGCTTTAATGTGAAGCAACAACTTGCTGGGGTTGACCTTTCCCGGCGATTTTTGTTTGCCTGGCAAACTTCTTGGTATTCGGCCGAAATCCTGCCGTCTTTCTTGAAGTCGTTCAGAGCTGTGATGGAATCGTCGTTCGCTGTAGATGACACCATCAAACCAGTCTTGTCATACCTGGCCGCCCATCTACATGACGGTGAGCGCAAAATAATGCAGTTTGGTGTGGCTCTCAACGTATTGCTGTGAAGGTACTACAGGACTCTCCTCTCCAGTTTCAGTACTGTCTCAGATCGACAGAGATCGTTCCCGCGAGAAGGCAGAGCAGCTCCTTGGAACTTTCGTCTCGCTATTGTCCGAGTCTCCTGACTGCTATTTGCGGTTTTCCGCCACCCTTCCTCTCACTCGTATCTATCTCCTACTCCTCGGAGACAAGCCATCGTCCTTCATAGCCAAGCAAGTTCTTGATCTCATCGCACTCAGTCTAAACAAGTCAAAGTCATTCAGTCGCAAATTCGAACTAGTCAGCGGTTGGACTATTGTGAAGACTGTTCTTCCTGACGTCTGGGATGCTAACATTCACGCCGCGGCATTCGGGATTTTGTTGGGCCAAGATGAGGGCCAAGGACCCTTCGTTATCTGTTCCCATATTTTTCCCGCCATCCTGGGTTCTTTGACTAGATTGCTGTCAATTGTAGCCCATAGGTCATATTCCCAAGATGTTGAAGCAACTGAAGACTGTGCGTGCAATGTCTCATGTCTGTGAATGGCCAGTTCTTATTAATAACAACTCTTGAAGCTGATGGACAGTCTGCGGCCGATGTCGAAGCGATCCTGGAAGAGCTAGTTCACTTGCAATCTTCGTGTCCTACGTTCCGGGAATTGTTTGAATCTCAGCAGACCACACAGACGTTCGTGCAGGCGTTTCAATCGTTTGTAGCGCGGCTATCTTCTTCCAATGAAATTTCCCGATATCACATACGGATAAGCGAGAAGCTTATGCACTTCGCTCTCACTCTGGCTTTGGACAATGCTGTTGCGGGGCCCCAAAGGCACGAGGTTCGTTTTCTTTTCGCTTTTAACTCCCAAGCCTGACATTACCCCGAGATTCTCGATGTTCTGCAAAGTGCTGAAAACCTTCTCAACGGTGGTAACTCAGAACAAACAAAAATCGACCCGTCATTGATTTCCAGTAGACGCTCGGTCCGGCATCGGTTTGCGTCCGCGAGGCTCAGCTTTCAACTTGGTGAACGTACTGTCCAGAAGTCAATGATTCGAATTCATGAGTGGCGTACTACTGTCATTGCGACGGAGCGAAAACGCCTACGAAGAAACCTTTTGGACCTGTAAGGGACCACCACTATGAGTTTAACGCCTCTTTAACCTTGTCGCAGGAAGGAACAGCACCGCCAAGTATCCCGTCTGAACGATTGGATGATCCCTCTTACCGCAGAACGTGGCCTGTGGGAGGTACCCAATCTGCACTACGCTTGGCGGCTGGACGAGACAGAGGGCCCACACAGAGTGCGGTATGAAGGTTCTTGGGGATGCTCGTGACACAGTTTCTCACTATACCCAGGAAAAAAATGGAATCAAACATGGTGGCCCCGCTTAGCTCCAAGGTTGATGAGGGTGCCCACTTACGGGCCATAGAGCTACCTCAGCCAGAAGATCATTCCTCATTCCGGTTGGAGCTGCCGCCATGGGCCGAGTCATACGAGATTTCATCTACTGATGCCGAAGGTAAAGCTGATACCAACTATCCTGCTCAACTGCGTTCTGAGAGTGTTCTCCAGATAATCGTCAATTGGCGGAGGATGTTACGGATGACAAGCATCGTAGGGTGCGTCACGAGCTCGAGCCAGGGGACGTCATCGAGGCCGTAAGTACTATCGCCAGAATCACTGGGGTTGACTCTTCTCGTAAGTCTATCATTGAATTACGGATGTCTGTGCTCAGTGGGATTAGCTGGCCTTTTGATTTGCGGACGGACACACTTCTACATCCTCGAGGGTCTTGTAGAAAACGATGAGGGAGAGATAATAGACGCACAAGACGCCCCGCGGAGCTTGCTCTTCGTCCCGGGTAGTATCCTTGAATTGAAAGGCATCCAACGGGCCCAACGGTGGTAAGAATGCAATTGTGACTAATTGTTTTTGCTTAAACGATCACAGGCCGTATGAACAGATAGCCAGTATAGGGAATAGAACCTTCCTGTTCCGCGATGTCGCGTGAGTCCTGATTGGTTACTTGAAATCGCTAGTACGCTTATCTACTTAATAGGCTCGAGATCTACTTGAGAGATAGTCGCTCTGTTCTATTTGTCTTCACAGACAGAAGGAAAAGGGAGGATATGGATCGAAGGTTGACAACTGCCATGAACGGGCGCTCGGCAACTTCAGCTACATTAGGCTTCACCCCCAGCCTCACTCCTAATATTCTCAAATCCCCATTCACAAGCAGAGTTAGTGCACGGGTCTTCTCTGGGTTCCGCGCAGATGAGCTGTCAACAGCTCAGCGAAAGTGGCAGGCCAGGGAAATTAGCAATGTTCGTCCATCCTCGATTAAGATCCCACACCTTGGGCCTCAGTCTCCTTTCGTATAGTTCACCTATTTGAGTGTCCTCAATCAGATTTCTGGTCGTACTCCAAGTGATGCCACGCAATACCCAGTATTCCGTAAGTGGCCCCTCTATACCTGTTTCGCCGCTGATACACCCTACCTTAGCTTGGGTGTTACAGGAGTATGATTCCGAAAACCTCGACTTCTCGTCGAAAGAAATTTTCAGGGAGTACGCCACTCGCACCTTTTCCACCTTCTAGGAACTGACAGTGTCTCGCAGCCTGACACGACCGATGGGTGCACTAACCCCAGTACGCCGCGAGGCAGCCCAATCACGCTACGAGAATTTGGAGAGTGTTGACGAGAATCCCTTTCATTACGGCACCCATTTTAGTTCTTCGATGATCGTGTGCCACTTTTTAATTAGGTTGGCTCCGTTTACGAACATGTTCAAGACTCTGCAGGTGAGATAAATACCTGCATGGTGGAATCATCTCACCCTTTTTCAGGGTGGAGACTGGGACTTGCCTGATCGACTCTTCAGGTGAGACTATTCTCATCCATCATGACAACTCTGACGTCTTGGAAAGCAATATCCATAGAGCGTACAGCTCGGCGTCCCAGGATATTCGAGGGGATGTTCGAGAACTCATCCCCGAATTCTACACATGTCCAGAGCGAGTCTATCATTTCCGTTTACGCTGCGCGTAAATGTCAACTTGTTGCCAGGTTCTTAGAGAATTCAGCCCACCTTGACTTTGGCGTTCAACAAAATACGGGTGAGCGAATACACCACGTTGTACTCCCCCCATGGGCGAAGGAAGATCCCCTTTTGTTCATCGTTCTGAATCGACGGGTGATTAGCATTCCTGCCGTACTTTCCGTAACACTGATGTCAACCTAGGCGCTGGAAAGTGACTATGTCAGCGAGAGCCTACCAGCCTGGATTGACCTCATCTGGGGATGCAAGCAACGTGACACCACTTCTCTAAACGTGTTTCATCCTCTGAGCTATGAGGGATCCATAGGTACGGCTTATCGTACATAAGGCAATGTGAATGCTGACCCTTTGCAAAGATTTAGACACCATCACGGATGAGTTGGAGAGGGAAGCAACAGTGGGCATCATTCATAACTGTAAGTAAACACTCCGAAAACATCCGCTCTTTTCACTAAGATGAAGATAGTTGGTCAAACACCTCGCAAACTGTTTACCACACCACACCCCCAACGATTCACGCAAGGGCCTTCATCGTTACCTCTTGGGACATCCCACGGGATTGAGGAGAATTATGACCTCCTGGAACAGAGTAAACGACCTGCAGCTCGCGGTAATAAGCTACCTGCCACTACCTCGATTAGACTGACCCGTCACTCTCACAAGCCCTCACTCATGGCGGTTCTGTCCACACCTTAATATATGATCCCGTTGGAGAGAAGATAATTCCACAACCCGCTGGAATACTCTCCGCTCCTTCACACCCGCATGAACAAGTGGAGTGGGGTTTTAGTCGCAGTGGTAGGGCGGCGGCTAGTCAGCTACGTACGGTAGTTGACGGTCAGGTGAGCTAACTTATTGTCATGGCTTCGACTGCCACCAAAACTTATGATCGAGGAGATCACACAAATTGTTGAAGGAATTGAGTGCACCTGTGCTACCTTCGCGGACTCCGACAATTTGATTACAGGGTCTAAAGATCATATCGTTCGACTCTGGCACGTCTCACGCGGCTATGGCAGCATTGCTGGGCCAAACGCTTTAAGGATCTCGCTCTCGAATATGATGCGAGTGCATAGAGGCACAATCCTCTGCGTAGCTGCATCTAGGCCGTGGTCTATCATCGTAAGCGGGTCTGAGGATGGAAGCGCCGCGCTATGGGATCTGAATAGGGCAGTGTACATGAGATCAATTTGGCACGGAGGGGATGGTGTTGGTGTTCATCTGGCCGCAGTAAATGAGAGCACAGTACGTGACCCTCATCGCCTCCTTAACCAATGACCTTATCGCTTTTCACAGGGATACATAGCGACTTGTTCACGGCAAAAACTGTGTTTGCACACAATTAACGCCCGGCCCATTACAAGCATTGACCTCAATTTCTCGGGAGCACTCTCATACCTGCCTCCCACAATAACCTCGCTTGCGTTCCACGAACGGGAGTACTCTCGTCTTGGAGTTGTTGCGACAGGGTCTCCAGACGGCAAGATTACGCTCAGGTCGTGGAACACGGACAATACTCCAAAAGGGGAGCGAGCTGTGTGGGAATTTGTGACATTGAGGGTATTGAAAGCAGAGAAGCCGAGTGCAATAACTGCATTGAAATTTATCGGGTACGATGCTCTCTGACATTGCGGTGAATAAGCTAACACCGATTCTGCAGGGAGAAACTGTATCATGGGGATAGTGACGGACAGACATTCACTTGGGACATTCCAGACTAGTTTCTTTCTTTTGTTTGTAATTTACGTGATCACGTGACCCTGTGGGTCGAGCGTGTTTGCCCTGCTCTGTATTCACGCTATCTTGGGTTTGGAACACACACACACGTACACACGCTCTCTTTCTCTCTCTCTCTCTCAACGGTGACCATCGGGTCGAAGTGCTTTAAAAACCCGCATTGTGGGCAAATACAATTAGTACACATTCGCCTCGCCAACTTCGGTACTGAGCTCGCGGTTGCGTGAGTCGCGGTACTCGAGGGTCACACCTCGCGTTCTTTTCTTTTCCATTAGCCGAGAGTGGGGCTTTCATTACCGCTGCCCGGTTGCTGTCGACTATGTCTGCGAAACGGTCCTCCACGCAGTCGGAGACACCCTCCCGTATTTCTCGGCGCTCTTCCGCGGCGGGCACCGCGAGCATCTTGAAGCCGAGAGCTATTTCTAACGCGTCACTTCTAAGCAACTTCAGCAACGCGACTACAGTAACACCCCAGAATGTCAACGAGAGTGAGACATACATCAACGGGAATCCTGGTAGCATCCGAGTCAAGCGTATGTCCTCCTCTATCCCAGCACTCTCATCCATTCGACGCCAGTCGGTACCAGCGCATGCGTTTACCAGCAACTCGCAATCCTCACCCCTTATCAAGTCGCCTGTAATATCAACCATTCCCCGTGCTAAACCTCTACCTCGGCGCAATTCAACAACTCTGAAAGCTCCGCCGTCCGTTGCCAGCTCTGCTCGTACGGCACGCTCCAACAACAATCCATTGAAGACTGTAGACCTACATTCGCAAGGTGCCACCCCGTCGATACCATCCACCCCACGCCGCGTTCAGTCTTTAGTTCTGTCCAGGAAGCAGTCTCCCATTGACGAGTCCTCGAGCACGAGTCTCTCCACTACATCACCGTCAATTAGCCTTACCACTCCAAGTCTACAATCCAGGAGAGTCAAATCTTCACCACGCCTGTCCTCGCCACAGGTTATTCATGCGGAGTCACCATCGAGGTCTGCTGCTGCATCTCAAGTCAATGGCAAGTCATCGACAAAACGAAATGGATCTTCCCGATCAATTATCTCCGTGTCTACTCCGCCCTCGCAACCTGACTTTGGTGGATTAAACGGCGACGATGACTTCGCAGGCTCTATGTCCGTCTGGGATGGTGACGATATGACAATGGACATGGTGACCGAAGCTAACGACCAGGACGTGGATGAAGAAGTAAGCATATCTCAACGCTGTTATTGCCTAAAATCGATGAGAACCTGCCTTAAAGTTTCAAAGCGGCCTTGAGGCGCTTTTTTCCGTTCATGCGAAGAAGCTTCTCCACTACAAGCGCCTCCTTGAACGCTCTCAGGCGGCCACTGCATCACAACTCCACGCCTTACAAGCCGAAGCGCGCGTTTTGCGTGAACGCGAACGGCAGCGGGAGGCGAGCGGTACAGTGTCCCTCATAGCTGAGGGTGACGACCTCTGCGTATGCGGGGGACGTAAAAAGGGTGGTTATTGGAGTGGGTATCGTGAAGAAGATGGTGATAACGAAGGGCTGGACTTGATGAAAGCCCTGAAAAGGGACGCAAATGGCGAATTTAACGAGTCCGAGGTTAGAAAGGCTATCCGCGGGCTTAGTCGAGACGAGCGGATGAGATTGTGAGTCCCCAATGACATTCGAATAACCAAACCTGATGACACCCTCAGAATTGCTATTATTCTAGATTGTAAGCGAGGCTCATCTCACTTGCGATAACTTCTAACTGCGAGTCAGCGTGCCTTCCTGGCGATATTCGACTTCAAATCTTACTTTTGGAGAAGTATGCCAAAGCTACATTCGATATCATCGGCAACCTTGCACCCGACCTCTCCTTCAAAATCCTCAAACACCTCAGTGTACCAGAGCTTCTTGCGCTAGAACCCGTGCGTGATAACGCTATCTTGAATGGTGAAGCAGATACGAGACATTCGTCATAGGTCTCCAAGAAGTGGCAAGAAATTGTGCACTTACCCGCTCTCTGGAAACGCCACTGTCTGCGGCTAACCGCGACGGATCCAATGCCGCTTAAAGCCCCAGCTTCCCCCCAAGGATGGTAGGTCGGACTGTCAGAAATCGGATCCCTGTTGGATGATAACGCTGTCTTTTAGGGAACCACTTTATCGCTCCCTTCACCATCGTGAGTCCAACTTCCGCGATGCGATACCTCAAAGTATCCGGTTCCTCAACGGCCATACCAACTTCTGTACAACCCTCCTTTTACGTGGTCTGGTTCTAGATTCTTCTATGGTCTAATTTGCCCTAACTTCTTGACCAGGGAAACGGTTGATCAGTGGATCTTACGACGAGACCATTCGTTTTTGGGACATTGAAACTGGTGAGATGAAGAAGTGCCTGCAGGTCAAGAAACCTGTCAGCTGTGTAGATTTCTTGCTTGAAGAAGGTCAGTTGTCTTGTGGGCTGTTACACTGGTTGTTTTCATGAAATTTTTCAGAGGTGTTCGTGGTTGGCTTCCACGACGTTGGGTGCGTCGGCCTACGCTCATATACGAATAGTCCCTAAACTGCCGTTAGCCGCGTTCACCTCTTTTCTTCAGTAACATTCAATCCTCTGCAGCAACTGGCAGGGCATTTAAATGGAATCCGAGCTGGTGAGCGCCTTTGGACTCTAAGCTCGCCTTTGCCTTGACCTTCCTATTTAGTGGCTTTGTCCTCAAAGAACCTTGTCTCCGCTGGGGCCGACAAAGCACTGGTGTGCTGGGATTGGCGCTCTGGGAGCAAGATCGTACGGTTCGGCCAGCAGACTACCGTGAACATTGGTGTGCAACTTATTAGCGGTGGTTCTTCGGAAGAAGGCGAGCGCGTAGTCAGTGTGACCATTGATGGCATCGTCCGCGTTTTTTCAATTCGTAAGTATTCCAAACCTCGTCTCACCCCGTGGCTGGGCTAAACATTTTCAAGGCCGCCGAGAGATGATCTCTCAATTTAAACTCTCCGAACTGGCAGGTGGTGACCCAGCACTGAACTCCAAACTTTTCAACGTCGGGAAGGCACCAGACAATATGTTACAATGGTTTGCTGCTCATGGTGCCCAGATGACGGTATTCTCGGTCACTTGGAGTTACATACTTTATCCGTTGACCATCCCCCCCAGTGTGCCACAAAATCTATCATCCTTCACTTGCGGTGGACTGAGGCCGAAGAGACAACGAGCGCAGGAAACGCAGCACCCGATTCTAGTGACTCAGGTGTCCAAAACTCACCTGGCCCCCCAGAATCTTTTGTGCGCAGCCGGACATTGTCCTCACTCACTCGCTCGGGCTCTTTAACTACACCCTCGCGTCGTAGCTCCCTAATTTCTCCGCGCGCACGATTGTCTAGCCCTCGCACACCGGGTACTCCTATCAGCCCCGGCGGCCCCGTCTCAGGCTCTCCGGGGCGCTTTGGACGTGCCGCCATACTCACGGCACCACCGCGACTCATCGCGGTTATCGAGACACCCGACGTTGCAGTTGGCGCCGTTGACCCGAGGAAACGTCGTGTAGTTACCGCGACTCGATTCAGCTCGCGTGCAGGAGCGGAACGGAGGGTACGAGCCTGAGCTGGTCGCTTTTGTCTTCTCTACTCATAGAGCTACTATCCAGATTTTTATGTCAACCCACAGGGAGAAAGCCGTACCCACCGTTGACGATGACTTGGACAACGCTGGGGAAAACGTGCCACCTCGTGGTAAAATATCGCCCTCCGTGGATCTTGATACAAATATTGCGGCGATCTCAGGCGCCTGGAGTTCAATCGCAGACGGCTCCGTTGGGGCCTATGACATGAAAGGTCTTTATGGGACGCTTCCAACAAAGTTTGCAGGACTGGCCACGCCAGAAAAAAACCCGATGTCGATGCAGCTGAGTCACGAGGAGGTAGTAGTTGGCTGCGCAGACGGGACTATCTAGTATGTGTTCTAGTAATTCATCGTGTGTTCAGTCATGGAAAGCTGACTTTTGCCAGTGTTATGAGCTTTGTTGGGTATGACTATGTAAAGCCGATCTCCGAACCAAATGGGGTGCTTGAGGAAGAAGAGCTGGATGACCTGTAATCCTGCCAGTTCATACTATGCGTATTTGGATCATTTCTCATTGGTTGGATTCCCCTCATTTGTTCTTAAAATCATGCTATATCCCCACCTCTCCTTCCCTATGTTTCATTTCACGGTTACTACACGGGTTACAGTAGGCGGGAAAGCCGTAATTAACATTGGTTTGTAAAAGATGGCCGCGAGAACTTCTCCGTGTCAAGCTCGAGGAGCAATTTATTTGCTGGAGCTTTCAAGTCGTTAGGTTGGCTGTGAATACGTTCAGTATCGCGACAACCACGCACAGAACTGGTTACACGTGACCATTACCACACCGTCACCTAGCTTCCATTTCGTTCAAGGTGAAGCGAGCTCGAATCATGGAAGGCGCCGACTTACTTCCAATCGGCACACATCCACAATGCCTTGGGACCCCATCCAGCTCAACGACGGTGTGTGACATCAATTTGGTTCCAGCCCCCACTCATGGCATGTATTTAGGGAACGTGATCCCGAGCATTGCATTTGGAACGTGGGCTATTGACAACGGCCAGGATACTATTGACCAAGTTGATCAGGCTATTTCCGTCGGATTCAGCCATATAGGCAAGCACTTCAGCGTCGGTCTCTAGTCAAATGCGTTCGGGGCTGACTCGGTACTTTCAGACACCGCGCAGGTTTACCTCAACGAAGAAGAGGTAGGAATAGCCGTGCGGGAGAGCGGACTCGCAAGACAGGATATTTTCATCACGACCAAGTACTCCAGGCTCAACGGACTTGATATCGAAACTTCCATTCAGAATAGTCTCAAGAACGTGCGCGTTGCTTCGTTGGGTTCACCGTAATGTTGTGGCTCACACTGCGGATAGCTTGGGGTCGAATATGTTGATCTATATCTCATCCACCACCCGGGTCTCGCCCGGCCAGACATTCCAACGGCCTGGGCTAAGATGGAAGCTATCAAGAAGGCAGGCCTTGCCAAGTGAGCAGTCTTGTCGCTTCCTTTTTAGATCTAGATGGCCGGAATACTGAAGCCCTCGCAGGAGCATTGGTGTCAGTAACTTTGGCATCGACGAACTGGAGATCCTACTCGCATCCGCCAAGATCAAACCTGCCGCGAATCAGGTACTCTGATCCCGCGAACGAATAATTACCAACTGACTCGTTTCTACCACACGATGATGCTAGATCCTCCTGCATCCCTACGTATACGCCCGCCAGGCACCTCTACTCGCATACGCTTCCGCCCATGGAATCGTTTCTGAGGCATACTCATCTCTGACGTATGGGCGTCTCGTCATCCACAGGCGCCCTTGTTTTTTTCTGATGCACGAAATAGCCCAATCACGCGCATACCCGGAGGTCCCGTAGACAAACCAGTCAATGAAATAGCCCAGAGACTTGGTGCAACAGCAGACCAGGTCTTACTGGCCTGGGTCAGAGCCAAAGGCGCCGTTGCTGTCACGTACGCGAATGACATCTAGAGCTACGTCCCCGACACTGATATTGTCTCTCTACTTTCCTTAGGACAAGCTCCAAGAAATTCAGGTTGGAGGGTTATCTTAATGCAGCAGACCTAAGTAAGCAATAACTCCCTCTGTTTCCGACTCGTGATCAGCATCGACATTTCTCCCTGTAGAGATCACCGCCGCAGACATCGACGCGATCGACGCGGCAGGCGCAAAAGGCGCACGCCAAGGAGTCTTCGTCAGGTCTGTGCGCGCCATCGCCGAGCTGATGCTCTTTGGCGCTGTAGCATTTCGCGTCTATACGTTCTTTGCAGAATCCTGAGCCATAGAGGAAGTGGGCTCAATCTTGGGCACGTGCAAGGACTATGATATGAGGTGTCTGCATGTATGGTACGATGAGCCTCCGTGTCTTGTGAACTCTTAGTTTGGCCGTGCACGCTGTACTTCGTCGAAACGTGGAAACGCAACGAGCCAGACACTTCTCCGTTACCAGCACACGCAACCTCACACCGATGTCTACCGTCGATCGAGGTGCTCATTTCACTTCGTTTACACCGCATAACGCGAATGTGGGAAGAGGCTGGCAGTCTCACCTTGCTCGCCTACTCCTTGGGACATTGTTACCAAGCTGAGTCGCTGTTGCGCCCTTCAAATTATTTTCAAGGCGATTGCCAAGTTAGGCTATATTATTGCCGCGTCTCTGGCTAGGCGGGCTGGCTGGGTCGATGGCTCTAGCAAATGATCTGGCTGCCATTCTCGCCAAAGCTTGGTACCGACTTCCAGACACGTAAAAAAAAACGGATGTTTACCCGAATGCCGAATGTATCGTCAAGTGTAAGTTACGCCGATTCATACCCAACTGTCCTTCTTTTGTACCGTCGCGTCAGGTTGCGACTGGCAGTCTAAGTTCCTCAATCAAAGTACCGGCCTCCGTCTATGCTAATCTGAGCATCACTCCGTCAGTCGAGAGCGGTCGATAAGAGATAAACGTAAAGCGCTCACCGCTTGTCCGGTGAGAAGATGGGACTCCTTTGACGCAAGGAAGGACACTAATGCGGCGATGTCATTGGGGACTCCTACATACCCCACTGCTGCGGTTTTCGAGAGCTAGTATCCCAGAATCAGCATGCCATACCGCGAATGGAAGAATTGGGTAGTACGCACTTGTTCCTCAAGTGCGCCAGGAGGTGTACCGAGGCCAGTTTCGAGATCATCCCCTGATAGGACGAATGTCAGAGGCAGATCTAAAAATGGACGACGAAGCATACACATCGGAGTCTTTACAGGTCCCGGGGCGTAAGCGTTGACAGTAATGCCATGTTTGCCAAATTCCAAGGCTGAGTGGATCCGAAACGTTGAGCGAGCGAACGGAATCGGACCCGAGGAGAGATAACACACACCAGCGCACTGTGTGAATGCACGTATACCGAACTTGCTGGCAGAATACGCGCAAAGAGATGCCTGGCCTTGCTTGCCTGTACCCGAGCATGCGCCTACGATGACGGGTTCAGGATGAATGAATGGTGCGTTTGCCGAAAGTTCAGCGCACCGATTATGCGTCCGCCGCGACCTTGGGCTATCATATGCTTCCCTGCGTATTTGTAACAAAGGAAGGTGCCTTTAAGGTTGACACTGAGGATGCGATCGAGGTCATCTACTGTGGCTGAGAGTCGAGGTGGGCTGGGTTCAACGACAGCAGGCGGACAATCAGACGTACTGTCAAGAAAGCTCTTCATCATGGAGATACCGGCGTTCGCGACCATCTTTGTGTGCAGATACGGTCAGTAAATTTCGCACTTCGAACCGAAAGAGACCTAAGGCGCACCACATCGAGGCCCCCAAGGGTGCGCACCACATCTGCCACCATTGTCTCGACCTGCTGCTCACTGCTCACGTCTGCGATAATACAATGCGCTCGACGGCCACGGGCTGCAACCTCGCCGGCAGCAGTCGCTAGCATTGCCTCGCGGTCGGGTATGTCATTGAGGGCAACGTCGAAGCCATCCGATGCAAGACGAAGTGCGATGGCACGTCCGATGCCTTGACTAGCACCAGTCACGAGAGCCACACCTTTATCTGCTGTCACGGCCATGTGTGTTGTTGGGGAGTAGGGGGTAGGATAAACCGGTGGAGGTAGCTGGAGCGCTTGACATCGCGCCTTGATTTATAGGATATTTGGAGGTGACGAATGGTATGTGAGGTCTGGCTTGGACCAGTTACTGGGATCCTGGATTACACTTGGGAGGCCTCGGTACTTGGCGCAGGCACACGTGTCTGATTGGCTCGGAGTTCACCGGAAGCGAAGCCGGTCGGATTTTGGATGTGCAACTTGAACCCGAACAGCGACCAATGCTCTCCACCGTCGTCAAGTCATCATCGAGGCGTTGGGCGTTTCGCTCGTTCGCTTCCTCTGCGACCACTCGCCAAGCAGTGCCGACGGAGGTCAAGTCGGTAAACAAAGAATTTAAGATATACCGCTGGGTACATTTATGTCGGTTTTCTTACCTCCACCCTACATTCACCCCTCTTTAGAATCCAGATGAGCCCGAGAAAAAGCCAGAACTCCAGTCATACACGATTAATCTTAATGAGTGTGGTCCTATGGTCAGGGTTCTCTTCGCTTCTGAGAATTATCCTCAACCGTGCTTCAACAGATTCTCGATGCACTCATTAAAATCAAGAATGAAGTAGACCCGACACTCACATTCCGTCGCTCATGTCGGGAGGGTATTTGTGGTTCTTGCGCGATGAACATTAATGGCCAGAATACTCTCGCGTGCCTCTGTCGCATCGACCGCGATGAGAATAAGGACACAAAGATATATCCTCTTCCCCACAGTGCGTCGTTTCCTCTTTTCACATCACGTATTTTATATGTATGTGCCGCAGTGTACGTTGTGAAAGACCTCGTCCCGGACCTCACTCTGTTCTACAAGCAGTACAAGTCCATCGAGCCGTACCTTCAGAATGACAATCCTCCGGCCCACGGCGAGTTCCTCCAGTCCCAAGAGGACCGCAAGAAACTTGATGGCCTTTATGAATGCATCCTATGTGCCTGCTGTTCTACCTCCTGTCCTTCCTATTGGTGGAACCAAGATGAATACCTCGGCCCCGCCACACTCATGCAGGCTTACCGTTGGATTGCCGACTCGCGTGACACCTACACAGCTCACCGTAAGGATAAACTTCAGAACGAGATGAGTCTCTATCGTTGTCACACAATCTTTAACTGTTCGTGTCTCGGCCCCTTTCTTCTCTATTATTGCTCTATTCACGCCTCGCTAACCCTCCATAGGCGCCCGAACATGTCCAAAGGGCCTTAATCCTGCCGCCGCAATTGCGCAAATCAAGCTTCAACTTGCAGCGGATTAGAAATCCCAAATCGCAAGTTAGGAGGGTGGAAGGCGTGCCCGACAAGTGCGACGGACTTATTAACGTGTCAGTGCATCACTTGCTAGGCGCATCAGTTGTGTAATATTCTACTTTTTTTGTGTGCAATACACTAGAGAAAGCACGACTGGAGTAGAGTTGAGAAACCTGGTGGCCACTGACAAGTGCGCATTCCCTTTGTCACTCTTTCGTTAATGCCCGCACGCTTCGGAGTGTCAGTCATTAGCTCATGCCCAACACTTATTGTAAGTCCACGGTGCTGGCGATCCAGATGCGAGTGGTCGTCCATGACGGGAACTTCAAGTCGTGGCCTTCGCCTAGCCAGCTCTTCATCAAACCCGCCAGATAATCCAGGAAATTCTGCTCAGAAAAAGACTGGTCACGCTGCTTTGTCCTCAGTTTTCTCACCCTTCAGCCGACTTGCCTGATACTGAGAAGCATCCACCCCTATACCGTGTTCACCGAATAGAGACCCCGTTGTCTTTCACATTCAGTTCGATTAGGTTGATGACCCAATATGATGCGAGGTGCAAATAGCGATTGACCTACCAACATATGGGTTCATACGAAAGGCCATGACGGAGTGTATGGTCACGCAACTCAGACGCAGAACAGGACAGCCTGAGCAATCGACCTGCTCATAATTCTACTCCTAGTTTTTTACAAGCATAGGTTGCACAAGTAGACGCAGATTTCCTTACCCCCCTTTTCCACCCATTTAATCGAAAAAGGATCCACCGTCCACGCAGATCTGTTGTGTTATGATGTCGGATAAGAGCCGTGGTGAGCATTCGTATGAACCCAAGAGAAACGGGACGTACACTTTGACCTTCGCAGATGGTGCAGGAATAACGAAGCAACGTTAACATGGGGGAGCATGTAAGAAAATGCCTGCCTACGTACCTGTGACAAACCTTGCGCCATCGGAGGCGAGGTAAGACACAAGATCGGCTATCTCCTCTGGGGTTCCTAGGCGATTGACCACTGAGCTTGCAACAAGCTAAGAACCCTTCTCAGCTTAGTCTATCATGCAGTTCAAGAGAACACTCACAGCTGAAAGCGCATCTGGGCCAAAGCGGGCTTTCATCTCGTCGGCTGTAGAAAGAGAGATATTTCACATTGATTTGGTGAGAACTAGCTGAGTAGAGGAACTGACTCAGGGCAGTCTTCACTGCGCCAGGAGCATATGCATTGACAGTGATGCCGTACTTGCCAAGCTCACGAGCTATTTAACAACAACCATCAGCTAACAAATACTGTAGAGCATTTGTTTCGGTACCAGAAGATTGTGTGAGCCCACGAATAGCGAATTTGCTCGCGCTATACGCGCAGTCACCCTCGATGGCTATTGGTGCTAGGTGAGCCTCGTCGTGATTCAACGCTAAGGAAAGAGATGCTGACCCTGTTTTCCTGCTATTGAACAAGCCCCTGAAAATACTCGTCAGTGCGAATATAAAAGGGGCGGGACGAGGCAGGCACCAATGATACGTCCGCCACGGCCCTGAGCAACCATTTGCTTCCCAGCGTGCTTGTAACACAGCATTGTTCCACGGACGTTGACCGCCATCAAGCGGTCAAAGTTCTCGACAGTAGCTATGTCGCCCTTAGGACATCGGTCCACGGAAAAGACTTATTTTCGACTTACTCTTCAGGAGCGACTCCAATGCGACTATTCCCGCATTTGCCACCATCTAATATGAAACAGTGTGAGGAATCAAATGAGTTGCAGGCGTCAGCTGAGGGACCTCACCACGTCAAGGCCCCCTAAGTCCTGTACGACTTTCTGAACGGCCTTCTCTACTTCTGGTTCCAGAGAAATGTCCGCGGGGATGGCAAGCGAGCGGCGTCCCTTGCTTTCTATCTCTCGTACAAGCCCATCCAGCTCTGGACTGCTTGCTATGTCGTTAACTGCGACGTCTAGACCATCGTGCGCAAGACGGAGAGCAATGGCACGACCGATTCCACGTGCTGCGCCAGTGACAAGGGCTACTTTGGTCGTCGCGAGGGCCATGGCCAGAGAAAGGGGGGGTCTGTTAAATCGGTGTCGGTTAGGACATGACGGAGAGGTGTTAATATATATAGTTCTCACGTCATGATGCATGAGGCTTAAAGCTAACAGCGATTTTCATATCGATGTGCTGCTTTCCGTGGACGGATAACTTGTTATCTGAGATATGATCAGATCACAAGACTTATGTTTTCGTAAATTGCGCCTCGTATTATAAAATTTTCTTATTTCAGAAAAAAAAAAACAAGACATTTTTCCGATGCTTACTGTAAAGATTTGGATATTATTATCTAGTCATGGACACCCCTTCCAGCATATGTTCGGTGCCACGGGATCTATAGGTTTTCAAGAGACAGAAAAACAGACAGGGAGTCCTTGAACCTCTCTCCAACTGGTGGACCACCACGGAAGGTATTATGCCCTGGCACGCGGGCCTCGCTTAGCTCGCTTTGTTTACCAGACCCACCCCAGACGACCATCGCCACCAGGTGAGCGACCCAGACGCTCCAGAAACGATCAACTACGCCGCGGTGTTCTGATTCCCCAGCTTCTCGCCCCACAACAACGAGGCCGTCAAATGGGCACATTGTTCTGAAGAACGGACCCTGGTGTCTTGCTGATATTTCCAATTCGATTATTGTACCTGCGTCTGTACGTAAGGCCCGTGGCCGTAACGAGAAGGTATATGGCGATCTTACACCAAGGACTTAAGGGTTCCCATGTTCCCATACGACCACTACGTTTAATCAAAAAAGAAACCTCCATTTATGGAGACCTGTTATGATGTCGGAGGAGAGTGGTGATAAGCCACTAGTACTAGCGGGAGATAAATGGAGCGTACACTTTGGCCTTTGTAAATGGTGTGAGAATGACGGAGCAGCGTGAACAGGCGGGCACGATGCAAGAAAACGCTAGCACACGTACCTGTGACAAAGCTAGCGCCATCAGAGGCAAGATAAGACACGAGATCAGCAATATCCTCTGGGGTTCCAATGCGATTAACCGCCGAGCTCGCAATCATCTAGGAATCCCTCTTGGATTAAGACTATGGCACAGTTCTAGCACAGAACACCCACAGCAGAAAGCAATGGGCCAAAACGGGCTTTCATCTTGTCGGCTGTGTTGAAAGAATTTTTTTCACGTGAGAAGAAATCTAATTAGAGGAACTGACTCATGGCAGTCTTTACTGGACCTGGGGCATACGCATTGACAGTGATGCCGTATTTACCAAGCTCCTGAGCTATGAACATAACATCAGCTGAGGGGCACTGTGAAGGGTTTCGGCAAAGGGCGTACCAGCACCTTGTGTGAGACCACGAATAGCAAACTTGCTTGCGCAATACGAAGAGTCAATGCTATGGCCTGTTTGTGCAAGGTGAGCGTTGTCGTAGCACGGCGCAAAGAGAAGAGATGACCTTGTTTTCCTGATAGTGAACAAGCCCCTACAATGCTTGTCAGTACTAATAGAAGGGTGGGGGGGGGGGGGGTTGAAAGTACCGATAATGCGTCCACCACGACCCTGGGAAATCATTTGCTTCCCAGCATACTTGTAACATAACATTGTTCCCCGAGCGTTTACCGCCATCGAGCGGTCGAAGTTCTCGACGGTAGCTTCGTTTCCCTTAGCAGACCGGTCTCATTAAAGTCCTCTTCCTCGACTTACTATCCATGAATGATTCGAAATTGATTATTCCTGCATTCGCTACCATCTAGAACGAAAATAAAATTGTGAGGACTAGAATGGGTCGCTGATACCAGCCCTGAAGTGCCTACCACATTAAGGCTGCCTAGCTCCTGCACGACTTTCTGAATGGTCTTCTCTACTTCTGGTTCCAGAGATATGTCTGCGGGGACGGCAAGCGAGCGCCGTCCTTTACTTTCTATCTCTTGTACAAGCACATCCAACTCTGGACTGCTTGTTACGTCATTGACTGCGATGTCTAAACCATCATGGGCAAGGCGGAGTGCAATGGCACGACCGATTCCACGTGCTGCCCCAGTGACAAGGGCTACTTTGGTCGTCGCAAGAGCCATGGCCAGAGACGGGGTGTCGGCTGAGGCATGACGAGAGGTGTTAATAGATATACCGCTCTCACGTCATGAATGATGCATGAGGCTGAAAGCTTGGCCTCGTTCCCTGTAAGACATGTTTTTTAAGACCGCCTTATCGCAATCGGGTTGCCGCGTTGTTATTTATTTATTTATTTCAGAATGAGCTGCCCAGCTTTTTCTTGAGCTTTTTCCAGAAAAGAGGGTACACCTATAAAACCACCGGCACCCCCTGGTAAAAGTCCAGAGTTCTGGGCGGGTTGTGGGGGCGTATGTATTCTCTTTGAGACAAGTTTTATAACAGACAGGCTCCTTGAACCGTACTAACCGCGTAACCACCATGGAAGGTTATTATACACGCCTGCGCTGGTCCGCGGGCCTCGCCTAGCTAGCAGCCTTCTTCACCCCCCATACGACCATCACGAGAGCGACCCGGACACTGCAGAAACAACTCACGCCACGGTGTCTTGATTATCCTGCCCCTCATGTTCCATATCGAGGCTGTCTAATGGGCTATCCATCCCATGCACTGTATTCACTGAAGAACCAGTGTCTTGCTAACATTCCAATTCGATTGTCTACCAATACCTTTGTCCGTAACTAAGGCCCGTGACTGTGGGTAGCAGATGCAGAAGAGGACGACCCGAACAATCCAACACCATGGAGTTAAAATTCCCTCCCTAACCCTTCATCTTTCCGCTGCGTTTAGTCGAAAAAGGAACCACCGTTTATGGACACCTGTTATGACGTCGTATAAGAGTAGTGATGAGCATTGGTGAGGCTATGAGAGAAAAGAACGTACACTTTGACCTTCGCAGATGATGCAGGAATAAGGAGCAACGTTAACAGGTGGGGCGTCACGGTAAAAAAACGCCAGCCCACGTACCTGTGACGAAGCTAGAGCCATCAGAGGCAAGGTAAGATACGAGACCAGCCACCTCCTCCGGGATTCCCATGCGATTGATCGCAGTGCTCGCGACCAACTACGAACACCTCTCGGATAAAATCTATTGCTCCGTTCCAAAGAATACTCACAGTGGAAAGCGTATCTGCTCCAAAACGAGCTTTTAACTCGTCGTCTGTTGAACGAAAGGTTTTTACGTGAGCAAGAAGCATTTGAGCAGAGGAACTCACTCAGGACACTCTCCACCATTCCGGGAGCATACGCATTGACAGTGATGCCATATTTACCAAGCTCACAGGCTATGAACATCGCTCGTCAGCTAGCGAAATCCTATGGAACATTTATTTCGGCAAGGCATACCAGCAGCTTGTGTGAGACCGCGGATGGCAAACTTGCTTGCGCTATACGACGAAGCTACGTTACTGCCTGTTCATGCGAGGTAAGCCTCGTTCCAGCACAGCGCAAAGGGAAGAAATGACCTTGTTTTCCTGCTAGTGAACAAGCCCCTGCGGTGAAATACTCGTCAGTACTAATAACGAGGGGATGATTAAGTGGGAGTAGGAAGGCACCAATAATACGTCCGCCGCGGCCCTGAGCAATCATTTGCTTCCCAGCGTGCTTGTAGCACAACATTGTTCCACGAGCGTTGACCGCCATCAAGCGATCGAAGTTCTCGACGGTAGCTTCGTCTCCCTTGAGCATAACGGTCTTGGTAAAGTCCTCTCCCTCAACTTACTATTCAGCAGCGATTCAAAACTGATTATTCCTGCATTCGACACCATCTAGTATGGGAAAAATTGTCAGGGCTTCAATGTTCCTAGCACCAGCTCTGAAGAACTTGCCACGTCAAGGCCTCCCAGGCCCTGCACGACCTTGCAAACGGTCTTCTCCACTTCTGGTTCCAGAGAGATGTCCGCGGGGACGGCAAGCGAGCGGCGCCCCTTGCTTTTTATCTCTCGCACAAGCCTATCCAATTCTTGACAGCTTGTTTTGTCGTTCACTGCAACATCAAGACCATCGTGGGCAAGGCGGAGAGCAATGGCACGGCCGATTCCACGTGCTGCACCTGTGACGAGGGCTACTTTGGTCATCGTGAGGGCCTTGGTCAGAGAAGTCTGTTAGATCGGAGGTGAAGATATGATTGAGAGATGTTGATATATATATCATTCTCATGTCTGCGCTGTGAAAGTGACAAAGGAAAGGACAAAGGATCGTAGAACGTGCTACGAGCTTCCCCAGGCGGCGTGGGTACGAGATTGCTCGGGTCGGATAAAACTTGTTCGGAGCGAGGCAAGGGGCATAATGAGTCTCGGATTGTGTCGGATTGTGGAATGCTATCAAACGTCATTGGCAATTCATAGCACCGGCAAAAATCCGGAGCTACGGGTGGGATGTCCGCAACCACCACCATGGGCGGCTTTTCCCACAACAGCAAGAATGGTCTGTGGGCCTGTCTAGTTCTTCGTCAGATCTGCCAGATGGCCATTGTGTCGCCACTAAGATAGCCACCCGGAGACTCGTGGAATGACTGGATTCACTGTTGTGTCGTCGCTTCTCAGCTGTCCTGCCCCCACATGGAGGCTGTGTAATGGGCCATTTACTGTTCACTGAGGGGATGCAACCTTTAGATCGGGTTAGATTGACGCAGGCAATAATCAAAGTTACCGATATCAGGGACAGTAATCAAAACCCGGGGCGAAAAAGCGTATCATGAGCTCGGGTGCAGAACAGGGCGATCTGAATAATTTCACGAGGACTTTCGCCCCGTGTGCCCAAAATTCCGCTCCTAGATTACAATCATAGGTTTTCTGTCAAGAGTGCAGATTCCGGCTGCTCCGCCTTTCCACTGCGTTTAATCGAAAAAGGAACCACCGTCTATGGTGACCTGTTATCATGATGTCAAATAAGAGAAGTGATGCAAGCACGAGAGAAACGGAACGTACACTTTGGCCTTTGCAGACAGTGAGGGAATAACGGATTAACGCTAACAGATGGGGCGCTATGCAAGAAAACACGTACCCGTGACAAAGCTAGCGCCGTCAGAAGCAAGGTAAGACACGAGATTGGCTATATCCTCTGGGGTTCCAATGCGATTAACCGCCGAACTCTCGATAATCTAAGAACCCCTCTTAGACCAAGCATTTAACACAGTCACAACAGAGAACACTCACAGCAGAGAGCGCTGGGCCAAAACGAGCTTTCATCTTGTCACCTGTTGAAAGAAATATTTTCTACACAGGCGAGAGGCATTTAAGGAGAGAACCGACTCATAGCAGTTTTCACTACGCCTGGAGCGTACGCATTGACAGTGATGCCGTGTTGCCCAAGCTCACGAGCTTTGAACATTACCCATCAGCTGATGAGCATACCGTGGAGCAACTATCAAAGGGTGTACCAGCAGCTTGTGTGAGACCGCGAATTGCAAACTTGCTCGCACTATACGAAACACCGATGTTCATGGCTGCTCGTGCAAGGTGAGCTTCATCGCAAAACTATGCAAAGGGAAGAGATGACCCTGTTTTCCTACTAGTGAACAAGCACCTGCAAATCTTGTCAGTACCAATAGAAGTGGGAGGATTGAGAAAGTACCGATAATGCGTCCGCCACGACCCTGGGAAACCATTTGCTTCCCAGCATACTTGTAACACAACATTGTTCCCCGAGCGTTGACCGCCATCAACCGGTCGAAGTTCTCAACCGTAGCTTTGTCTGCATTAGCTGACCAGCCCTCAGTAAAAGCTTCTTCTCAACTTACTATTCAGGATCGATTCAAGGCCGACTAGTATTCCCGCATTTGCCACCATCTAGCGAAAGTAAACTGTGAGGACTAGAATGAGTCGCAGGCGCCAGCTAAGGGACCTTACCACGTCAAGACTGCCTAGGTCCTGCACGACTTTTTGAACAGTCTTCTCTACTTCTGGTTCCAGAGAGATGTCCGCGGGGACGGCAAGCGAGCGCCGTCCCTTGCTTTCTATCTCTCGCACAAGCCCATCCAGCTCAAGGCTGCTTGTTCTGTCATTAACGGCGACGTTTAGATCATCGTGAGCAAGACGGAGAGCAATGGCACGACCGATTCCACGTGCTGCACCAGTGACAAGGGCTACTTTGGTCGTTGTGAGGGCCATGGCTAGAGACGGGGGCCCGTCGGATCTGTGACTGTCAAGGCATGATTGCTGATATATATATACCGTCCTTATGTCACCATACCTCGTGTCTCCACAATACAACGCCCTGCCGGCCTCACGGCCTGGGGAGCTGCACTTTCAGAGAAGGACCCACCCCCGAGGGAACCAGTAGTAGAAGGGATTGTATATGTGTACGTGCTACATAGGGTTCTGTACTCTCAGGTGCACGAAAATGGATTTTTAATAATAATAAAAAGTACAACGCCCTGGAAATACCAAAGGGAGTCATGGTGGGTCCGATGAGCTTTCTCAGATCGCTGTTCGGAGACGCTCATTCCAAGCTGGGCAATCTGTTTTCCATAAGCGTAGTGGTATTGTAGCTCACGTGTATGCTATCAAGTGCAATTAGGAAGTTCCACTGTCAATCTAATACAAGCATTGGACACAAAAAGGTACCTGCACAACAGACACAGCTTCAAACAACAACAGTGTACAACGTGCGTCCGGGCCAGCCGGCACTATACTTATGGGATCAGCCTCTCCTTAAAGCTAACCGCCCGAATCCATATCTCTCCTGGTCGGCTGGGGAAACACCTTTAGTACATGGTCAATGTTTTACCAATTCGGTACTCACCTACGCTCCCGAAGCACCCGCCACACCATTCGTTCCCTCTCTCCGGGTGGGGGAGCAACATCGCCTGCTCTAGGTTGGAACACTCCTCGGCATCGAGCACGAAGATCAGCCAGGCCTTCATTCGTCCCTTCAGCCTCTACGACGACTGTACCACGCCAGCCTTGGTCTACAACACGTCGTTCTTTGTTAGGAAGTATGATCATGGGAGTGCCACCTGGGGGTGGGCGGACCGTGAACGAAGAGCGATTGACCCATCGTACGACGGTGTGATAAGCGCCTTGCGGGCTGCAAGAAGCGATCCGGTCGGTGAGGGCACAAGACGCACGAGATGCGGCAAAGCTCACGTTTCTGTCCGCACGCGGTCCGAGAGTAATTGCAAATTGTTCATGATCTCTTCGCCCCAGAAACGAATATCAAGATGAGCGATGGGGTTGCGATCGCCAGCTACCCGGATGACGCGATGAAAATATGATGGCGGGAATGCAAGCGCCGGCATGGACGGCGGCACGTCACCAATCTGCGAGTATGAATAGTCAAGATCCTGTTGTTGATCATCATGCACACGTGAGAAGGGGATCAGACAACATTGAAAAAACAAGACACACGATGAGGTACCGGCCGTCCCAAACAAGTCGCCCAGTGTTACCCTCATCACCAAGCGCAGTATCCCAGACGACATCACCAACGCGAAGTAGCGGCGGGACGCCAGCTTTGCGTAGTTCTGTCTCGCATTCCATAACGGCAGCGTCCGATAGCCAGTCTCCCTCTGGGGACGGTACGAACACACGCAACAAGGGTGCACGCCGCAGGCGGAACAACGGCGACCTAAATACACTTGGCGCGGACGTGGGCGCATTTCCCAGTGGAAGATGCGACTGGGAGCCAGCCCCGTGGGACCAGGCCGAGTTCGTTGGGGATGGGGCACGACTCGACTGCCGCGACACCGAGCGGTGCTTGCCGTTCTGACCGTGGGCTGCACCAGCGCTCCATGACAAGGGCGGCCCATTGTTCTGTCTTTGTAGTTGTGGTTGCCCAATGCTCTGTCTCCGCCGGATGGTTGCACTATGTTCTGCGTCTGCTTCCGCCTGTGTGCGCAGGCGAATGACAACTCGATTGAAGGCGCGCGTCTCCTTCTTCATCGCATGAATCAAGAGGGCATTTTCCTCCGAGGGTGGTGAGGAGAGTATGGAGATGGAAGATTGCGAGTAGACATGCACGGGTACACTCACGCCACGCATGTACGCATGCATTTCCGCAAGAGAGATACGTATAGGTTCAGGGCTAGGCCAGGACCAGCGAGTGTAGCCAACAGTGCCGAGGTAGCGCTCGAGAGCCACATCACAAAGTGCTGGGTTGGAGTCTAGAGTCTGCCGTACGACTCTACTTACGCCACCCCAAAGAACGAGCCACTCGTAGAATGAGAGGTGCACTAGGAGCAGTGTCAATAATTCTGGGTTCTGTAGGTGGTCTAGTAAAGGATAGAATTTGGGTATGGTTTCCTCCGCAAGTTCCGCAATGTCGGCTGGGACTGTCTTCTCTAGCCACGTACCGCGTCGACGTGCGCGGGCACGAGAATATTCCTCCGGCGACGGCGGTGTGGGTAATGTGCGTGGACGGGGTCGACGTCCGGGCTCAAAATCACCTTCAGATTTTACCACCTCCGAGGTACCATCGAATGCTGACGGTTGCTGAAACATACTCTGAGTACGTTGTGAGTTGTGGTGAATTAAATGTTCATTAAGGTCAGGCTGCGAAGATACGAAGGTATTATCGAAGGAGTCATTCCGTGGTTGATCACCTCCTTCGGGTATTTGTATAGGTTCTGTACCGATTAAGCTAGAATGGCGGCTAGGTCGTTCACGGGGGGCGAGGTTGTCAGGTATAGGAGTGTCCGAGATATCCACCTGGGCACTTTCTGCGTGTGATTGTGGTAGATAGTCGTCCTCTAATTCAGTCGCTGCGGGAATACGAACCGCCCAGCTCTTGCGTGTATCTCGACGTGTTTCAATTTCGACATCATCAGCCAATGCCAAAGGCGGGGGGGAACGCGACTCTATGCGACGCGACCATTCACTTCGAAGATCATACGGAGGCGACTTTTCAGGGGGGGTCGGGGGGAGTGAGTTGGGTTCAGGTAGATGTCGAGATGAATATGGGAGAGGTAGATTTGCGTCTTGGCGAACCTGCGGCGAGAATTGTGCGGATACTGGTTCTGGCCTCATCGCTGACGACGGGCGAGGCGATGATGGTTTCTTGGACAGAAGCTTCCCGTGGCTTGACTTCCTTGGATGCTCGACAGGGGGTGCTCTGGGCTCGTCCAGCACAGGCTGAGCTGCGACGCGTGTTCTGCTTGCGGAAGCTTTACTTAGCTTACGCACAGCAGGGTGCGCGGTAGGTGGGGGTTCGTTCTCGTAGGATAATCCGGCCTGACTACCAGTCCACGTCCGCTCCTGCCCGTATGCCTGAGTGTGCGAGGGTGAGCGTTGCGGCACAAACTGAGAGCCATGTTCTGGGCGGTCCATGGCCATGCCATTCCGAGAAGGCCTCTCGACGACTTGTGGTTCTGTTGGCGGCTGCTGAACGTTCTGCCCAACTTCGTGGGAAGCTCCACGGTCATAAGGGGCAGGGCGAAATTCGTGGTCCCGGGAGACAGGAATGTGCGGCTCACGTCGGAACTGCTCAAATCCTTGTTCTGTCTCCTGGTCTCTGGTCGCGAAAATAAGTGGACGTCCACGCATCTGCGTGTTAGCGCGACGTGCAGGTGTCACAGTAATAGCATTTTCTAGGGACTGTGGCAGTGTGCCAAACGGTGCGAGTGCGGTTTCCGATGCGTTCGTCGGCGGCGTACTCCTATAGAGGCCGCCATGAGGTGATGGCGTCTCAGGGGGCGGTGGGGTGTCCTGTGCCCGGAATCGCTGTGTCCCGCGGTCAAAGTGGCCCTGTTGCCCAGGGCCATCCGACGGCAGATCAGAAAGTGGTCCGAAAGGCACGGTGCCATCATTGCGTCCATTGAACGACGGGGCCAAGGCGGCGCCGTGGTGGGGCGAAACTGACACGCTTCGCAATTGCTCGAGACCTGACGCCTGCGGGGATTAAATGAAAGAGGGTCGCGTTAACAACGTGAAGAAAGCATTTTAAGGTGTAGGTGCCGTCATGTACTTTAGGCATCACAATACTGTGAGAGAAACTTGCCTGGTTCGGAGACCTGGAAAGTCCCGTTGGTGATAAATTATCGTTAAATCTGGATGAACTCTGCAAGAGCGTGTTGGTGATCATTAGTAAGGGCGAACGGTGATGAAAGAAACCGGGAAAAACGGTACACCGGGGCACACTAAGCAACATAGAATGGCCCCGGATACATGAAACACGCACAATAGGCGAAGGCCTCAAAGGCGTGGCTCATGGAAACCCCAAAGCGCGGAAATAACGAACAAATGAGTAGACTTACCCCTGCGGGACTAGGCTCCGAGGTTTCAGAAAGGGGTGCATCCGTGGGAGGAGTACCTTCCGCGGATGGAGTAGTCGTTTGCCGTGATCCCCCGTACGCGCGCGTTGCGATAGGCTCGGTCACTTTGACATATGGCTTTGAAACAGAAGGGAAGGAAGATGGCGAAGACTGGTACAGCGTGGCGGACACCACTTTCTGAGCGTACGGTGCCGATCGAGGGGAGACGGGGCGAGGAGGCAAGACGTCGCGGGTATATTGGATGCTCTCCGTAGCCGCGGTACGATGCGGTTTAGAAGTAACCAATTGATCGTCCGAAAAGGCTACACGTTGGACGGGCATCAGCTCGAAAACATATCCTCATGGAGGAAACGACGCAAGGGAGCAAAAGAGCAAGTTCCGAGAGTTTACATGCTCTCGACGCGTTATGCATAGTCAACGTAGCGTGTTGACATAGCCAAGAGTGTCTTGGCACAGGCAAAGGAAAAAGCACAACGTACAGTTCGCTTGGGCCTTCTTGGGTTGTATTGGTGCTTCAGCCAGGTCGACACGCGCGTCCTGATAGGACCCATCCGGGAGTGACGGGAGGTCGCGCTGGACAGCACTGGGTGGAAATTGCGCAGCTGGAGGCATCTCCTGACGGCTGTTGCTTGGCTTATGGCGCAACAAGACTGACTCCCCGTTTCTCCTGCGATTTGCATTCGCTTCTAGAGAGACAGGGGTGGGACGACCAAGAGGCATGGGCCCCGAGACTGAGGGGCGAGCTTTTTCTTGGGGGTGTGAGCCAGTCGTAGCGCTAGCGAAGCGAGCATATAAGGGCGTGTCCACCGATGGCGGCTGCCGAACATTTTGAACCGAGGGCGTCGAAGGCTTTTGACGATTGTCGGGAGGGGACTTTTTACGCAGAAGAGATTTCATTCTGCTCGATTAGTACAACATGAAGATGGAAAGGGAATGGAACAAGACAGCGCGCCAACTGTTCAAACTGGATCAGAATACCCACCATCTGGTCACGTAAGCAATCAATGGCAACCTTCGCGAGTGCATCCTTCAACGCCGCCCGATATGCAGCTGCACGTCCGACCTACCCGAAACAGCTATATGACTTTATATTCAACTACCACAGGAGACACCCAGCTGCGCGATTCGAGACAGCTGTCGATTTAGGTTGCGGAACTGGTGAGTGTCATGTACCCTATCGTAGCGTGTCGTTTTTCCCACAGCTGCAGGCCAGGCGACAGCTGGCTTGACTCCGTTCAGGCATGTCATTGGCGTCGACCCGAGCAGGAAGATGATTGAAAGCGCGCGTGCTACGATCGGTGCTGTCGACCCCAAGTTTCGGTTCGAAGAATCTTCAGCAGAGGATGTACATACCTTAGATGATGGCACCGCTGATCTTATAATCGCTGGTATGCCTCACATTACTCGCTACTAATCGCACCAGCGTCCCTAACTTGTCATATTACTTGAGCCCAGGCTGCTCACTGGTTCAGGTTTGACAATGTTTGGCCAGAGGTTGCTCGCCTCTTGCGACCAGGTGGCAGTGTCGCTCTTTGGGTCAGCGGGTTTAGTTGTGGACAGCTCAGGAGCTCATGAACCTGAAACAGGGTTATTCGGAGATGCGGTTGGCCAACTTTCCCTCTCTCACGCCGCTCATCACAGATTATTTTAACGGCACTGATCCTCGAAACTCGATCGGGCCATATTGGGAGCAACCAGGGCGTTCCGTCTTGGATGGCCACTTGTTGAAAGTGCCCTCTGCAACAGACGTTCATCCAGACAAATTTTCTGAGTTTGAACGTGTATTCTTCACGGGTACGGGGAAAATTCTGGATCCATGGATCGATGACCCCATTCAATTGATACCTAGGTGATCATTACCCTGAACTGCCTTCCCCGCATCCAGTGATCATGCGTAAGCGTATGTCGTGGGATGACTTTTTAGCATTGCTCTACACGGCGAGCGCGCTTCACACGTTCCACCAACGGTTCCCCGAAGATAGAGAGCACAGTGACGGTGACATCGCAGTTCGCTTTTTGAAAAAGCTGCGTGAGGCGACTCTATCCGACGGATGCGAGGAAGAGAGCATCGAGGTCGAGTGGCCGCTAGCGCTTATTCTAGGCAGGCGCGCTAAATAATAATGGGGTAGAGCAGAAATAGACAGAGACAATAATGGAAAGCAACCCCATCCGGACTTTGAATAGAACACACAGTACGAGCCAGAAAAAAATAGTACACTTGCACTCCTCCGTAATGGCCCACTGACTGCGCGTCGCACTCGCGCCCTCTCCTCCCTCAGAAATGCCTCTTTATGTCCATAGTCATATCCAATCTTCTGTACTCTACTTTGTCGCGGTCCCTTCTCTTCCGCTTTGCTTCCCAAATAACCCTCTCTCACCCACCAAATATGTCTGAATCAGCTACACCCGTACGTCCCTTCCGAACGTGAAACGAAACCATTGTCCAATGTCATGCCATGTAGTCTCTTGGTGCTTCCCTCAGCCTCCTTTCGTTATCCATCGCCGCAGCCAATGCGGAACCTATCGAGGTACCCCCAGATACTGCCTTTGACAATGAAGACTATCATCCGCCATGGCGTGGTGGGAGCGTCGAGGGCGCATCTCTGTTGCGTAACCCTACTCAGGGAGTGGCCGTTCATAATGGGACAAAACATCGTCGCCTTTCATCAACCGGGCAAGCGCGCCGGCGACTCAGTGACGCACGCGATGCTGCAAGTCGTCCGTCGTGAGTAAATTGATATCAACTTTTATTCCACGCCAACGCAAGCATCGTTGTCTAGGGCTGTGGGTTTGCATACTGCAACTACAACTCTTAGTTCTCTCGCCTCGCTATCTATATCCTCGTCAGCGTCACCACCCGGTCCTGCTCTATCTGCTTCCTCTACTCAGGCGCCTACGCGTCCCGTAACCATACCCGTGCATAGCACTCCCGTTGCCAGACGTGGCGTTAGTAGTTCCGTTCCTGTAGATGACGGATTCAACGTTTCTGGTTCACTGTCTGGGGTGACTAGGAACGGAAAGAAGCGCGGAACAATCTTCACATGTGAAAGCTGTTCAAAGGTTCGTACCATTCCATGTCACCGTTGCGTCACTACACACCAAAGCTGATACCATTACTTCGCAGGTTTACCGCCATCCGTCGTGTTTGATCAAACACCGGTGGGAGCACACACCGCACTGGCGAGAGGCATCAAAGTTTTTGCTGAGCAAGCACCAACAAGTGCAGCTTATGGAGGTGTGTGACCTTTCTTCTGATCAGTCATGTTGCCATGGCCACTGGCATCTAGTCCCACATTAGGAGAACCTCTTTCCATGGTTTTCTAGAGTTGCTCAATGCTGACATGATGTGCTCTCCACGTGCAGGCCGCAGCGATCCTTTCACACTTGACGCCTTCCGCATCGGGCGGGTCCTCTCTCCCAGACGATCGGTCGTTATGGCCATCCTTCCTCTCAGGCGGCAAACTGCCACCGCCGCTGCCGTCGAGCGATGGTGCTGAGGCAGCAGCAGCAGCACAGCCAATCTCCAGCTCTGTCCCTTCAGGACCACGGATACATGACTACGCGCTCCCTAGCACCAGCGTTAGTGGTCTCACACGGCTTCGACCAGGGATTATCGCCGTACCGACGGAACCGGCACCCTGCTCGCAACAGGAGAGTGGTGTTCCGCAAAGTTACACAACCAGTTATAGTTCTCTTGGTGTCGAGTCGTTCGAGAGTTCATATCGCTCATCGTCGGTGGGAGTCATCGTGCCACATCCACGGACATCTGGGAGTTCAGACAGGTGGTCGCGATCACTTTCGCTGTCTCGATCGGCCTCGAGCGATGAGAGCGAATTTGTGGAAGTTGAAGCCGAGGCAACGCCTTCCGGAGGATTCAGCGCGCGGGGGAGATTTATCGGGGATGTAGGAGATGTAAGTGTCAAAGAGGAGGAAGAGGACGAGAGAGAATGGGATGGGATGGAGATGGAGATGGAGTTATGAGCGGCAGTGTACGTTTTAATTTGATTTTTCTTGCTGCTATCGCTGTGTCTTTGTTCTCCCGTATCCGTACCTTTTATATATATAATTTTGGCGAGGACTACCTAGAATAGTCCAGTCGAGGGGCTGTGCTTAGCGTGCTTTGGGCTCTGAAGGGGGGCGGCTGACAACTGTTGGCCCTCCCATCCATGGACACTGTTTCCCCACTCATCGCCTCCGACTCGCCCCCGTCGAGACAAAACATTTTAACGTCCTTTCTACGCGGACGCCCCCGAGGCATATCTCACTCCCAGCACTTCCCTTCTTCGCCTCTAACCGACGCCGCCGACGCACCGCCACTTCCCCTTCTCCATCCCCCCTCCCCAGGCCCTGCTTCTTATTCTTATAGACGACGCTCAACAGCCGCCCCCGGCCTGCAACCCTCCATTTCGCACAACCTGCCCATCTCTTCAGGCCTCACGCAAATACTGCGGAGACGCCGCTCCGGCGGTGCACTCGCATCTTCCAACACTCCACAGGTGGCTGCCGTCGTACCAGGAACTCCCCAACCTCCCACCATGCCCAATGTTCCCTTAACTACCTCTGGTGTATCCCATCGAATCCGCCTCGTGCCACACCTCGATAGTCGTCGCTCCCTCCGCTTTGACCCTATCACCCGTGATGTCGTGGAGGGCGACCCCGCACTTCGTATCGGTCGTTTCACCGAGCGCTCTGGATTGGGCATCAACCAGGCGAACGCCCTCAATTCGAACAAGCTAGCATTCAAATCAAAGGTCGTGTCCCGAGCCCACGCGGAGGTCTGGTGCGAACTCGGTGGCAAATTTTACATAAAGGATACCAAGAGCAGCTCCGGCACTTTTCTCAACCATGTCCGCCTTTCGGCCGCCAACCAAGATTCGCGCCCACATGAGCTCAAAGACGGCGACACCCTTCAGCTTGGCGTCGACTATCAAGGTGGAACAGAAGACATTTACAAATGTGTTCGGATTCGCGTCGAGATTGGTCGCGAGTGGCAGGCCTCCGCGAATGCTTTCAAGTACGTTGCCTTTCCCCCCCGATTGTGAGGTGCTTTGCATGACACTCTCACCCCACCAGTACCAACGCATTGCGCCAACTCAAATCCCTCGCAACTTCCAACCCTCCTGTTGCTTCTAAACCCATAGAGAAGAAATCAGCACCCAAGTCCGGTTTCTCCGATTGTTGCATCTGTACGCATCGTTTCATGCGCGGCCATAAGTGATCTGTACTGATGATGGACCCCGATCAGGCCTATTCTCCGTGACGATACAGCAAGCACTTTTTATCGCACCATGCTCACACGCTTTCCACTACAAGTGTATCCGACCCCTACTCGAGACACACCACCCTTCCTTCTCTTGTCCCCTCTGCCGTACCTTTGCGAACCTCGAAGAAGACGTTGAGGTTGACACAGCGTCAATCGATCTTGAGGTTGATGCACCCGAAGAAGAACCTCCAGCGTCTAACTCCGCTCCCGAAGATGCCGAGATGCTCCTCTTATCACCCAATATTGGTCGGGAACGTGGCGAACGTGATGGCGCCGAGACAGAAGTCGAGCCGGATATGGGCCTTGGCAACAGCCTGCGCCGCCTCGTCCCCGTTCCTCCAAGCATCATTGACCTTGCGGAAGGGAGCGACGACGACAGAGACGCCGAGATGGACGACCCTCTCAACCTCGACGATGAGCCGCCACTACCCCCTCTCCCCGAAGCCGATAGGATGCTGTCACCACCTCTCCCTCCACTCCCTGTGGAGCGCGAAATTCCCGGCGCGCGCAGTGCTTCTGTCTCGGACGCTGAGGACAGTGGCGAGAGCGCGCAGGGTGGAGATGAGGCTGATAGAGCGGCGAAACGCAAACGATAAAAGTTTGATTCCACATATCTTCTGATTCACCCGCTGTTGTGTCACCTTGGTTGCCGTGCATGTGTCAGATTGCCTGGAGACATTCTGTATACGGTAAATAGTCATACATCATGGATGGGTCCAATTCCTTGGATTTTTCTGTGTCGGCATACTTTGTATCTTCTTTTAAATTGTGTATATCTTCCGCATCCCTTTCATTTAGTTTATGTGAACAATGCTAATTGTGTTGATGGATGGTTATGACGGTGCACTTCATCCATTTTTTGAACCGAAATTTTGTTTTAGGTGAGAAGACCGCAGATCTCAACACTTGAATAAAAAAATTTCGGCAGAAACATCGATCTATTGCAATCTTCAGGTGGCTGAACACTCGCATTGTTTTTGGGAAGAGTCAAGCTGGCTATGGGTGTCCGGACGCCGCGGCCTAGGTTATATGTTTTTAGCGTATGTGCCTTGATGGTTGACATTGACATGTGGCACAGTTCGAGTTCGCCGTCCTAAACACGCAGTGCAAAGAACCCCGAGCAATTTTTGCGGGGTAGGCCACAGAAGTTATTATTAGACGAAAATACTTCGAGACTACCAACAACAAGCAAATAACCTCCAATGGCTAGCCAGAAGTGACCAACGCCCGAGATTGATGGACACCTGCGAAAATAAGTGACACTTCTAAGAGGTTTGTGGGCGCGAGTTCTTGGCAACACCCTGTCTCAGTTTCTACAAGTTCCGTTCTCAGATGAGCGAGGCAAGTAGTCTTATGAACCGGTGATATTGCATGAATACACGCATGTCTGGATACTGCACGGACCACGTTGGTTGAGAGATGATGCCAAGCACCAAGCCACTGTTTCAAGTTTCGTGGAAAATGAAGCCCTCCTAGGGAAGGCAGTCGCGGAAGATGGCTTGTCCTCAAGGCGTATGGGCGCGGGCGCATGGTATATGGTACCCAGCTTAGTCGCAGAAGGGTCAGATGGACACTAAGGGTGAACTGAGGAAGAACCCGCGTTGTCCTTTCAATTGTCATTTGTATATAGAACAAACGGCACCTTGCGCGGATGGCTGCCTACCTGACCTCGTGAGGCGTGTGATATCGCAGTCATGTCGTATTTGCAAACCAAGCAAGCCCCCGTCCGTCGTGCTATCTGTTGATCACAACACATGCAGACTCGAGCACGAACGCACCTTCACAGCGCCCGAATTAATTAGCGATCTGGGGGGCATCACTCGTAAAGCGTCAGCGCCGGATCTGGTGCTGGTGATCGTACTCTCAATATGTGAGGACGCTGTCAAGGTATCTAGCAGATCAGCTGACAGTGATCACACAAAAGTTGTTCGTGTGAGCTCCGGAAACCTAACGGAATATCGAGGAATACGAAAAACCGGAACGAAGTACCGCCGGGCCTGACCTCAAAAATCTAGAGCGACGCATTGCTGATCATGAGGCCTTGAGGTCTGGCTTGGACTCAGACGGGCGCCATCTGGCAATGCCCAGCAAACTTGTGGTGTGACCGGTGGGCGCTATTAGTGAGCGTGAGTATCGCCATATGGTATACGATAATAGCCCCTTTGCTAACTTTGAGATGAACTCTCTTCAGACCTACTCGGGGGATCGCGGTAGGTTTGTCGAACGTCTAACATCCGGACCAGAACGTGACAATGGGGGGTTCGGTAATGGATACACAAGGCACGGCGCTGCGGTTATGAAAAAAAAACGTTTCCCACACACTCGCCAAACGATTTGCAAAAATTGGTTGCGAAGGAACACGTTAAGAGGTCTCGCCCCTGGCACCATCTGAATAAAATAACCTTTCCTCCTACCACCATCACCACCACCACCCTTACATCCAGTGAGGATCCTTTCATTCTTTTAAAATTATCTATGGAGGCGACACATAATCCTCCCTTTCCTGACCCTTTCAGCCACGAAAGGGCGTTTGGTCCTACCTTCTGGCATGCTATTCTAGCAACTGCGCTTTTTCGGTGCTGGCATCTACTTCTTTTCTTTGGCGCTTGGTCCACCGCGATCTGTGTTATCAGCGACACCACAAAAGATTTGGGCATCGCAAGTACCCTACTCACTGTGTTCGTAGGAATAACGCTTCGCTTCGACACGTCATTTCACTTATCGCGTCACATCGCAGCATTGGTACCGTCCTTGGTTTCGTCATTTCGTACAGAACTACCTCGAGTTTCGAGAGATACAACGAAGGCCGGAAGTACTGGTCACAGATCGTATATGCCTCACGGACTCTGGCTAGGTTGATATGGTTCCACGTCCCAGGTACGTGTAGGTGGCTATGTACACACTGCTTACCCCCTGACGCTGAGCAGAGACGATGGACATGCATGCCGGGATGACAGAGAAAGAGACGAAAGCCCGCGTGCTCATTGAAAAGAAGACTGTGTTAAATTTGATTGACGCCTTCGGTGTGGCGGTGAAACACTACTTACGCGGTGAAGAAGGTAAATATGACATGTGCTTATCCACGAGGTCACTGACACTTAGCTGTCAATTTAGGCATATTCTATGAGGATTTATACCACACGACCAAGTATCTCCCATCATATGCACTCCCCGCGGGCCTGCCATCCAATGCTGATCTTTCGACTGAGTTGGGTTCTCCTAAGTCTATGACATTCCGGCACCAACAGGCAGCTGCCATGCAACGTCGCTCTTCTGCTGAACGCCCTCGCCCGTCATTCACAGGAAGCGCCAATCAACACCGTGGCGCTGAGTCAATACCCTCTGAGTCTACCAACCACCTTCCCCTTCCTGCTACTTCTCCCGGAGGGGCTGGAGAAAAATCGGAGAAAGTCGAATTTCTTGACCTTCCTCCGCCCCCACGTACGTCCAACAGCGCTCCTAGCGCTAATGGGCGCCGCCCAAAAGATTCCTTGGCTGAAGGCGACGGCTTCTTGCTTCCGGCGCGTAATCCCCCCCGCTACTCGTACCTTGATTTTTTCCCCTTCTCGCTACTGGTGAAGTTCCTTGTCAAGCGTGGCAAGCATGTGAAAGGCAAGAAGGGCGCACGTCTGCGGGCAAGACTTCAGCACCACTCAGGCACTCAAAACCTACCGCTGGAAATTTCACTGTATTTGGTATGCTTTTGTTTCGATGTCGCTACTTTTATTGTTTGATTTCTGAATGCAACTCCAGAGTTCGTACATCGCCGCGCTTCAGAACCGCAAAGCTGTTGATGCAGTCACGATCTGTAAGCGTTATCTTTGGAGGCTGTTAAATGAAGCAACCCCTCACGTTACCTAGCGAACCTGATGGCTACCGTTGGTCTGTTGGTTGATGCTTTGACTGGATTGGAAAGGATCCTCACCACACCCATTCCATTCTCGTATGTGAACCTGCGTTCACAGACAGCGCTGTATGCTGACGGCCTCACCAGATATTCTGTTCACCTTTGGACCGTGACTCTCGTTTATTGTTTCTTCCTGGCAAGCCAATACAATATTTACATTTTGCCAGTCTTTTATTGATGTGGTCTTGCAGCCTTTCCAGCTTTGGCCAACGCTGAAGTACGTGACAGTTCCAGGCACTATCATTGCAGTACGTGGGTGGCACGAACGAAGGCACTCAGCTTCTGATCCATCTTCATAAGAGCTTCGTTTTCTTCGGCTTCCTGGTTGCCGGCGAGGAAATTGAAAGTGAGTAGCACCAGATTTCGCCTCGTGTCGTATCTTCTGACCCCCGTGTTCCCCACCTAGACCCGTTTGGTACGAAGTCACTCTCATGAAGATCTTATCCATACTGATTTAGATGCCAATCCCTTTCATCTCGCCCGTAGGCTACGACAAGAATGACCTGGTACGGAAATCGACCCACCTTCATCCTCCCAGGGTTACTTATATACTTCTAGAATCTTGACCACTTCACAAGCGGTATCATCCGTAAGTTCTTGTTATCAGTTGTACTTCAGGATGCTTGCTGACAGACTACGCGCGAAGGCAATGAGCTTGCGGCGATCTCTGGCACACCAACACCGGACCCCAAGGACTGGGCTTTCTCGTCGATCAACGACTCCGTGTTCAACCCGTATCGGCCTAACACCGAGCGGGTCAGCCCTGAGGAGTGGGTGAAGCGCGGAGAGGATGAAATGCGGGCTACCCTGGCTAGATTCTAAACGTTCCCCTTTTTGCATACATACCATTTGATTGAGCCGTGGCGTTCAGTTCACATGCTCGCAATTACATCTCACGGACTATCGCTATCGCTACTATCACACGCAGGGCTACGTTGATAATAATATAACTTTTTTTTCGGTCACGTAACGATTTGATGACTCGATTAAGCCGCCTCAGTCACGGGTTCGAATTTGCTCCATGAATGTGGAAGCTACGGTCCTCTTGTCGTTGTCGTCGTACATTTCTTCATCTGGGACCTATCGTACAGTCTCGCAGGTTCAAGGCTAGTATGGCTGACATTCTCGTCAACAAAACGGCACATCCATTCGATAAAACTCGCTTCGAAGCGCTTCTCAACAGGAGGTTCTTCTATGCACCCGCGTTCGAAATCTATGGAGGTACGTGTACAGACGCGCGTTTTCCCTCAAGGTTTATCTCTTTCATCTTTCCCTTCTTCTCTAAAGGTGTCGCGGGTCTATATGATTACGGCCCCCCGGGCTCGTCTCTCCAGGCGAACATCATCGCAGAATGGCGCAAGCACTTCATCATAGAGGAGCACATGCTCGAGATCGACTCCACCATCATGACGCCCGCACCTGTGTTCGAGACGTCAGGTCACGTTGCTCGCTTCGCAGACTGGATGGTCAAAGACACCAAGACTGGTGACGTCTTGCGTGCGGATCACTTGGTCAAAAGTGTCCTCGAGGCACGCCTTGCAGGCGACAAGGAGGCACGCGGCCTTGCCGCTCAGCCGCCGCAGAAGGAAGACGAAAAGAAAAAAAGGAAGAAAGCTGCGGTGAAAAGTAGTGCCGCCGTTGTGCAGCTGCCCGACGATGCCGTGAAGGAATACGAAGTCACACTGGCGCAGGTACGATACGCCCACCACCACCTGTTCCTGTTCATGTCGTCACCGTCACGAGGACTTGCTCCCATATTACACAGTTGGACAATTACTCGGGCCCAGAGCTAGGCGAATTATGTCGAAAGCATGTCATTCGAAATCCAGACACAGACAACGACGTTACCGAACCCCAACAATTCAACCTCATGTTCACTAGTAGCATCGGGCCGACAGGCCAACACCCTGGGTGAGGATCTCGTCCCCTTTGTTTTTCTCTTTCATTTTTTTTTGTTCTTCTGATTGATCTGATCGATGCACGTTTTTTTTGCGCTCCAGCTACTTGCGCCCTGAAACTGCACAGGGCCACTTTCTAAACTTCTCACGTCTCCTTGAGTTCAACAACGGTCGTGTGCCGTTCGCATCTGCGCAGATTGGGCGCTCTTTTCGAAACGAAATTTCCCCACGGGCAGGGCTGCTACGCGTGCGCGAATTTACCATGGCGGAGATAGAGCATTACGTCGACCCCGAAGACAAGCGTCACGAGCGTTTTGATCAAGTACGCGACGTCGTTCTCGACCTTCTCGATCGAAACGTGCAGGCAAGCGGTAGCACCCAGGTCAGGAAGATCAGCGTGGGCGATGCAGTGGCGACTGGGGTCATAGCAAATGAAACACTCGGCTATTTCGTGGCGCGCATTCATCAGTTTTTGGTCAAGATCGGGGTTGACCCCGCCCGACTGCGCTTCCGCCAGCATATGGCCAATGAAATGGCACACTACGCTACTGACTGCTGGGACGCCGAGATCCAAAACTCGTATGGATGGACGGAGTGCGTCGGCTGTGCGGACCGTGCTGCTTACGACTTGACCGTGCACTCGAAGAAAACCGGGCACCCGTTAGTCGTTCGTCAAGCGCTCAAAGAGCCCATTATCACCGAGAGATTAGTCGCTGAGTTCAACAAGAAAGTTCTTGGAAAGACCTTTGGTAAGGATGCGGGGGTAATACAGAGCGTCTTCGCGGAATTGAGCGAGCCGCGCCTGCTCGAAATCCAGGGAGAGCTTGCCAAAGGGTGCGTGTCTTCCAAAAGAACTCTCACTCTAGCCCCACTTACGAGATGCCGGCCATAGATCCACCGTCGTTACCACCCCGGACGGGAGAGAGCTTACCCTGACACCTGAGGTTGTTACGATCGAGCGCAGGACCTTCAAACAGTCTAGTGGGTTGACCTTGTCGGAAGTTAAGTGGGCCAATTGCTGAGCCTTTCCCCTCCTGCAGTTCGTGAGTTCACCCCGAACGTCATCGAGCCCTCCTTTGGCCTCGGTCGCATCCTCTATGTCCTCCTGGAACACACGTTCTGGGCTCGCGAACAGGATATTGAACGTGGTGTGGGTGTCCTCCCCATTCACCTGTTTTCCGACTAACTCTATTTTTAAAATATTAGGTCCTGTCCTTGCCAGCAGTCGTCGCGCCGACCAAGGTGCTCATCGTACCGCTAAGTGCGAAAGAAGAATTCAACCCACTCATACAAGAAGTCTGTACGTCGGGCTTCGTGATTTAGCCGCGGATTAGACATTAGGGGGTTCTCACCGTTTAACTAGCTTCGAAGCTGCGCAAGGCCGGTGTTTTCTCACGTGTGGACGATTCAAACACTTCTATAGGAAAACGGTACGCGCGCAATGACGAACTTGGCACGCCCTTCGGCGTCACGCTTGACTTCGCTTGTGAGTAAGGCAGTGATGACAAGCGCGTACTCACACTGACGTCCTGGATCGGCTCAGCGGTCCAGAATCGAACGATGACACTGAGGTACGTGAATATCCCCCTTTTGCTAATCAACTCGGATATATTAATCCACGCGACGGTTCTTCTGTTCGCTCTCTTGTTCTCCAGGGAACGAGATACAACTGGTCAGCTGATCGGTGACATTGATCAAGTTATATCTGTGCTCGTCGACCTCGTCAATGGCAACGCCACTTGGGCAGAAGCATGCAACCGGCTCCCCGCATATGACGGCGTTCAGGCCGTTGATTAATGCGATGTCCGTCAAAGACATTTGGGGTACCAGATCCATCTCGGCGATGACACGCCAGCGGATTTAGAATGTAAGCAGGAGAAGCTATATTTAAAGAAATGTGGGGTGTGTGAATGATCTGGCGGTAGAGTGAACCCGTGTTACCCCGTGGTAAGGTCAAGTGACTACCCTTGAGGAGCAAAAGACTACAACAACAACTTGTGGCGTGCATACAAACGCGTGTATTGTGAAAGAGATACTGCGCCGTGGACGGATCGATACCACGCGTCTTCGGCTCTTGGTTCAGAAGACTCGGTACTCTGGTCGAGGACCTGGCAAACGGTGTGGGGGATTTGTTATTCGTGTGTCATCCTTAGTACGGGCCACCTCTTTGGGTGGGGCTCAAGTGACCACTGGAACACACCAGGCAAACGTGGGAAAACATCCCACACTAGATGGCGATGACCCCGGCCGGGGCCTGACGTGGGTGTGGGTACCCGGAGAAGTTGCTCGAGTGCTAACCAGAGATGACTCTCAGTTTGTGCTGCCAAGTTACCGTATATGTGCGCCCGGGCGTGAGATTAATTACGATGCACGACCTGCACGTGTCCGGGCCATGGCCCTGTAGGGGGTATAACATGCCCGACTGATCGTTAGGTGCATCACCGTTGCAATGACGGAAAGCAAGTGAACACCTGACCAGTCCCACATTGCGCATTTGTTAATTTAGACGTTGCCGAGATCATCATGGGGGATGAGGGATGGGGTTGTGCCGAGCGGATGGATTGTCCGGTCTGGTGGGGCTACAGCCTCCCAGTGTATGTAGGACGCAAAAGGCCAGACCTCGTCTATGATAGATGGGGTGGATGGTGACGCTCGGGGTTGACGCTGGTTCGCTTGAAGGGGGGACGCATAAATGGAAAGTGGTCATGTGAGCGCTGGTAATTAGCGGCGTGCGAGAATAGCCACGCAAAGCTTTGATGGGCGTAAGCCCAGGCCATGACGCGGACCTCGTGTGCGGCGAAATGAATTTATAACACAGGCGCTGCGGGGAAGGCGGTGGCTGGCGTTCGGTCATCGCCGTAAACCCCTCTGACTGAAGAGCTCAATCGGTGCACAACGCGGAGCGCCGGGGAGCCAGGCGTGATATTTAGTTCGGGGCGTTCCGAGAGCGACAGAAGACGATGGGTAACATTACAACCAAGACGGCGGCCGAGAATTACGAAGTTTTAGTCGAGTTGCGGAGAGAATGGCGAGCGAGTGTAGAGAGGACATTGACATGCTGAGCGAGAAGAATGCGCCATGTGCCGTACTGCAGCCGAGCCGAATCACGAAATAGTAAGGGCTGATACTTAACGCACGAGCAGAACGGGCCACCCCTCCGTGATGACATTTAATACGATGCATCTCTCGCCATTTCAGGACAAGCGGTGATCTATATCTTCGGCAGTTATCTTAGGTTGAGCAGCCATGCCTGGCGCTTTATGTACGTACAGCAACAGGAAGACGAGAAATCCCTCGAGAATGACGCAAAAATTAAAATCAAAACGCAACAATAAACAATCAAAAAATTGGGGGCATGCGCATTACCAGCGGCGGGACTGTAGGTCACGAGGATGAGGTAAAGATGGGGGTGAAGTCCTAGTACGTCAAAATGATGAAGGGGGGTCTTTGACTAGAGTGCATTTATGGGAAATGGGGGATGACGAAATATGGAGATCGAGAGGAAACGCAAACGATAAGTTTGGGATTGTGGTCGAGAATGAGGGAGATCGGAGGGATGAGCGTGGATCAAAAGTTCACATGCCCCACGAGGGACACCCCGTGAAGAGGGCTGGACTCGGACTCGACGTCCCTGAGCTGAGTGTAACCTACAGCTCGTGGTCGTGGCCGTGGCTAGGCTAGGGCACACCCCAGAGTGTCTAGATAATTAAGGAAAAGGGGGAGGGAAGGGGGGGATCCCTTATCTTGCCGTCGCCGCAGTTAGGAAGGAGAAGGCGCAGACACGGCGCGACACGCGGCACAGGTTGACGCAGGGCGTGTCCGTATGCCTCGCCTGGAGGAAGATGCGCGCACGCGTTTATTTCCCTGTCTTAGGAGGAAGATTCCCATTGGATAATTGGGCCGATTGGACGCTTGTTAATGACGAGAAATGGACCCAAACGTGAGATCTTGAGATGGTCACCAAGCCAGCTGTCCTAAACTGAACTGGTCACTCTGGTCACCGGTCACTCTCTCCCTCCCTCTGGAACTGGACATGGCCACCCTCGCCCGGTCCCAGCTATAAAGCCTATTCCGATTCCACCTCCTCCCTTTGACCCGTCCCTCCCGCGTTCTGTGCTCCGTCGCATTCCTCTCCTCTGTCCCCTTTCTTATCCATCTCTGTATTTTTATCAAGTCCCCTTTCTTTCTCCCTCACCCTACCAACATCTACACTACACCATGCCCGACGCGTCCAAACCCATCCAAAAAGGTGTCCCCCCGCACCTCGTCGCGTACCCCAGTCTCTCCACCTCCCTCTCCACGCTACCGCAAGCCAAGAACCTTGCACACGTAGCGGTCTACACTTCATCAATGTCCGGACAACACGCCGCGGAGAGTGAAGCCAAGGTATGTAGTGGTCTTATCCCTTTGACTATCTGGACCATGCTCATATCGCCGACGTTACTAGCTTCAAAAGGCATTACTAAAAAATGCTGGGTCGGCGCAATCGCTCGCCTACGCGAACTTCGTAAGTCGCTACTACACGTTCTCCGCGAGCGCATCCCGACCTGACATCCGCATGCAGCAAACATCTGCCCCCACTCAGAACCAACATTCACAACAGCTCACGATGAAAAAAAAACCGGTACGTCTTCCATCTCGCAATGGATGTCGGAGTATTCGCTCATCGTTCCTACTCATAGGTTCGACCATAACTACACACCTGATGGTCACAAATACACCCTAGATTTCTGCTTGCTATGGGACTTGGTCATTGCATACAGGTTAATTTTGCTTTCGTCGTATATCGTTTTCTGCACACATATCCTCATAGACGGGTGTCATGGAATACCTCCCCATTGTCGCATCTCCTATTACTTGGCATTTTCTCTCTTCCGACGCACATTGACCATACCATCTACATCCTCATCACATACTTTCTGTGCTACCTACAATCATCTGGGCTCCTTTACTGTGTTACCCGTACACGCCTGGTATCCGCAGGTCTATGCTGCGCTGGTGTGCCACGCCACTACGTTTCCCCCCCTTTTTTTATTTAAGGGAAAAAAAATATCATCTAGTTGGGATTTGGAGACCGCGTCGCTTCTCGTGTAGTTTGACCCAAATACCATATGTCCGGATCCCACCCCATTGGGCCCGGCTGTCCCCGTTTCGAGTCAGAGTGAGCAACTGCGATTGATGTGTGATATAGTCCCAGCTGACTCAGATGCGATACATCTTGACTCTTTTTGACACCGTGTTTGTTCACTACTGTAAGAGTTTCATTTCGAGGGTCCATCAACTAGTACACGTACTGGACGTGTGCTTTCATGATGTTGCTCAGCAGGATGTTTGACGCTCGCCATCAGTGTATCAGATGTCTGTGGTAATTCTGGATTCATTCTCTCCTTCATGTCGATAAGCGCGGCCACGCAAATGAGTCTACGAGCTGTCGCCGTTCTCGTCTCCTCGTTTCCCAACAGCGAATCATACCATTTTCTATCTATCGTACACGCGGCAATCGTGAGTCCCCATCGCGAACATCAGATCGCCACTTGATCCCTAGGTTCAAGAACGCACCCGGTACGGCCGAAGCTGTTCTTCCTCAGTTTCATTAATAAATATCTGTATCACCCAAACTGGTGCCGTTGAGGTCTGATCTTGGTCGGATCTGCCGGGGTGGCGGACGTTCCCTTGGCCTCAAACAAGCAACCAGCTGAGTGTGTTCGCCACACCTTTGTGGTGAGGGTGGGTCCAGAGCACTGATCCATCTATCACGTTCATCTATTCACTGCCTCAGGGGGACAAAGAGGAGGTTTCACTTAATTTCCCATGGAACTGTGTATCTGAATCTGCCTGCCTGCCTTCTCGACTGCGGGCGGATCGCCCTCACAATACAGTGTGCTATACTCTACGGGGCAACAACAGGACACGCTGCCCGGACCGTGTTCCACATACCGGCAGCTCTTCTTTTGGTCGCAACCATGGACGCTGCAGCGTCCTTGCCCATGCCTGACGATTTTTTTTACCTCCGGATGTCCAGTTATATTTGGCAATCTGGTCAGCGCCGCTTGCTTGCCGTTCCCATCCCACATCAGCTCACACCAACTGTTCGTAGCTTCTCTTCTTTCCCCTTCTCGGTACATCGTCGTCCTTAAGGCGTCGTCGGCCCCTCAAACTTCCCTTCCGAGATTAGCAATGGCAGTTAACGTGTCCCCCGCCGCCCCCTCTACCCCACCAACACCACTCTTTTACTTTTGCTTTTGCTGATAGCGGTTGCCTTGACCCGTTCAGATCGATCCTTGCCATCGATCATCGGCGAGACAATTAGTTCCGCCGCCGCAAATTCGTTCATGCCATCCACGACCTGAGTTGGACCTGAGGTTAGTAATATCATTGGCTTGATTTTTGTAATAAAAGATAGATCTCTCTTATCTTTTTTGGGTCTTGGCGCTCAGCGGTGGCTTTCGACCGTGCCAAAGCGCCGTCACGCTCCAACGCATACACGACACATCAGGCGAAACGTGCGACGTTGAAGTGATCAACCTGTATGGATCCTCTTTGAGACCTTCGGGGCCTATTGTTGATATCTTTATCCAAACTGTAAACTTTGTTACAGTGATGTCTATGCATCGTGCACGATAGTTAAACATGTCTGCTGCTTCTTTGACGCGCCGCAAGATGATTTTACAGCAACAACACTCGTTGCTGACATGGCATCTATCAACTCGGCACCAATTCCCCCCTGGTTCCGAACAAACCTGAAGGGTGTTCCCCCCCAACACCCGACGCCGTCGTTCGCAAGGCCGAAAGGTTTTACATAGGCGTCCGCACCTCACCGCACCAAGGAGAATCATTCATTATCTTGTTGCTTAAATCCGTAAGTGGACCTCGGAGCGCCGATCTCGAACGTGTGTACTATGTGTGCCTTGTGGCATTCCGATTAGACCATTTGCTGGTTCTCCCCCCCCTCTCCCCTTATCATAGCCAATCTGCCTCAGGCTTGCCGATAATGGGATCCGTGCTATAAAGCCTGAGCGTCTTTCCCAAAGAGGGGGGGTAATCTCCTGCGCGCACATTTAGCCCCTCCATTCACGGGGCAACCGCGATTGGTGCTGGCGTTTTATTTCATTTCATTCCCATGCAATGGAAAAACCAGTGCTTCTCGCTGCCGCCGTGCATTATATTAATTCTTCAGCGCAAGCCTAGGCACAAAGTCGTAAGCTCCTAATAATTTGTCAATTGGGGGCTACTTTATCTTTATCTTTATGGAACAAGCTATCATATCTTACGAACGACGGTATCCATGAAGCCTGCCGGCGCATGTGCATGCATTCCCCTCCTCTTTCCCTGCCACGTACTACAGTAGCGGGAATTAGCTGGTTGGCCAGCGCACGTACCACGTTGCTGTTCCAAGATGCCGTGTTTCTCCTCATCCCCCTCCTTCCCGGGAGCATCCGTGCGCACATTCGCCCGTTTCTCAGCCTCGTGGCGGAGAGCACGTCCGAACCAACGTGTTTCCTTCTCGCACCCGAAACACTCACAACTTGCCGCCGCACTGTCGCCCCTCCGACCAACGGCGGTGGGTTCTGACCTGCGGCAAATTTTTATATACATAACGGCTTATCATCATCCGTTTCGCGCTTCCGGCAAGATAAGCAAAGGCGCCACTTCGCTTACCAGATGGGTGTAAAGTTTTTCGAATCGTAAAATTCCATTTCACCAGCTCTGACTCTGTCTGTGTATATAAGTAGCATGACTCGTGCTGTCTACCTCCGGTAAGGGTATCTTATCTTTTCAGCGTCTCCGACGCATTTTCGACCCTTTTGCCAGTAAGCAAGCAAACCTTAGTGGTAGTCGTAAGCGTCCGTGGTCAATGTGCGGGTGAAATTTTACGAAAGATTGAAAGCAACGTGTGAAACTATACAATAGCAACAGTGATACAGTAAAGCAACAGCGACTAACTAAGATATTGAATTAAATCTGAGATCCCGCAACTCGCGGCAAATTCCGTGATCAAGCTCGCAAATTTCCGGCGGAACACGAATCCCCACTCAGCCGTCGAGCAAGTCGGCCCCAAAGCCGTCGATCGGTATGATACGGAATCGCGACTTCAATGGTCCCTCAGCGAACTCGCGTATCCACGTCTGGCTGAGTCCGCCCTCCCACGCGTACAGCTCGACCCGCCACCCCTTTTTCAACGCCGTGCGCACGCAGCCACGAAAGCCCTCTTCGTTAAACTGCCCGACGTTACCGTCCCCCGTCGCGAGGACGATCGTGGATCCGGTCGGTAGGACGTCTACGTCTGCGACCGCCTGGAGGAACTTCAACTGCAGCAGCTCGTCGACGCCCTGTTCGCGGTAGCGTACGCGGCCTGAGGAAGCCGAAGATACCTGTCCAGGACGCGCCGCAGTCGCAGGCGGCGCACCGCCGCTTGATGTTCCTGGCTCAGACGAGTCGACGCCAGACGTCGTCGATCGGGGCTGCGCATGGTCCTTCGCTGTGGCGTTCCATCCGCTGTTGTTGTTGCTACCAGGAGCGCGCCCTCGGGAGTGGCGGTGGCGGTGAGACGAAACCCTGTCTGCACCGTCACCGGTATCAGGGACACGTGCGTACACTTGCACCTGGTATCCGAGTTGGGCGGCGCTGTCCATAGGCTGGTACAACGGCGAAGATGCCACAAGTACACGCCGAGTGACAGAACGGCCGCGTTCGAGGATAAGTGCGAGTGCCGTGTGGGACATCCATCTGACCTTGGTGCTGACAAGAAAATGCGGATGCCGTCGTAGATAGGTGAGGAATCCGATGAGAATGTTGGAACTGCGAAAACTTAGATTAGGAGAGAAAGGAATTCTGGAAAGGGATGGACGTACTAATCAACGAAGACGTGTACCAGCGGCTGTCCGGGCTCTGGAGTAGGTCCTCGTGGGTCGATAAAGTTGGGCGACGGGGACTGAAGGGACTGGTTTGAAAGGATAGCGGTGAGGAGCTCCGCCTCTGCAGCAAATAGGAACTTGAGCTTGATCGCGAGAGCTCGGAGGCGTACGACACGTGGATCAAGAGGACCAGAGCGGAGAGATGGAGTAGACAGGCTGTGACCTAAACGTGGTCTGGCATCCGCGGAGGCGGAACGGACGCTATTGCGACGCCTAGCTTTACGACGCGGAGGAGAAGCAGGAGTCGACTTGAAGCGAACGGCTAACTCAGAGGAAGATATGTCAGGTGATGGGGAAGGAGAAATGAAGTCGGAAGCATCGTCCCCATCATGGATCTCTGCGTCAACAGCTCCCGACTGTCCAAACGAGTCGGGGACACCGATTGTGCGGCCAAGCGATCTAGCTTTTGCCCTTCGACGTCTTCGACGAGGCTGTTGCTGTTGCTGTTGCTGCTGTTGTCGTCGACGTTGATGCTGTTGCTGTCGACCTCTGGGAGGGTCGTCCGAGGTGCCACTCTGACTACGATGCCAGGAATTATCACGAGGAGCCGTGAGTTTGGCGCGTTCAGCTGCAATAAACTGAAGCGCTTCGTCGAGGTATCCTAACGAAGGCAGCGTGTCCTCATCTGGGTCGTTGCTGTCGTCGTACTCCCCGCTATCCACGTCGATCATAATTTCCCCTTCGGTATCAGACGAAGGTGGTTCAGTAGGTGGAGGCGATGCCGCAGAGTGTCGCATTGTTGCGGTCCGTGAGGAAATAGATAAATAAGACGCAATAGGGTGTTGATTCCATACTGTAGAGCCCCTGTTATTAGGATCTGATTCGGACTCTGTGCGGGACAAGGCCGAGGTGGCAGTTACTGTGGTAGAAGCGACAGTATGAGGTATGAAGTTTCTTGGTTGTTGAAAGTCATTTAAAGCGCGGAAAACAATTGTGAAAGCGCCAAGGTCGGGGGATTCTACGTGTCGTGTTATTAGGCTAAAAAAAGGACCCACTTGGATATGCTAGACTCACCATCGGAGGTAGCAAGGTCACTGCCGCCAGAGTTCGTCGTGAAAGGACTGAATGGTGCAGGAGAGTGCGTCGTGTCCGAGATGGAGCTCGTCATGCTTTAGTGTAGGAGTGAAAGAGAGAAGAAAATAGTAGGTGGCAGCCTCATCGAACGGACTGGGGCAGAACAGGCACAGCACTGATGGGCCGTTTTCCCCAAATTAGCCGAGTCTGCCTGACTCCAGCCTTGACTCGAACATCCACACACACCATGTCGGGCATCCTTGCCACCAACTCGTCCCTTCTACCCCTGCGAAGGGTCGCAACCATCCACGTTCCTTGTTATACACGGGCCGTCTCGTCTTCCCCATACGGCCGCACTCACGTCTGGAAGCGACGTCCAAAGAAACTTCCCAACCCGATTGTACCCCAGTTCCCTCAGCGCGTCATCCGAGCAGACGGGTCCTCCTTCACCCATTGGACCACCTCACCTCGCCCACTAATACGTCTTACTCGTGATGTTACAAATCACCCACTGTGGAACGTTTCTGCCCTCACCGGAGAAGGCGCCGCGGATGAAAGCGAGGTGACTGGCCGTCTGGGCAGGTTCAATAGGAAGTTCGTGGAGGAGATTGATTGGATGGGTGAAGCAGAGGGTGCCTTTCCAGAAGCTTCGACCACACAAACCAAAAATGCGACGACGGCTGCGGGAAAGAAGTAGGCAAATACGATGGGCACCCGTGTTTGGAAAGTAGACATGGCTAATACCTCTAATCTAATGTTGCCGTCGCAATAGAGACTTACGGCGTTCTAAACTCGCCGCCTTCCATCCTCAGCCTTCTCCTCTACAGATTTATCAGTCGACTGCTTCGCCTCAGTTGGTGGAACATTGGTTGATTGCAGAGCCTCCTCCACCCTTTCAACCACATTCGCAACACTCGTTTTGTGGCCCAGTGCCTCGTCGACCTTTAATCCCGTCAACTCTTGGAATTTGCGCACAGCACTACCAAGGCCATCTTGGAATTTGTCGCGTCCACCGATACCCGCCTCGCGAATGCGTTCCAACGTCATATGAGTGTGTGCTATCGCAACCGCATGCTTTTGGGCCAGGGTAGGGAAATGCCTCTCCTCGAGCGAGCCGGCGTAGGCCGACACGTTCTGCGTCGTCTTTGGGAGGAAATATTTGAAAGAGAGGTAGAAGAGCGCGGGCGGGAGCAGGACGCGAGAGAACATGGACCGGTTACGTGCGAGGATGGAGCCGGTCAGTGAGGCCACACCGACGTACAGGAGACCCGGTGTGAGAGGTTCATCGGGGGCGATGAGCGACTTGACGCGATCTAAGGGGGGGGGGGGGGGGGTTCAGAGGTTTCGTTCGGACAAGCGCCCACAGTTCGCGAAAAGCGCAATGTGGAGAAAATGAGGTGGATGAAAGGAGACGCACGTTCGACAGCATGTTCGATACCAATCCACTTGGACACGACTCCGTGCACCTGCGCGTGGACGTCTCTCGTCACGCCGGTTACAGCTCTTCGCGCAGTACCGATTTGGGTCTCCAGGACGGACGGTGAGTCAACGAGGACGATCTCTCGTTCTGGTTCTGGATAAATGGCAAGCTGCCAGCGCCATTAGCTCGCTTGCGATCAACTAACTAAGAGGATATTTCTGGCGGACTTTTCGTTGCGGAGACTCGGTGATGACGCCCGCCACAGCACTGGAGGTCGCAACGATGCCTACACGAGGCTACCGCCATGTCAGTAATTGTTATTCGGAGAAAATGAAGGGGTGCATACTAGTGCTCTTGCCCAAAACATTGCCTCGTACCGAATTCACGCTTTCAGGTTCTTCCAAACGACTTGCTGGTCCGCTGGGGTGCGTGACTAGATCACGTGGTTTACAGTCACGAGCCACGTCACACAAACTCACGTTGATTAGATCGCAACAACCTTGCAACAACCAATGCAAGATGTCGCCAGCACGGAGGCAGATGGTGACACTTAGACGTGTACGTGTGTGTGTGGAATGAATGGAGTAGAATTAAAATTTTAAAGTTCATGTCCGATGCTTTCGGAAGAATTAGCAGTGCGCTACGATAGTCGAGATAAGCATTTGGCTACAGGTCGAGTACAGATCCTCATCGAAAACAAGACATCTCGACAGATAACGCCTTGAGCTTCTAGCGCATGATTTTCGTCTACACGAGTTTTCTTGGCGAGGGCAATTTAATTCCAGCCAGCGATAAGACGTTGAGTCAGTCGGTGACAACCCCGAACCTGAAATGTACTGTTACACGCGGCCTTGTACTAGTAAGTTCTTGAGTGAGTTACCTCAATACTTGATGATGCCGAGTGGTGGGCCTGAGAACAGGAACGGAGAGAAGCCCATTCCTGCATTCCTTGTCAGCGTTGCAGGACAGGAACGGATATGGCTATCCATTGGATATCCAGAAAACATTGAGATCGATCTCTCGATCACCCGGTCGAAGTTGCGCAGACGGAAGCAGGAAATGTGGGAGGAGATCGTCCGTGAAAAAAAACCGTTTCGACGTGATCGGTAACCGATGTCCATGAACGGTGTCGGTTTGACTCCGTTCTGTCCCTTGTCGACCCCCCTGCAACGCCATGGTCTGAAACACTGCGACCACTTTTCATCTTCAAGTTCAGTTTCAAAATGCCCTAGAATCGAGACCATAAGATCGGCAAGGCCAGACTCGTCCCGAAGCTGGGCGTCTTTTGTCTTCCCCTCCATTATGGGTCTAGACTCTGCAGTTGAATTTTCAATTTCACTGGAGGTAAACCTTGATAAAAAGATAAAAGGAAAACTCAGATAAAACGAGGGACCACTTCTTCCGTGGCGATGGAAAGAAGTCACGCTCCGAGACAGAACCACATCCGAGCACGAGACAAAGCTGTACACTGTCTGACTGCGATCGGACGGCCGTGAGGGCGGATAAAGAGTCGTGTCGGTTGAACACATGATTTTTCCGGAATCGAATACGTTTTAATAAACGCGACACGGCTCGTCGCATAGATAGGAAGTGCATTACTGTATTGCCGTTGACAGGAGAACGAGCACGGGTGAGCTGCGATATACAACTTTGGAACTTATCTGTACGCCGGCCAGAGCTTGATTCGATCGGACAACGGGGCTGTGATAGTTCTGGACTGTACCCGTGGCGCAGCCGAGACAACAAAAAGAGGTGTGTTGGAGCACCACTGCCAGTGTTCATGGACTTCCATTCGAACTTTTGCTTATCGGAACCTCCATCCTAACCGGTACAGAGCGTTAGTCTCGTCGAGCCATCGTCGCTGTAGTGTGTGTGACTTAATAATAACCACGGCATTTTGTCGAGCCAATATCGGCGAAGATGGGCACATGCTTACCGAAAACGTGGCCGTAGAATACCTCGTGGATGGAGTCGACGAAGCCAGTGGAACCTGTGAGAACAGCTGTTTCACCATCTGAGGTTCAGAACTTACCAGTGGAAAGCCGTGATTACTAGTTCAGATGAGAAAGAAGAAGTTCCCTAGATTCTATGCGAAATTTTTGACTATCTATTATCCTAAGGCGGCGTATCTTCCTTCACGTAGTACTAGTCAACACCGAGGCACTGAAGTGGAGTCAGTCTCGTTCGAGGCTTTGCGTGGAGCTCGTCTCACTCATGGATTGGGAATCTATTGGAGAACGCCAGGGCTGAGGGCTGCGAATACCCAGAACAGATAAGAATAGAGTTGACGTTCGCTAGCAACAACCTCATGGCCGAGGAGCGGTTGTGTGGATAGCCTTATCCAAGACGTGTTGGAGACCGAAAAAACGGCTATGGCATTGCAGTCTACGAATATCTGAGAGTCTTCTCCATTACTAGTTCCCTTGTCCTCGCCCTCGTGGGATCAAGGGTAGCAACACCATCTAATTGCTGGGATTCGCCCACAGCTCAGTGCCAAATCACTTCCGAGAATTACCACTTCGGTCTCTGCCCTCTTTCTGAGCACGTCATGTATCAGGACAGGTAGACCTCGTCCTGACCTTGTTTACGAAACACCACCATCAATTACCACGATCGTGTACAGCAGAAGTCTCAATGGCTCTCTCCCAAAGGTCGGAGGCAATTCCCAATCGCGCGTGGGTCAGAACAGCTTGTTACGAACTGGGATGCCCCACCTACGCAGTTTTCACCATCTAGTGTGCTGACGGAATCTGGGCTTGCTCGACAAAGAACTTACCCAATCCTTGTCCTGCTCCCGCCCCACCCGGCTTATCTAGCGCGAAAGCGCCACCCTGGACGCGATCCCGCGAAAAAAGGGTGCAGAACGAGAGTCATCTCCACAGTTACAGAGGCCTCTGACGTGGTTCTCGGCCGAGGAGAGGAAAAACAGGTCATCTGAGCCAGGCCGGTCGAGGTAGCCAAGGATGAATCCCGTATGTTCATTCCTTCGAGCTAAGCGGTGAGTTATGACATAAATCTCTGCGTCACTCTCCCCGAGTACGAATTGCGGGTGCTATACGACTATTCCAAGGAGCACCGATTTGAATGCACGACGCATGTATGCCTCGAACCAACATGGCAGCACCAACTCGCATTTCAGAAGACTCTTTCTGGGGATTCGAATGGCTTTTCGAATGGCTTAAGAGTTTTCGAACCTGCTCAACCATATCCATAATTTTAGTTTGTGCGTATTTCTGGGTTCCATACTAGTAGGTTTGTTCAAATGTGGCTTTGAACTGTGCCTCGGAGCCGTAGCACGGGGGAAGACAAGCTGCTATGTTGGAGAGCAGAAGACGTAGTAATATTGGGAGATGGACCCTCTCGGGCAAGCAGAACCAGTTGCGCCAGAGTCCAACGGGTCTCACCTACGACAAAGCATGACTGATGAACAAGCACACCCCTCGTGTCCACTAACTCTGGAGATGATATGTTGTATTAGATCTCATGCATGTTGGGGATCGCGTCTTAGAATGATAATATGAATGCTCAACCCCACGCCGCGGTCGTACTAACAAGGACAAGACTCGTCAGCTATCCCGACTTGAAAACCAAAGTGGACATCACCTATAATTTACAATAAGATGTCCGTCCGTAGCAAATGACTTCTGTCTGTCAGTTGCTGGAAGAAGGTATAATTGGGTAAAAAGACTCACGCGATATAAATTCGCAATCGTATCGTCGGGTGCGGGGGAAAAGGCCAGATTGATATACGTGAACTAGACAAAAATCCATTGCGTACAGAAAGCGCCTGTGCCAAGTAGAATGTACTCACCAGTGGTTCGCCTGCTTTCCATCCGAGTTCTTTGCGGAGAAACTGAATGACGGCCTGAAAGCGGTTGGAAACTGTCACTCTGAAAAAGTTCTGCTTCATTATCGGCGCGTTCCCGACTGCCTTGAAGCGCACAACAACTAGCGATTTGCCTCTTAGCTTGACCAGATCTGTGGAACGTTCAGAGGATGCTGACCTTTCGCAGAATCTTTCTTTTTGTATGACTCTAGCGCAGCCAGGCCTTCCGCAAGGTCAGCATCAGCTGCCGAGTCTAGCCCGACGAGTGAAGGAGGGGAGTGCGGGACGTCTGGTGTAAGCGCCATGGACGCATGGATCGAGTTCGAAGCGACCGCTCTACTATTCCGGCAATAACCGCTACTTGTACTTATTCTCACGGTTCTTACAGTCCCCTTCTACTTTCTTTATTTCCCTCTTCCACTTCTTACTATTTCCTTGCATTCACGATGTCCACAAATTCAGGCTTCAGGGAAGCACCTCCAACCAAAAATCCGTCAACGTCCGGCTGCGTGGCTGCACAGACATCAGTCAATCCCAAGAGGATAGTGAGGGCTGAATGCCACGAACCCAGCTCTTTGCAGTTAGCAGCAGTAACGCTACCTCCATATATGATACGAGTGTTTTCTCCCACTCCTGCATCCACAGCAGAAGCAAGGTACTTTCGCGTGTCAGCGTGCACTTCCTGGGCCTGCGCGGCGGTGGCGACTTTGCCCGTGCCAATTGCCCAAACAGGCTCGTAAGCGACGACGATGTGGCTACGTGAAAAATTAGAGAAAAATCCCTGCAAATCACAGCGACGACGAACCTCCAGTCAGCCGGTTTGAGTAACTTTACGACGGCCTGTAGCTGTTCTTCGACGACCTGTTGCGTGCGTCCGGCCTCTCTCTCCGTGAGCGTTTCGCCTACACAGAGGATGACGCGCAATCCTGCATCAAGAGCCGCCCGCGTCTTCGTCGCAACATCCGCAGACGTTTCAGCAAAGAGTGTACGACGCTCGGAGTGACCTATCCAATAGCCGAGAGATTAGAGCACAGCTACTCGAGCTGGAGGCAGCGCGGCACACCAAGAATGACGTAGGGAACCCCTGAATCTACCAGTTGGGCGGGGCTAGTAGCAGTGAGAAACCAAGCGATAAAATAGGCGATCGGACAACACACCTGATCTCGCCCGTGAAGGCACCGGAGGTCTTAGCGTGGCAGTTTTGTGCCGAGACTTTGACGTCCTTGCGCAAAAGATCGAGGACGGGGATCAAGTACAGGGAAGGGGGTGCGATGACAACCTCTGTGGAATATGCGCGATAAGGATGAGTGGGCGAGGTTGGGCGTAAAGATGGTTACCGGTGTTAGGATCGAGAGTTGCGTCGTTGAGTGTTTTGACCAGCTTCTGCTTTGCATCGCGGGACACGGGGTTCATCTTGAAATTACCTCCGACGAAAAACTGGCGATTCATGGCTGCTGAGGATTCCGAGTGAGATCTGGGGGGACACTGGTGGGTTGGCTTGAAATTTTAAAGGCTCGGAATCTTGAGGATTGATCGTGGACCATCGCGGGCCTGAGCCACATCGGACTTGGCCGCGACTATTTAGGTGGGTTTCCTTCCCACTCGTTAGTCTGTCTGGGCTCAAGTTCGTCTCTAGAACGCATGACAGTGGCCTCGCTGCAATCACTCAGGAACGTGTCGTCAGCGGCGGCGAGACTTGCTGGCACAGTTCCTCTACATCAAGCGTACATCTTACTTCATGGCCGAGATTCTCCTCGCTCGTTCCCTTCGCGAGTCACTTCGCCTCTGCTCGTAGCGCTACGGCAATACGCGTTACGTTGGTCGGCACTGGTTAACGTTGCTTGGGTCCCACCGTCAGATCCCTCTGGACGTCTTTCCGTTCCCCCGTGTGACTCCCAAGACACCGAGGTCTACAGTCTTCAGACTTTTGCACGTGGTCGTGCCGGTTTACAGATACCTTCAGTGTCGATGGATAACCTTGATGAAGTCCGTTCTAAGCTCAACGATTATATGGAGCGACCACCCACAGAGGCGGTCGATTCGGGTGACTTATACCTATATGTCTGCACTCACGGCGCGCGAGACTGTCGTTGCGGGGAATGGGGAAGCAAGGTCGCAGACGCCCTCAGAAACGAAATACACCGGAGGAAGGAAATGGAGCCAAAGTATTCGCGCGTTGTCGTAGGAGAGGTCGGGCATGTCGGCGGCCATCAGTGAGCCTCCCTCCAATAATGCGTGGTCGCTAAATGTTCGCGTGTCTCCCCATTGTAGGCACGCCGCGAACATGCTAATCTTCCCATACGGTGAATGGTAAACCTTTGGTTTCGTCTCCCGATTACTCTTCACGTCGGATGACACCTTTGACAGGTTGGGTGGATTACGGCCTCATGATGTGCCCGGAGTCTTAGACATTATTTTGGAGCAGCCCTCGCCCATGGACTTGGCTCGGACTTCTCTTTTATCCACTCATTGGAGAGGTCGGATGGGGCTCACCAGGGACCAACAACTGCAACGATATTCACTACATCGTAATAATCCAACAGTCTAGATCTTGTTTACAAACAAATTGCCCGCATATACACAATTTTCCGACTTCCAGCGAACACGTCGACGTTTCGAAAAAAAACTTTCCGTGCAATGTCAAGTCGCTTGCCGCCTGATCGTTTGTATTGTCTTACAGTGTTTCTGGTCTCTGTCTACTTCGAAGTTCTACTCTCATGTTCATGTAGACGACTATGTAGACGATTCCAGGACATGCCATGTGGTGGTGGCGTACCCTAGTGTGGGTCATCGTGACCGTGTCTTTGGTGCCCCTCCAACTTAGTTCCGTGCGTCAACCCCAGTGGGGTGGGGTTACCCCACCGTGAGCCCATGGATATTGTTACCCTGGTGGCTCCTCTCCGCCGCTTCGGCGTGTACGCGCTGGTTGATACTTTGCAATATCGACCCGGCGGCAATGATTCCCCCACTGGTGATAGCTTCTGGGATAATGTGATTTCACCAATCCTATTCTCAGGCTGCGATCCACCTTTGTGCATTTCCGTTCACCGGAATGCAAACATTAACAGTGTCAATGTCACTCGAGAGACGACATGGTCGGGCAATACTCTCTCGAATTGAATGAAACTAAAAGCAACTACCTTCATTAACTGGCTGGCTATCTAGGCCTTGGTCCCCGTTTTCTCGAATGTCCTGTCCTGTGCTCGAAGGCTGCCGACGAGGCGCCTGTTGGATTTGGTGAGATTACTGACGCGAGGCCATCTGGCATGCGAGATCATACATCTCCCACTTGTCCATAGACCCCTGCTTGTCTTTCGTGACGTTGCTAGAGGATTCCTTCGCCACAGGGTGGGCGTCGGTCCCACCAATGGAACCCAACTGGCGGTTTACTTGCTTGATTTCCCGTCGCGAGCCCTTACGTCGAAGATGGACCAGCTGACACATCCGGAATGATGCGATACAGGCTGCATACAGTCTGCGAAATCCGCGCAGCACAGTTTCCCCCTACTGCATACAGTTCAAGGTTCCTGCCCCTAGGAAAGAGAGGCGCAGACCCGCGAGTGCGCGAGAGGTAACGCTTGAGAGACTCATTGGGTGTGCCACCAGGGACTCCCGTCACAGGTGCATGGCGCGATGACGTGAGCGCTTAGCGCTTAGCTGCCGTGCGCCCCCGATGACGACGACGACGACGACAAGGTGACCGGGTGGTCAGTTGTATCTATACCTTCATATGTCTTTGTATCGCCGCGATGAATCATGAGCGAGAAGAACTGTGATCAAGTTACAGCAAAGTGAATGCATATTATTAATGGGGTTGATGATGTGTAGAAACCTCAGCTAGTTCACATGAGACATCTAGCAACCCATCAGACATTTGTGTTGCCAGGCCAAGAAATATAAACGAGTCGAAGCAATTGAAGACGAGTCACGACTCTGGTCCCTGTTTAACAAGTCGCTTTAGGTTGTAGTCCGGCCCGTTTCTTTCGTTGGGCTACTCTCGCTTTTGTGATCGCTGCTGCTTCACGCAATTCCTCTGGAGTTAGCACCGTCTCGAATAGTTCCTGGTGTTCTTGGTGATTCAATATTACCTTCATGATGTCAGATACATTGAATCTAAAGGCAGGGGTGTCTGAGTCAGCCTCATTGGGTTTTCGATAGAGATGACGGTGCATAATGTCAATTTCTGATATTTTAGGATCGGGAAATAGCTAGGGTACACATTATCGATTGGTTGAAACGCAGCAGAGAATGTGAATGTATCATACCTCCCATTTTTCCGTTTCAGTGACACGGATACGATACTTCTGGTCCATGCTAGGTGAATGTATCACAGCTGAGAAAGCCGTGGCAGAGGGGAGGACGTGAAGTGAATCGTCTTCTTCGTGTCTCCTCTCTTCACGAATTACATTGATTTCCTGACTGTCCTGTTTTGGAACTACGCAGAAAGCGCTGAAGTCCTCCTCCCAGTGTGACCAAGTCACAGATTGTAACTTTCTGGGGAAAGTATTTGGCTGGAGAACGATGTTGATCGTGACAACCAATTTGACCAGACCCAGAGTGAGGCAGATGTGTCGTGCTGCCTCCATAGCAAGGTTTCGACTGGACCGAGTGGACGCAGCTTCGAACACGACGGTTGGGGCATAGATCTGACGAGCGCCTTCGCCCTTGTTTACCTCATAGAGACTCATGTCTGGGGACTTGTATCCCCCATCCTCATAGCGGATGTCGGCACTACCGCCTGCGAGAATGGAGCTACTACCGTAGAGTCGGTAGAACTTGTCTGACCTCGCCTGGAGCCCAATTAGACTAGACATAATTCCATCCCCGATCGTTTGAGTTCGGACGAACAATTTGTTGGGGCGGTAATCAACACTAATACAATTAGTTTGGTTTTGTTACAAAACAAACTTCTATGAGTGTGCTCACCGCATATTCTCCCATCCATGCTCGTAGAGATAGTCCCTGAGTTCCACGAAGAGAGCAGGTGTAATACCATGCACTTCCCATTCCCTTTCTTCTCCATAATTGAGAAGTTGCAATAAGATGGTTTTGATCGAGCTTGCGTCCGGAGGGCTGCGCGCCTGGCTTTCTGCAAACGAACCGACAGGTATGATTCGTGGTGGCATTGAAGACAGTGTGTCATAGGGGCTCAAGTTGTTGCACCCTAGATGTGTAGACTAGCCACCCCTGTCTGACCAGCCGCTCGTGACAAAGAGTCCCCGGCCTGAAAGCACCAAGACGCGCGAATGGTCGTCTTACGCAAACGTAAGACGGAAACCCCAACCTATGCCATGGGTGAAGAGAAGAACTGGTCAGTTGGCAACAGTCTGTTGGTTTCAAGTTGGTGGCTGGCGAGCGCGCCTATATGTACTGTACCGATCCTTATAGCGTAGAGCGCGCAGATTCTTACGGCTATTCGCCTGCAAACGGAATGTTCTGCACTGCCACAGGGACCATTGTGTCATGAGAGAGAGAGATGAGTTCGACGCACGGACGCCTTTGACTAGCCCCTGATATTTACTGTGTTCTCTTTTTGTCAGTGTACATTATGGGTGTACAATATGGGTATACAAATTCTGGAATGCTTTTTACAGTCAAGTGGAAGTTTGCCGAACAGCATTTATCAAGAAAGAAAATTCCGTCAATGACGAGTGAAGAAGTAAATGATGATACCACGTTCTATCCGTAAGTCCCAGCAGAGTGAATGCTTAGTGGTGTGAGCGGTGGCTAGAGTTAGAGTTTTGTGGAAGCGAGGAAGCACTGCCATAAATGAAGGGCTGCTGTGTATATTGTGGCATGCGTGAAACTGCGGTGGTTGGTTGCGGGGCCGGGATGTATGGGAAAGGCGGGACCGCGGGCATGGGGTGAGATGGAGGCCGGGAAGCAGGGGTGCCAGCAGATGACCGGTTGGCGAAGTAAGGGTTTGGGAAGGACGGAGGCGGGGGGACTGCAGCGTAAGGGAACCCGCGATCCTCAGGCGAAAACGATTGTGGTCCCTCGCGGTTGGAGACGACTGATGTCTGTGAGATACTGCGAGAGTGCGAATGGTGCGAGTGGCGGGAGCGTGGGCGGGTGTCTGCGTCTCCGGTGAGGAGTGGCTGTATTGGTGCCTGTGCGTGTTGGGGTCGTGGGATCGCGATTTGGTTTGAGCGACCCTGTGGTGAAATGAGTATGAGTAGTAGAGAGGAGAGGATTCGCACTTACAACTCCGAGCAGCTGGCCGTCTTGCCGAGGTAGGAGATCGCTGGCCGGGGGACCACCGTCTGCTGGGGCTGGTGCGAGCGGGCGTAAGGTCGAAAATAGGTCGCCTTGGGTTGGCCCCGAATCCTCAGTTCCCCATGACGAAACGCTGTCGCGAGTTGTCAACCTCATAGGAATTGCCGGAAAAGCACGCAGATTAGGGCCTCCATCAGGTTGAGGCGGTGCCGAGAGACCAAGGCTGTTCATCGACGGGTTCGAAAGATCCGGGGCCGCCCAGGACGCAAGTAAGTGGCCTGTTGGCGTCGAGGAGGGGCGAGGTACATCGTCGGTCAAACGTGTATTCGGGTCAGTTCTGGAAGCACGGGATGATGTCTCGGGGCCTGCGCTTAGTGGACCATCACGATGCCTCGACCCGGAAACGGAGGCCGTTGTCGCAATTGCCGGAGGATATCCGTGACCGGTAGACGGAACTCCACCAAACCGAGAAGTACTCGGATATGGGTCGTTGGGATGGACACTCCCAGCAACGGGAGGTGCTGTGGCGTAAAGTCCCTGGCCGGGATAATGTGACCCCGGGTGGATACCGAGAGCATTTCCCATGGACGGATGACCCCCAACGGGAGCGGTGCGCTCAACCAGGACTTCGTCGTCGCCTGCATCGCGTCTGTGCCGGTCTCGCCTCCGTCTATGTCGATGGTCCCGTTCACTTTCTCCCTCCCGCCGACGACTTCTCCTTTCGGCGCTGCGATCCCTGTGCCCGGATCTACTTCTTGCTCGCTCTCGTTCAGAGCCGTCCCTGGCGGCCATATCACGAACAGCCTGAGGTACCACGCGATCATCATATCGTGCGCCTTCATAATAAACAGCACCTGCCCCGGTCTGTTGGGCAATCAAAGGCATCAGCGTTTATTCACCAAAGGATGTTCGGATCACTGACCTGGTATTCATATGGTTGTGCATGGATAGGCGGAATGTTCGTGCGCAGATAAGGTTCTTGTGAGTTTCCAGGGGGTACAAAGTTCGGGTTACGTGCAGTGAAAGCGTGCCAGATCGGTCTTGGTGGTGAAGGAAGAGGGTTTCCAGGTGTGGGGTTGCGGCCAACACTGGCTCGACCCTCAGAAACCGAGCTGCTCACCTGAGGAGGACGGTGCTCCCGTGCCAGATCACGGACGCCGGGGAAATGGTGCTTGTAATAGTCAAGTTGGGTCTCTAGCTCTTTAATCTGCGATATGGTTTAGAGACATCTATGAACGCGCTCAATCTTGCTCACCTTCCTGTAACACAATGAACGTGAGCGAAAAAGTATTTATGTCAGAGGACACGACACTCACCGAATAAGGCCTTGTTCTACGAGGGCACCTTTCCTCTCCTCGTCCCTCATAGCCTCTTCCCTGTGTAACCGGTTTGTCAGTGTCCCTATCATAGTCTGCTGGTCTTGGAATCGTTCTTGGAGTGACTTGTACTTGATTAGAGCCGAGAACACCGCGTCTACCTCCGGAAACTTTATGCGGTATGTTAGATAGCGTGATGTAAAATAGCGAGAATGGCTGTACCAGCTCCTTGTGATTGTCAGCTTCCAGCCATTGTTGTCCCTCTCTGATAAGCTCTTCCGTCGACGGTATGTCCACCTCGCTGCGCGCACATCGAGCAAGACGTTGAACCAAACTCCAAGCACTAGGCATCGCTGCTTGGCGCTGTCCGGGAACGTGTCGGTCGACATGTAACTTCTTCACGCGATCTATTCCGAACGCTTTCCGACATAACGGACAAGATGTCGGATGGTTGAGATGAGCGAGGCATCTATGGGGTGTATGCCGCTATAAGCCTCACTGCTGATCAGTAGATTGAACTCGCCACGTACTCTAGGCAAAAGATATGACCGCAAGCGATGGCGTGCGGGGTCTTGGCGGGATTAGAAAAGACATACTGGTCAAGGCAGACGTCACAGGTTGAGTCTGGATGAACCTGCAACATTCTGGCTTGATCACCACTGACGGATGTGCCCGGATGCAAACGTCGGAATGAGGTCAAGGAAGGGTCGCAGTAGACGCAGAAGAAACATCGCTGTATTTGGCTGTGGCGATACAAGGACACGGGACACGAGGCCGATAAAACAATCTAATCTAATCATCGTCGTCCTCGACCCCGGCCACGAAATGAAAACAGTGCACGGTACATGTACATTTAGCATAAAAAATACGGCGATGACGTAGATGGGATGCAGCGAGGCGAGATCACACGATGAACGCGACCGGGCTGTTCGGAGGGGTGAGGGGCAGCTTCTTGTTCGTTTTCGCACGCGACCCCAACGACGATGACCGTTTGGTCCGAGATCGCGAGCGCGGCTTTAAAACGGGGTTACTGCGAGGGAGAATTTTAAAGTGAGCAAACCCACGAACATATCGCAAGAAGATATGGGCGCCAACCTTGTCATGAACGAATCTGGATTTCCACCAATCCCCAGGCCTGTGCCAGGCCTTTCGCTGCCACCTGTGGGGCCAGTAAATGACATTGGAAACAAAGGACCTCCAGGGCGCCACGTGAAGCCTTCATAACCCGGTGCACCGGACAACACGTGCGAAACCTGTACAGTGTTCCTGCGCTGCTTGGGCCGCACAGACGACGCAACAGCATGTGGCATTGCACTGTTTGGGACAGTAGACGGGAGAGAAGGGTCAGCGGCAAGGCGCGCACAGGTCGAGATGCTGAGACCATAGCAATTCTCGACCTGGTCCCACGTCATACGGTGACGGTCCCCCTCGGTAAATCGATCACTCTCCCACTGATCTGCGACACCTGACAGAGGATCATGGTCTGTTATTGGTTCCGGGTTTTTGGTAGCGTTCATTCCCACTGGTGATCCCGCACGAGCAGTGACCTCACCAGGAAGATGCTCATCAGAAATCTGGAATTCTGATTCGACGTGAACACTATCTGTGCGTGTGTCCACATCCTGTTCGACGTCATTTTCACCAATGCTCTCCATGGTATTGGATAGACGGGAGCTGGATCGCGAAGATGGGGACCAGCTGGAGGTACTACCAGAGTAAGAACGCTGCTCCGCGTCAGATTTGATGGCCTCATCGGTGCTTTCGAAGGTCATGGGTAATATTTCGAGCTGAAATGCGTCCTCGTTCTCATTAGTCGGTACCTCTGGTACGGTAGGTAGCTGTGCAAGAGGACCATCTGCAAAGTTTGTGGAAAGCTCTGGGAGTGCCAAGTCGATATCTGGTAATCCAATTGGCAGGGACACCACGTCGAGGTCCGCACCTCCCTCCATGGGTACGCCGAGTGCGGCAAGTAAAGTGACGCATATCTGCTCGCTGCGAGCCATAACACAGGCACGAATTGCGTGTACCCATACGGTATCACCCGCTTCTGAACGCGGTACGGTTGACATCCACTCAAGTAATGCTGCGAAGGACCATGCGCGTGGGTGTGTATTGCGGTAACTGCATTTCTCGGGAGGTCGAGGGTCATGTACACTGGTCTGGTCTGGCGGGGAGGATGAAAGTGCCTCCTCAGGACGGGGACGTCGCCTACGCAGATGTGCAGGGAAGGCTTGTTCTAGCAGGGCCATCAATCGATTTGTTGGGCTAGTAGAAATAAATTCCAGGACCTCGTTGGGACGGTCGAGAAAAGGCAGAAATTGGCCATCGGGGAGTGCGTGGAAGGTGGTGTTGGATAGTGAAGTAGACGATGAAGTGGCGGGAGAGTGATAAGGGCTGTGGTGTGATTCTACGGTGTCTGCCTTGGCAAGAGAACGAGGCTGGATCGATGACTCTGCAAGGTCACAGAGTTGCTCGGGGGTAAGAGAGGAGCGTTGTGCATATAACGATGTGGACGGGCGACGCTTTCTATTTGCGTAAGATGGCGGAGAGGTCGCCGGTGAAATTGAGTCCTGCGCGAAAGAGGAGGACGCAAAGGACAGGCGTCTGGCTTGTCCGGACTGGCCCGAACGAAAATGGGGAGACGATGTTGTGCTCTTGCGAGGGTCCGGTGAAGTGGGTGTGGAATCGAAACGAAGACAGTCATCTGAAGCCACGCGGACGATGGTGAGTCTGCTCATTAACGCTCTCTCATCCGAGAGATTTTGATGAGCGTGTATTCCGAATGGATCGCTCGCTGAGACCGATCCGCCCCTGTGGAGGACATTTCTGGAGCGATAGAGGTGAGCATTGGGGAGATCCATCATGGATAAGCGGGTGGAAAGCGCTAAGCGCTGAGCGTGTGCTGTTCGACCCTTTCACCGCGGTCTGGCCGCCCAAATCTCTTCACAGAAACTTCTGCTCGTTCTTAGTCCAGCCAGTGTCCAGCCCCCCAACAAAGGCTTCGTTCGCCGCAAATGAGCGTTCTTTAATCTCCACGCGCTAGCAGGTTCTTCCGGGCGCAATCCGTCTTACTGCTTTGTCCAAGCACCCTCATTTCTTTTAGGCCCTGCACAGTGAGAGTCGTTCCTAAAACTGCCTTCACCTTTTCTGTAGAACTTTCATTTACTCCCAAAAATCCGAATAATAGTCCAACACACGTTGATGACACGAGACCGTAACGCACCCCCGGCGTAAAGGCGAGCCAATCGCATGGGAGGCTTTCTCCTCGATAACGAGAACCTCCTGGATAACGCAAGTTTAGAGCGCGTCCGCACCCATGGACATGTACTTTGGGTGCGACGGCGGACTTTAACCTCGGCTCACTTGGCTGTATCACATCCCATTCACTTCTATCCTTATCTCTCCCCGTCTTTTGCCCGGTGTCGCCCTTGTACCTTGCCAATCAAGCGCCCACGCTAAAGGCAACTGCCACGAGTATCAGGTAATTTGTGATTAAGAAGGGCTTGCCTGATCTATACTCTAAATCCCCGCAATGGTTTACTGCCACTGCGTGATGTTATTGGCACGGCTGTCTGGCCTCGTGCCTCCGAAGGCGCCATCGTCCATTCCTGGTGTGCTTTTGAGATGTACGGACTTCCCCTACCTCCTGGCACCTTACCCGATTCACCTGCCAGGCGATCGGTCCCGGTCCACCATAAAAGCATCAGCTGGGCGTGTTCTAGGGCTCCTCCGGTCTCCCATCCCGGCGCAATTCGCCTCAACACTCCTCCCTCTGTATATTCAATGCTGATTGTCAAGGCTTCATCCTCTTGCGATGTTTGCCTCGAGCCGTTCCAGCTCAGGCCTGATTCTTCCCCCGTCGTCCGCGCCCCGTGCGCAATAGATTGCGGCCATATTTTCTGCTCTACGTACGTACGAGTGTCCAACTTTCAACCCTTAACCAGTCCACCATACTTACACTCTCATCAGTTGCATCGACTCGCTTGCTCGCTTAGCCTGCCCCCTGTGTCGCAGCTATTTTGACCCACGTGCTGTTCGGCGCCTCCACTTAGATGTCGCCCCTCGAACTCCCGACGTCCGCCCTGCACACTCCGACAACGATAATGTCGCAGTCTCAAAGGGAGATCTGAAGGACCGTATCATCTCTATCGTCCGTAATGGTGCGGACGGCGGTCATTATCAGGCACTCATCCAAGAGACTTGTGCTTGGCTAAAGGAACACAATCCCGAAGAAGTAAGCAATCTCGTCATAGTGTTTGATAATTACTGATGTCATCTTTCAGCACTGGGACCTCCGTGCTCTTTACCTACTTCTCATCCGATACCATCAGATGCATAAGGATGAACAAGCTGCTACAGTCACATTACATGAGAAGACTAAACTCTACCAGGATGCACTCCGCAGGGTAGAGAAACGCCAGCAGGATATTGCTGACCTGAAGCAGACCATAGATGACCTCAGTGACAAGATGGAATCAAATGAGGTCCAGTGGGCTCTCCGGGAAAAGCAGTTGACTAAGTGAGTACCCGAGATGAAATGGCTCCGTTTGTCGATGCTCATCATCACGTTTGATTTCTAGGAAGGTATGACTATACGTTCCCGCAGTTGATCTCAAATTGATCGATCACTTGATTTTAGTACGAAGAGGCGATCGAAGAAACACGAAGCCTCCGTGATCAGCTAATGTCACTCTCAACTCCTGCTCCTAAGGGACGAAGCCGCCGAAGTTCGGAAGCACGTCTCACGAATCAGCGAGCTTTCGAGCCTATGATCGAGGACGAATGTGCCGAAGAAACCTCTCTCAAACCCATCGCTGATCACTTTTCTCCTCTTCCTGTCCACCTCTCGCCCATGCAATTACCTATTAACGCGGTCAGCCCCCTTCTCAAGAGTACTCCTGATCCTGCGGAAGAAGAGGATTACTTCCAGCGACGCCCACAGCAAACGGAGGATGGAGAACACACTCCGGTCGAGTACCCGCAACCTCTCATGACTACCCCGACATCGAAGCCCATGGTCATTGGAGCGACAATTGCACGGTTCTATGACATGGCTGCATCTGAGACGAGCGCGTCCCTTCCCCATCCGACGCCATCGACATATTACAACAGGAGGCACGAAAAGGAGAAGGAGCTGCAGCGCGAGCTTTCCCGGAACAATTCTTCCGGTGGTACCGGCCGCGTGGCTTTGAGCCGAATCCGGCAATTACAGGAGAAATTGGTCCCCGAATCCGGTGACGAGGCCGAACGGGCCCGCTCCTCGCGCCGCCAGCTTCTCAACGCCATCCTGGCGGATGCGCCGACCCCACAGCCGACCCCCGCACCGCAACTACCGGCTCCACCCCCGCCTGCGCCCCCACCTCCACCACCTCCACCACCTCGCCCCACAGCGATATCACATGCCAGCGCAGCTGCACAGGAGATTGAACGCGAGCGCGAGCGCCGTCGGCGCCAGTCCAGCCAGTCGAGCGAACATCGCGCTGAAATGCCGCATGCCCACCCACCACATGCCCACCCATCACATGCTCACCCACCACATACTCATGCACCACCACTACCACCTGTACCACCAACCCAAGCCCAGGTTCACACGCAGCGCCTTGCGCAATCTCGCCCATCGATGTTATCGCTCAAAGATGTGCACGGAGGCGAGGATGTGCAGCGCAGACCTGCACACCCTGAGCGGCGCTCCACGAATGAGAGACGCCCTTCGATAGGGAAGCCCCAGCGGCATCGTTCGTCACCTTTGGAAGCCTGAAACCCCTATGAGCTGTGCTCATCACCCTCCCCCATTCACGTTTCTTCGAATAGTTTGCGACCCTGCATCACGCGGACTATCGGACATTGCTTCGTACCCCTCTCTATCGTTCTTATGCATCCACGCCTCCTTCTCGTTGCATTGTGTATTCTATGTATGTATCACCATCTGTTGTAGATAGAGAGGGGAGTTTTGAAGTCAGTCATCCAGAACGTGCATCATTTTGCATTCGGATCTTCGTGCCTTAACTCAATAACATACAAAGCTTGACATGTTCCGAGATATACTAAAAGCGATCTAACAGGGTGAACTCGTGACAATGTCATTTGGACTCAAAATGAGCTCCGAAATCACTTTGAACCAGATAAGTTAGCGCTCGAAGCGCCACTGGTAGGCAGGAGGCGCAGAAGCGGTAGGGAAGGAGTTACCGGAGACAGGCGGGGCATACAGCAATAGGAGATAGAGAAGCACCGACGCTCGCAGCACGAACTCAAAGCATGCGAAATCGGAGAAACAACAACAAATGCCAATCAGATCGGATCGCAACAAAAACACGCGGTGGCCACACGCAACAGCATTCACTTTGCTCCGCAGCGCAGCGCCGCCCCACAGAACTGTGCCATAATCATCCAGAGGATCACCTGAGAGAACGCACATGTCAATTTCAGGAACGAAGCCAGTGGGGAAAAGGCAAGGCGTCCGCACCAAAGCGACGAGGACGCCGAGTCCAAGGACGCGTTTGTTCTTCCACCACATCTGGCGCCGCACGGTGCGTGCACCACGACGGAAGGCCGTCGCCTGACTTGCCATGTTGTCTGTCTTGTCAACTAGCAGTTCGATGCGTTCCCCACGACTGAGGATCTGCTCCACGTTCTGGACCATGATGTCCTTTACCTGAGCGAGTTCGGACTGTGCGCGGGACAGGTCATCCGTCGGCGGAGACGTATTGTACGTGTACACGAGCTGCGAGATAACCGGGCTGAAGGTGGACTGAAGCGCGTGGGGAGCGAAGGAAGACGAGGTCGAGGACGCCGAAGGGCTAGACAGGAACTGCGCCACAGATGGACACAGGAGAAGACGGCGATATGAAATCTCGTACCTTGCGCTGGAGTTCCCCGAGAAACGTAAAGGGCATTCGTCTGCGCACAGCATCAGCGCGAAGATAGCGTCCCGTGCCTCAGACAAAAAGCGCACCTGCCGGCTGAATCGTCCGCCATAACTAGATATGTGAAACCGCCTTCGGAGATGTAGTGGAAAAGATATTGTTCCCAAACATAAGTGAGCTTGCTATTGTTTGGGGGTATCTTCGAAAGGATAGTCTGCGTGGCTGGTACAATAGGATGAGATTGTGGTGCACCCAAATGCGCCAAACTAACCTTGCGAAAAGTCGCGTTTCCCCGCCTGGTGTTCGGCGAGAATAGTCGACCCCTGTGCGACGAGTGCGTGAATCTAGACAAGTTTGGATGTGTTACCAGCTGCGGCAATGCCCAGGCTCAGAAGGACGCACCAGAGACATGATAACAGTGAGAATACAAGTGCGTCACCACGGTCCATAATGTTGGGGTCTATCCCGGGCCGCAGACACCGGCAACAACACACTCTTCCAGCCACCGTCACGAACGATGCGCTTTAGTGCTCGTTCACCGTCGCCCTCGCCCGTGCGGTGCGTATGAATCAACCAAACCTCCTGAAGTGACTCAGGCCTTTCTTTCTTACAGAAGACGGAGTGTCTCCTATGGCCTCCAATCCTCCGATTCAAATTCGAGTTCAGAGTCAGAAGAATCCAAGGCAAGCTCGTCATCTGAAACCGACAAATACAGCAGCGACGACAGCGAGGGCTCGTCTCTCTCTGTGTCGCGTGTCAGGAATAGAAGCCGACCCATCGCTTCATCTTCGTCGTGAGTGTTACTTAGAATGCGCGCTTGTCCCTCCTGAGCACGAGGCAGACGCCAGCCGACGGCAGGTCTCTCGACCTCTAGGCGCGCCCAAGTTGATGATACCGTGGCTGCAATTCGCCTTCGCGCTCGACATCACGACCCGTATGAAGAATGGGCAAAGCGGACGCGAAATGATGCACTGGTATGACGCCTTCATTTGAAATCTCTCCTTTCGCCACTCACGTCATCTAGCATACTGCACGTCGCGCAGTTGTAGCGGCCCAGACTGAGAGGGAGTCGATGCAGGCTGCAGCTCGCGCTCGGGTCGCTGAAAGGCAAGCTGCCGCTCTGAAGCGAGAGGCCGACGAGGTTGCGCGACGACTGGCCCATATAACAATGTGTCAGGCGGAGGACGAAAAACAGCTCGGAAATAACTGGACCGATCAACAGAAGTTGAGGCGGGCACATACCGAACGCATCATCCAATCGGAGGAAGAAAAGCTGCGAGCGCGACAGGCTGAGGAACGTCAAGCACAGATAGAGGCCGAACGTTTGCGGAAAGAGGCCGAGGCGAAGGCAGCAGCAGAGGAGCAGCGCAAGAGGGAGGAGGCTGTGAAAGCAGCAAAGGAGGCGGAAGAAGCAAAGGCTAGAGCTGACCAGCAGGAGGCCGCGAGGAAAGAAGCGGCGAAGGTAGAACAGGCTAAAGCCCAAGCCTTGGCAGCTCAGTCGCAGGAACGCGACGCGTTGGGCATGACGACGCCAGATCAGGATTGGCGTGAAGCCAGACTCGCGTTAAAGGTGCGGTTTTCTGTTCGCATCCGATCACGATCACCCATTCACAAGTTGCCGACAACGCAGCAACTCAAGTCGGGGCCGATCGCGCGTGTTAAGGCAGACCGTGCATCAAAGAAGACGTGGAATGAAATTAGGCGCAAGATCACGCCAAGGGTCGGCCAGCTGACGAACGAGCCTGCTGTGATCGCTAACATAGTGAGCCGGTACCACATTGCTTTATGACCGCCCCTGATCATAATGATGCACGCAGTCACAGCAGATCGTGCAAACACTCCGCCCACTGACAGCACTACAGTCTGACGTCTATTATGCGTCATTGTCCTCGCTTGCCAAAGCAATTCTCTTACAAGCAGAGACAGAGGTGACGGCTGAGAAACGATCAGCCAAGCCAATCGCGCAGCTGACGCTCAACTCGATCAACACACTCGAGGGCTTCAGCGTCGTGTTCTGGGCCAAATTGTGTCAGAGAACAGGCGGTTGGGCCGTACCGGTGCCCATGCCATCTAAAGATGTCGACGGCACGCCGTTTACTCCAACCACGTTCAGGAAGGCATCTGGCCTGCGCGAGGAAGAGACAAGCGCAGATCGCACCTCACGGGTGGCAGGCGTCATGCGCGTGTACTTCTCTCTACTGCTTCTACCGTCGTCTCGTCCCCTTCCGCGCGACTTCCAACTGCCGCGCTTCTGGATGTTCGTAACTCGCCTCATCGGACAGCCTGCCCTGCTGCAGTCCCCGCTCGCAACAGAGCTCCTTTCAGGTGTGTGCACTTTATCGCCAACAAATGACGCGTTGGGGACTAACTAACCGAACGCAGTTGCTCTGGATGTCGGAGGCGCCCACGCTCGCGATGTGTGGGGTTCTCAATGGATCAAACTAATCGCGTTGCTTTACGAGGGCGTGACGACAGATCCTAGCCCTCTCGGCGGCTCTGGGCCAGAGACCCGCGCATCGCGTGTGCGATTACAGCTCGAAATTGAACGCGTAATGGGCAAGTAAGAGGCGAAACTCGGCTTTACCCTGGAGCTGGAGTTGCCGCAATCATCCGCTCAGCACCGATATCTCAAGGCACTGCGGCGAATCTGGGCATCATCGTCATCTTGTTCCACCCCGCAGCAGTGCTCGGGGGTTGCACGTTTGCCGCATCGATTTGTATGTTTAGATAGATAACCCGGCATTTCTCACTCGACGGATCTTACGTCTCCTATTATATACAATCTACACACTTTCTCCTTATGATGCGTGATAGAGAACCAGTGGCTAGGGACGAGAAAAAACCCTTGCACTTTTGAAATTTGAAGGGCTGTGGGCCGTGCGACTGGTCTCGGGGCAACTTGCAAAGTGGGATCCGGACCCGGGAACGGGAACACCTCCACCCCTTCTCTTCGAATCCTGACTATTTCCGGGGTCGCTACTTCGGTTTGCACAGCCGCCCGGCCCTCACCGAAGTTCGCCTGTGACCTTGAACGAGCCAGACTACGGAGTCTTTAGTGACATATAGGGAGAAACATACAGCGCTACATATCTGCCTCCCGGGAACAATCCTGCCGTGCCTTAAGGTAGGGGTGAGGAGTGGCTGCAGGTACCGTGAACAAGTTACTCTCCACATCGGGAGGCCTCCCATGTCAAATTAACTTTGACGAATCGGTACTTTCTCAAGGACAACATCATGGTATTAGAATTCTATCCAGGTGGGCATCCTGTGATCCCACTAGAATCCCAAACCGTAAACCGTGAACAAGACGTATGCAATGCGTAAGGGAGTTCGTAAGCTGTTTGCTACAATGGAAGTAATAAGCACCAAGTGAAAAGGAAGGGGGAAGAGGGTAAGTATTAGCGAAGGACGATGCAACGAACTGAAAATCAGAAAAATTCAAAAAGGTAATAAGTAAGAGCAGCGCATAGCGCTAAACCAAAGGGTATTTACAATGAATCAAAGCTAATGTAGTCACTGCTGAAAGCGGGGTGATAGAACTAGCTCCGTGATAAGATACGGCATGCGGTTCTGGGTATAGCGGAAAGGGAAAAGAGTTCAGATCGATCGATGTATCAAGCCCTAGTAGGAACACGAGGGCCTAGCGGCCTCGATGCGGCCGAGGGGGCAGAGGGCTTCGACGCCGCAGCGATGAGTGATGCTGGCCACCGATCAGTAGATGGTAATGGAGGGGGTTGCTGTTGAGACATCGACATCGTACGGGATTTGCGCATGGGGGACGGCGATGGAGTAGTTGAACGGTATGATGTTAAACCAGGTGTCGCAGATCGATGAGCAGAAGAGGGGAAACCAGGAGTTGAAATTCGAGTGGGGGCGATAGACGCCGAGCGTGTGGGGGACGTGGGGGCTACAGACGCCGAGCGGGTAGGGGTCACAGATGTGGAGCGGCTGTGGCCTAAGCGTGAAAGGGGCGAAGCAATGTTGGGCATGTAAGACGGTGAAGACGGTGAAGAAGTAGGTGACGCCACGCGTGAATTAGGGGGAGATGCAGATGACCGCGATGCGCTCGACAAACCAGCGTGAGCAGACGCGGCCGATGATGCCGTTGACACGGAGGGGGTGGAGGGGGTGGCCACGAAGCGACCGAGCTCCAAACGGAGACTCTGGCACTCTTGGACCTTTTGGTTGTATTGGACTTTCTATAAAAACGTTAGTTATTGATTATCTCCGGAAGTTCGGCCCACAAACCTGCCTAAGGAGAAAACCAGTCAGAATCAATGGGGCCGGAAAACATGTGGATTCAGATGACTCACTTGTGGAGTTCGACCTCAAGTCTACCCCTTTCGTGTTCAAGCTCGTCCACTTTTAGTTTCAAGGACGTTTCTGCGTGCTTGGCCGTCTTGGCCGCATCGGAAAATGCGACATGATTGGCAAGGATAGCCTTGAGGAGCAAAGAGCTCAGGTAAAGGGCCGAGGACTGTATATGCCAAGGAGTAAGCGAACTGCTATGCGCAGACGAGGACGATGCACGGACAGCGTCGGCTGCAGTGACTTCTGTGAGCCAGCGATCGACCTCCTTCTGGAGGGCAGTGACTTCCTCCACAGAACACTTTTTTGAAGCCACTCGGGCGACTTTGGACTCAAGCACACGACCCTCGCGAGCGCGGGCCTCGCCGTGTTCAGGGTAATGTGGCGCGGAAGCCTTGAGGAGAAGGTCATTGGGAAAGTCGTCCTCAATAAGTGGGGGTCGAGGGCTATTGGGGCTTCTTCTTGGGGTGCTCCAGCCGCTGCTGGGCCCGTTGAAGTCGATACGGATGAGGCGGACTGTGCTGCGGGTGAACTGTTCGCGGCAGAAGGGACAGGCCGGAGAGAGGCGTGAAGTGGTTTTTTCGAGTATGGTATTGCAGCAGCTCAAGCACAGTACATGACCTGGGAGGGAAGGGTTAGTCGAGCTCAGGCGAAAATTTTCCGGGACAAAGGGAAACAAATAAAAGAAAAGAGAACGGACCGCAAGGAATACAATGAGGCAAATTACGAGGACTAAACTCGTCCGCGCAGACGTCGCACAGAGAGCCAGGCTCGAGCGTTAGCATGGTAGCATATAAAGAAGAAAGGAAATCTAGGGGAGCATAAGGAGGGGGAAAAAGCGAAGGCACTGGTGAGTGGGTCCAAGCTAAATAAGTTTTGCGTTCCCCTCACCTGATTGGGTGACTCATCCGGGGTCCTCTCCGTTTCTTTCATCACGCTCTTTGACCGGGTTCCCCCGTCATCGCCTGCGACGCACAATCTACCACGCACCCCGCCTTTCTATTCGTCTCTTCTTTGTCGTGCACACCCCGCCTTCACTTTCGCAAGGAAAGATCGAGGGAATGCTTCCGTTGATAAAACTGTACAGTTCACCTTAATATGGTTCTGTGCCTTACATAGGGCAAGGGAGTGAAAATCGGATTTACCGGTTATTCGGCTCGCACCCTACCTCGGCTTCGGCGCGGAACCAGTCTGCGCAGAAAAATCCATATCATCGCACTGCGAAGTCCACCGAGCACGCCGGGCATCGCCTTCCCGCGAACCACGGCTCACATCACTGCGCTCAGGCTCAGAATCGGTGGAAGTCTCCGTTCTGTCATCAAACACTTTATTCAGACTGATGCTGACGTGTGATGTGGCATCACGGCTGAAACACGTTCCGTAGCACTGCCCCCCGTATCCCCAATTCGGTTGCACCTTTCTCAGCTGGCTTTTGTAACCGGAACTGGGACTGCAACTCTGCAGTTTGAACCCGGACTCCCTGGGACTCTCGTATGTTCTGGTTTAGTCCATTTTCTGACACAGAGTTTTCCGGACCCCGATGACTGCACCTTACTTGTATGAATGAATTTTCCCCTAGCCCATAGCCCTGAGCGCCTATTGATTGTTCCATTTATTCTAGTGACTCATACAATAGTATCCATCTGGCTGGCCATCTGGACCCGCAGTCCACCACTACAGCTGCAAGGACCGCCGCCCCCAGCATATATTCCAGACCACGACCACAACTCGTTACTAGTTTCATGTCCCACAACGCACTCGATGCGCCTGCACGGTGGTGTCCAACAGTCGCTTCAGAGCGCTTCTCAGAAGTGCCTCGAGGACGACAGCTCACCCAACATCTGCGCCACCGAATCTCATGCCACGCAAAACAGAAAGCGTCCATCATCACAGTAGCGGCGGTTACTCACCCCCGCTAGACTCGGTATCTTGAGTTCTCAATCGATAATCGGCTAATGTACAACGTTCTGCCGCACGTTGCGTTGTTCCCGGAGACACGCCTCTTCCCATAATCACTCCCGAGGTGCAGTTTTCCACCGCAAACACAGCTAATCTCATACATATTGCCAATAAATCAATTAACCGACGTTATCATGAAAGGATAGCGCTCTCGAAGCCTTCACGTTATGTTCAGTAGAACAAGGTTATTGCATTCGTGCGAAAATGTGCAATGACAGCGTGAAGGGGCAAGAATCATCCTTTCGTTCTCGGATGGCTCCATGCCTGCCTTTTTTCGTCTATCTAATGACCGCTCCTTCCCCCTTGGCCGAACGCGTTCGTGTCAAGCACTCTGTTCGTCTGCACAGACTCTTGCCGCACCCACGTTATACATTGGCACCACCATTTCCAGACCTTGAATGCCGATGACGCGGTTCTCGTGCGTTATCTTCACCACGCGTGGGTTTTGCGTGGGGCAGGGCTGGAGGAGCAGCTACTTCCCTTTGTGTTGTTCGCTGACCGAGATAGTGCCTTCGCACACGCGTGATTCCGTATGTAAAGATAGCATATCGCGGAGGCGCGTCAGCCTCAAGTTTCTCGTATCGGCGACTTTGTAAAGTAGCCCAAAAGATAAAAGCGCGTACACTAGTTCCCGGCACACAATCACGGTGCACGATGCACGGCTTCAATGAACTACGGCATCCACAATCACGGATTTGAGTTAAAAACGTTAACAACGTAACGCCTTAGGGCCCGATCTCCGATCCGAGCGGCCCTACACCCCGAATATGTAGATAGCCTCGTATCGCTAGCGGCCCACGCGATCGTCAGGCGTATAGCCATTCCTATTCCAACCATCATGAGAAGGCGACGGCGGAGCAGGCAGATAAGAGAGCAACGCGACCGAGGCGTGGCATTTGGAGCCACAACACTGGCTGCTTACCGCCGACACAAGTTGTCGGGGTCGCGTGCGAAGAGCGGGAGGTGAATCCCACGCAAATCATTATACTTCCATCCAGCGGCACGAACTCACTGAGAACAGGTTGGATCGTCGACTCCACGCGCGACTTGCCGTGCGACTATCTTCCTGTCTCTGGGGTCCCGCCTCTAATGCCGTCAGCCTCGTGTCTGCCAGACGCCAACTACTTGAGCGTGATGAAGGCCCAGCGCTCAGCGCTGAGGGACGAACGTGTTGTAACCCCATTGCAGACCGTGGTGGAATGCGGTAAACTTATTCTGCACTATACTGCTGAATTGGCGATCTGGAATTGAGGCCACGAGTTCTCAACTCTAGGACATCATCTGCTTTGACTGTTCGGAAAATCAATCAACTTAACAACACGCTGACCACGAAAGTCAAAGCACGGAGGCTTCGCGATCTTCTTGACGAAGAGCAAACTGATCACTGGGGAGCCACCCTCGAAGTTTTTCTGATAGAGAAGTCATTTCTGCCTGTCGTACTTCTCGAAAGGACTCGACCCTAGCAAACGCAGGATTGATTCTTTGGGAGACGAAAAGGAAAGTACCGCAGCCGGTCGCTCTTAGTGTGGGTACCTTTGATGAGATATCCGAGAAACGAACGTCGCGAACGAGCGTCGAATAGGAAATGGCGCGACCCCAGTGCTACACGCGCCTCTTAGCGGATACTTCTGACCTAAATGAGTAACGCTGCATTGAGAAATAACAGACACTCTTGTTTCATGATTTACAAATCGGGTGAAAGATGCGCGACCGCGGGACAAGTCCTTGTACGCAAAGAACTTGCTGCGCGTCGCGCGGCGACACTTGCTATCATTGAGCAGAAATTATTACAAACGCGAGAACACACCCATCCTTTTGCGATCATAGACGGCGACCACGGCGACCACCCTGTAATAAGTCAGTAAACGGAACGATCAAGCAGTTTCAAAGCGAACCTTGCGGCGAGTCGAGTCGGTCGGAATGGGGGTCACGTCCTCGATGCGACCAATGCGCATTCCAGCCCGTGCAAGGGCACGGAGAGCACTTTGAGCACCTGGGCCAGGGGTCTTCGTGCCAGTCCCCCCCGTTGCGCGTAATTTGACATGGAGTGCAGTGATTCCGACCTCACGGCAACGAGTTGCGACATCTTGAGCTGCAAGCATGGCCGCATAAGGTGACGATTCGTCACGATCAGCCTTGACCTTCATTCCGCCTAATCATCGAATGAGTCCGATTACGCCATTGCAGAAGTAATCAATCGTCGGCACCTGTCACGCGGGAAATCGTCTCTTTGCCAGACAGATCCGTAACGTGGACGAAAGTGTCGTTGAAAGAAGCGTAGATGTGGGCGACGCCGAATACGAGCTCGCCCTCGCTGACATTGGGTCCAAGCTGGACAGCGGTTTCTTGTTGCACACGTGCTTTTTTAGGTGGCTATATCCAAATGTCAGTAATTGCATCCACCAAAATGTAGGCCATTTCAAGCTTGACTGCATGTGCAGTTCCACTTGACAAAAATGTTCAGGACTTACCATCTTCTTAAGCCTTAGAGAATGAAAAACTGGAGCTCAATGTCTGGAGGTGAAAGATCAGACCAATTAAAGTTTGGCTACGCGCTAGCATTCCAAACACACGTACACAAACAAGTTGGTCCACTTCGACTCGGCGATAGTCGTGTCTCAACCTGGTCTCAACGTCCAGTGCCCAGCTCTCGCCCTCATCTCGTGTTTTTTCCACCTTATATTTGTTATCCAACTCGTGCCCGAGCCTGTGGGGACATGTTTGTAATCATACACACAATGATAATCACGATCGGTTCAAGTCTGACCCACAGTCCCAGGTTTGCCGTTATAACCCGAACACCTTCTCTATCTTATGATGCACACTGTGTTAGTTCACCGTTTGACAATAATATAACCCGATAAGCACCACGCTTACTGGTCGCCAGACGTTGGGACATCGCTGATTAGCTCAATCATTTGGATTGCTCAACATTCTTGGGAGTAATGATTGATTGCGCCACCATACATCACGTGATGTCGAACTATGAGGCAAGCCCCCTATTGGCTCTGGGTTTGTACTGTATAATATATATACTCCACGCTTATTAGACCTGATCTCTTTCATACCCGCCCACCATGTCTACAGGATGCTCTGCACTAAACAACGCGATCAGAGATAAAGGTTGTCAATTTACCTTGGTCCCAAACGTTATCTTATTGCTAGCTGATCCTTTTGTTATATATTATCAAGGTCTAAACTACTCGCAGCTCGCTGGGCGTACCACGCTCTCCGAGCGGCGCATTAGTGAGAGTGCGTCTCAACGGTTTTGTTAAGCTATCGCTCGTTCATGTCCCTGCAGTCTGCTCTGGCAAGGCTCAACCTTCCACCCAAGAGTTCAACGCACTTGCTTCCGCGTTGGGAATCAATCCGGTGGGTGACTACATCGCATATTCTATTTGATCGTTTTAGTCTTCCAGCACTGACATACTTTATGTCCACTGCCCTACCCAGCCCGCTCATGCCTCCAGGTAGAAATTTTCAGCCGTTACCCTTGGCTTCTGCAATTGGCCTGAGGTTGGCAAGGGGACTACTCGCTATGTAATAAAGCACCGATAACATAAATGTGATCCATATATGTGCATGGAATTTCCTGCTTTCAGACATTACCTGCGTCGCACACGGATCATTTCTCATGCGGCTTCGATTGTGGTTCCACACGAGTGGCCCATCCCATAACAGAGAACCCCGCCCAAGCACCTGGCTATACTTATGACCCCGAGCACAGTTGCAGATAGTGACGAAGGCATTTAATACACCACTTCCTCAACATAGTCTCCATACGCTATATGAAAAGAGTGCAATTGTCTGTTGGCAAGTAAGAAACTGGACGTAGAGTGCGCACATCCGGCACAACGCCAGATATGCGACCGAACAGTGTATAAGTGTTGGTGTACTACTAGGGAGGGGGACACGTGCGTAAATAATCGGCGCATGTCGGCGAATGGGTCACATTTACCGCTTAAGCACATCGCGTATCAAGCACATCGTGTATGACGGGGAGCACGTGCTCGGATGCTTACTCGTCATGAGGTTTCCCCAAGGTGGCTTGGCATGATTGATGCATGCACGGATGCATGATAACATTCAAGACAAAGGACACAATGGAAGCGACGAATACCGTAATTCGGAAGGGAGCCGAAAGCTGCACACCCATTTGAGTGAAATATTGAGGAGTCGCCGCGACCTCGGAGATGACGATGAATGAATGTGATGTGCAGTCCACAAAGGAAGCTAGTGAGAACAGCACTATTTGGACCATGGAACCGCAGAAGAGTTGGGACGGTGAACCCGCGTCAAAGTGGCTCATGAACGTGCAGACGAACGTTTACAGGGAATGACTTACCATAAATGAGAACGAAATATGTCTTTTTCAATTATGAAGATGAAAGGGCCGGGTTCCCAGAGATACTTAAATGCCGAACGATAAGGGAGAGTGATCGCCGTGGATGGACGCTGTGCGAAGAAGTATGTGACAAAACCCCACCTGGTGCCGTAAGTAGAGGGTTGGATGTGTTGTTTGTAGCAGTTACGTTGACGGCACGTTGAGCGGTAAATTCTGAGCATGTTTGACAGAATTCCACTTCCAACACGGGGATTTCAAGGACTGTCGTCCTGCCGGAAGTGCAGGGATAGCTTGCACGATGATTGCGCCCAGTTGGAAACTTCCCTTACTCCCACGCAGCGGGGTTATGTTAGGAACAACCTCGACATCTCCGTCTTGACTTTGTAATAAAGCGGTTCAGATCGTGGACTGGGTACCAATTACATTCTAATGGAACAGTGGATGTGAGGCAACAGAGCATCCATAATAGAGGTTATCATACTGTGAAGGGACGGCGTTGCCGGGATGATATTAGGATTCCCAATGGTGTTCCGATCCACGCGTGTAAACGTATTTGTGATATTAGACATCCAGGCAATGTGCCTCCGGGGAAATGATCGCAAGTCGGATTTGTGAACGGCTGTGGCCGGTCGTCGGAATAGAGTCCAATTGGGCATATGCCACGGGGCCGAAGGGCCGACCAGTTCAGTCGACCGCAAAACTTCCTTCAAGCTTGGAGATCCGTGAATGGAGGGAACCTGGCGTACTGCCAGAAACCACCGGAATAACCCTACCGAACAAATTGACCCTCGAAACCTGGCCATGCCTCGGCTTGGGGATATGCGTGTGGTCTTTTTTTTTTGGTTCAAAAGTTGTGCATGTTTTTTTGGGAATCCCCCAAGTGGGGTGGGGAAAAAACACAAAGGCCGATTCGGATTCGTGGGCTCCGCACTCGACCTCCGCTGGGCATGTGGGGTTCCGGGGGGTGAGCGACAGAAACAGGGTTGGAAGTAATGAAGTGATAGACAAGGACAAGGGCAAAAGCTGCCGCCGGGCCCTTGACCCCTGTGAGACAGATAGTGCATTCGTGAAGTAAGCGAGGGATCGTTATCCGCCTTGGAAACATAGGTCCCGGTGCATCGAAGTCGGTTCTGGCTCGATTTCGGAGTGGACGGGGTTCGTGATAGCGTCGCCGTAACGGAAGACCAAACACTCATCGTGTAGCAGTTCCGAAGTTGTGAAGAAAAAGTTGTCAAAGCTCTATCTGACCGATCAGATGGGCTACTTCGCCATGAAATATGCAGTTACGCACCAGGCTAGACCACTTAGACACGGAAGTACCGATGTGGGCGTAGAACCTCTAAACTTGCGAAGTGCAAGGCCCACCTTCATTAGCACACCACTCAGCCGAGACCAGTTCAGTTGCATGATGCTAACATGTAGTGTGCATTCGACAATACGCAGAACCCACAGACGATAGATTGCATCTGAGAGCGACACTCTTTTACGATGCAAGTTCACAGTCAGCAAGAAAGCCTGGTGGCGCTGAGCGGTGGTTTTCGAGCGTGCCAAAGTGCTGGCAAACATAAACTCCCATGGAGTGGTGATTTGAAACATGTGTGCGACTAGTTCCCATATCATAAATAGAGTTCATAGAAATAGCTACCACTCCATCGAAAGTCTAGTCACTCATGAAAATCATCGAAAGTCCTTTCCAAACCGAGCAGTATTCGCTTCTCGAAAGATGAACAATCGAAACGAGGACGGGAATATCAACACACGTACAACAAACAGTAGGGCACATTAAGAGGATAACAGATTTAAGCATACTGAATGGAACTATTTTGTTGCCTTTACGATCGACACAACAATAATGGCAATGATGACGAGGATGGCAATTCCGATAATAATGCGCATCTATAGGGTACAAGTTACAATCGAGGATAATTCCGAAGGGAACTAAGGTACATACCTTCATATCTTTCCACCTTAGGTGTTGGAAAGTTCGTGATTAGGCAAGCCTTGGGAGATGGGATGTTATAGCTAAAACTTACCACATGTTCTGAAGACTTCTATTTAGCTCTAGCCGTTGAAAGTGAGAAACTAAAACATACCTTCCGGACTCGATTCGCATTGCGGCGGAAGCCTTGGGCTGAAACAGCTAAATTGTCTGAGAAGAAAAAGGAGGACTTCATAAGTATCTCCCTCGAGAAAGATTTCATGAACGTAGGGAGGGTGGCAGCATCATGTCTGGCAGATAAATTGTGCAATAACTACCAACCTGTTTTATCTTGCAAAGAGTCAAGTCGCTCCCCACGCTCGGCAACCTTCTGAATATTGTCCCGCATGACGTCGACAGTTTCATTGATTTGCGCCTGAATGTGAGTGGTCTTGTTGTTCGCTCCGGAGCTCCCTTCAGCATTGGCTGATGAGCCATTACGAGGAAGGTATGGGTCATAAGGTTCAGACCTGGGTTATGCAGTCAAGTGTGGAGGAGTGGGACGTGAGAAAGTGAGACGACAACCGAGGAGGATACGCGTAAACTCACATAGGGTCGTCGGTGGTTCTAGGTGAAAAAGGGGGTTAAATTAGAAGAAAGGTAGTGTTTGTTAGGTTGACTCGAGATTGAGGCGCAAGGCTCACCGTGTTTGGGGAGTAAAGGCGAGTGCAAGTTTGAGTGGGTCGCTGAGGAGGAGGATGAGCGAGCTCACCGCCCCAGTTACCAAGCACGGACACAGCCCGGCTTTGGCCGGTTGATGTCCAAGTTGCCAGAACAGGCAAAGTCTCGCCACAGTCTGCCACGCGGACAGGGTACAGCGCTGATATACAAAAGTGTGTAACTGGCAGTACATTGGTCCACTGAAACAGTACACGAGTAATTGCGCGCATAATCATGATACATGTGCCATGCAACACAGGTGTAGTAATAATAGAGTTTAGCGACCCCCTCTTCCACCTTTCGCCTGCTGCTTGGAGACATTCCTGAGGTTGGCTGCAGGAACAGTCGGACGTGTCGCCTATCAACATGATGTTCAAATAAGCTACGGAAAGGAAATGTGGTGGTGTGGGTGGACATACTTTGGGCTTTTTCGCTTCTTTCTCCTTCTTCTCGGCTTTTGCCTTGGTGATCGCTGCCAATCTCTGCTGCGTACGAACCTGTGTGCTCTGATTGCGCTTGGCAGCAATGGCTGCGATGTCTGCGCCGTAGATGCCACGTTGGTGCTTTACGGTTTTACGTGACCGTTTCTTAGCCACTTCATCAGTGAGACCCTTCTTGTGCATGCGACGGTAATGGACCGTCCATGAGATCTTCCGTGGGTTCTTTCGTTGTAAGAACAATGATTCGCTTTTCGATGTGCCAAAGCGGAATACCTGTAAGCATAGGGTTCAGAGATCACATCGACTGGCGTCTGGGATGAATTCAATACAGACTTTGCTGTCACCACGGACGAACAAGCGGCCTCTGCTTGGATATATCTTGAAGCCAGTGAATGAGTCGATTTCGAGTTTCTACGCACATGAAACACTATCGTTAATGCAATATGGATGTATCCGACGCACCATCTGAAAGGTGATACCAGGCCAGGTCAGTCACTGGTTCACGACACATCGACATGTTGTGCAAGGCATCCATCCACATAGAATGCAGTGTAAACGAAATCCATAGGACGACGAGAAGGGGAACGTGTCCACGTTACACTGTGAAGGTGAAGAGGCAGCTCACCTTGAGGAATTGCGGTGGGGACGGGCGATGGGTTCGATAGTTTGGGTTGCTAGAGGAAGTATGGGCCGGGTGTTGCCGATTGGCGTCTAAACTCGGAGATACGGACTAGGACCACAGCGACCGCCCTAACCTTACGCTCAGGCTCACACTCGCCGACATCCCTATCGTCCACCCCTCACGCTCTTTTCGGTTTATACATGACATAATGTCCAAATCTTCACACAAGCACACCGCCTCCGTTGTCCAGAATCACAAGGCTCACCTTGCTACTGCCTACAATGAACTCGGCAAGGAACTCTCCTCCACAAAGATCAAAGTCGTAGGAAACTACACACTGGGCAGGATTATAGGCGAAGGTATCTAATCCCCCAACATCTTTCTTCCTCCAATTCATCTCATCTTCCTAGGGACGTATGGAAAAGTGCGTCTGGGCACTCATCGGCTTACCACTACTCGTGTTGCCGTCAAACAAATACCCAAAGCCCTCTCTGCCACTCTGACTAGAGAAATTCACCACCATCGACAACTTCACCACCCGCACGTTACCCAGTTGTACGAAGTGATTGCCACCGAAAATTCTATCTGGCTCGTCACAGAGCTATGTTCGGGAGGAGAACTGTTCGATTACCTTACGGAGAAAGGCAGGTTATCGGAACAAGAGACCCGCCGCATATTTGGCCAATTATGTTTGGCGGTCAACTATCTGCACGAAAAGGGCATCGTACACCGTGACTTGAAGCTGGAGAACGTGTTACTCGACGAACGCTGTCGCGTCAAGCTCGGTGACTTCGGTTTCACGCGCGAATTTGATAGAGGAACCTATTTGGAAACATACTGCGGTACGACAGGTTACGCTGCACCAGAAATGTTGGAGGGGAAGAAGTACCTGGGGCCAGGTAATCTGTCCCTTCCTCCGCGGTCGCTTGCGCTGACCTCTGGTCAGAGGTGGACGTCTGGTCCCTCGGTGTCATACTATATTGCCTTTTAACAGGAGGACTACCCTTCGATGACGACGACGAATCGGTTATGAGAAAAATGGTTATCAAGGGGGACTTTGAGGATCCAGAGTGGCTTTCCAACGGTCCGTTAACCACTTCGATTATAACCTCCTCTGACTTTCTATTAGACATACGTGATTTGGTCCATAACATCCTGCAAAAGGACCCCATTAAGCGAATTACAATCCCCCAGATTCTTGCCCACTCCTGGTTTACGTCTCCCTCTGATTCAGGCGATGCCACTCCCCATAGTCGAGCTGTTGTGGTCCCACAGCCCATCCAAGCCCAACCATCCGCCACGACCTCTGAGTCATCTGCGACATCGGACTCTTCGTTTCGTTCTGCATCATCAGAGCTTGACAGGTCTTCGGCAACAACGCCGGACGACGTTTCTAACGAATCTGCCTATGACAGCCTACGAATTCACCGCAATTCGAGTCAGACCACTATACGCAAGGCGGTCAAAGCTGAAGAGATGAAGCACCCACGTCCGGAGACGGTAATGGAAGAGGAAGTCCCTTATCCGACGCCTTGGTTCTCCTCTGTATCTGACTCTCCCAAGACTAAGGAACCCCCTGCACTCCCTATGCGCACTCCTGTACGAACAAAGAGACGCTCGGTATCGTCGAATCTCTCCAACCCATCATCTCCCGCAGGTGAAAAGTTTCCAACTTCTTTTCCACCTCAAGATTTTGCGTCGCTTCTAAGCACTCCAGCCCCCATCATATTTGGGACAAAACTCGAGCGTGAATTGCTCAATAATCTGAGTGCCCTCGGGTTTGATACTGGCCAAATTGTACATTCTGTCTTGAGTGATGCTTGTGATGCGGCTAGCGCCATGTGGTGGATGCTCATTCGCCGTGCTGAACGGAGGGCGATGGAGGAGGCCAGCTCTCGCTCATCAAATTCTCTCCAGAATCATGAAACACAGGAGCTAGATGCAGAGGCCCGTGGGAGTGTCGAGGGAAAGCGTCCTCCAGGCAATTGGACAAACAATCCCGAAACGCCTTCGACTATCCGCGCCGAGAAAGCCACCTTGTTCTCTGCTCGCTCCGCTCCCGAGTTGGCCTTTATCCCACCAACACCAACATCTACCGCCCCCTCACGTGATTCTCGTGCTGTTGCGACGACACCTCCTCGCGTCGCCTCACCGAGCCATGCTCTCCTATCACCTACCTCATCCAGTACTGATTCGCAACCTAAGTCCCACCCTTCAACTCCAAGTGGGCATGTCAAGGAGAAAGACAGAGACAGGGATAAGGATGGCTCGAAAGCAAAGCGGGAGGGCAAGATGCGTTCTGGTAGTGTCAGCATCATGCAACGAGCCACCACAGCCCTCGAGGCTGCGGGGTTAGTTCGGAAGAAATCAGCGGAGGCCATGAAGGATGAAAAATCGAAGGAAAAGGATAGCGAGAGACGTGGCGCGGCTTCTGAGGATTCCCGACACTTGCACAGTGGCTCAGGGAAGCTTGTCAAGTCACCTCCGTCACGGGACGCTCCCGTCCCTGCTACGCCAAATCAGGATCAGGAAGTGGTTGTGAACAACGCAGGCCCAAGTTCACCCTGGGTACTTGCGAGATTCAGCAACTCTTCCCCTCCAGAAATTTCGCCTACTCCGTCACCTGGAGATACCCTCACGTCCTTGCCTCAAATCTCTCCAAAGGAAGGAGGTCCACACCGAAACCGTGCAAGTTTACTTACTGCGTTCCGGATGTGGTTCAACGAAGATCGAAGGAGCAAACGCAAGTCTGCTGCCAAGGGGTCTACTGCCAAGGGAGGCGTCAACGTACCATATACGCACGGGATGGAAGCACGCACGCCGCCAACTTCTTCCGCAGGTCGCAATTCTGTTAAAACGAAGCGACGGACTAGTGGCAGTGGTTCTCGCAAGGGCCATCGTGCAAAAGGTCCCTCCGTATCGTCCCGCCGTTCGAGCAGTGTGAATTCTCGACGTTCGTCCACCGCGTCGATGGCACAAGTCGCCGCAGAGTCACCGTTCACTTTTGAGCATATGGTTGCGATGTCAAGGCAGCGAAGTGATCCTTCTCGCCGCTCCTTTGGTAGCAGGACGCCTAACTCAGAGCGTGGGGAATATAACTCATCCCGACCATCATCTGTGCATAGTTATCACGTTGGGAAACATAGGCATCGCAAATCACCCTCGGCGAGTTCTGCAGGTTCTCTTCATCTTGCACGCGCTACTTCGCCATATCATCGTAGGACTGGCTCTGGTTCGTCTACGCGGGTGGTGCGCTCACCTGCTCAAAGCGCACCACGAGCACCACACCTGCGCTCTAACTCTACTACGTCTTCCGCCCATTCGTTACCTTCCTCCAGACATGGCTCGTTTTACGAGCAGTCAGAAAGTGATGCGCAGCGGACCGGTTCACCGTTCCGCCCCCACTCGCGCAACACATTGGACGAGACGCCACGGCGTGGACATCCGCATGGCAACTCCACGTTTGTTGCTCAGAAGCGTCAAACTCCATTCCAGCCTCCTATATTAACAGGGTCTACTAGTACCTCGAGCCGATCTAGCTGGAAGAAATCGTGGGGCCTTGAACCGCCAGGTTGGCAGACACGAACCGCGCGGCTCCCCATTGAGGTGTTATCAGTCTCTCCTGCAGGCGATACTACTGTGCTCCGTGACGTGTTTACTGGACGGTCCTCACTCAGCCACGACGACGATGACGAATGGTCTGATGTGGATGAGGAGCCTGGTTACATGGGTGGGGTTGGTCAGACAACTACGACTGCGTCATCGTTTTTCGGCACCAGCAGTGGTGTTTCACCTGTCGACTCCACTTTTGGCGGTTCTCCTTTTGTTGTGGACAGCCCTATTCTGCTGGCAGCTCCCCGCCCTATGTCTGCGCGTGGCCAAAAGGGCACGCGTGCTGGCAAAGTTTCGTCCAACCGTAACAAGGCTGGTACACCTCCGATTGGGCGGCAATCCCCTCTTCCCGTCGAGATTAATTTGGATGCCGTACCCGAAACCCGTGGTGGGCGCAGACAGCTACCAAATGCTCGGCCAGGACCCGCCTTTAGGCACGCCATTCAGGAAGAAGACGAGGATGAAGGAGAAGAATGATTTGGATTATTTATTTTTGTTCTGTTCGTATGCATGAATGACACTATAGCACATCCCTAGATGACCCACATTCACCGCATAGTATAGTTTGGTGTTTTCCCTCATGGTCCGCCTATCACAATTGCTGCCAGTGGAGACTGTTTTTGCCCATCTCATTTCATTACTTCTTTGATTGATTATGCTCTCATCCTTGTTTACATTATCTACGTCTCCTTAGTCAGGTTACTAACGCGGCAGTTGTGTAGTTATTTATTTTACGGGCACTGTGTACACTACACACACTCAGAAACGGCTTTTTTTGGATGGGCTGCGTGACTGACGCGGCCGTCACATAAAACGTGCATGGTTGTCACACCGCGCAATAGTCAGAAACGCGTCACTTTGATTGGTCTCTCTTAAACGGTCTTATCTGCCAGTGAAGATGGCACGCGGATCGAACACCAGATCTCGAGGATCTTTTCGTGGATACAGGGGCCACAGCTCATTCAGAGGTCGTGGTCGAGGCGGTTCACACGGCGCAAAGACAGATGCCGCACCCAAACAAGACGATGAAGGCACGCGGCTGGCGGAAAGATTCGAGCAAGTCCAGGTGTACGATGATATTGACGGCAAGCTTGGTTTCTCACGGATTCAAGAAGGATCAAAGAAGGAGGGTTGGTTAGTAAATATGCATCCAGTTGAGTGTAACTTTTTGACTTGGAACACACGACGCGTCGTTTGGCTAGTGCTTAGCTTCCACATTTTGATAAAGTTGGCGGAGGTTTCAATCGAAACAAAGTCTTTGAAGTCGCCATGTCACGCACTAACGCGTCCCTTCTGCTAGACGATTGTTAAGGACCCCGACTGGCCCGGCGGCAAGGCTGCCGTCGATTATTATTTCATTCAAGAGGACGGTGGAATGTTCAAGTGTACGATGAATTATGAACCGTATTTCTATATCTCATGTGTCGTACGTCTGCCTTAGTGTGCTTTGTTTCTTCGTCCTTGACCCATTTCAGGTCGGAATGGAAACCATGGTCGAGGAATGGCTCATCAAAAAGTATGAAGGCGTCATTTATCGAATTGTTCGCGAGAAAAAAGAGGACCTCAAGATGCCTAATCACCTCCTTGGACATCGACGGCTTTTCCTTCAACTGTGCTTTCGAAACGTCACGGACCTCTTGACTGTGCGGAGTGACGTTATGCCTCTTGCCTTGGCCAATAGCGCAAAACGTAGTGCCATTGACGCATATGCTGAGGTTGTCAATGCTACGGAAGGCTCTAATATGGATGTCGACAGTGCATGGGGCGCCGAGGCAAGCACATCTTTCGCGCGTGACAAAGACCCGCGTGATGCCATCATTGACATTCGCGAATTCGACGTGCCGTACTACCTTCGGGTAGCGATGGATAATGAAATACGCGTGGGGTTATGGTATACGGTCACGTTCAATGCAGGACAGCCGATGCTCACACAACTTACGGAACGAGTCAAGCGTCCCGACCCCGTGGTTTTGGCATACGATATAGAGACAACGAAGGCGCCTCTAAAGTTCCCCGATCAAGCCATCGATCAAGTCATGATGATCTCGTACATGGTCGATGGGCAAGGTTACCTCATTACGAATCGGGAAATTGTGAGCCAAGACATCGAGGATTTCGAGTATACACCTAAGGAGGGCTATGAAGGACCCTTTATCGTATTCAATGAGCCGAACGAGGTTAGCTCACCGTCCAAGGAAAGTGCCTGTATTTACCGGTATTTTCATATTTCAGGAATCCACAATTATGCGCTTCTTTCAACATATTCAAGAGATAAAACCCACAGTCATGGCTACGTTCAACGGCGACTTTTTCGATTTTCCGTTTCTTCGTGCCCGTGCGGAGGTCCACGGAATAGACATGTTTCTCGAGACGGGCTTCGCTAAAGACAAGGAAGACGAATTCAAGAGCCGATGTTGTGTGCACATGGACTGTTTCCGCTGGGTGAAGCGTGACTCCTACCTACCGCAAGGCAGTCAAGGCTTGAAGGCGGTCACTGTCGCAAAGCTCGGTTATAATCCTATTGAGCTCGATCCTGAGCTCATGACACCGTGCGCTATACACTCCTTACTTGTCAAACTTATGCTGAGACAGGCCCTCAAACAGTTATGCCATGGAACAACCACAAACGCTTGCCCAATACTCAGTCTCAGATGCCGTGGCGACATATTACCTCTACATGAAATATGTCCACCCCTTCATCTTTTCTCTTTGTAACATCATCCCGCTATGTCCGGATGAGGTCCTAAGGAAGGGCTCTGGCACGTTGTGTGAGACACTTCTGATGGTACGGTGTATAGTCCCTTTGGCGCTGCTACCGTTGACACCGCCTACAGGTAGAGGCTTTTCGTGGACAGATCATCATGCCAAATCGACATGAAGAAGAGTATGGAAACATGTACGAAGGGCATCTCCTGGCTTCCGAAACATATGTTGGTGGCCATGTCGAAGCTCTGGAGGCGGGAGTATTTCGCAGTGACATAGAAACTCAGTTCAAGATTGTTCCATCTGCTGCGCAGAAGGTCAGACTTTCCTTTCTTCTATGACGACAACTCGCTGACTCTCGGAGAAGTTGATCGATGAAATTGACGCAGCACTAACCTTTTGCATCACGGAGGAGTCCAAAACCTCTCTCGAAGATGTTACCAATTACGATATAGTGAAGGCAGACATACGAGCTGCTCTCGAGGAGCTACGAGACAACCCTATGCGAATCGACAAACCTCTAATTTATCACTTGGACGTCGCCGCGATGTACCCCAACATTATGCTGTCAAATCGCCTACAACCTGATTCCGTCATCGATGAATCTGTCTGCGCCGTCTGCGACTATAACCGACCCGGGAAGACCTGCGATAGACGGCTAACGTGGGCCTGGAGGGGCGAATTCTTCCCTGCTCAGCGCGACGAGTTCAACATGATCCGACATGCCCTCAACCAGGAGAGCTTCCCCCCGAAACGTCCTGGAGGTCCTCCGAGACGGTTTTCTGATCTGACCCCAGCGGAACAGACCGCCCTCACACACAAGCGACTCGGCGACTATTCACGAAAGGTTTACAAGAAGACGAAGGACACCAAGGTCGAGAACCGTGAGACGATCATCTGTCAGCGCGAAAATCCTTTCTACGTCGATACTGTACGCCGGTTCCGCGACCGCCGCTACGAATACAAAGGCCTTCTGAAAACATGGAAGAAGAATCTCGATGCCATTTTAGCACAGGAGAAGCCGCTCGCCGAAGTCGACGAAGCAAAGAAGCTTATCGTCGTTTACGACTCGTTGCAGTTGGCCCACAAGTGTATTCTCAACTCTTTCTATGGCTACGTGATGCGCAAGGGTGCACGTTGGCATTCGATGGAGATGGCGGGTGTTACCTGTTTGACGGGTGCTACTATTATCCAGATGGCTCGCCAGCTTGTAGAACAGATCGGTCGTCCTTTGGAACTTGACACGGATGGTATTTGGTGTATACTCCCGGGCGTATTCCCGGAAAACTTCAAGTTCCAACTAAAGAACGGGAAATCGATTAGTTTCAGTTACCCCTGCACAATGCTTAACCACCTTGTCTACGACAAGTTCACAAACCATCAATACCATGACTTTGATCCGGAGATCGGAGATTACAAGGTCCATAGCGAGAACTCCATCTTCTTCGAGCTCGACGGTCCCTATAAGGCAATGATCTTGCCTTCGTCCAAGGAGGAGGACAAGTTGCTGAAGAAACGCTACGCTGTTTTTAACGACGACGGGTCTTTGGCGGAGTTGAAGGGGTTCGAGGTAAAACGCCGCGGCGAACTTCAACTTATCAAGATCTTCCAGTCCCAAATTTTCGAGAAATTCTTGCTTGGAACGACAACAGAGGAATGTTATGCGGCGGTCGCCGAAGTCGCCGACCGTTGGCTCGACATTTTGTTCAGCAAGGCTGCAGACCTTTCGGACGAAGAACTCGTTGAGCTCATCGCCGAAAACAGGAGTATGTCAAAGACCTTGGCCGAGTACGGGGGGCAAAAGTCGACCTCGATCAGCACTGCTCGGCGACTTGCGGAATTCCTGGGAGACCAGATGGTCAAGGACAAGGGTCTGGCTTGCAAGTTCGTCATCTCTGCGCAGCCAGTGGGGGCACCTGTCACCGACCGTGCGGTTCCCGTGGCCATATTTTCGGCGTCCGAGAGCGTAAAACGTACATTTTTGCGGAAGTGGCTAAAAAATAACGGACTCACCAATTTCGAGCTGCGAACCATCCTCGACTGGGACTATTATATTGAACGACTAGGCTCCGTCATTCAAAAGTTGATCACTATCCCTGCAGCTATGCAAAAGGTGGCAAATCCCGTCCCCCGTATCCATCACCCAGACTGGTTGCATAGACGAGTGGCGGCTCTCGAAGACAAATTTTGCCAGCAAAAGGTGACAGACTTTTTCAACCCAGCTGCCACTGAATCAGAGCCAGCGGATATTGAGGATGTTGGAAGTGCCGACCGGAGCTCCTCTCGCCGTCGCATCGCAGTGGTCACCCGCAAACCTCGTAACCGCCCTGTATCATCAGATGAGAAACTGGACGACGCTCTGAACAAACCCCTACCAAATCCTTCACGAGATTACTCTGCCTGGATCAAGGCTATGAGGCCTCGTTGGAAGCAACGACGTAGTGCGCGCACTGACAACGCGCACTCTGCGGCCGTCCCAGCCATGTTCCGAGGGGTGACGAAGAACAGATCGATGTCACGGTGGGACATTGTTCAATTGCGTCCTACGCGCTCACCTGGACGGTACGATCTCTGGCTCTGTGTGGACTCGGAGCTCTTCTCGATACCACTCCGTATTCCACGCGAGTTTTACCTGCACCTTCGAATCGACACACCAAACAGCTGCTTCCGACCTGACACTTACACGTGGGAAAAAGTCTCACGGAGCCTGCCTCGCAACATACCATGTACGAACCTCTACAAAATCACGGCCCGCGAGGACACGTATCAAGAAAAACAGGAGTATTTCGTAGACCTCATAAATCACCCAAATATCGACGGGATTTTTGAACTACAGGTAACGATTGATCCCAACTCAAACATCTATGGCATCACTTATATTAACCACTGGTTGCAGGTGCCACTACCTATTCGTGGTGTTTTGAGACTAGGAAAAACGTGCGCACCTGTGGACAACAATATTACACTCAATCGAGCGGGCATCACAGGTCTGGATCTCCACCAGATTGATATGGGGCGTCCTTCGCCACGCTCTCGGTACCTGGATGAAGGGAGAGCAGGAAAATACCTCTTCCTTTATCATGCTTGCTCGGTTAATGCGCCTATCCATGTTTTCGCGCTCTTCTTGCCTTCTGGTAACGTGCGACTGCATTTGGTGGATCCAGCAACCCGGCGGCAGCCAATTCCTAAGCTCCGAGAAGTTTATAGCGATCTACGACAGCAACAACACACGAAGTACGGACGATGCATCTCAATTCGTTATCCAGAGTCACGCGATTTCAGTTCCACGTACCATTCGAGCGACTCTGCAGCCTTGAAAGCACTCTCAAGAGAACTGGGTCTGCTCGAAAGCCAGTCATTCACCGTTATCCTTTCCTCTATGAAGGACCAGGCATATTTCAATCATTCGGTCCCTAGACTTATCAGATTCCCCGTTCTTTTCATGTCAAGGGCAAAAGCTCCGCACAGCCTCGACGTTTTCCCTTGGCAGACGAACGTAGCACAAAAGATGTGTCAGCGTTACCTTTCCCTTGGCCCATGGATCGACCGTATGACAGCACTGGCTGAGTATTACGACGTTCCCATCGGCCATATCGATGGCGACCAACCACTACTCCTCGCCGACGTTGTCTTTGCCAGGCGACTCGTAAGCCAGGACATGGTTTTGTGGTGGTCTCCAACTGGTCAACCGGATCTGGGCGGCCTGGAAGACGACATGCGTCCTGCAGAGGAGTTGCCCAACACTGAATTCGTCTCCCCAGGCTGCTACTCTAATGTTTGTCTCGAGGTGACGGTGCGGAACCTATCCGTAAACTCCGTGCTCCATGCGATGGCCGTCAACGAACTGGAGGGAAGCGGTGGGACAACTGCATTCGACTCGGTATCGCATACAATCGAAGAGTTTGCTGATGGGGAGGTCCACCGCGATCTCGCGCTTGGCGAATGTAATGTATCCCCACAAACATTCGGAATTATCAAGTCCATGGTAAAGGCGTGGTTGCTGGACAAGGTTCGGCATGGCTTCGAGAGCCCGGCCACGCTTGCAATCGACCATTTCTGGAGATGGATCAGCTCGAGGGTTTCTCACATGTACGATCCCAGCATCCATCGTTTCGTGCACGGCCTCATGCGGAAGACATTCATTCAACTGCTGGCCGAGTTCAAGCGACTCGGTTCGCAAGTGGTATACGCGGACTTCAACCGACTTCTGCTCGTAACTTCAAAGCCCCCAGGAACGGCACACGCATATGCAACATACATCACAACGGCAGTGACATCGAACGAACTCTTTCAACATATGTACTTAAACACGGAGCGTTTCTACGATTTCCTGTTATTCATGGATCAAGCCAACGCAGCCGGCATTGTATGTGAAGATCCGCTCTCCGTCGAACCACCACAGGAACTGGTGGTCGAGATGCGCTGGAACATCGAACTTTTTTTACCACCGGCAATCCAAGGCGAGTTTTCGGATCTCGTCCGTCATTTCCTCCTGGAGATGTACAGAGCCGTTCAAGCGGACGGCCCACGTGCGCCGTTACGTGTTCTCGCCGCAAACGGCGCCCCAGATATGACACAGCGCGATGCCAACAAAGCCCGCGAGCGTGACGCAGTCCGGGACTTTATCTCGCGGCGGCTGACCAGGAGGCTGTTTCGGGCGATCGACAACGTTCAGGCACGGGTGCGTGCCGCTGTCGGCGACCCCGAGGCGGAACGGGCGCTCTCTTTCCCTCTGCTCCCCGGCTCGCACCTCACCACCCTCACCGATCCCGCTGTCGAGTTCACAAAGTTTGCCTGTGCGGTATTCGCGCTCGCGAAGCCCTTCGAGAACGAGGTCGGCCTGCTCACCCGCAACGCGCTAGAGCTCGTCGGCGTCCGGGCGTTCGGGGAGGCAGCCGCGTTCCGCAACCCTTGTGCTCCGTTACGCCTCGCCGGCGTCCCCTGCCGCCACTGCGACGCGCTCCGGGACTTTGACTTTTGTCGCGACGTGGACCTGCTCCCCCGCTCCCGCGCCGGGGATGGTGGAGGAGAGGTAGAACGACGCACCCCACGCTGGGCGTGCATGCGGTGCGGTGCGGAACACGATCGCATGGCAGTCGAGTTTGAGCTCATTGAGCGCGTGCACGCGCTCGAACGCGCCGCCGCGCAGCAGGACCTGCGCTGCGCACGTTGTAGTCAAGTACGCGCGGACCAGGTCGCGCGCACGCACGAGTGTGGAGGCTCGTTCCGCAACACGATGAACCGAACGGATGTGCGCCGAACACTGCGCACTATGGTGAACGTCGCGATCGTGCATGACCTTAGTAGGCTGCGGGTACGCACATTTTGCGTTCTCGTTTGTCCCTCTTGTTCACCTTTTTCTACAGGAAACTGCCCAAGCAATGTTAGAAATCTCATGATGTGTCCCAGTAGGTGGTTATTCGTCTGCCAGTACGCTATACCTCTGAGTCTTGCCACTGTTGTCGTGTAGTCTTTTTTATCACGTATATCGTTTCCTGTACGATTTGCAAATCCGCGTAAACGTGTACTGGCACGATTGAATTCACGACGGAGAAATTACAGCGTGACCCAAAACGATAGGCATCTACAAGGGTGCCAATCCACGATTCCACTTAGTGTCAAAGTTCAAACTGTTGTGGCTGTTGGCTACTGTGCGTGTAAAAGGTATGTTTGCATCACCGGTCACTGGTCACTTTTGTGGTGTACCCGAATTGGCCTAGTACTGTGACTATAGCATTTGTCAGGATATCCAGTCCTTAAACTTGAAAGGGGTCACCGGTCAAGCCTTTTGTTGGCCTTGCTGCATCTGTTCACCCCATCTTACACATTAGATCAGGCATTATGTAGACCAGTTCAGACTCTGGTACATCTTTGAAGGCACAGATATCATAAATCATGTTGCATTTCCAAGTATAAGCATGTTGCTGATTTGCAGAGTGAGATTCAAAGTCAAGGCTCCAACAGCCTATGCAAAGATGTCACCCCTCTTAGTTTGGTTCTCCTGGAGGTCTGTAATTGCATGTTTCCCATGTGAACTTGTGTGTTTCCAAATAGCACCCAGCTAACTCTTCTGATGCCCCTAGGTTGACATTGACCCTCACCCTCTACTCTATGATGGTTCTATCCATGAATGGCAGGCCCAGTGCATCTGCAAAAACCTGAACACTGAAATTTACCAAGTAAAGCTAAATGTTCGAAAATTTCGGGAAAAATAGTGAATTTATTAGAAAATGGGTGTGATTTGCATATTCTTGAGTGTGAAGATAAAATTTAGGAAAGCAGGGTAATTTGGGTAAAAATGAAGCAAAGTTTGTTGTATTAGTTCAAAGTGTTGTTGTATGGAAAAGGCATCAATCAGAGAAGGTGTTCAAGTAAAACACATCACAGTGGTCCAATACATTGCTGCTAGTCCACTCAGCTGGTGTGACAGGCCCAAACTTGGGTATCAAATGTATGCTCCGCTGAATGTTACCCACAGGTACAATACTACATATCCAATTGCCATTCGAATCCTTCTGCAGGTGTGTTTTGAACATTCCATGATTTGGTTTGGGCTTGGTCAGCTGTGAGTACCACTGCACATAGGCCAGGTGCAGCAGAACCGTCACTGTGGGGTCAAAAAGCTGGTCATGATACCTGGACAGGATTGAGAATATAATGTGAATGCATCCTATGTGGTAGCCTGGATAGAGTCAGAAAGGGTAGCCCATGAATAAAGGCATCGAGACACACCTTTAATGCCATGTTCTGCTCCAGTCCCATCATTAATCAGTGCAGTGTCAAAGCACCCAGGTATAAGTTGTTAACACTTATTGTGCCTTGCTGGTTGGGCATGAATCAAGTCGGATATTATTAAGCATGTGCCAAGCAAGGCATCAGGACATGTGAACTTGATAACATGCCAAACAGGAAGCTGAGTGAAAGGGAGGTGTATCCTCCAGAGTGAATCTTCGAGTTGCTGGTGGGTTTGATTCTGATTGTTTGCAGAAGATATGAACTGCTAGAGCATGACATTGAAAAGTGGTGCCCCATACAAATCTTGGAGCCTTTGGAGTGGTACTGCAGGCAGTGAAGGGTGCTTTGCCATCAATAGTTCCAGGTGCATGTCCAAGTTGGGGGGTTTCCGATTGATGTGCACAGGATTGTCAGCCCCTCCCTGTTGCCATTTGATGTATTGCTCGTGTTGGAGTATGCACTCCCTTTGGCCCAACCGAGTTTTCATCTGTTCATACTCATCTTTATGATTTGTCACTGCATATGTGTCTTTTGCAAGGTCAATATGGAGCCTTTCTGTATACTGTGTATCAAAGTTGTCAGAAGTTCCGAAACACTTGATTAGCTCAACATAATGGGACATAAAGTGAATCTTTGGGATATCAAATTGTTTGCAGATACCAAGGTCGAGGAAGATTCCCTTATTAGCACGAAAATGGCTGAGAGCATCTGTAAGGAGACAGAGTGTTGTGTCAGAATGAATGGGATATTGGGCAAGATAAAGAAAGTTGAGGAGAGCACATGCTGAGCAGACAAATCAGAAATTTGAATAGATTGTTGGGTAGCCATATGTCAATGATAATGCCAAGGAGAAACCAGCATATCTGGTTGTGTTCATGCCCAGTAACATGTGAAAGGCTGCTTATGCCTTTCATGAAGAGTCAGATGTTGTGGTTGGGTGGCAGATGATGGCACTGTGCATCAATTTTGGTTGCACTGCATGCACTGGTGATCCAGGTTTTGAGGTACTTGATGACACCCTGGTATAACTGGTGTAGGACATCAGGAGTGATTGACTGGAATATATTTGAATGAGGAAGATCTTGCCAAAACAGAAGGGAACTGGCTTGGCATGGATATGAGAAGCTGCCTGAAGGAAGCCAGCTGGATTGAGATGGAACAAGTCAAGGACATTGAGGAATTTGTCAAGGCTGTGTGGAGTGTGTGTGTTGTCAGGATTGAAGTCACCCATATCAGCTTTTGTGGTACCACATCGAGGGCAGTCACTGTAAATTGAGCAGGTGGTCAAAACCTGCTTGGGGTAGTTGCCAATGAAACTGGCAAAGATGGGGTGAACACAGTGGACATCACCAGTTGCTGTGGACATAAAGACCCCCTTGTTCCCTGCAGCAACAAGAGGCTGAAGGATGAATTGCATGCACATGTGATAAAGGTTTGCTGTGAGCCGTTTCCTCTTGGTCTTGTTCATTTCTTGCTCCAGTTTGGTTGTGGGGAGATACCCTAGCAGGACATAGGCATGCAAGGAAGTCTTCCGACAGATATCCTTTGGAATATTACCAATCATCATGTAAATTGGGTATGCACTCTTATTTCAAAAAGATGTAAGTTGGGTTTTATCCATTGAAATGAGGACTGGAACTATTGTGGCCCCCAGATTGTCCTTTTTGACCACAGCCTAAGCCTGTGTCAGCAAGGTTTCACACATGCATGTTGCCACCATGTCTCACCTGTGTCGACCACCACCATGACCTGGTATGCATGTCATGGTACACTCTTTCTGTTTTTGCTTCATTGGCATAGTGCTTTTCAGGAGTAAATATGAGGTATGGTGCAAAGTCAGGATCATGAAACAGTGCCTGGATGCACTGAATAATGTCTCAGAAATATAGCTCACAGACTTTGTCTCCAACCAAAATCTCCTTTCATTGGAAAGGTGGATGGCCAGGGAGGTGAGTGTCAATGATTTCATTAAGTTCCTGTGTATTTTTGAATGAAAGTTCAAGCTGCTCTGCAACCTTCATCTTGATCAGTACAAATCTGAGTCACCATGCTTTTGCAACAGTCAACTCACCCCTTCTATGGCCATCAACTCTGTGAAAGAAGTCAAGCTTGGTCCACATAGCTTAGCCCATCTTGCCACCTCCCATTCCAACTTCAATACAAATGGTGCATAGAGGTTTTCTTGAGATTCCTCACTGATACCCATGCTATATTTTTGATTCTTGCCCAGGTTTGCCTTTGAGTGTGCAGTGCCAGCCATACATCCTGGATACCTGGTGACAAATGGATGTTTTTCAAGAGCCAACTCAGCTTCCCTGTGATACTGGAGTGTGCTGTTGTCAGGGGAGGGAGCCTTGTCCTCATGGCATATGTCTTCATCTGGAGGTGTGAGATTGGCACTAGGATCTGCCATGGGGCTCGGAGACATTGTGTGACGACACGGTTCAAGCCTGTTCTCATATTCAGTAAGGTGAGTGGTGTCATCATCCTCATCCTCACCATCCCTGCTTACATCTGGTGTCTCATTGCCTGCTTCCTCAGTATGGCCGCCTATGAAGTCTGAGTCTTCAGGCCTTGGATCAGTATCTATTTGATGGTTGTCACTCATCACAATGTTGTTGTCATCATCTGCACATTCCTCACTGTATTAGCTTTTGGATACTAAGACTGTCCATCTGGCTGCTCTCACCTGGCCCGGGTATGGTACTCATTTGACCTCCCAGCATGATTTCAGGAGTGCTTGTCAAGTTATTGGGATCAGACACGTGGTCTACGAAGGTCATTTGAACAGTGTGTTCCTTGACAAGGCTTTCTGAAGCTGCTTCCACAGCAACTAAGAAATGTTCAGAGTAGGTGTTGGCAAGTATTGGCAACCACAAACCTTGTATACTTGGAGCACGTTGCCCAGGTGTGTCGGTGGTAAGGCCAAAGGGCATTTCATTCCTCCTGTTTATGGTGGTTCTGACCGTGACACTGGCACATTTTGCAGATTTGAGTTGGCTGAGGTATTCTTGGCAGTGTGGATCATGACTCTTGCAACAGTGATGGACAAATCCACTACACTTCAATCCTCCCCAGCCACATCCTCTGCAGTTGGGCATAGTGGTTGTTTGGTGGTGTAGCAGACAATTGAGGTAAGTTCAACTTGGGTTACTCATTCGCTGACATCCCCAATTGCAATTTGAAAACTGATGTCCATAGCAACAGTCACTTGCTGCATAAACAGATTCATTTGGGCCCCGGTTGTTTGGTGTTCAACCTACAAAACCTATGACTCAAGGCACTGCCAGGTTCACCCAGACCCTGCCCCTCTTTTACCAACTGCCACCCTCCCTGGTGGAGAGGCTCAGCACCTTCCTTCAGCTTTTCCTGAAAATGCTGCCTTCCTCTCGACCTGTTGATCAGGTGGATGTCCCAGCCAGCCTGGGATCATGTTGTGAGTTTATTTATTTTATTTTATTGGTCGTGTCTAACAACAAACCAGCTTCTTGTCAGTCAAAGACAAAAGCAATGTGTGATGCACTGTGGTGTCACTTGAAGCCCAAGTCCTTCCCAAGAAAGGCACTGTCCACACCATGCACCCAGAAAGGTGCTGCAAGACCTCCCAAAAAGAAGTGCAAAGTGTCCTCCAGTCAAGGTTTGTCCAAATTCTGTACTACTTTTTGACTCAGGACTAACATGGCCTTGGTAGCAACACAATTGACTGTTTCTGACCATGAAGATTGTGCTGAGGAGGTGCCTCATCCCCATGCTCAGTCCTGTGGGTCTTGTGAGTGCAGTGTTGACATGCCTCCTCTGAGTCAGTTTGTACACAGGAAGAGGGTGCAGGCACATGACCACAGTGATGAATCTGAATCATTTGATGACAGCAACAGCTCTGACACATCTGAGGAGGAGGATCATCAAAATGAAGACCTGCAGAACCTCAACAGCCATGAACTGGCACACACTTTTGAGAATGAGGTACATAGATGATGCAACTGCAAGCACTTGTACTAACACATCATTTTTTAGGCTGTTCAATGGGACGGGAGTAGTTTGTGATCATCCCAACACACCAAGGCCAATGGCCACAGGGACATGCCTGAAGACAACAGTGAAGCAGACCCTGATGAAGACAAGTTGGATAATGGCAACTCCCAGTCCGATGAGCAGGCCATTGAGGTTTGTACTTTCTTTCCTTTCTTTTCCACTAACTAATGTCAGCATTGGGACTCCTTAGTCAGCACACTGCTTCACAACATGCTGAGGCTCTGGAATTCAGCAACACTGAGGAAGAAAACCTCAAACCCGACCACCCCTGCTTTGGTGGACTGCACAGCTTGAACCTGAGCTGGCTGAAGGCACCTTTTCTCCCAGCTGGTCCTGGGCAATGCAATATCCATATCAATGCACAGCCAGTGCACCTCAAGGACATTCTCAAACATACCATCAAGTGCCTTATCCGGGACTGTGCATTCAAGCATGGATATATACCAGTAGACAGTCAGACTGAATGCCTTGTTTGCATTCTTGTCTTGTCAGCCAAGAAACTAGACAGGCCATTCTATACTGAGTGGGTGCAGAAGGACACTGTCATTCAGGGGGTAATATGTGACTTGGTACATCTCATTGTTGTCTTGCATCCCAGATACTAACACAAAGAAACTGTAGCTTCTTACACGTGTTTCCCAGTACTGTACTAATGTCAAACAGATTGTGTTCAGCCATGTTACCCATGGGTACAACCTTTCTGATGACCAGATGGAGTGCAAAAAACAAGTCAAAAGCCTCCTGCTCAAGGACAAGTTTATCTTTGAGCCAAAAGAAGGGGTTTGTTCATCTCTTTCTGTGTGACTCAGGTTCTAATCTGTGGGTACAGTGTCATGATTCCACCTGTGGCTATGATATGGACACATATTTTCTTTTCTTACCTCCTTCCCCACTTGCTACACCCCATCATTCCACCATTGGACTATCTATTGCCCACCTTTGTTCCTCTTTCATTTACTTGTCCCTCAAGGTTGCATTAGCCATTGTTCCCATCTTGTCTACCCAACCCTTAAGGCTATCTGTCTGATTGACCTTAAGGCTGTACTATTAGGATATGTGACTCCCTGACTCATAGGCTGTGTAGTCCCATGTATATAAGGGCTGGACAATGTGTCCTAAAGCCCCATCTTGTCCTTTGTCTTTACTCTGCGAATCTCAAGTTCCCTTGACCATTCCTCTCAACTTCTGTCTAAGCTTGGCTGAGAAGCCTCATCCTACCATGAGTCACTGAACCACTGATTACCTTGAACACACAGAACTACCTTGACACACATCATGTGTCATCAAGGATCGCAGATCCTTGACATAAGGACAAGATCTCTACTTGTCTACTACACCCTGCATCACTGAACCCAGCACCCTTGTAACATTGTGGTGTCCCTAAGCCAAAGCATCCCCTCTGATAACTCCCTTACCCCTGTCATCTGCCAAACCACCAACAACCTCCTGCAGCATGTAAAAGGAGAAGTTTACTGGGCCAACCACAACACCTGCTCCAACTGTACCCACCCTTGCACCAGTTATTACCTTCCCCAAGAAAGAACCCCCACTCACCAACCAGAGGCTGTCGAATTCATCAATAACACCTGGTTCAGTCTACTCATTAACCAGCAGGAACAAACCTACTATACTCAGTCTTCTCTCCAAATTCCCTGGGACAATGCATTGGGAGCTGGATATTGGAATCTCACAGATCCTGAACACCCTGATAACCTAGTCATTGTCTGCACCACCTCGTGCACTGGTTTTAGGTTTGACCCCACAGTTGACTCTTCTTCCTTGGGATCTAGCACTGCCTCAGCTCACACAGCCCAAAGTGTAGAAAGTGTTCACAAACCAAACTCACCAGCCATTGAAACTCCCACTGTATCCATTGACTCGGTAACTGCTTCCTTCAGACCTATTGCAATCAACCCGCCAGAACAACCACCTGTCAAAATCACCATGTCAGTAAATGCCACCACAAAAATGGGAAGCACACCCACAAATGGATTGAAGGGTGTAGCACCTGCTGTATTCAACAGAGATTGCTCGTGCTCTGACTGTTATGACCTTGCGGGGTCAAACAATGCACGATGTGCGCCGGTGAGTTCCTGTGGTGCAAGGTGGTCAAGGTTAGGTAGTCACTCGAGGTACAATGAGGCCGTGAGGCCAAGCTAGACAGAGTGGAGAGGATTCTGGAGAAGACAATCGGATTTGCAAGTGGTAAACGAAGAACAGGATGAGGCTGTAGGACACATTGTCCAGCCCTTATATACGTGCTAGGTGTACAGCATGAGTCACACAATATGAGGCAATGTCCTAGGAATGAGTCAAGACAAGGAAACGCAGCCTTAAGGCCCACAAGTAAAAGCGAGAGAAGTAATCATCGGACAGCCTTAAGGGCCTAGTATGAGTCACAAACAAAGAGTAAGAGCAGTCCGAATGGGTGGATGAGGGAATGGGGTGGGCAAGTGGGGAAGGTAAGTAGAGAGGAAAAATAAGTGTCCGTATCATAGTCGCGGTGAGAGATCATGACACTGACACTTTCTGGAATGAATTCTGTCAATACTGCCTCCTAAACCGAAACAACAAAACTATTAGCATACCATTTTTTTGTGTCCTCACCACACTCTCCTACATCAAAGGACTGATTGTCAAGGATTGGGTGAACAGTCAAGCCACCCTCCTCGAGCAACAGGTCAACCCCACTCGAACTCCTCATGTGACCGAGGCAAATGAAGTTCTCTGGACTGAGTTTGAAGCCGCCTTCCAGTCAGCTTGGAAAGACACTGCAAAAACTCAGAGCACATATGATCAGTTGATGAAATTGCAGATGAAGGATCTTGAAGTCGACACTTACAATGCAATGTTCGAGAGACTAGCTGCCATGGCCAAATGGGAGCCTGATGCAAAGGGCACTATTGCCCGATATCACACCAGTCTTCGAAAGAACATCCATCGGCAGATTGTGAACCAAGAAAACCTGCCCACGATGATGGACAAATGGAAGATAGCTGCACAAAAAGAAGTTGGTTGGATCAAGGAGTTACAGAGTGCTGGACTCATCAGCCCACACCAAAACCAACCACATGACCAACATGCATATCAGTCAAACCAATGCACTCATTTGAACTCGTCTAACAGCCAACACATCCCAATGGATGTGGATTCTGCAAATATATCTGTTCCTTTCTGTAAACTGACCAATGAGGAGCACACCAAGTACCATGCAGAGGGCAGGTGTTTCTGCTGCCGCACCCAGGGCCACATGGCTCACAATTGCCCAAAGAATAGTAACTCCACCAACTTGAATTGCTCGAACACAAACACCTGCAAATCTACCATGACTACAGCCACCATTGCTTCCATTGCACCAGTTACCCCTGCAAGTGTGCTGCCTCCCATTCCCCCAAAACTATCCCTTGCACAACAAATTTGTGCACTTGAAGAGAAGATGACAGATGAAGAACATGGCAACTACCTCAATGCCCGCAACATGGGTGAGGATTTTTGCTCTGCTAGGTACTAAAGGTTGCAGCCCCGGCAACTGTAGCTACCATGTACAGTAAGAAGAAAGACTCAATGACTATTCCCCTTTCTGTCTACATGTGGCACAAAATGACCGAAACTACCACTCTACTGGACAGTGGAGCAACTCATAACTTCATCAACAAATGAGCTGTCTCCTCTTTAGGATTAGGAACCCGGTCCCTTCCCCACCCTCTCCAGGTCAATAATGTTGATGGAACCATTAACAGTGAGGGAAGCATTACCCAATACTGTAACCTCTGGATCTGACAGGGGACCAAAGTGGTCAAACTGGGATTTTACATTGCCAACCTAGGGAGTGATTGCATCATTCTTGGCCACCCCTGGTTCAAAGCATTCAACCCCTCTATTAACTGGAACTCGAACCAGCTAGATGGGGAAAACATTGTCATTGAGACTGTGGGTTACCGCACCAAGTCCAGACCACGAGCCGCCACCATTCACTTCACTCCCCCCACCAATTAGTCTGAAACACAGAAATTAATCCCCAAACAACACCATCAACACTGGAGGGTGTTCAGCAAAGAAGCTGCCCAACACTTCCCCCCATCACAGCTAGACAATCACACCATCAAACTTAAACCAGGGGCCCCTGCTAAACTTGACTGTAAAATTTACAGGCAGACAGAAGCAGAGTTAAAAGCCCTGAAAGAGTACATTGACAAAAGTCTAGCAAAGGGATACATCATAGAAACAAACTCCCCCTATGCCTCCCCCATCTTCTTCGGTGCCAAAAAGGATGGCAAACTCTGTCCGATTGTTGACTACTGAGTGCTCAATGCATGAACTGTACGAGATGTTTATCTGTTGCCCCTGATAGGCAGCATCATTGACCAACTCCAAGGAAAGAGAATTTTCACTAAAGCAGATCTAAGATGGGGCTTTAACAACATACACATTAAGGAAGAGGACCAATGGAAGGCTGCTTTCAAAACTCCCTTTGGGCTGTTTAAACCTGCCGCCATGCCATTTGGGATGAACAATGCCCCTAGCACTTTCTGCCAAGCCATGAGCCGACTTCTAAAGTGGCTCCTAGACAAGTATCCCATGGAACTCTTTGTTTACATGGATGATATCCTTGTAGCCACTGGAGATGATGTGGAAAGACACTGACAAATCGTCCACAAATGTAATGGTTCACTAACCATTTGTCCAACTTGGACTACTGAGGTGGCTTGCAACATGTGACTGGGGTTCTCCGACACTAGGCTGGCTAACACTAGGTCCCCTAAGAGTAAAAAGGGTGTGACAGCACCTCCACTAAGTCAATGATGAGAGAATAGAGATGAGAGAGGAAGAAGAAGAGGAAAACAATGATGAAAACAGACAGTCTGGAAAGGAAGAAAGAAACAAGATAGTGAATTGAAGAAGACCAGGATAGGGATCCCTGGTCTTTACTAGTCAACTTATATACACATGAGACTTGCTTTAAAGCGGAGTCTGAACTATGCTATGAGTCACAAACCCTAGTACAGCTATCCTAGTATGATGTCATGTCCATGGCATGTGATACAAGAGAACAATAGAATGCCTGACAGGATGTGAGTCCGAATGAGTAATACTAATACACCTGTCCTAGGAATGGAATCTCATGGAAGGCTATAGAACATTGCCCATCACATGTCCTAGAATCAGTATAACAAGCACTATGGATGGGGGGAGTGAGATAAGATAAAAACGGTTGCAGTCCCAATGATAATCTGCTGGAGAAGTTAGTGCAGGCCAGTCTGTGACATGATGAATCATCCTAATAATAGAACAGCACTGTAAGGATAGCTCAGGTGCTGGGCCTGAAATCACATGTTTTTGCTCGTTTCAGCTGTGTTCAGCCTTTTCCTCTCTCAGCCACCCAGCCTGCATTTTCTGACCTTCCCATCTCCCTTGTGCCTCATTTCTTCCTTCTCATACACTGCTCTCTGCTAATAACCATCACTCCATCCACCTCCACTCTTTGTCTTCACCTTCCTCTGCCCTGTGGCTCCCTCCTTTCCGTGATTGCTGGCCCACTCTTGACCCCAGCTATCAGCACAAGTTGCTTGAAACCTTTTACCTGTTTTCACAGTCCTTTGATCCTTTTCATCACCCAATCTCACTGATTGGTTGTCTGCTCTTTCATTCTGCAAACTCTTGTTCTGCTTTGCCACCAGCTGCCTCATGGTACTGTTCCTCACTAGTCCGCCAGTCATATTCAATGCCACTCACAAGTCACCACCCTTGCTAGTGCTGATCACTGCACTGATCATCAGATATGTGGAGGGTTAGCATTGTCATGCATCATAGATTCTTGCTCTCCTTTATTCTCATCCTTGATCTGCTCCACTACTTTATTGTGTTTTTTCTACTTTGTTTTGGTTTAGCCCCACTTGTGTCTGTTGTCATGATTCCACCTGCGACTATGATTCGGACACTGATTTCTTTCTTTCTACTTACTTCCACCTTACCGCCCCATTACCTGACCCTTGTACCTCCTCTATTGGACTACTGTTTACCCACCATTTGTTCTCCTTTCGTCTACTAGTTCCTTAAGGCTGTGCTGTCCATTGTTCCACCTCTGTCTCCTTGTCCCTGGAGGCTGTCCTCCTGTACTATATGTGACTCATTTCTAGGACTGCTCTACTAGGTTACAAGGCTATACACGACTCATGCTGTGTTAATACCTAAGTATATAAGGACTGGGTGATGTACCCTGAAGTCCCATCTTGTCCTTCGTCTTTACTTCTGCGAATCCAAGACCATTGATCCCTCCTCTTGACTTCTGTCTCTACTTGGCTGTCAAAGCCTTATTGAACCCTCGAACCCTTGTATCACTGAACCATTGCTCACACAGGTACCTTAACACACATTGCATCTCTCGAGATCCCGCAGGATCTTGACATCTGTGCTTGTCACCTCAGTATGTGCCTCAGTGGCATTTTCATAGTCACTCATACCTATGCATCGTCCTTCTCGCTCCCTCTTCCCTGTCTTTCACTATATGTTTGACTTAGTCATAGATTCCTTCAATACAGATTGTTTGTATTTAAACCCTAGGTTTTGACTCTAATCACAATCTCCTGTTTCCCCTCTAAACTACCCATGCACTTTAAGTCCTTAACTCACCAAGCCTCTGCCTTGCCACCTTATCCTCGCCTTGCCATTGCTGTCACCATTGCCAATCACCATCACCAGCACTTTCACCTTTGTAGCCTCACTCACCACTGCCATTGTCACTTGACCTGCTCAAGCCACTGACCTCAGGTCATGTCTAGCTTCCTTCTTGCAGTCCCACTACCATAACCTGTCCTATCTGCCTTTGCCCAATGTCATATCCATTGATCCTCTCTCTCCTCACATGCTCCACTCTCTCTCTGCTTCCTGGCTGATCCCTCTTTGTAATCAGCATCGTGGCTCTATTCTCAACAAGGACACCTATCTTTGTTTCCCTCATCTGTAAACCAGTACAGGTGCCTAAACACCTCTAAATGCAGCTAAATGGTCCTAAACACAGCTAAAGGCTCTAACAACCTGCTTGTTTTGCAGATGCTTCCCTTTTCTTGTGGGAACTATCTCCACTTTGGACTCACATGGATTCACCTCCATACAGTGCAGAGTAAATCCTAATACAGTGCATCATCTCTTACCCAAATGTTCTGCAACCTTCCATGACATTCTAACCAATCATAACCTACTTATATCTAATGTTAAACATAGCAAAACCCTCTCAAGGTCATGTAACTTAATAACAAATACTAATGCACATGTTTGGCATCATGTGACTAACCATCTTATCATATCTAATGATAAGGACACTCTCAGAAAACAGGGAACTATACACCTCCATGACACTTACCCTGCTTTGACACCCAACCCCTGCATTGCTGCTACAATAGCTGGTCATAGTATGCCCAAACTTGAAATCCCATGTGCTCCAAGGTCCAGTCAATCCCTTTGGCCAACTTGAACTCAATACAGAATGTACCACCCCCATTCTGTTTACTTACTGCCCCTCAAACATGTGCTCCTGTTGATGCCATGGTCTGCAGTGATGAAGTCATAATCACAACCTGGACTCCAGGTGACTATCTCTAGCAGGCACCAAAGCGATTTCAACAAGGGGCTTGTGGAATTGTAGTATAATATATGGGGTACAAATTTCTCCTAACTTCCTAAGGTTGAATTGGGGGAGAGTCATGTTGGAGCCAAATGACAATGCCTTTTGCTGCCCCTGTTGCCACTACTCCTGTTGCCACTGCTGTTGTTGCCCCAGCCTGAGATGTGTCTCCTGGTTGATATAAGTGCTTCAGCATAATATGGTTACCTACACATTCTTCTCTAGGCTGATAAGGGCTGCCTTGTTGAAAGAACCAACAAATTGCAGAACCTGGATGTCACAATAATGGTTGCTAAGACTTTGTGCTATCAGGTGCTGGGGAACAAAGCCACTGTGCCAAGATGAGCAGCTGTCATTTGCTGGCTCAGTAGGATATTTTGCCCTTTCTGGACACTACCCCAAGTGACCTCAGTTTTGAGGTTATTTATTGTTACTTACTAGAGAGTAGCTACATCATCATAATGTACAAGTCAGCACATGGTTCTCAGCTAGACTAGCAACCATTCTTTTATGACTTTCTTTCTTTTGAACCCAAGAGCATTGAAAAAAATCAAAAATACTCACATTGACACTATGCTGTGATTGCTAATTTGGACAAAAGCTTTGATGCAAAATCCATTTCACATAAAGTCCCTTCATCAATCTCATCTTCAAATTTGACTCTTTTGACCCTGTACACATACAGAACAGCCCCACAGTGATTTAGAACCTTTGCAAAGGCAGCATGAACTTTAAGGTAATCAGGGTTGGGGGGTTAAATGGATGACTCCTCAAGAGTCAGAAATTTGACATCTGCTACACTCAAGCCATTGCTGAAAACAAATCTGCCCACTGGTCAGCTTGCATGCACTTGATACTTGTTAGGAATGTCCAAGTACTAAAAACTATTAGTCTCAATCAACAGAAACAGCATGAAAATGACTGACTGCCTCTTTGTCAAAATACAAATCAAAATTTCTGAAGGATTCTTGCTCCTCCCTCATCATGTAGATTGTATTAGCAGATGAGTTGATATCCAATTGGAGAACTGTCCTGAAGTCAATTTGTGCTCACAATTGAAGCATATCTCAAGTACAAGCAGCATTGATCTGTCTTCAAAGATAGGTGAGAGATGAGAACAAAAGGAGAGCACACACAAGCAAATGGCCCTCAGTGGTGTTGACACCAACAAAATTGTTGAGAAAGAAAGCAATAATGTGTGTAGCAGTCATGTTATGTTGTGCCCTATGGGGGATTTCTTCTTCACACCCTTCTACTGAGAGTTTCCATGCATTAACATGGTCAAATACTTTTGTGATTGCACAATGATAATTTTCTCTGCAAGCAACCTAGGATTGATTTATTCAACCAACACTAGAAAACAGATGCACAATACTCACAGCAGGGCTGCAAATGTATTGCTCAACATTAGATAGGGGCTCATTGTCTTCCATTTTGTCAATACTTGTGAGATCTTCACCAAGGGTTGGCCCTATTTTTATTGCTTTAGAGATTGCCAGCACTGAACCATCGATCACAACCTACAACTGACCTTATAGAGTTGTACATTAATGGAATCAACACCAGCACAAAAGCTGTGTTTCATTTCTTGTTGAATTGCTGCTTGCAAATCAGCAACTATCTTGCCATTAGAGATGACCACAGCATTTCTGGCTGGGGTTGTCTCTTGTTCTTTTATACAGGTGATCTGGTACCACAGTCTGTACTCGACTTGAACCATTGATGCCTATAATGTACCAGAGAGTCCCAGCACAGCAAGTAGGGAAGAAATGGATCATCATCTAAAGGCAAAATATTTTCTTTTTATATCTAGCCTGTGTATGTTTGGTATGTGACTTGGGCAATACTTGTCATAAAACAGCAACTTGGACAATCATGCAATTGCACACAGAACCCAGATCAACTTTTCATTTGGACTACTCCCATCTGGAAATTTTTTGCTTCAATCTCAATGCTTGGTGTAATAGGATCTATGGTATGGTAATGAAGAGAATGAAAAGATATACAAATCAGACCACTAACTGCCTATGGTTGGGTGATATCCAAGTTCTTCCAAAAGTCTGGGCATGATATTACTACTAGTAAGTCATGCATCATGTATCATGTCCAAGTCAAATTAAGGGATGTGTGTTGTACACTAAATGCTCAATAATAGATTTGAAAGAAAAAAAGTTATGATGATTGCAATCTGGAAAAACCTAGGCATTGAATTTTGCTAAGTACTAAGAGTCCAAAAAATTACCTAACTTTAATACATGATGCAATGTCTTAGTGTCTTTTCAAGTGCCAAGGTATTTAGTGTAATTCACATACAACAGAGATAACAGAGCAAAAGTGTTCAGAATTAATTCAGAATTATGCATAAAGTTGTGATCCAGAAAAGTCATCAATCTCAGCTTGTCTTGAGGTGCCAGATGGTACTAGGCAGCTCTGGCCCTAGCATTTTACTTTCTAGTAATGCCTAAAACCTATGTAACTACTAAAGTAATTATAGACTTGAAGTGCCCTCTCTCCCTGCTGCCTGGCACTGTGGTCATCACTGCTGCCAATGTTGCATTGTTGTGGGTATCATCACTCCTTGCATTGTCATTTCTGTGTGTGTTGTCATGGTTGCAAGAATGTTGTCATGAGAGGTGGTGTTGTTATACACTATGGCAACTGCTCTTATCTACCATGACTATGCTATATGTAACATTAAAGGCTCTACATTGGATTCAACAAAAAAAATTCCAGTTGCAAAGTTCATTTATTGGTCCAAGTGTGGGGGGTGTCCTCCCCTCCCCTACTCCTTCCTCCCTCTGTCATCTGCCACCACAACTGCATATTGAGTCATTCCCCCATCTACCTCACTAACATACTGATAAGTAATTTTTTTAATTTACCCTTGTTGTCTTCTCAAAATGGTGCAGAGAATGGTTGCCACATCACTACCAACATCCCCTCCTGTCATGTGGTTGCAAGTTTGTTCACCAGCTTCCACACCCCTTGTGTGTGAATGTCATGTTTTCACCACACAGCTATGATATGGACACATTTTCTTTACCTTTCCCCTCCCCCCCCCCCCATTTGTTACCCCCTTCTGGTCTTATCCCCACAGACTATTGTTACTATCTGTCATCTCTTTCTTGTCTCCTTGTCCCTTAAGGCTGTGCTGACTATTGTTCCCATTTCACTCATTGGCCCTTAAGGCTGTCCTCCTTGTATTGACATGACTCATTACTAGGACACCTCTCCTAGTTTATGCAACTCTCAGTGACTTATCCCTTTGCCTCCATACATATATAAGAGCTGGGTGATGTGCCCTAAAGCTCCAGCTTGTTCTTCATTTACCTCTTGCAAATCCAAGCCCCTTTCATTCCTCTCAACCTCTGCCTAGCTTGGCTACAAAGCCTCATTGTCACTTCACATCACTGACCCACTGAACCATTGCCTTCACAGAAACACTCTGGCACATGTCATGCATCATCAAACTGCAGAAAGATTAAATGGTCCAAAAATCAGCTTTGACAAGCAGATTGGGACAGGTGGTTCCGAACATGAGCTTGGTCAGTCAGTGGCACTGGAGGAGACAAGGGGGTGCCAGTACAGTCAGCAACAGGGAGAATGGCAAGGGTGAGATCAATGAAGAAATTGTGAGAGGAGAGCGAGATGAGCAAGTGGAGCAAGCAGGGCACACCAAGGATGGGAAAAGAGAACAACTAGATGCTTTGATTGGGAGCTACACTGGCTACAGGGCAAGTCTTTATACAGAATAGCTACATTGCTGGAGATACAAAGTCAAAGAAACATAAAGCAAGACATACTAGCCAAGACAAAGGTGGTACAAACTTGAAACAAGTATACAAGGAGCCAAGCAGCCATGAATGGTATGTGATAGGAGTTGGCCAAAATAGCAGTGCAGGATTTGGTCGTGCTTGCATTTGAATGCAGCTGGAACTTGCTGTGGACTTGAGGATGAAACTGAAATGCAAAACAGACTCTGCAAGGTCTTGACAGTGAAGCTGTATGCAGCCCTGTCATGCCTAGCCACCACCACTGATGGACCAACCAGCTTGCTGCTGCTGGCCCTGACTGCATCACTGCAAACCACCTCAGTGGACTTCTGACCAAATGGCTGCCTCCTCATCCCTTTTCTGCATGTAACCCTCTCCTTTGCTATAGAGGTACACTATTTTACTTTCTTTCTTCCACTCTGTTGACATTCAGACAAGCTTAGCACTAGGGATGCTGTGGTCTGGTTTGGTCCGGTTTGGAGGCCATTTTTTCTGAACCCCAAACTGGACCTGGGCCCTGAACCTCTTTGGGGTCTGGTCCAGTTTGGGTCCAGTTCAGGTTTTTTCTCACACCAAACCCAGTCCAAACCCAAACTGCAAATATTAGCCATAATAGGAAGGCAATATTACATAATCAGGTTGAACTTGCACATTCATCCAGCAGTGTACTGCAAAAAAGTGTTGCTATGCTTTTGTGGTAGAGGGGGAAAATTTCATCTATCATTTGCTGTAGCTACAAGACAGGCTATCTAAATGGTAGCTAATGGTAATGTAAAACTGAGAGGCTCAGGTTGAGCATGACTGGGTTGATGAATGTTGATGGGCTGGTGGTTGTTGCCTTGGTCATCACAGTGGCTTGTGCAGTGGTGTGCAATGGTTGGTGGGTGGAACCATGTTGTGACAAGGTGGTAGTCTGGAGCCAGTGATCAGAGCCTGTGAGTAGAGAGGGGAGTAGAGGACCAAGTGGGGCATGGGCATGGACAACACTGACAGGGAATGGAATGCACATTGGATGGTCACAAAAAAAGCAACCCTTTTCAATTAATAAGTTAAGATGCTGCAACAAGAGCAAGCTATTATTCATATGGCACAGCTTAGGGAAGTTCTTGAAACTCATGTGGTGCATCAGGTAATCTGTCAATGTTATATTTTTGATGTGCTGAGGCTCTGGGTTCAATTCCCAGTGCTGCACTTTTTTTGGTGCTACTAACAATTTTGTAATCCATCAACACATGACCACTTCTGAGTTTGCAATGCCTCTTCATCTGAAGTTCATCGAGCTTTATCCCCAGCCCCTCCAGACTCCACTCTCACCCAACATGGCCACACATGGCCACACACACCCTCAACCACAGCAATGATGATTGAACAAGACCATCACAACATCAATTGTGAACTGAACCATGTGATGACAGCCAGGGCAACAACATAACAAGGACAACAACTGCCACAATGATCACAGCAATGACCACTGTGCTGACTGCCATGATGACCACTGCAACAAGGATGAGGATGACTGCTGCAGCAATGGCAATAATGACTCACCACAACTGCTGCAACGGCAATTGAATGCAAACAGGTGCCAGTGATGACAGGCTTAGTTTAGTATTTAGCAATTAGTACATGATTGTTCATAGTGTACCATAGTCTACAAATAAAAATGTCTGCACTTGAAGCATAGTACAGCAACCCTAGTGTTCACCATCACCCTCAGGTTTGGGGTGCAGTTCAGTTCAGACTGGGTTTGCAACAGGTCCAGCACAAGGTGAACCCCAAACCAGACCCCACCTAAAAATTGGGATTCTTCCAAACCAGACCCCAAACTGGACTGGACCCCAGGTCAAGTCCAATTCAGTTCAGGTCCGGACCTCATTTCAGACCAGACCCTGGCATCCCTACTTAGCACACACATACTTGTACCCTCACCTCCCCTTGTGCAAGGAAAGGTAGGCCCATCCCTACACTTTCACCCCTCCTCTTACTCCACCATCTCAGTCACAGTCACCATGGTTGAATATGGGGCCATGCAGAAGATCAGATAATGGCAGGGCAGGTCCAGCAGTGGGGTAGGAACACCAAGAGGAACACCCTTGGGAGCACCATGACCAATATCAATGCTGAGACCCTGACCATGTGGAAAGGTATGTGTCAACCTTCATACTTTGTCCCCCCTCCTCACCTTGCTCCTCACTCAACCTTCTTAGTCACAGTGCAGGGCAAGTCCAGCAGTGGGAGTAGGAAGATCAGATGTGCCATGACTAAAGCAGATGCTACAAACCCAATGAGGTCACATCATGGCCTTGATCATGGCTGCAACCACCACCTGCACCACCAGTTGATGTGAGGCCCATGTGTGGTGCCAATGAGAATGGCAGTGACAACATCAGTGGTGGAACTATGACAGCAAGGGCAGTGGCAAGGTGAATGATGGCAGCAGCAGTGGTGTTCCTGAATCTGTATCTATCTGTAGCTACTTAATTTCTATTGATGAATAGATTTTTATTTCTGTAATCTGGGATTTTTTGAATATTTTAATCAAAGTTTCTGATAAATTTTACAATGATTGGTTGTAAATATATGGTATACCTTGCATAATTTAGTGAAATAATGCAACACTTTGTCAAATTATTGGCCCAAGCAATCACATGAAGAAAGTCTCAAAATTAACAAAATTTTGTGATTTTTGCCAGGTTTTGCTAAACCATCCATAAACCCTACATCAAATTGCAAAATTCAACACCTATGTTTTTCCAGATAATGTAACTTCTCAGTCATTTCAGCAATATATGTCAACTTTGTTGACTTCAACCTTGCTTGGTCTGATTTTTTGATACCATTGTCACCAAAGCACAATTGATAAATGAAGAGGCCAGACAATGAGTGCTTGGCTGACTTGTGCCATAGCTGTGTGTCTTGTAGAGACACAAGAGTATGTTTCAAAAGGCATTGGAACAAAAGACTACAAACTATAAATACATTTTGCATTTGAGGTGGGAAGGGCATCTATAAAGTGGGAGGTGTTTGAAGTGTTCAGGGAGCAGTCCCCAAACACTTTGAATGCTCTGAACACATATACAACAGAACAGGGGCTACAGGGGTGCACATGTGACAGCAAAATGTCAAATGACTGGCAAGCCTGGAAGAACTGTCTGGGTTGGTCAGGCTCCAGTCACATGTCTGGCATCCTGCATGCCGGAGCCAGCACCTCCAGGCCTCTTCCAGGCCTCAGATAAATTGCTGATGTGCTCACAAAACACAGAATCATTTAAGGGAAGAAAACAACAGGTTTTTACATAATAGAGACCTGCCATAGGACCTTGGCAAGCAAGGTGACAAGGTGATTCTGTCCTTCCTCACTCCATGACAGGACTTGTCATTGCCTTCTTGGGGGCTCTAATTTGGGAAAGTTGATGACCCACTTGTTGAAACGTAATAAGTACATATGTATCTTATCTATAGCAGTTACGACATAAGTAGACTATGCAAAGTATGATTACCATATTAAGTAGCTACATTACGCACATCCATGGGCATAACACATATCAGGGTCATGTGAATGGTCCTGAGATGTTCTAGGGTGTTCCACACATCAGGCATCACTGAAAACGCGATATAGTGGACACCTTTACTCATCATAGTTATGCAAAGGGACATGGTGGGACCATAGAGGTCACTTTTCCCTATATAAGGAGGGGTGAAAAGAGACCTACCCTCCCCAGCAGAATATCACTTGTATTCACTCATGCTCTATACACTGCGCTTAAGACTAGCAACACCTTCTACCAAAGGTGAGTCTTCTGTAGCCTGCGTGCTGCGCCATGTGCTGCGCAACAGGTTATGGGCCCTGCCACAACGGCTAGCTGTGCGCTGAGTGCACCTGCCCACTACCCACTGTAAAGTGGATGTGGTGCTGAGACTAGTGTCGTTGGCATAGCCTACAATGCCCTTGATGGGCATGTAAGACCTTGGGGTCATGAACGACACCATCTCATTGATTTGAGGTGGAGTAGATCGTTCCTCAAGGCAATTCTCCGTAAGGAGAGTTGTTGTTGGCGGTCGAAAGGACACATTCCTATTAGACCATTGTTTTTCTCACTCAGTAATTGTGAATAGCCTTTGCTGACAATTCTCAAAGCATTCACAGAAAACAATGTCGTCCCAACTTACAACATTTGTCCAAGTCTTTGACAGACAAAACTATGGCATCTGGTCTAAGGCCATGCATGCCTTCCTTATGGCTCAAGGCCTCTGGGGTTTTACCGATGGTACTAACACCGAGCCTTATCCCCCCATTAATCCATCTCCCATTCCTCCACTTCCTTCCACTGCCACTCAGGCAGAGTCCGATGCGCATGATGTCCTCGAGGCGCAGTACAAACTTGATAAAGCTGTGTACAACAAGGAATCTCCTCTACACCCAGCCCTCTTCACTGTATGGCAGAAGGGAAATGATATGGCTCTGGGCAACCTCACCCTTCGCCTATCCCCAGCCATTCAGCAGCGTCTTAGTCCCAACTTTAATGCTCAAGAAACCTGGGAGTGGATCATGCGAGAGTTTGGTTCTGCCACCCTTCCCTCCGTCTATCGCGACCTTTGAGAAGCGATCACTATACATATTACCCTGGACATCACCCTGGACCCCAATTTGAAAAAATGGAAGCTGCCTTTGGGCGCATGTCCAGTACCCAAATTGGAAAAGGGTCATCTGCTAGGAAGTTACACGTGCCTGATGTCATCCAGGCCCTCATTGCTATGGCTGCTATTCCGAACAAGTGGGAATATCTTATTCCCATTCTTTGTCAGAATATCGAGATCGATGATCTAGAGATCGCCAATATCAAGGACATTCTCATTACCCAGTTCGAAAATGAGACCAATCGTGGCGCTCATAAGGGCAACAAGAAGGAGCAGCATGCTAACAAGCTTTCCAATGTTAAGCAGAAGCACGACAATGACCCTCGCTTTAAAAAGCAGAGTGGTAGTCAGCAGCAGGCCGCCGACTCCCCACCTCCCAACCAGCAGCAGCATAAGCAGCGCAGTGCTAGGGCGGGAGCTCGCGGAGGAAAAGCTAAAGGCAAGGGCAAGACTTCTCAGGCTGGCCACTCTCATGTCGCCTCAGTCGCTGCCCTCACTCCCGCACTTCCCTCCCCATCCACTACCTCCGTCGCACACATTGGACCATCATCGTCCATTGTAACGCGCACTGTCTCCATTCCCCACCCTACCTTACAGGCAAGGGTTGAGGGTTCTTACCCTACCGTCAATAGAGCGCTCTCGTTACTTGAATGCATGGATGCTCCACTAAGCATTCAAGTAGTCAAAACGATTGAGCAGCGGTTTGACGACTACGATCATATAGTCAGATCGAGGTCGAATTACAACTATGACGAGGAGTATGACTCCGAGGTGGACGTGGATATGTCTCAGCCAGTACCTGGGCGCGATAATACGCTGACCGGGTCTGACTTTGAAGACGATGGGGGTATGTCTCTTGTATCTGCTTTTGAGTCTTTGTCTGTCGACTTAAACTCACAAATCTCTGGAGGTATTACCCAAGCACCTACCCCAGAATATGTGGATCCAGAGACCATAGGAACCCTCCATTCGGAGGAAGAAATAGCGGCAATGTGGGCAAATCCTGGTCACTCCAGAGCCATACAACGCAGGGGTTCTAACAAGTTCATTAATGAACTTTACAGGAACCACCAGCAATACCTCCAGAATCTGGAGTTTGGTGCGATGGCATCTACACCTGCCTCGCCCATTACACCTACCTTGCGTTGTGCGACACCTGGTCATATTGCTAACTCCTTATTGGAGGATGAGCTACTTGATTGGGGATCTGATGATGAAGAGTACACTCTTTTTTCACTCACTGCACATGATGCTGACTTTGACATAGTATCAGCCCGCTCCCAAAGAAAGCAAGAGGAGCAGCAATGTAATAATATGTTATTGTCTGTAGTATCTAAACTGTACAGTATCAATCTCGGTGTTCTTGATATTTTAAAATGTGAACACGATGATTTCTTTACTCAGTGTGCACGGTGTAATAAGAAACTTGAAACCCTCTGGTTATTAGACTCAGGGGCTTCTGCACACTTCACCAACAGAAAGAGTGACTTCATAAGTTACCAGCCTTATTCGCAATCTGACAGGCAACCTGTAAGGACTGCGGCTCATACGATCTTTGTAGAAGGATCTGGGACAGTATTGCTTCGGCATTATGTCAATAAGACTCTTGTTACGACCAGAGTTCATCCAGTCCTTTACATTCCATCTATGAGTATTCATCTTCTCTCAATGGGAGAATTTTTACAACAAGGAATGCGTGTTTTGGGAAATTCGCTGCATATAACCTTGTTACACCAAAAGCCGTTTGTCCAGTGTAAACCCTTAATACCTGGACATACACTATGTTGGTTAGATGCAGCATCTACTACTGTAGAAGCACAGTTCATCGAAACACCTTATATCTACAAAGTAGATTATGATCTTATGCATCGTCGCCTCGGACACCCATCTAAAGAGGTTTTAAGGCATGCTAAGGATCATACTAAGGGTTTTCCTGATGGGATTAAAATTCCTAATACATCTGATGATGTATGTCCAGGATGTGCGCAAGGCAAAATGCCTTCTGCCTCACATCCTCCTTCCATTACAAGGGCTACCACACCCTTTAAACAGATACATTCTGATTTAAAAAGTTTTCCTTTACCGTCATATGCCAAATACAAGTATTTTATTGTCTTTTTAGATGATTATACTTCGTATGCTTGGATCACACTCTTGTGTGACAAAGCCTCAGCTATTACAGCTTTGAGACAATGGTTAGCGCTTATCAAAAATCAATTTGATATTACTATAAAAGAGTGGATGTCCGATGCCGGCGGTGAATATAAATCAGAAGTGTTCCTTAAAACATTGAAGGATGCTGGCATTACAGTGCTTCAAAGCACGCCCCATACGCCACAGCAAAATGGGCGTGCTGAACGCTTTATGCGCACTATCATGGATAAAGCCCAGGCCATGCGGTTAGAAGCTTGTCTCCCGCAGTCCTGGTGGGAATTTGCAGTAAATCATGCTGCACATTGTTATAATAGGACTCCTATGAGTCGTATAAATTGGCAGACCCCCTACCAATTATTAAACAATGAAATCCCTGACATTTCTCATCTTAGAGTTTTTGGTTGTGGTGCATATGTCCATATTCCTGAGTCTTGCAGAAAAAATAAACTTTCTCCTAAAAGCAAACTCATGATCTACTTAGGTAGACCTAGCGAAATGAAGGGTGACATGTTCATGCATACTCCAAATACTTTGTTTTATTCAGACAAAGCACTCTTTGATGAAATGTTATTCCCTCGCTGCTCTAATCAGCAGACTCCTGGGAAAACACGTGGAATAACCCAGTTAGATGAACCGCCATCTAATCAACCACCACTTGATTTCGAAGACACCACTCCTGGTGATCTTGACTTATCACCCCCTGAGCCACCAAAAGGGAGTAGTGCTCCACATCCCGACGGGGATGAAGAGGTTCCTGCAGTTGCAGATGATCCTCCAGAGCAGCAAGCTCTGCCTCATCGCCCTGACCCTGTACCTAAGCCTAAGGGTAAATCACGGTCCCGACCTGATCCTACATCATCTGTAGAACCTAGGCGGTCAGCATGATTGAGGAAAGTACCTACCGATCCTGACAATGTCTATGGTGAAAGGCACCCTGCAAAGGTTAGCCGAGACATTGAGCAAACTCGTACATGGAAACAAATGGTTGAGAACCAACCGGGTAGCTCCCGGCAACGTTCATCCCATGATCAGACAGAATCAGGAGAATCTCCTGAGCAATCTGCATCTAAACTTCCTACTACATTGAGTGAAAGTTTGCATGATTCAGAGGATGAGGTAGATCAGCAGTTACTGACCCACCTTGCTCAGGAAGGGGGAGTCAAATTCCAAGATTATCTGCTTGCCAAAGCAGTTCCACTGTATGATCTTGAGTCACCTGATACCTCCAATATTCGCAAATGGACCTTTAGGGACATTCTTAAAATGCCAAGCAAATTACAGGAGGAGTGGAAACAAGCATGTCATGAGGAGTTGGCTTCTCTTCACAAACACAAAGTCTTTGAACTAGTTGACCTGCCAAAAGGCAGAAAGGTCATTAAAAACCGATGGGTATTCAACTTAAAGTCGGATGGCTGTAAAAAAGCTAGGCTTGTAGCCAAAGGCTTTTCCCAGGTTGAAGGCATAGACTATGACAAAATATTCTCACCTGTGGTACGGTTTGAGACAGTCCGGATGATGATAGCGCTTGCCGCTTTAAAAGATCGGCACATCTCCGGTCTGGACATCAAAACAGCCTTCCTGTATGGTGACCTTGATGAGGAGCTTTACATGGAACAACCTGAAGGGTTTAAAGTCCCTGGCCACAAAAATAAAAACAAAGTGATGCACCTTAAGAAAGCCATCTATGGACTGAAACAAGCTGCTTTAGCCTGGTGGAAAGTGCTTGATGCATCCATGGCTAGAATAGGCTGCACACGTCTTGTTTCTGACTCTGGTATATTTGTCAATAAAGGCAAAACCATTGTCATTATTGTCTATGTTGACGATGTGCTCTTTCTTGGAGCAAATAAAAAAGACATCAGTTCTCTGAAAGAGCGTTTTATGCAGATCTGGGAATGCAGAGATCTGGGCGATATGCAAGAGTTTTTATGCATGTGCATAGTGAAATCGAAAGGTCATATTCTAATTGACCAAGTAGATTATTTACACAAAGTGCTGCAACGTTTTAAACTCGTTAATGCGAAAACTGTACCTACTCCGTTACCGGAAGGGTATCAGCCATTGCCTAATAAAGATCTTCCAAACCCAGAGCTCTGCTCTCAGTTCCAACAAGTAATAGGATCACTCCTATATATTATGATTGGAATGCGACCAGACATAGCCTATGCTGTGACTAAATTGTTGCAATTTGCAGCAAACCCTAATAAGGATCACCTAGATAGAGCGATGTATATTTGCCGCTATCTATTAGGTACATCCGATTATGCTTTAGTCTATAATGGCAAAAGCAATGGGGGTTTACTTGCATATGCAGACTCTGATTGGGCTTCCGACCCGATCACTAGAAAGTCTACAACGGGCTATTTAGTTAAACTAGCTAATGGTGTATTCTGCTGGAATTCAAGAGCGCAAAAATCTATTGCACTCTCTTCCACTGAAGCAGAATATATGTCGCTTGCTGATACAAGCAGACAGTTGGTCTGGATACGGTCACTCTTTGAGGAGATTGGAATAATCCTAGCACCAATTCCATTATGCGGTGATAATCAAGGATCCATCTTTCTTGCATCTAATCCGGTGCAGGAAAAGCGCATAAAACACATTGACATCTGTTACCACTATATATGTGAAGTCATACACGCTAAGAAGATTGAACTCTTCTTTATTGAAGGATCTGAGAATCCCGCAGATTTGTTTACTAAGAATCTGGGTCGCATAAAATTTCAGAAGTTCAGAGAACGATTAGGATTAGAGTTTTACTCATCCTAGTCATTAAGAGTCAATGAGAAGTGTGGTGTTCAGTCTAACCACTGTTACACGGAAACATTTCCTCAGAGGCGTTTAGGACAGAAAGATGGAAACTGCGTTTTCAATTTCTTGTCTAGTCTCTAACGCGTCTCATCAGAGACTTCTTAAACTGCTATGAAACAACTAGCATAGGTTGTCAATGAGTATTTCTCATAACGACATATCCCGTGCTCAGTTCAAGTTCTTGGATTGAATGTTGTTTCGTTTCGTTCATTATGCTTAGATCACTACTGTGTACTTAGCAAGGGGGAGTGTTGAAACGTAATAAGTATGTATGTATCTTATCTATAGCAGTTATGACATAAGTAGACTATGCAAAGTATGATTACCATATTAAGTAGCTACATTACGCACATCCATGGGCATAACACATATCAGGGTCATGTGAATGGTCCTGAGATGTTCTAGGGTGTTCCACACATCAGGCGTCACTGAAAACGCGATATAGTGGACACTGTCACAGACGCGTATATCTTTTTGTTTTTCTGTCCTTATCATTAGATATGATAAGATGGTTAGTCACATGATGCCAACATGTGCATTCCTATTCGTCATAAAGGCACGTGATCCTGGGAAGGACCTGCCTTATCATTTATTAGACATGTGTACGTTATGATTGGTTAGAAGGACATAGAATGTTGTAGAACAATAGGGTAATGTAGATGACATGCTGTATTAGGTTTCAGTCAGCATTGTTCTATTATTAGGGCGATGTGTCAGCACAAGTAAGCACTTATGACACAGTGATCAGTAATCACAATAGAAGTGCTAGACGCGTCAGCTTGTAGTCATTCGTACTTACTCAGTAGATTAGTAAGTGACTCATCCCTAGTAGTATATAAGACACCCTGTAGCGTCCTGAGTAGAACCAACTTGTCCTCTTGGTTTCTACTCAGGTGCACATTCCTTTTGTCTTCTATAGTAACCAATCTAACTTGTCCTCTTGGTTTCTACTCAGACTTATCGTTAGTGTGACACCGCTGTTAGTATCTTGCATAAAGGTATCAAGTCCAGCACGCTCCACAACGGTTAGTTCGGCGCGTGATTTATCTCCCTGTCAGGCTTGAGTTGTCCTTGACGAGCCCGTTCAATTTTCAGCTTGCTTGACGTAGCCGATAGTCATCCGCTACAGACACCTTTACTCATCATAGTTATGCAAAGGGACATGGTGGGACCATAGAGGTCACTTTTCCCTATATAAGGAGGGGTGAAAAGAGACCTACCCTCCCCAGCAGAATATCACTTGTATTCACTCGTGCTCTATACACTGCGCTTAAGACTAGCAACACCTTCTACCAAAGGTGAGTCTTCTGTAGCCTGCATGCTGCACCATGTGCTGTGCAACACCACAGTCAGTTGTTTTCTCTTTGCTTCCTTTAGAGGATAGTAGTGGAGAATTCAATCAAAAGCCTGAGGTGTTTCATGTGAGCGAGCATAGCACCCTGATAGTGTTACTTTGCCTAGGGAATTGCCAATTGGTGGGTACAATGTGCATCACCATTGAGATCTGATGCCGACTGAAACTCCAAATAAACAATGTTTGCCCCCATTGACAGAGTTTCAAGCGGACACGGACAGGTCATTGTTCGCACTTCGACCTCCGCATCTCTAGGTGTCGCCGTTGTCGACACAAGCCTGGCCTGAGGAGACCTGCGGGACTAGAAAGTGGTGGTTGCCCGTGACCGTTAATTGCGCATGGTCCCGAAGTAGTACTAAGACCGTACTGTAGCGCGATAGAATTCACGACTGAGCGCGAAATAAAATTGCGCGCCGATAGGCACCGATCTATCTATCTTGGTATCTCGCTCAAGGGGCGTCCCAGTTGCAGGTAGGGGAGCGATCGTCGACTCAGAAGCGCGAGGACGAAATTGGGACTCGGAACAGACCGGGTAAAAAGTCCGGCAGTGGTTGGCAAAGATGGTGCGGCGAGGTGATGACGAACTGCACGAGTACGATTGTGTGGCCTACCTAGAGATCAACAGTGCACCTCCCCATGAAGCTGCGTGATTGAGGTTGTCTTAGAAAATGGTATAGAGAAATGCCGATCGATATAAGGCACAGAGGTAGTAAGCTACATGGCTTTCGCCGGTGGAATGCATAGAGATAACCATCGAGGTCACAATATTTCACACGCACAAACCCCGTCGTCTAGCGGCCGCCCCTGCGTAGACTGGTATAAACTTTCTTTTCACCATCTGGTCCAAGGCGATTGCGCTTCGATTTAAATAGAGACATTGGTCTTGTGGTTTTCGTCGACATTAGACTTACGCCATCACGAAATTCAATGTTGGGACTTGGCACTGGACGAGGCGGAATTTGGGTAAGCCTGATATTGATTTGGGCATGCAGAGTTCCTTCGCAGTCAACAAGTGACGTTGATCTGTAAAATGAGGAGTTAGTTGATAGAAAAGATAATATAAATGCGAACTAGCGTACCCATTGAGCAGGTGAGGTCGCATGGGCCCGTGGTCTAAGGGCACCTTGATCGCACTATTGGGCCCCGGTTGGACGTTGCAGGGATTACACCCAAAAGGATGGGAGAAGGCAGCTTCATAGTTGTCGTCGCTACCAACAGATCGCAAGCGTTTCAAGACGAGCAAGTCTCCATCCACCCTGGCAGGCATGGATTGATCACCTAGCCCGAGCGACAGCCACCATTGGTTTTCAGGTCGGTCGGTCGACGTGTTGGTACCTAAGGAAAATGTAACGATCCAGATCCGATCTACGTCCAGCAAACTTAGGTGCGATTCGAAAGAAAACTTTAGGCAGGCCTACCAGACGTGACGAATTCGAGTTTGACGAGCTTGGACACGCGCATGCGCAGCCGGAATCGCCGAATTTGGATGCGTGCGGCGAATGTTCCTATGCTATCTTGCACCTCGTGCACGTCTACGGCGTCCCCTCCGGTTGCGGAGCTTAAAAGCATAGTGTCGATCTGGGAGAGTGGAGAGAGCGCCGGAAAGTGCCAGAATAGGTGCTGCAAGAGGGCATTGTTCGACGTCAGCATACATGCAAGGCGAATCGAAGTAACGGTCGTCTCCTTGATAGGCTGACAATTGTCCAAAAGTGAGAGGACGAGGGCATGCAAAGCCGCCTCAGTCGTTGTGGGTCCGCCGAGGATGGCCCAATAAACTGGGGGTTTCCCGTTGATGAGTGGCTCCTGTAAGACGACGGAGAGATTTAGACCTCCGGTCGTGCAAATTTGGGCACAATCCTTAAGGACTGCATCGCACTCCTCGTCGCGGAGACCGCGCGAGAGCAATGATTGTATGCTCGATTTGACCGCTTCGTTGACTTTGCGAGAATCTTCTTCTTTCCTCATCCTTGCAGTTTTCGCGGCAGCCTCCGATTCAGCAGCACGTCGTTGCTTTTGTTCATCTTCATACATCGCCTCGGCGGCCATTCTCCAGGCTGCGGGCTGCATGCTCGAATTGACCACTTCATTGGTTTTTCGAGAATATTCTGTCCTTATCCTAGTGGCCATCGCGGCAGCCTCTGTTTCGGCGTTACGTCGTTTCTTTTGTTCGTCCCCAAACACTGATTCGGCGACGTCTTTCCGGGCTGTGTTCTGTCCAAACCACGCCACGGCACTACGAGCCACTCTGGCAAACGGGGACGATGGACGAAGCTTCGAGTTCAAGCTTCGAGACCGGGAAAGATTTGGCGTTGAGAAAGAGGTGATAGAAGGCGGCGGTGAAGGGAGTTGGGGAACGGAGAGAGAAAGGTCAAGGGAGGAAGCAGAAGCAGAGGCCACGGCAAAGAAATGGGACCGGGAGAGGGGAAGAGGACCAGTGAATCGAGGTGGTGATTGAGACCTCGCAGGGACTTTCTGTACAATAGGGCCAACCTCGGGCAGAGGTGGGAGTCGCCGAGATTGCATATGTGAAGGTCTACTAACCGATGGCATGCTAAGGTGGCAAGAGGACGGGTCAAAGGTGATGGATGAGATAGGGAAGGGGTCCTAGAACCAATGGGTAGGGATCCAGAGCCAGAGTAGGTAGTGGTAGACGTGGTAAAGGGGGAAATTGCGAGTGAGGAGATCCTGCCTTTGAGAAAGTCTGTACCGACATTTCTAAGGACATCGGTAGCTCCTTCGGGTTGAGTCGTTATAATTCCGCAACTGAGAGGAATCGGAGATCTTATCCTGCTGCCTCGAGCTTATCGTCCACAACGGAGGGCCAGCAAAGTCACACTTGGACGACATGTTCTTCTGCCCAATGGTCAGAACTGAGGTGATGTGCCCGAGAACGAGTCTTACGTTGGTGTCTTGATCTGTGGAACATTGAAACTGGCATTCACGACGATACTAGAGTTAAGTTATACATAGACTCGTGCTGCCGGCTTCTGGTTGTTTCTGGTAATCCACAAGTCCGAGGGTGGCGGTCACCGTGGGTACTCGAGCCCATTCTCGTTGGTTGGCTCCAAGACCCGCCAACGCAACTCCCACTGGCGGGAATAGCGATATCCGCGGCACTTGAGCGCCTTTTTCTATTCTTAGTCTCAATCTTGTCCTAGGATTGGAATGGGGATACACTAGTCCTAACCATGACTCTGTAAAATGTACTGGACTCAGTGATTCTCGGTGACTCTTCGCACACCCGACGTACTTCTGCGCCGATTCAAGACTTGGGGCTTGGAATAAATTTATGTCCTTGATTCCTTGCTTGATTCTGTTGGTATGGATACAGAATGTGCGGCTTGTCCTCGATGGCATACTTTGATGTACACCAAACTCTGCTTAAACCGTCCTATTTAGCTGCACTATACTGGATCATAAACGAACTGTGCGGCGGAAAAAAAATGATTACTCGGTTTATGATGCCGCCGCGGTCTACCACAACTTGTGCGTGTCAGGGTAGGAACACGTGGTCGTGTCAAAATGACCTCATGTTGCCTCCTTATGGCCCTAGCTCCGATATTGCGCCAAAAGTCTTTATTAGTGAGTCCTCGCCAGTTAACTCACCCGAGATGCGAGAGCACTCGATATCGCTGTAGGCCAGCTAGCGAATGTGGCGTGGGGTACGTCTTACCCCTCGAGGCATGAACGTGTTTAATTGTCTTGGGCTTACCACCTTCACATGCCCGGAACTGACACAGATTAGTGCTCTTTCAACCTGACCGCAACGAAAGAACTCAGGAACAGTATTCATAGTTTGAGAGAATTCGGCCTTGAGTTTCCATAGATGCTGAAGCCGAAGTTCTACTAGATATCCACAAATATTAACAAATGTCACTCTCATGCATCTTATTGAGCCATTTCTTGGTGTGGCTAGTTTGATCGATTGGAGAAGTGAGTATGTGGCGCTAGCGCGCCTCAGCTGCTTTGAGGTACGGGCTCCACCCACGACTACGCCTTAGCTGCTGGATTCAGATGTCGTCTGCCAACTTGACAGACTATAAAATGCTTGTACGGTTCGCGGCGAAACGATTAAGACATGGGACACGTGTGGTACATGTCTCGATGTATAGGGAATACTACCTACGTACACCTCTGTATTCAGTGCCATGTACTGCCAATTAATGACTACTTATACAAACCCGGGCACTATAATCCGAGTGAAAAGCCGTCCGACAAGTGTGAATGGTTCACAAGTGGAGGATATAGGTGGGGATGAAGGGCGACAAGAATGTGTATCATGGAGATGTGCCAAAAAGGGCGGGAATACCAAAGTCAAGTCGTGTGGTCAAAGTCCTTGGATCTGTACAATGAGGAACTGCTTCTCATCCTGAATATCCCAATTCGTCAGAAAACTAAGAAAGAAAGGGTCAGAATGAGGGAGCGCACCGTGAATTGTTCATCTATAAGGACGTCAAATCATCAGTTGGGTGGCAAAAACAGCTGCGAAAAAGAAACCCACCGTCCTTATCGTTGTGGAAGTTCTTGAGGAAAACGAGCAGTTTCTCCTTGTTCCGCCGGAGGATGGCCTCGATCTGTGGTGGCTTCTTGGGGTTTGCGACAAAGACCTTGAACACATGGAACGCCTCAAATTGGATGTTCTTGCTCTTGTCACGAAGGAGATTCATCATCATCTTGAGATTAGCATCGTTTGCGATGTAGCGTGTCATAACGCTAAAGTTGGCACGGTCTAGAAGAATCTCGCCGAGCAGCTTCAGTGACTGGCGCTTCGTTACGTAATTGCTAGACAGAATGAGGGTCGTGAACGAGTTGAAGAATCGGTCGTAATTCTTGTCCAAGTACTCTGCGACCATTGGTTTATGACGGGTGAGGGTTTCTTTGAGGCTCGTGTATGCGTCCGTCGAAATACCAAACGTTGTTGATTCAATGTAGTTCGGGTAATTGTAAAACCTTGAGGGTGCAACAGGATCAGCAAGCAAGGAAAAAGGGGAGGACATGCAGCCGTACTGTTCGGAATATAGGAGGATCTTGCATAGCGGTTCGTGGCGAAGCATTTCGCGGAGGATCATTCCCGTGTTGAGCGCGATCTCCTCATTCTCGTAACCGCCAAGGGCAGCAAACAGCACCTCGCGCTTTCCCGAAATGTATTCGACGGTTGGCCAGCGTGTGCCGATTTGTCTCCGCAGGAGATTATTGAAGATCTGCACGACGTCCTTCCTGGCTTCAAAGTCAAAACGTGCGATGTGGACGACGAGTAGGTGCAGCAGGTCCGTGCTGTAAGTCTCCTGCGCGAGCTGCGCAAAGAGTTCCGGCACGGGCTCTGGGACAAGGGTCAACAAATAAGGCAAGAGGGATGGAAAGAGAAGCCGACCGCCATCGCCATAAAGCATGCCCTTGATTTGTTGCAAGTACTTGCTGACTTCTTCGCTAGCCTAAAAAACCTATATCGGGGCATTCTACGATCTGGATAGACCGACAACATACCTTCTTTCTGGGTTCACCCGGCGGGGCAGACTCGAGTTTGAGGATGTTGTCCCGGAGGCCACGCACGAGGTCGGTTGGGGTACGCTGCTTTGTTTTGAAGAAGTTCATAGCGTCGCCGCTGGACGAGAGTAGGAGATGGTGCGCGGTTGCGTAAGGGGTGAAGATGGGTGGTAGGAGTGAAGGGATATTGGGGTGATGAACATGAGCAGTACAGTAACCAGGATGCCGGCATCAGCCCGATTTGTCTTACTGTCTGTTCCTTTGTTCCGCTGTCTCTCCGTCTGTGTCTCTCTTTGACTCTCGCTGACTGTCCTCGTTTCACCTGATTAGCGAGAGATAACCATTGCCACATGCCATCACCCAAACTTAGTGGCGGTGGCAGCATGGGCGGTGCGGTAAACACATACACACACCGTATAATACCCACCCCCCTCACCACCATCACAACCCACATCTTTTTGACGAGTCATGCCCTTCACTCCCGACGCCTCTCTCGACCTTCTTTTCCCCGAAGAGCTTATCCCACACCATGTCATAGAAGAGTTACCGGAAGAGCTCCACGTACGTCCGCCAACGCCTTCATACCCGCTTCTATTCTCACCCACCGGCCGTGCAGATGCGCCCCTTATCCTTGACGGATTATAACCGTGGACACCTCTCCGTGCTAAGCGTTCTCACGGAGACGCCCGACGTTGGCCCCGAAGCGTGGGAGACTCGGTTCAAAGACCTTCGCGAGACCACGAGAACGTACTACATAGTCGTCGTCGTCTCGCGGGAAACCGATCGGATCGTCGCCTCGGGTGGGGTTTTCATCGAGCGCAAATTCTTACGTGGACTGGGCAACGTCGGGCACATCGAAGATATCGCCGTGTCCCGTGAGATGCAGGGCAAAAAGCTTGGTCTGCGCATCATCCAGGCTCTCACGCACATCTCCGAGGGCGTGGGCTGCTACAAGACGATTCTTAACTGCAGCGACACTAATATTCGTGCGTTCATGGTGTTCGTCGCTAGGCGGGCTGTATCGCTGATTCTTGTCGCCCTTCTCAGCGTTCTATGAGAAGTGCGGTTTCGAGAAACGGGAAAATGAAATGGTGGGCACCATTTGGTCGTTGTCGTTGTGTGCTTGCTCACCTGTTTATAGGCCAAGTATGCCGTTGGGCGGGCCCGTACACCGAGGCTTTAATATTACACCAATACCCTCTCGATTCATTGTTGGCATGCTATAACGGACTTCTAACTTGTATGGACTTAGATTTCAGCACGTAGACATGTAGAACTTCGATATCAGAAGCCTTTATGCGTTTCATTTGAGCATTTTGCGCGTGGTCACGACTCGAAAGGGGATGCATGGTACAACACGTTCAGACTATCGTACACACGTGCGCCCGAATAAATGTACTGCCATAATCTGCCATAATAATCGTGAAAGTGCGTGGATAGCCACGCAAAAGAAACGTCAAATAAGGAGAAAGAGAAAGAAGAGAAGCCGAATAAGATATGGGAGTAGGCGCAAGAGGGAATCATGAGTCCTCGTCTTCTTCCTTCAGCGCATCTCCATCCAAGCCGCCATACCGCCCATGTGGTGCTGGTGCTGGTGCCCAATCTCCGCTCGGTCGTGGGCGAAAGCTTTCCCTCCGCGCACGCTTTGCTTTGACAGCGACCGCTTGTGGGTTCCTCGACGTGGACGTGCCAAGTCCCGAGCCAACACTTCGCGTACGATGCGAGCCCGAAACGTGGTGTTGTGCGCCTTTCGCACCTAGCGGTTCCCTCGACGGCGGACGCCCAATTCCGAGCGAAGCGTGCTGTAAGGGGACGGCGGCAGACACGGCGCGGGATATAGGGACGGGCAGGACGGATGCGCGCACGGGGACAGGCATGGCGATCTTGCTGGTGCTTGGCGGGTGGCCATTGGCACAGCCGCTCGCGGTACGCGGGACGAACGATCCCGACGGCACGTTCGTCGCTGTCTCTGCGAGCCGCGGGCGTTTGCTCGGCACCGAGTGCGAACGGCCCATGCTCGACGCTGGCCGCACGGCTGGCGTGACTGCGCCGCCGCCGCCTTTCCCCTGCGCCGAGCTGGGTGTCGTGGCGCGAGGAGGAACGGAACCTGCACGCGTTTTCGTGCCCCCGCGACGGTTCTCCTTGTCGGCGGTGCCAGTTGCGTTGAGCAGAATCTGCAGCATGCTCTCGCCGTGGACGAGAAATGGTCGACCTGCTTCTGCTTCCCATGCAGGAATAGAGGCGAGCAGGTCCTTTTCGATCTACGATCGCTTGTCAATGCTGTCGCACTATCGACCTGTCAGCAAAAAGAACACGCACCCTCGGCTTCTCTTTCTGAACGCGCTTGCGCATCTTTTCTTCTCGCAAGAGCCGACCTGGGTCTCGCGGACCTCGGCCTAGGAGTCGACTCTGATCTGACGCCGAGTTTGCAAGTTCCTTCTCCTCTCCGCAGATGTCGAAATACTTGCGGATGCTCGGAAGAAGATGGGCCTTTGTCCGCCGCTCTTCCTTGAGTCGTCTAATCTCTTCTTCGTGAATAAGTAGGAGCTCTTCCGTGTGTTCATCTGGGAGGCAAATCCGCAAAGGTTCTACTCTGAGTGAAAAGGAAGCGCACCATCGAAGTAGGGTGTAAAGTCTGAACGTTCCTCGTCGCCAATGAGGAGCTCATCCCAGAGCTTAGCAATCTCGCCACGCGCGTTCTCCACAAACGCACTCATGCGCTCGCGCTTCAGTTCGAGCATGCGTTCGAGTTCTGCTTCGTACTCGCGGACCGTTTCTTCTGTGCTGCCTCGATGCGCGTCGACGAATCCGTCCATCGAAGCTTCTGGAACGCCCAACCGACGCCACAATCCCTCCAACTGGTCGTACATAGCTTGAATATGCGCCTCGCGCCGACGCTGCAGGTCCTCGAGTGTACCACGGGTTGCCTCAGCCCAAGCGACTAGACCAGGGGTAGGCTCGACACCCTCAAGGCCCGCACAACGGCCTGTAAGGTGCTCGTCGTCTGCTTCGTCGAGTTGTGCAACGAAACGTGCAAATATCCGCTGGTATGTGATTTCGTTCTCGGCGGGGTCGGATACGGGTAATAATGATGGGGGCTTTAATCGCGAACCTGGTGTTGGTGTTGGTGCAAAAACGTCGTAAGGAGATGTCATGCCGAATCCCATGGCGGAAGACGGGCGGGAGGCCAACGGTACACCGAGTGCATTTGATGTCGTGGATGACGACGAGGGAAGATCCTCGAGCGTTGGTGGTACGATGCCGAGTTCAGTGTGGAGCCAGTCAATCTGGATAAATATGACCGACAGCTGGTTGAGCCGCTTGGACTGGAGAATATCAGTACGTAGAGTGAGGAGCTCAGAACCGGATATAACCTACGATTTCGCCTTTCCCTCGTACAAGCTCTTTCTCAAGTTTTGAGAACCGCTCTGGGTTGACATCTTGGTATAGCGCGCCAGGACTGCGACCAGCGGACGGGTCGAGGACTTCGTCAGGGAAAAAATTATCTCCTACGACGCGAGACATGGAGACGAGGCGGGAAGTGAGCGCGATTAGCTGCTCGAGTTTGGTGTGGTATAGCTGTGTCGATGTCAGCCAACGAAGTGGGACCAGCAAGAGCTCGCTTAACTTACTTGCCGTAATTTCTCTTGAAGTTCTGCGAGTTGATCGCATCTTCTAGGGAGAACAGGCTCTCTGTACAGTTCCGAAGCGGTGATATCCAGGCCTTTAGCTGAGGAGCCGAGAGCGACGCTATAGCTATGGCATTCTGACTCCAGGTTTTCGCAACGTTCTTCCAACTCGTGGACCTGCTTTCTTCTGGAACTGATCTGATCTTCTACACAGCGTGTGAGGGCTTTTTGCAAAGAGGCCAGCTCGTCTGCGAGGGCGGTAGGCGGAAGACCAAGCTGAGCGTGGAGAGTAGGCAGAAGCTGAGTCTGAGTTTGGAGGTGGGTATGTAGAGAGTCGAGGAGAGATGTTATTGTAGGCTGCGACGACATATTCGCTGGTCCTATCACTGTCTGTCCGCTGCGAATCGCATCAACTTGACTAAACGCGACCAAAACGCGGACAACGACGCGTCTGATCCAACATCACGTGATCCTCAGAAACACGCTTGGGCTGCCTCACGCTCAGCGACACTCCCTCGTGCTGTCCACCGCTTGGCAGGTTCAGACTCCCCGTCTTTTTGGGAACCCTCACTAGGGTCACCCCATCCACCTCCACCTGGTGTCTCTATGCACAGACGATCCCCTTTGCCCATGCGGATCGTGGCCTTCCCCCCGATGTTAATTTCTCGCGTCTTGGCTACATCCGAAGCGTCTCCATCTTCCTCACGTCCTTGCTTGATCCAGGTGTTACGCCCAAGTCCTCCTGATTCACCACCTTCTAGACCGTACGGTGCGCGAGCTCGCCGCTTTAGGGACGGGTTAACAACTCGCAATGTTGAGTTGAAATCGAGTCGTCACCTCGGATAGAATGGAGACCTGTAACGGTTCCAAGAACTCGAGCTCCCGGACCACGCCCTCTCCTCCACTGAATTTCCCAGGTCCCGAAGAGCCCTCGCGTAGTCCAAAGCGGTGGACCAGCACGGGATATCGTCGCTCAAGCAACTCGACGTCACCGATACGTGTGTTCGTTATGTGCGTGTGGACACCCGATGTTCCATGCCAATTCGGGCCTGCCCCTGAACCTCCCGCAATTGTCTGCGTTGGCCAGTCATCGCCCGTACAGAATACGTGTCCGTGCAGATACGCACTTCGTAATAACCCCATCCTGCGACGGCACGACCATCGCTATCCTTCCCACCAGCACCAAAGGTGAGATTATTTGTGCATCCCTGACTGGCGGCGCAAGCATTGAATGCCCGCAGTACGACATCTACGATGCGTTGTGACGTGAGCACATTTCCACCGCACACTGCTGCCGTGCGTGAAGGTGACAATAGGCTTCCACTGGGGATTCGGACTGTGCCACAAAAACTCAACGAGAATAACGACGCAGAGAAGAGGAGACTACCATCCAAGGGGACCAGGCATCCCGCATTCAGTGGGATGTCAACGTCCAGCATAGCACGTATGCAATATATCACCGCTGAGTGTACGACCGAAATAGGTGAGTTGAGGTTCCCGCGAACTTCGCTCCCTGTGCCTTCGAAGTCGAATATGGCCGAGCCTTCAGTCTCATTTATCTCGACTCGAAGACAGATCTGCCGTTTCCATTCAAAGAGTCAGAATTCCTGTCACAAAATATGAACTGAAATACATGCAGGGGAGCCATCGTCCAGATGATCGACCGCGCTCAAGACATTAGTCCCAAGCTTCCTGGCGACCTCGCGCAGGAGGCTACGCACAGAACTCTCCGCATTGTTTCGTATGTGGAACATGTATTCCTGAACTGTTTTCAGGCCATAATCTTCCACGACTACAAGAACGTCAATCGACATGCCCTCGGTATAGGAAGGGGAGAAAGTATACGTTGGTGGATCAATTGGATGCCTTTGTGGTTGGCAGCAATTTGCTGGAGACATAGTCAATGTTTTCAACAACTTATGGTATGTTTCGGCTCACAGCTTTCAAGTCGCTCTCCACATCCCGGATATTCCGACATCCTGAGCTTCCTGGATACCTCGCGGGCTTCTCGACCATGTATTCGTATAGTCCCTTTTTATCGAACACGCCTTCCTTCACGAGTTTGAAACTAACGATTTCAGCACCCTCCTCGAAGATGTTTACGGAGGTTGGGGGCATGGATCCAGGTAGAATACCGCCAATGTCTGCATGGTGACCGCGTGATGCGGTAAAGAATATGATTTTTCCAGACTGCGGGTCAAAGACAGGGCTGATTATGGTGATGTCTGGAAGATGTCTACGAAATCTCTGTCATTAATGGTAGAATGAGGAGAAACTAGATGGACTTGCGATCCTCCCGCGTGTGGTGAATTGGTCATCAGTACATCCCCTTCCTTGAGGTCATCTCCGTGGAGTTTCATTTGATACTTGACGGCACTATCCGCTTCTGTTGAGACGAAATCGCAGACAAAAGAGAATTAAACACACAAGCTCATCGATCCCAGATGTATTGGAATGAATGGAGCATTGGCAACAAGATCACCGTCCGGAGCAAACAAAGCGCACGAGAAATCCAGCCGCTCTTTGATGTTCGTGCTGATAGATGTTTGCTGCAATGAGCGCCCCATAGCCTCAGCAACACTCATAAACCGATTGGCAAAGAGTGTGAGTAATATGGGATCTGGACCCTCGGAGGCCAACGCAGTTGGAGTAGGCATGGTACTTCTTGGTCGGAGTGTGTTAATGGCGACCTTGAGGGGTTCTGCTACAATTGACTAGGAGACGCGTACTTTGGGGCTCGATGACTAGTCGTTGCGGAACGTAAACTGGAGGGCACACTCTGATCTGATGAATGCTCTCCGAAGAGGTAAAAGCGATCTTATCGTTGATGAGGATCTTATCTAATCCCTCTCATCTAACCAACTGCTACAGTGATCACACCAACTGTACAAACATCATTCATCTATCAAAATGGAAGCCTCCTGTACCTACAGCTCGCGAAATGATTGTGAACGCTGAGAGCTTTCTCGATAACTGGCGTTTCAAGATCGGGAGGGTGAACGTTTCTAGGCCCGCCTCAGCTGGCACATGTAATGGCTTCACGAACTAACTTAGGCTGGTCCTAGATGGCCGCTCACTGGCAGTACTCAGTACTCAGCGTGGGCTGCCTCTTGCTACTGAATTCGCTCAACGTCACAAGAGCAAATTTAGTGGACTCACGCCACTCGAGCATTGACGCTAATTCATCCCGGCTTAGTTGCAACAGCCAAAAGAAGCAACGCAGCTGGAAGCCGCATTGCTCTTGTGAAGTCAGATTTGTCTTCTAGCCCTAGGCACATGACAATGTATTCGTAGGTAGTCGCCGGGACTTCAGTTGTGATCACTCCTCAGTCTTTAGAGTCTACATACCAGGAACGGAAGTTCGGACACGTTAAAGAGCATGGTATGGGCGTCACCGCGGGATGCACATTCTCGAGTTCAGACAAAGACTAAATTTTAACGACGACGGTTCGGCATCGAAACGGAAAAATGAACAGTAGTGATTCAGCGCTGCCTTGGATCTAAAACGCCATTGAGTCTCTCGCCCTCGAAGCGAACAAAGCATAAAGACAATGGAAACCATTGTTACTTCTGTCCAACACGCGCGGCTTCCATGCGGGCTTCGAAAAATCCACGGACATCCACCTCTGCGACTTCTCTACCTTCCTGGGCAAAGGGCCGCAAAAAGTTCTTCAGCTCATCTCTATGGGACAGTTATACCTAGATATTTTGGAAAAATATTGCCATCAAACGTACCTCATGCTATTGAAAGCTCGAATGCCGTCAAGCGCGCGATCGCGCGGAATGCGCTCTAGGGCTCGGAGTCCCAGCTCCTCCAAGGACAACCCTACAAAATCATTGTCAGCTCTTCCTACACCCACGACTGATGGAGGCTTACCAGAGTCCGGGTCATCTGGTGGTTCATAAGTATCATCTTCTTTAAGCAAATACTGGTGCTCTTGCAAACGCGGAAGGCATAAGTCACACAAGCACCACCGCTCGCGCCAGTCTCTCGAAAGAAAGATATCACCCTCTCCAAGTGTCCGCGTGCCGTCTTGCGCGAAAATTACCTGGGCCGACAAGTTCGGGGCCGGTGCCTGGCAAAGCTTTTGAGAGGGATTCGAGGGTCCAAATGTACGCGGACGTTTGGCGCTTGGCCCACTGATAGAGGGCTGAGTTGGCAGGGTTCTTTTTTTGGTTTGCAAAGCCTCGGTGTTTGAGGAAGATGAAGATCCATCTCCTGATGGTGACTGCGTGGGAGTGTGTGTCCTCTCTGAGTCCGGTATTTCGACATTTGGAGTGGGAATATCGGTCTCCACTTCTTGGCATCGTTCTGCAATTGGATCATCTACGACCGGATCATCTTCCTGGAGCGCGCCGATTACGTTCCACGAGGAAACCGGATCGTCACGCACGACCATGGAAATTCCCGGTGTCCCGGCCCAAGCCTGCAAAACGGGTATCTTCGAGACACAAGATCTGCAGACCATTGCGTCATAATCCTCAGCGGTGATCAAGGGAAGTGGGAGTCCGGAAGAGGAAGCCTCCGAGCGGCCGTCGTCTTGCTCTACTTCTGCAGCCTCGTCACCCCCGTTCAAGGGCTCTTGGGAGGGAAGGCGGGATGGTGGGCGAGTGCGCAAATTCAAACAGGATTCGTGATACCAGTCCTGAGGGGTCTATCGGCGAAAGCCCAGGTGAAGGTTGGGTGGGCGCACCTCACAGGCGAGACATTGTATCATAGTCTCCCGTTCCGACTTTGCATCGTACGGTCTCCCACAACGGCAGAATTTACTCCAGAAGTTTTGGCCATACACATTCTCGTCGTTCGCGGCTTCAGGTTCCTTATGAAGCGAACACGGGTGTGCCAAGGCGCTTGTCGGACAGTCGCAGCGAAAATGGCGTTTTGGAAACAACTCAAGCTGTTCGTGGTTTGTGTGGCAGGCGATCGAACAGGATGAGCAGATGCCGCGCTGTGAATCGCAAGTGATACAGAGATAGACGGCTTGGCGAATGTAGCCAAGGGGATAGGTACACTGGGAGAATGAGTACGGAAGTGCCCTCGCAGCTTCCTTCTCAAGCTCCTGCTGTGAGTTAAGATACTCTGTGAGAGTACTGGCCATGTGGTGTTAAGATCGGGAGGGCGGGCCGGGGAGAGCAAGTGAGGAGTCTTGTCTGTCTGGTGCCGCTTGGACTTCCGTAACCCGTAACGCACTCTCAGGCTCGAACCCTTCCCTCACCCGATGCCAACGTCCAAAAGCAAAGGAAAGAAGCGCGCCCGCTCCGCCGCTCTGGATGCTGGAGAGACTTCTTCCTCAAAGCGCATGAAATCGGACTCGACAGACTCCCCATCTCCTGGTTAGTACTAAGACACCGCATCCGTCTGGCGGCCTGACATACTGTCCGCAGCATACTCAGAGCAAGGGTACTTAGTTCAAGTACAAGAAAAATTCTGTCTCGCCACGGCCTACAAAGATGCGAAGCTCTCGAGATGTACGTCGTGCTCACGCCGCAACGGGATGGACACCTGTCGGTTTCGCGACATTCGCTTCATCATGCGCGATGCCGCCGGTGCATGCCACGGTATCGGATTCAAAAGCAGATCTGCAAAGACGCTTGAACGAGTCACCTTTCCTCAGTCATGGAACACAGACCTACGGACAGAGCACGTCAGTACAATTAAGGTGCGTGTTGTCTGGGCGCTCTTCTCGCCACATCGCTGACCGCGTACAAAAGCGGGTGATTGCCACAGGGCTCCTTCCAATACTTCGAAAGGAAGTAGAGCATCTGGAGCAGGAGGGCATCATCACCCGGCCTCGCGAGGTTGATGTCCGCGCGACGTGCGGTACGTAGCCCATCGTCACGAATTAAACATGCTGCCAACAAAGTACGACAGACACATGCCTAACATCTCTTTTCTCCTTATCGTGGATGTGCCGTTTATGTGGGCGCGAGGCGTGCGCGGAATGCTACAGAAAGTTGTCCTCAATACCCGCGAGCATCGCTCCCGCCACCGCTCCCAAGGATCGGCGTGATCCAGAGAAACGTCTCATTGCATGCGTCCCTCGCGAGAGCCACAGCCATGAACAGTTCTTTCCTATTTCACGTTTTGCAGCACCGGAGCTTCGAGAAGCTGTCCTAGAGATGAGCGCTATCCTGAGCGACCAGAAGCACACGGATACCTCAAGGGAGCGGTCCCCTGCGACAACGCTCCCCGAGTTACGTTACCCTGCACCACCTGACGCCCGTAGCAATGCATTAGCAAATCTCGACCTACTTGCTACCGTCGTCGCCACACTCCCCCATCTTCCTGATACCAGGCGATCATCACCACCTCCAGATGTTAAGCCGTCGGCATTGTCGGCACCCGCTCCAGAGTTTTCGGTACCCGACCAAGGCACACGGCCGCCACCCGCACCTAAGCCGTCATTGGCTAGCAACGCCATACCTTTTGTAAAGGTAGAAATCACCCCTCATGACATCGACGTAGCAACAACATCATCCACTTCCGAGCCTGTGTCTAGTCCTCTCCTTCCCATATCCCCATCGACTTCCGCATCCGAGTTGTCTCGCGATACTCAGATACCTAAATCGAAGTCACCAGCTCTGCCCGCAAAGCCCATCAATTCTGACGATGCCATTCCATATTTCCCGACAGTGACATTCACTGACTCGACGCTCACAGAAGAAACCTTTCGTAAGGTCTGGGCTGAGGGCTACCCACTGGTTGTCAATGGAGTCCTCGAAAAATTCCATATAAAATGGACACCAGAGTATTTCATCGAGAAATATGGGGACCATAGCTGCACCATCGTGGATTGCGTCACAGAGGTAAAACGGGAGGTTACCGTTGGTTGGTTCTTCGCGCTATTTGGCAAATACAGCGAACGGGATGATTCCCGCGTATGGAAACTGAAGGATTGGCCGTCGTCAACTGATTTCAAGACGGCGTTTCCGGAGCTGTACGATGATTTTGCCCGCGCTGTGCCAATTCCAAGCTATTGTCGCCGCGACGGCGTACTTAACATCGCGTCCCACTTTCCGTCGAACGCTGTCGCACCAGACCTTGGTACGCTTTCACACACCCTTCTGATGAATGCAGGAGCTAATAATATGGGGGGTGACTAGGTCCAAAGATGTACAATGCGTTCGCCACACGGGACAATGAAGGCTCCAAGGGTTCTACGCGACTTCACATGGATATGGCGGATGCAGTGAACGTGATGGTGCACACGGAACCGTGTGCTGATGGTTCGCCCGGCGGCGCACGGTGGGACCTTTATCGTGCAGAGGACGCGCCGGCAATCAGACAATTTTTAAGCGAGCGATTCAAGCTAGCAAGCGGACTCGACCCAATTCACTCGCAGCAGTTCTACCTTGACGAACGGCTGCGCACGGAACTGTACACCAAGACTGGCGTCAAGAGTCACCGCGTAATTCAAAGGCAGGGCGAGGCGGTATTTATCCCAGCTGGGTGCGCGCACCAGGTGTGTACCACACTTTGGACGACGAGGAACACTCCTCGCTGAAAATGACCATAGGTGTGCAATTTGTCCGACTGTATCAAGGTCGCGATGGACTTTGTGAGCCCAGAGAACATCGAGCGGTGTGCGCGTTTGACAGAAGAGTTCCGTGCGCAAAACCTAGAGCGGATGTGGAAGGAGGACGTACTGCAATTGCAGACGATGATGTGGTATGCGTGGGTGTCGTGTTCGCGCCCAGAAGTAATGATGCGCAGTGCATAGTGGGCTGTACGTCCAGTGTTTATTCCCGCGTTCTGCACTGGATGGAGTCAGTGCACATTGACGCGATTTGGTTGTGTATGTATTTTCACTTTATAGCCCACAGCGGCGGACACAGCAAGCACTTGTATATTACATCGAGTCGTACATACTAGGTACACATTCACATACTGCGTACAGCCATCTGTTCCTGGCGCTTGGGGGATTGTGAGCACTAACATGAGCAAAACTGGCTCCGACGACTCTTCACGCCAAGCCTCTACGGATCAGCTCACCGCCGTCGCCCGTTTCCTCGATGAGTTCGAAGCCAAAACTCCCATTAAGCATCTGCAAAAAGAGATGGATGGCAACAAGACACTTCTCGATACTATCAATGCCCTCATAGCGGTCGTGCGTGTCGACCATTAGGTCCCGCACCTCCCAACAACTTACAACTCACCTCGCGCCCAGGGTGCGTTCATCGCAGGTGTCCAAGCACAGATGATCTCCGTCACCTACAATTCCAATTCCAGCAGCAGCGCCCTGGGAAAAGCGACGAACTGGTTCAGCTTCGTCGGTCTCACGCTCGACCTCATCGGCACGAGCGCAGGTGTTGTGCGCGCCCTGCTGCTCCAACAGGCCATCCGGCGCAGCCACCACCTCGCCGTGCTTCTCGCCGGACAGATCGATGGTGCGCGCCACGAGGTGCGCAAGCAGCAGCGCCATTCCTTGAGCGCAGCGTCCGTCGACCCGCGCTCGCGCGCGTCCCTGACCGACTCGATGCGCGCCATCTCGCGTGCCATGGCCATTTTTGCAGAGGACGGCAGGTTTGGTGTACAGGCCGCTGCCAGAGGAGGGACCGCGGGAGGAGCGCAGGCACCGGTTGAGCACGATCCTTTGGACCGCCGGCCCTCGAGAGCGAAAGGGGGTATCAACCCGTTGCGCGTGTGGGTGCGGGGCATGTTGCTCAATGTGGAGGGCGTCGGGCACGTACCCATCGTGTCGTTGGCGGGAGGGGGCCTTTGCTTGCTCCTGAGCGTGGTTCTGTTTGCTGGTGCATCGCAGCCGCATGCCGTCTGGCTCTCATGCACTTCTATCGCCGCGGGCATGCTCGCCTGGTCCGTTATTCCGACCGCCAATCCCCACAGTACGTCGTCATGTTTATGTTTGTGCGAAAGAGGGTGCTGATCACGTCCATGAGCAGAGCGCAGCCGCGCCGCTCTTTACGACCACGTTGAAGAAACATTGGAACTTTGTCCACCCGTCAACCCCCCAGTGTTTCCAGCCTCGCACGGAAGCAACTTAGGTATCTGACCATTGCTTTGCTTCACCGTATTTAATATTCACTACTCCAACGTAAATGCCGCACCTACTTCTTGAACTACTATCACCAGGTGGTTGTCGATACCGCGAGAGACTTTCCCCGAGTTGATCGTGAAATGTACATTGCTTTATTTTTGTAAACGTAATCACAATATGTCGTCTTCCAAGGGAAACCTGAACGGCTTGAACGTTTAGTATGATCATCTAATCCATCCTGCCCTTCAACGTGCGTGTGATGACCTTCTCCGGGGTGCTGTAGTACTCGTAAGAATGTGAGAGACAGAAGTTCTCAGTAACTTACATTACATATACAATAGCTCCCCACCCAGAGTATGCGTCTCGATCAACAGAATTAAGCAGTGTTTGGCTGATTGTCTCAAAAAGATCTTCGGGGCCAAGGTCTGGCTCCCATAGTCCTTCTGCGACACCAAATAGCTTATCAGACGCTGTGCCTGTCACAATAAAGTCCTCTGCGAAGTTCAAGCAGCCAATGAGGTCTGCACCAGCAATATATGGCTTAAAGGCACCCGATGGTGTGCGCTCTAATCCAGCAATCACTGGCTCGCAAAAGTATGGCCCAAAGCGGCGTGAGTAGAGCGTGCTGGAGACGAGGTGCGCAAACGTGGAGGGCTCGATGGTGCGGGATTCCTTGATTGTGAACATGTTCACGAGATACCGGAACCGATCGCGGCTAGGTGATAAGCCTATGAATGACTACACTCCGGGAAATAGCAACAAGTCCACGCACAGAGTTGTGATGTCCGTAGCCAGACCCGTGAGTCCTAAGTATATCCTGTCTGTGACAGGAAAGACCTACGCAGGTACGCGTGCACCTCAGAGAAATCCAATAACAATGACAGACTAGGACCCACCTTTTCAAAATTCATGGCTACGGTCATTGCACCCGCACCAAGGCGCAAGTCACTGGCGATAGCGACACAGTCTTTGCCGGCCATCGCGATGACCGAGCCGCCATTGTGATCCATGATAGACTGAAAGAAAATAAATGAGCGGTAAAAAGGGAGCCTTTTCATCATAAAAAAGCACCATTTTGAAGAAGCGAGAGCGACGACGCGGCAAATGGACGTGGGAGGTAAGTGCAGAGGTGCTTGCGCGTACATCGGAGAGCGCTTGCCAATCTTGGACGCGTTCCTGCATGTCACGTCACTGCATGTCACACAATCGTATACGTCACAGCGTAGGGTTAGGGTCCGTCGGGTATGGCTGAGACAAGGTGAAAGGCGCAGTCGACCAGAAACACTGTCCACGATGCCCTCCTCGTCCTCTTTATCCGCCAACGAGAAAGCCCATGTTAAGCTCATCGTCCCTCTCCCAGCTAAGATCTTAGCTGCTTCACTCGCACGCATATATTTCGCTCATCCTGATCCCTCCTCATGGTCTTATAGTGGCCTACAAGGCGCCCTCTTGCTCATTGCAGACCGTGCCAGAGGTGCTCACTTCCTTACCCTCGTGGACCTCTTAGGAAATCAAGGTGTGATATGGGAGCACGAGATCTACAATGGTTTCGAGTATTATCAAGACCGCCCTTTCTTCCACACCTTTGCAGGTGATGTGCGTGATAATATGCCACCACATTCTTTGTCGACTGACACCCATGGGGCAGGATTGCATGATTGGTATCGTCTTCCCGGCCGAGGGTGATGCGAGGAACTTTTATAAGCAGGTATCCAATCGCAAAGAAATCAAACGTACGTCGTTCGCCGGATTTTTTGGAAAGATCCACTAATTCCCCTGTCCCGCAGCAAAAGCAAAGGCCGCAGCAACCTCAAAGAAGAAGAGCATAACGAAAGGAGGCACTATCAACAAATCTCTTATTTCTGCCCCGACCGAGGGATCTTTCGTGCACGTCGCTCATATGGGCTACGATGCAGAGAAAGGATTCACGTCTTCTGGTGTGGACCCATCCTGGGCTGCTTTCCTTGGAGACCTTCAATCGCATGGCATCGATGAGGCTGTTATCACACAGAACATGGACTTTATCAAAACCTTCGTGCGTGAGGCCCAGAAGAGTGAAGCCACAACCAACGGAGGATCGAGGAAGAAAGCTCCGCCTCCACCCGCGCCTCGACGAGCCCCCCATGCACGATATGATTCCACCTCTTCAACAACAGCTACGCCTCCACCCGCGCCTCGAGGAGCCCCCCATACACGATATGATTCCACATCTTCAACAACAGCTACGCCCCCTCCTACTGCTCCCCCCCTCCCACCGGCTCGTGGCCCTCCGTCACGTCCTCCTTCAAACGCCACACCCACGCCAGTTATACATCAACCCCCACGTCCTCCACCGCCTTCACGTGCCCCAGTAGCGCCGCCTCCGCCGCCTCCCGCACCACCTTCACGCCCTACTTCAGCTGCACCACCTGCGCCGCCTCCGCCTCCGCCGCCTCCTCCCCCCGTTGGTCGGCCAGTTGTACCTCCACCGCCACCGCCGCCTGGAAGACCTGCCCCTCCGCCTGCACCCCCGCCTGCACCCCCACAGAGTAGTACTGGTTTTGTACCGCCTCCGCCTCCTCCCCCACCCCCACCTCCCCCGCCGCCTCCTCAAAGTGGTGGTCCACCCCCGCCCCCGCCGCCTCCGCCCCCGCCTGGGGGAAATGCCAAAGTAACTGGTGTACCCTCGTCGTTACCGCCCGGTCGTGGGGATCTTTTGGCCTCTATCCAAGGCAAGGGTGTACACACTCTCCGCAAGACAGACGGGCCTCCGCCGTCACCTTCCCCGGCGGCTCAGGCAGTGAGTTCGGAAAGTAGCGGGGGAGGCGCCGGAGGTGGTGATTTAACCGCCGCGCTCGCAGCTGCGTTGATGCAGCGGAACAAGAAATTAGGAGACAGTGACGATGACGAGGAGGAGGAAGAGGAGGACTGGTAGACAGACAATGTAGCGTAATCCTCCAATCTATGACGATGGGCTGTCTCGGCGATCGCCGTGATGCATCATATAAACGGTTATCTCCTCCTTTCTACCACTCACACCCGCCTCTGTGATCTTCCACAACGCATGTATCTTTTGCAGATTATAATATATTGTTCTAACCACCTCTTCCTTCTCCAGATCCATAAAACGAAATGGATCAATTAGTGAGTACTGCAATCGGGTCTGACTCGTCGTACCTGGTGATATTCATATCACCTTGCGACCACAGACTGAAGGTGTGCTCGTATCTTCTTGATACTTTTCGTATAGTAAACCCGATTTTTTCAAACAGAACAAATCTCTGGTATGCACCCCTTTGTCTGCGAGTATAGCTCAGCGGTTGACCCTGCACAGAGTTCAAGGAGGCATTCTCGCTTTTTGATAAGGGTTCGCATTTTTTTCTCGCACGATAAATGATACAGAATCTCCAACCCATGGCATGGCAGATGGCGACGGCACGGTCACTACCAAAGAGCTTGGGACCGTTATGCGTTCACTAGGCCAGAACCCGACCGAAGCAGAGCTAAGAGACATGATCAACGAGGTGGACGCAGATGGAAACGGCACGATCGACTTTCCCGAGTTTCTCACCATGATGGCGCGCAAGATGCGCGACACGGACTCGGAGGAGGAGATAAAGGAGGCGTTCAAGGTGTTCGACAAGGACGGGAACGGCTACATCTCAGCGGCTGAGCTGCGACAGGTCATGTGCAGTCTCGGTGCGTTGTTGCTAATGAATTCACGTCCTCTCGGTTTTGGTCATGTGTATTCCTTTGCGTATAGGTGAGAAGCTCTCGGATCAAGAGGTCGATGAGATGATCCGTGAGGCAGACATCGATGGGGATGGCCAAATCAATTATGACGGTGCGCATTCGTCCTGCCTTTTCACGTTCATACATCATATCCTAAATGGTACCTATTCGAATTGCAACCCAGAATTCGTCAAGGTACGTACTGCTCACGTTGCGCGCTTCCTCACTGATCGTTATCAACGTAGATGATGCTGGCCAAGTGATCGTTTCTCGGATTCCAAATTGGCGTCTTGTGCAGGTTGACGTCATGTGTATGAACTGACAAGTAAAAAGAAGATGGTTGATATTATGTGTATCTGGATGATGTATGGACTCAGCGCTCGTTCCGTCCCGTGATAATACATGGCTCTTTCTATTCTGCGAGGACTATCCATCAATACACTCTGTGACTTTGCAGATGTTGCGGGGGCATACACCTCAGCGTTTACAATTTTTCTCCAGTCACTGTATCTCTAAAAGGGTGTTGGCTCTCTGTGGTAGGTTATAAACATACTGTGTACAGGTAACCCGTATCCAAGCTCCTTCGACCCTTGCTCGGAGTCCGAGCATCTTATCGAGCGTACTAGTAGTTCATCATCCATTATCAATGAGCGTATTACAGTAATAGGCATCTAGAAATTTGCCTTTGAGATTCATTTTCCCAAGTCGTCATCGCTAATCCCCAGCAGTCATTTTCCAGTCTCCGGGTCTCCCTGTGAGTTTTGCTGAACACTTCTGTCACGGTAGGTGCTTCCGAGTCATTCCTTTCTTCCGGTGTTTGCGAGTATTTGGAAAACTGGACCAGCTAAATTTCAAAGTTCATCAATGTAATCAAGCAAAGGTCATCTAGTACGCGTTGCAAGGTTATTCTTACTGTAACTGTCATGGATTCTCCGGTACCAACCAGTGGTGTCTATATTCGCATTGTATGCTGCACTGACCAAGGCACTGCCAGTGACTGGCCATCACTTGTGCGCTCGGCCAGGATGCACCCTATACTCTCCAACATGGTCCATTTATTCATCGATTCCGAGCGTGTTCTTTCCAGAAGTTATGAACGATATCAAGTGGCTGCTACTCCCCCGCCCACTCTCCTCCGTGCGGACAACGTTTTGTGTCTTGAACAATCGCCGGGCATATCTCCCGTACTCTCGAAGATATCGCCGGGGCGATGGTCACCGAAGTTTCCCAGCCTTTGACCCGCTTTGCTTAGAGGATCAACCAGTGTCATCCATTGACAACTTACTCTGGTAACGCTGTGATTATTGTCAACCACTGGCATGGAACGTGCGTCTGAAGCTTGAGAAAGACTCAGGTCTACCCATAAGGTTATCAGGGAACATTCCATCGTGCAAGATACGTACTCTACAGCCCAGTGTTGTACGATCATGCTCCCGTAGCACATGAGAGTCAAATGTACACGTTGACAAATAAAGTCTGTTGTCTCTAGGCTCCCTTTGTAACAAAACACGCATTTATATGGGTCCACAGTAAGATACGAGAACAATTGGCAGCGTGAACATTCGGCGACATGATGTTGCAAGATGATACAATGTGTGAATCCACCCCCGACTCAGGCACGCTTTAAATCTTGAGTGAAATGAGATACGCGAGCAATAATCCAACGGGGGGGGTGAGTCGTTGGGAGTGACGCCGGGAAAACCAAAAAAAGAACAAAGAAAAATTAGGTCCTTCGCTTCGCAGAATATAAGCGTTCCATTCCCAGAGAGGGCAATCGATATACGTGGCAGAGAGCAGCTCTAGGGTACGTAGCAATTATTTAGGGTATAGGAACCGGGGCGTGCGGAATTGCAATGTACCGCCCTGGAATGATAACATCGCCTCATCGAGATTCGAATGACGAGCCAGACTCCTGTCGTCGTGAGATGTGTGGCCGTGCGAGTGGTGACAACGGTGATGGCGACGTAGCCGAGGTTGGACTCTCTGCTACACCATTTTCTGGCACCTGGATTGATGCCGTGGGGGCCGCCGGCGAAGATCGACGAGAGATATATGGCGGCGGGAGAGGCTTTGACGGCTCTTCTTGGGTGGGCGTGCTCTGGTTGGCGGCTGGTCCATCCAGCGCAAGCGAGAGATCATCCAGGATAGCACGCGGGGGAGGTCGTTCTACCTGCGCCACCAGTAACTTTAGACGCCGTAATGACATGAGTGATTTGTTTAGACCCTTTGAAATGAAATGCGCCGCACCTCGATCCGCAATTCTTCTCCGGCATACTCGCCTTCCATTTCCTCTGGGCCTAACAGCTTGTTACCTTTCCGGAAGATCTCTCCCTCTTCAGCTACCCAACTCCTCGACCTAAGTATCCCAAAATTTAGGCAAGACACACGATCTCAACTGGTGGCTCACCGATCCGTAGGAGAACGAGGATCGTCCTCTCCCTGTGCCACTTCATTTTCCATCTCCGAGTCCGAGTCCGCAACCGTGAAACCAGAGGGGCTCAGAATGGGTTCGACAGCCTCAGGCTCCGGAGGAGCCTTTCCTTTGCCCTTATCTAACCGTGGTGTAGATAGAACGTCTTCGTCAGCCAGTTCCTCAGTGTCGCCGCGAGTGGTGACGACATGACTGTCGTGGGTGTTACCCTCGTCGCTAGTCGGCGAACTCAGCCCGTTCAGATCTATAGCTAAACCCTGGAGACTGATGCGGGGTTTTGGAGAGATACGGACGAGAAGGGATTGGAGTGTGTTCCTCAAGCGCTGGAAGTCGTCCCTGCGAGTCGGCTCTGAGCACGTTCGGATGATCTCCGCAAGGAGAGGCAATAGCTCCTTTGTCCGTCCAATAAGCTCAGTATCCGCCTTTGCGTCGGATTCATGCCCTTTCGATCCAGTTGTCGAATGGGCCAATAAGACTTCAAGCTGTTCTTTGCATTGTAGGGCCCGTGCTACAGTCTCATCCTCGTTCTGTGCACCTTCCGAGATAAGCAAAGATTCCGGGTGTTCGTGAGGGCTGCGAGACACGACCTTCTTGTCTTCGTCCTTGCGGAACGTTTTAGCGAGCTTGCTCTCCTCGATCATTCCCCAAACCCCTTTTCCTTGTCCACGGCCACTACTACCGTTTGCGGAGGACATGTGCGAGTTCCGTTCTGCCTCCTCGGTGTTTCGTATGCACGTGTTCAGGATATCCCTGCACATCCTGTGGAGTGACGTTCTGTTTAGTAGCCATTGGGCGAGAGTAGTGAAACGTACCGAGCCATTTCCTCGTCATCTGGTGGAATGTTCAGATCCAGGCAGCGCATCACGTGGTTCGCCTTCAAACCAGAACTCAGGGCCATCACACCTGCTAGGTCCAGTGTGTTCATCGTCAAGTCAAGATGGAGCAATGACACTGATTCTGGAAGAAACTCCGCCAAGGCGATGGCCCCCGCGGATACAAGGCCCGTGGAAGATAAGAACAATCGCTTTAGCGCCGTGTTCAGGGTAAACGCTGTACGTAAGGACTGAACCTGAGATGCTCCGCTTCAGTAGGTTGACGTGGAAGAAGCGAATCGTTCATACCCCATCGAGTCCTGGCCCACAACATGGGTTTTTGCTGAGATCAAGTGTCTCAAGACAAGAGTTGTATTTCTGATCAGCTGAGTAAGCGCGAGAAGCCGTATGCTGTGGCAAGACGGACCAATGCTTCCGCTATTGCCACAAGCCCTGTTACTTCGAGCTTATTCTCACTGAGATTGAGTAATTTCAGCGTCCTGTTCCGCTTCAGCACTTGTGCGATGTAAGTGATTCCACCCTGCAATGGTTCAAAAGCCACTCCTAGGGCGTTACTTATTCAAAAGCTTACTCGGATATCATTTCCTCGAAGGTCTAACGTCCTGAGAGCGCCAAGTCGTGGCAGGGCATCGAGTGCCCTTACCTTGTCGAGCAATGCAGCACTTGGCCCATGGTCTTGATATGACCCTTGTGTGGCGGAAGGTGATATAGGATGTCGCGCTGTCACACCACCCTGTGCTGACGATGTGATTAAGGGGATGGGGTATCCTGATGCTGAAAGCGGGTCTCCCATAGACACTGCGGACGCTGGGGGGCCGCGGCGCGAACGGGGAATGTATGGTGTGTATGTTGGCTGTAGTGTTTGGGCCGGATGTCGCGGCGGCGGCAGCACAGTCGGTCGCGATGGCACAGCGGGAAGCGCTTGACCTGTAGTGGGTAAGGGTAGCGGCAAACCAGCACCTGGCGACATGGGTGGAGTAGATGGCGCAGAGGATGTTGGCGTGATACCACCTGAAACAACATCTGGGTAGTCACGGATCATCAACGCGATCGCAACAGCGCCGGCGGCACTGATGCGATTGTGTCGCAGAGAGATGTTCCGCAGTGATGAGGTTCGTACCGTATGTGCTATGCAGCATTTAGCGGAGGGTCGAGTGGGGACCCCTTTATTGACGTACCTAGTGCCTCCAGCGCCTGCGGTTTCAGGAAACAGTCATCCAATCTGAGCGAGGATAGACCAGGTTCAGGGGCTCTCGGCAGTGCATTGGCGATGTACTCGATCGAGCGTTTGTCTAATGAGTTCTGAGAAAGGTCAAGGAACTGGAGGGTCTTAGCCTGAAGGGTATCAGCAAAAGATAGATGTCAACTATTCTAGATGCTACACACCTTGACTATGAAAGCGCCAATTAAGCGGAACGCTGCAGCCTTCAAACGTCTATTTGAAGCAACGGACAGGAATGTGAGGGACGCCGGAATGAGTAGCGCATGGAGAATCGGTTTCAATATCTGTGTATCCAGTCAGCAGCAACGTCATACGTCTAAGAACACACCCCACTCACTCGGTCATCCAAACCACACTCCTTAAAAGTGAGTCTGCGGAGGCCCCACTCAATCGTGAACACGTCGGAAAGAATCGCGGCAGTCGTAGGGTTTAGTTGGACACCCGAAAAGTCAACGGTGCGTGGTGATATCCTTGAGGCATTCTGGGCAGTGATCAGACACGTAAGAGCGGATGACATAGTGTGCGCACGACGATACCCACCTTGAACGCAGCGGAGATATCTGGTAATGGAGGGTCGTCTCTGCTCGCGCAGCACTCCTTATAGAATGACTCGACCTTTTCAAGGCCCCACCAGTCATCAGGGTCACCTCCTTGACTTATAGAGTTCCCTCGCACGACCCTTCGCCGGCGCTCCGCCTCCCTCTGTTCTATAGACCTCTTCTCTTCTTTAAGCGTTGGCGTGGAAGGGGGATTCGCAGCCGATATTGGATAAACGGTGGTCAACTCTGGCAGGATGAAGTGTGCCCTTCTGAGGGTTCGGGCTTCATCCCCGACAGTGATTTGAGGTTGAGATTGGGTTGGAAGAAACTTGGAGATGCGAGATAAAAAGGACTGCTGAGTGGGCTGGGTGCGTTTAAGAATTGATTTCCCTGGGGTCGGTATTATCACTGCGGAGGACGAAGGGGCATAGGACGAGGTGGGTGAGGCCATGTAAGGAGAGGTGCGAACGAGGAGACGCCCCGTCAACACTCTAATAGATTACTCTAACTGTAAATATGATAAACACTCTGCTCTAAGGTAGTTCTACACAGTAGAAAAAATTAAATAAATAGACGAGAGGCCCCAATCATCACTGGCTTCAATCAAAGCACGTCCATGTAATCTCTGCACCGATCCCACAGTCGGATCCACCGTCCGTTATTCCATTGTCTCATCCTCGTCCATCCATCATGAGGCGATACACGCTCTATCCAAACAAGCACAGAACAAATTGCAAAGTCTGCGAACGAGAGCTCCCGGCCCATCGCCACGAGACCATCTCCGTCAGCGCCGTTGTTTTTGTCGAGGAGTGCCGCGAGCAAGTCAAACTTCTCCTTCACCGCTAGCCACGCTCGCTCGCGCTGCGGCCCTGGTGTAAGGTATCCCGGCATCCCCGGCGCCGTGGACCCCCGAAAATGAGCTTGAACGTGTTCAGGGAGTCGCATGTGGCTGAGAGGGATCATAATGGCGAGAAGGGGCTTCACGACGACGTCATTCAGATAGTGTACAAACACCATTTGAAGTGCTTTGGAACCGTCCGGGAATATTGGTCTCGCGGGGAAAGCCCTTTCAAGGTATTCGACGATGACGTTGGCCGTCGAAAGAACTATTGGCGGCTCCGACGGTCGCTGGGGCACTAAGATGGCGGGAAGTGCGTATACAGGCCCACCATCTCGGCCCAAGGAAGCTGGTGGCGCGCCGACAGAGCGCAATGTCCGTTCCACGTCGTTATATTCCACCCAGACCGTGCGGTAAGGCAAACGCTTGTAGTTGAGCACGAAGCTAGTGAGAGCTGCATGAGATTCATCATGAGGACATTTCATGCTAAACGCATACCGTATTCGCCATATATTGGGAGCCCATGCTTCCGGAGTCGCAGAAGGGACGTCGTAAAGAATAATGTTAGGAGGCGGCATGATAAAAGTGTAGTTACCGTAAGCCACGCGTAGCCATGGCATTTATGCGTGCGATGAGTGCAGTCCATACACACGATTTCCAAGTCATCTTTGCATCAAGAGCCGGAAGTTGCGGAATATGTCGCCTAGCACCGGGATAAGAAACATGAGACAGAGTTACTCCATACGACATCGCGACAAGGGGCAAGCAGAACGGACTGCCAACTCCATAAATGGTTAACAAATCTTACCCCTTGGTTGTGATAGAGTAATTCCCGTGGTTGCCCCGATTGCGGGGACTATAATGCTAGGATGTATCAGTCTCCACGAGCCACATGATACCGGCTGCGGCAAACCAGCGGTGAGGAGACAAGAGTTACTCGCTTATTGTAGGCTGTACAGCGCCAACTAAGACGGAGTTGGCTCTTGCACTATGCGTGACTTGATACTGATGAAATGACTCCGCAGAGAGGCTGTTTTCATGATGTACTTGTATGAGAAGATAGATACGTTTGAGTCAGTACCGCTACACGTCTCAAGCCCTTGGGTCCGAGTTGTTGTTATTGATTGATACGTGCCGATATGAGTCGTCAAAGGTTAGACAGTGAGCGAAGGCTGAGCGCTGAGCCGCAAGTTTGGATCTTGCTTACTAGAGTGCAAAGAGCTGGCGCTTCGCCCAGGAAGCCACGTGCTTGTCGTATTTTCGAAATGAGACGATGTTCTGCTGTTCAGTACCTCACACCGCATTTCCTTGTTCAATGTCGCCACGTCAATATCATAACGACCACCAGAGTTCCTACATCGAGGTCAAAGATCCGTTGTCTGACAGTGAAGATCACAGCACCTTGGGAATATTCGTATCAATGGCTGTTCTCCGCTGCTATACCTGTGCACCGCCTTCAAACATATAATTGGTGACTCGCAGTTAATGTGTTCCTCCGCGAAGCGGCTGTGTTGGTTGGCCCGCCCTTTTGTGTAGGGAGAGCACTCGCCAGGGGGTCCTCGTTGTTTGAATTAATGACGTGGTTATCTCCGAGTTTCAGATAATGTCGAAATGCTGCGCTTTAGCGTCTCCGCAAGGGCGTCGTCGTCGTCGTTGGTTGTAAACCCCCGACATATTGCATTTTTATGAACATAGTACGTTCCTCAACGTTGTTTCGCCGGACACCGGAGGCACGAATCGGCTGAGACTTTGGGTTAAGAGCATGGGTCTGGAACCTGAGTTGGTCTTCAGTGAAACAACTTGGACATAAAGTTCGTGCAATCGAGTCAGACGTTGAGTTGGACAATATCAGAGGATGATGGACTTGTTGTCCTCACTACTGAGACTATGTGGAATTGTGGTTGTTTTCGATTTGAGGCTCAGGACGTTCAGCCTGAAGCCTCCACTGAAACTACTCCAGGCACCCTAGATGTCCCCGTGACACGATGTCACGTGATGCACGTCCGTTGATTCAATTCAAGGTTCGCGTTAAACAAGCCCAGCTCGCCTCTCTCCCCCAACCACCACCCCCCAGCCGTCACCCGCACCAAATTTCGCATGGCCCGTAAAGGAACTTCTACTACTTCCGACGCTGGCGAGCGTCGCCGCTCGTCCCGCATCAAGGATCAAGGCAAGCCGGAGCCTCCACCGAAGAAGGCCCCAGCCAAGCCACGTTCCAGGAAACCCAAAACAGTTGAGGAAGGCGATAGCGCTGAAAAAGAGAAACCGAAATCTGCAGCCCGTGGAAAGAAGCGCACTGCGACCGAGAAGGATGAGGAACACACACCACCCCCTGCGAACGGGGAGGACGCCCAACCTCCTGCTAAGAAGGTAGGCGATTTCTGTCCTGTACTCGACCCACGAGCTGATCGCATAGTAGGCCAAACCTGATTCTCACGCACAAACCAAGCCTGCTTCTAAGGCTGCAGTCACTGGGACTACTAAGAAACCTGCGTCTAAAATTATTGCCTCAGAAGCGGTAGCGAAGCCCGCTTCCAAGACCGGCGCGAAGCCTACGTCTCGCGCGGCGAGCCGTAAGCCTGCATCCAAGGTTTGTGAACTTGATCCAACCATTGTCTCCATTTATCTGACGATATTTCATTTTATGTAGGCCGAGGTTGAGAAGAAAGATGAACCCGTAACCCAGACCGAGGCGACGATTGCAGAAGAGCCTGAGGCTGAAGCAGCAGCAGCGACCGAGGTAATTGTTGCCATACATTTCTGGAGAAGCTACTTCTGTTTCTCATATCCGCCTTACCTTTACAGGCCGCTTGATCATCTGTCTTGAATACCACTGGACCTCGACGCTACGACGGACCGAGATATTTATCACATTGTAGGACCCTTACCCCGTCCTAGAACGGAACTCGACCTTGTTGCATCATGTTGTCCACTGCTATCTGTGCTGTGTTGTATTATCTACAGCTCTACTGGGTCCTATTGTGCAATGTTTACTATCCTTTGTACTTCTCCATTTTTCTGGTTCTCGTTGTGCGTACCGTGGCGCCTGTGGCCGGTCCGGTGTTAGTGATATGAATGCGATTGCAGTGATTAGGGTTTTGTCCTCTTCTACTCGAGCCCCGTCGAGTTCAACGCTCAACATTCGATCACAATGTCAGAACCAAGACGCTCCGCACGTATTGCTGCGAGTACGACCACCACAGCCAAACCTGATGCCGTGCGTGAGGTTAGCAGTCATTATAATCTCACCACTAATACTACGATAGCAGGAGGCGGTGGAAACCCCCCCTGCCGAGACGCCAGCACCTGCATCTATCAACATTGGAGATACCCTTCCATCATATACTCTGAAGAATGAACAAGGTGAAGACATCGATACGGCCAACCTCGCTGAAGAAAAAGGCGTCATCATTTTCTCGATTCCCAAAGCCGACACCTGTACGTGCTGTTATGTTGCTCTCTCAGGTCCGTAGGTTTCCCATTAACACATACGCAGCGGGTTGCACGACACAAGCGTGCGGGTTTCGTGACATCTATCCAGATTTCACGGAGCACAATTTCACTGTGTATTGTCTCAGCCACGACAAACCCGAGGATCAGAAGAAGTGGAAGGTCAAGGTATGAGGCACTACGACGACATACTATATTGTCTGAGGTCTTATCTTCACCGGCGTGCAGAAAGAATTCCAGTATTCACTACTGTCCGATCCGGATCGTGTTTTCATCGCAGCACTTGGCGCGAAGGATCCAAAGGCTGGAAGGACGAAGCGTGCACACTACATTTTTGCCAAAGGTGGGAAACTTGTAGACAAGAAGCTGCCTGTGTCCCCTGGAGATAGGTACGTCGTTTGCGCAAAGACCCGATTGAAATCGATCACTGAGGTGTCCGCATTTGCAGTCCCAGACTTGCCCTTGAATTTGTCAAATCAATTAATGCCGAGGCTGCGTAAAGAAGGGGAAGTGAAGTAGCAGACAACGTCACGGCCCGGTGACCGTGGCGACGCCATAGGCTGTGTAAATTAGTGCAAGTGATGAGCATAGCATGCTTGTAGCTCCACATCTCCCAATCATCGTCTACCATGTTCAAGTCGGCAGCAGCGAAACTCGCACATAATTCCACGATCCCTGCTTTGGCGGGAAATAAAGATTTGCGTCCGCTGCAAGATCTCATCACCACCGAAAAGGCCATAATCACTTCGTAAGATTCCCAATGGAAATCTCAGTTTCTATTCATCGTAAACTCATGCTCCCGTATCGCAAGACTTGCTAGACTCAGCGCCGACTTCATCCGAGCATCAGAAGCTCTGCGTGCTTGGGGTCTCGGCGAGGGAGAGGATCTATCGGTGGGTGCCCCTTATTGAGCAATCAATCATCCCTATAACATTTCCAGGACACGCTTGGCGGGTCGACTAAGATCCTCCTGGAGTTCTCTTCATCTCTTACTCAGTTTGCTGCACATGAGCAAGTCATTCGCGACCGTATGAAGTCGGTTCGAACTCAGGAGGAGAAAGTTGATTCCCTGAAGCACCGCCGTAAGGGTATCGTTTCGAAGTCTGATTCTGCCGAACGCAAACTTAGCAAGCTGGACCCTGGCCATAAGAACACTCCGGCACAAACCGAACTGCTTATGCGCCTACGGGAGGAGATTCGTGAGCTCGATTCAGAAATCATGACCGAAGAAACACAGCTAGGAGATCTGAAGCGCAACGCGGCCAAAGATTGGATGACCCTCAAATTTGGCGGGTTGCAAGAATGCTGCCGGAAGGGCCTCGTATGTGCTTCTCTTTAGTTTATATCGACTGCTAATTGGCACGCTTAGATCGTCGCTGAAACGGGCAAGCTTATCATGACTGAGCTCCCTCAGCATGAGACAGAGCCGGGCTCCACTCGTCCGTTTTACGCGGGCCATTCTCGCACTGAGTCATATGTTGCTGAGGCGCTGCATTCACTTGGCGAAGTTCTACTTGACACCTCCACTCCGACTAGTCGAGTGCAGTCCTCCTCAGCTGCCATTCGTCAAGATGGTGATTCCAACTTTGCCACAACGATACCTTCTGACAGGATGTTTGGTGTAACCGTGAGCCATGCTGTACTACCTGGTGACGATGACGGATCCTGATAGCGCGCTTAGCCTAGCTATGATGTATCTAGATCAGCTTCGGTGGCAGAACGGGGTAGCTACGGCCAGACACCGCCTACGTTCCCAGCGGACGAGCTTGGTGCAATATCCCGGTCAGACATGCCTCACTCGCAGACCTTCTCTCATAGCGTCCACATGCCACCTTTGGCCCCTGGGTCTCTCCAGAGAGACGCTTTCCCAAGCTCGTCGCAACATGTTGGACCGTCCTCCCCGTCTGGTGGGCGTTTCGCGACGTTCCCAGTTAAGGGAAGGCGGCAAGACTCTTTCGCACCGGCGATTGCAGAGCCGCAGGATAGTTCACAGCCCGCGTCGTCTTTCACTGAGGAGGTGAAACATGCCCTGCTGGATGATGCTGACGAGCCTGCACCGATGTATGAAATCTCAGAGGGGGCCTACGCATCGCCTCTCGCGCCACCGCCTGGCGCAGCGCTTCCAGTCGCACCCCGGGCAAGGCTTTATGGGAGCCCAGACTCCGGAGCATACGACGGTCTAGCTCCCTATGTCCCGTCAAATGGAGGCGAAGGGGAAGAAGACATCCAGTTGCCGTATATGGACCCGCCTCAGGACGAGCCTCAGAGCGAAAGGAGGGTACGGTTTGGCTCGCGCCCCATCCAGATGCCACGTCCGTGGTTGCATCTCGAGCAACCTGGTGGGTCTGCCCCTATATCCACTGAACACGGCCCGTTCCCCGATTATGCACAAGCACCCCAACAAGGAAGCGGGTCACCTGTGTCGCCAAAAGCTCCAGTCCCCCAAGACCATATCCCGACCCCACCCTATGCCATAGCGGAGCCAGAGGACGAGCGAGCCCTGAACGCCGCCGCTGCGCGTGAAGTCTCGCGTGAGTTGGACGCCCTTATGTACAGTCCGCCCGTTGCGCCACCCAGAACTGCATCACCGGAAGTACAGGATCCTGCACCACTTTCGATTCCACCGGTGGTAAATGCACCGCCGCCGCCGTTCAACGATACGCTCGCCCAACCGCCATCTCCGTTCGCCCGCACGCGCAATCGGTCCCCAGGATCACCCACGGCCTCCCGGAGTTCTGCGGAGCACCCCCCACTCAACAATGTCCCGCCTTCTCCATACCTGCCTTCAGCCCCGTCTTCGCCGACGATACAGGCACCCCTTCCACCACCGGGCATTTCACTTCCTCCACTATCGTCACCGTCATTGTCTAGTAGCAGCAGCGCACCGTTTCGCACGCCACCCGAGCTGCCTGTGAACCCCAGCCCCAACCCTTCTCATCGCACGCTCCCACAACCCCCACTCGGGTCATCTCCAGCCAAGACACCTCCATTTCCTCCTCCAGGGACAGGGAATCGCACGATCTCTGCTGCGGCCTTCCGACGACCTGTGCCGCGCATAGGATCCGACACCCTCTCCGGAACTCCGGACGTGAGCCCGCTCGCGATAAAGAAACGGGATCTGCGCAGCTCGCCGTATGCGTCACGAACTGGTGGCCTAATGGGTTCGACATCATCACTGCCACCAGTGCCAGCTCCATCTCAACCACAGGAGCAGCAGCAGGAAGATGATTTTGATTATATTTCGGCGTACTACGGCAGTGAGGTTGATAACTTAGGTGGTCCCCCTGGCACAAGTGAAACGCGCCCTCGCTCGGGTAGCTTACGTTGACCCCCGCTGAGATTGTATGCATGTACCGTAGGATACAGCAGTGTCACCTGCGTGTTGTTCGATCAAAAAATGTGTTCAAAAAATGTGAGATACGACTTGACCCTAACCCCGAAACATGGTTCTGCCTGTGGTCGCGAAGTTGGAAGGCTATGTCTTTAGTCCGTTTCAGTCACCATCATGTCTAGCTCTCGATCCCAGGAGGACACCTACGAAGCCCAAAACGACCAACGTCTTGATGAACTTCACTCCAAGATTCGCTCACTGCGTGGCGTATGGCCATTGTGTGGTCTGCACTGTTACTCTGCCTTACTATTACGATGTTATAGGTAACCACCGATATCCATGACGACGTTGAACGTCAGAATCTGGTTCTTGATGACACAGTGCGTTTAACCTCCTGTTCTACTTCTTTCATAGCTAACCTGTCTGGCAACCAGACCAATACGTTCGGCTCGGTTGCGTCTGGCCTTGCCTCATCTGCCGACCGAATGGCTCGTTCAGTGTCCCCAAGCACCGTTCGAATTATCAGGGTTGTGATCTTCGTCCTCTCATTCTTCTTTGGGTTGTGGCTGTCGAGGCTCTTGTTCTCTCGTTTCTTTGGCTGATAGACGGGAGGTAAGGACATCGGCTAAATGTAGTTCATTCGTGTGTCACTGACGAAAGGAGGACACAGGGCGTGGTCGCACTGATGCTGTGTACTTTATGTCCTATCGCATCTGATCTCTGTCCAGTGTACGATGCACGGTGGAGAGCATACGCTGTAATTATCGTACAGTGCCCCGCTTACCATACAGATCTCCTTATTCGCTTTTGATTATGCACTCCCATTCTACCCTGGTTCATCTATCTTGACGCTTTCCAATACTATTTATACGACATAAAACACTCTCTAATCACGACGTGTTAAAGCTCCGCTGAGATTGATCGCGTCTTGATTTCAGCCATGGAGTCACTCGAGTGATCCCAGTTGACTCGGAGCCTTTATTGATTTATTGGATACTTTAAGCCATCACTGATTACCACGGGGCTTTATGATGATCCGTCAGTGCCATAGTATACGGCACATGTGTATGCAGTCAGATACGGAACGTACGGAACAGTTGCATTGACGAGGCACATTCGGAAGGGTCTCGGCGCTTTGAGCTCTGACCACCACTGCTGACGCCAACATATACACGATTCTCCTTTCAAAGAACTCTGGCAATGTCTCAACCAGTGGTGCCTCCGACAGTAACACTAACTACAGCAACTATCCAAGACGACTTTACTACCGTTCTTTCTGAGGTCCATGCTGGCATCATTCCCTCGGAGAACATTTGGCTGTCCTGTTACAAGGAAGGAGAAACCTCCATCCACGGCAAAGTTGCCATAAGCCTTCATGAGCAGGACCGTGATCGCATCGAGCTCAACGGTATCGGCGGTGTTGAGCTTACGCGTACATCGCAGGTGAGAGACTATTTGGCGGTCATCGATCGTTTCGTCCTGAAACTCGGTGTATGCGTTTCGCGACCAGTTCAGGTACACAGCTCGTTGCCCGGCCCTTGGAATCGACTCGGTTGAGTTCATCTCTCCCACTGAGGTTTACGCAGACCCGTCACACTTGGATGAGAGACATGTGAGTACGTGATACTGATGATGCTAACTATCAAGGGGCCGGTGATGCTCACAAGCTCATCTTCTGTGACAGCCGCGTCAGATTCCTTCCTTTGCCGTCTCCGATGGTCTTCTTGCGACGGCCCTACTCGATGGGACGGTCTCGATCTACAATCTTCCACACACCTCGCCAGTCACTGCATCGTATCCTGTACCGACCACACACGTTTTGCAACCCATCGTTTCCACGAAACTACACAAATCGGTCATCAACGCGTTGGAGATCATCTCCGGGACTTCCCCAGCTCCGATATTAGCATCCGCGGGCTCTGATTTCACCATACACCTCACACCCCTACCCGTTTCTTCAACGAGTGGTACATCACCCGCGCTTACGCCGCTCTTATCACCAAAGGGGCACACGCGCCCGGTGACGGCATTACTCCCCTACACGAACGACACCCTACTATCAGCCAGCAAGGATGGTTCACTTCGCCTGTGGGACATCCGATCCGGCGCGCAAAAGGCGACGTGGGCGGTGCAGCAGCCGGTGGTTGCCCTTGCGGGTGCAGCTAGCGACACGAGCGGGGCCGTCTGGGTAGCGCTCGCTGACGGGAGTGTTCAATCGCTCGACACACGCGCGAGCACGCTCGCAACAAAATTGGAGACCGGTGCCGCTGCGCCTCGCGCGATCGCGGTGTCGAGCGATGGACGGGAGATAGCGCTTGGCGGTGCAGACGGTACGGTGGTCTTGTTTGATGTTCGTGGTGGCACCATTCGAAGGCGCTGGAGACGCGGTGGCGCACCGATATGCGGTGTGTCGTTCGCGCCTGGAGGTCGCGTTGTTGTCGGCGGAGAGGACGGACTGCCCTATGTGATCGACTTATCGAAGGGGGGCGATCACACCGGTTTGCGTGTCAGCGAACTGGTATTCGGGAACGTCGAGGCAGCGCGGGCACTTCGAGTCACTGAAAAGTTTATATATGTTGCGGGCGATGGGGGTGTAGTAAGGAAATATGAATTGTAGAGTTTTTAATGCAATATGTAACTTACTAGTTGTAGGTAGGTGTGTGGAGTAGCTGTGCAGGGAAGCCATATAAAGGAGTGTTATCAGACTCGCCTCTTCCTTCTCCCACTTCGACACTAATGTCACCCGGACCATTTGATCTACGCATCCAGCACGGTATGATCGCGTTCTTGCATCTGGGTAACCTTCTCACTCGATCATAGGCATCACCGGCGGATTTGCCCCACCCCGCCCTTCTGCCGTGCACGATCTTTCGTTCAAGCCTCCGAGCAACCCTCACATCCTCCTAACTTCCCAGTTCCCATTCCCACCAGCTACGGCGACGGTCCAGCAACTTGATACGAAACCCAAGAGAATTGAGATCTCAGATGACACTACCACTCTAGTCAAAGAACTGGAAGGCATCCTGCGGAAATTGCCCAAAGAGCAGATGCCTTCGAAAGATATGTATGGTCGAGACATCGGTATCTTTTGGGAGGGTGCTGGATTCACGTGGGTGAATTCTGCTCCGCAGGGCTGTGGAACGTTCGACAGCGACAGCGGCGTTGTCGTCACTGAGGATGACAAGAAGGCATTCGACCGTGCGGTGGCGATCACGGAAATCCTGGTGCAGAGGGGTGTGGCTCATGAGAGTGCCTAGTGATTGCACGAGACTCAGTGGGAACATACGAGATGCAATTTGTACTATCAGTATTGTAAACGGTACCATGACTCGGATAGTAACGTGGATGGCGATGATGCGGGCGAATGGTAATAAGCATACGACACTCTGCCATGTGCCGCGAAAAGTCATGCAGTCATGCGTCATCGGCGCCTTGTGGGGTCAGCCAAGAAAGCCAAGCAAGGTGTAATGTCCGAAGCTCTGAATACGACACGATTAACCCGAGTGATTGACTGTCGAAAGTCCAATAGTATTCAATCCGTGTCCGTGAGTGCTGCCCGCAACTGTCTCTGTCCGGCTCTTTCGGAGCAAACACCGATAGTACCCACGTGCTGCGCGACGCTGTTCGCGTGGCTTTTGCCTGGCGTTTCTCAAGGCATTTCTCATGCCACGAGGATACCATCCGCGTGGTCTTTTGTCGGATTTCATAGGAATCGAACGAGGGCCGCAATAGACACAAATACGGTTGTTACTTTATGCTGAAAATGATACAGTTTCAAACCAATCATCACTTCCAAGGTCTACAAAACTATTTCCAATCTAGTATTTCTGTCAGTCAATAACTCAATCACAGAAGATTAAAATGAACTTACCCAATGCAACAATATAGCAGAAATCAAATCAGGCCATGGCTTAGGGATCACCAGGTGGAAATCAGGGTTTTTCATGACTTCTAGGTGAATCATATCAGATTGTTTATATGATGCTCCCTCATAATTGTCATTGAGCTTTATGAGAAGGAAGATCCAATCATGCCCATTGGTCAGAGCACCACGGACAACTTTATTTCTGAGAAAAGGTAGCACATTTAAATTGTGAGACCAGAAGCTAACAGGATCTACTTACTGAAGAAGCTTTCCACACATGAACATCTGATACACTGCCTGATGAACTTGGCTTGGAATATGGCCTGAGGGGTCCTTTGCCTCTATAATGAAGAAGGTAGATGGCTTATGTATGTTAAGGACTGTGAAGAGTGGAGATCTCAGGAAGGTTGCTGCAGAAAAATAGTAAGTAGGGGATGAGACAAGTGAAGATGGATTTACCAGCATAATATTGATCTGCTACTATGACAGTGTAGTCCACAAATCTAGAAAGGGCAGACAAGTCTGATGAGCCATCAGCTATAACAATCTCTTTCATTGCCTTGAAAATCATGTGCTGATTCTGTGGCAGCATTAGTGTTTTCCCGGCCCGGCTTGGCCTGAAAGCCGGTTCATCAGCCCAGCTTCGGGAGGCTTAGGCTTGACATATTTAGAGCCTGGGCTGTTTACAAAGGCTCCCTAGGGCTTAGGCCTCTTGTGGCCTGCAAACGAAGGCTTGGTATGTTTTAGGCTTGGGAGGCTTAGAAGCCACGGCCCATATGTCGGGGCAGGTAATAGACGCGTTCGATGGTGCATTGAAGATACGGACATTGGCCCTACTACATTAGATGACGTATATCTACTCTAATCTATATCTGTGTCATGGCCACTAGCCTCGGGAATGCCATCGCCATCATCAGAAATAGGTGCCCCCCAAGACAAGTCATTGGGGGCATCTACAGCTTCAGTCGTCGTTTGATCTTGGTTCACAAGCTGATCGTCAGCGTCGTCGAGTTCTTGCTCTTCTTCAGTGAGACTGGCAACCACCTTCACCATGAGGTCTTGTTGGATGAGGCACTTGAGGCACTGTAACGCCTCGACGATATCGGCATCGAGGCGGTTGCGCCGCTTGCAGATCGTGATGCCGGCCGAGGAGAACGCCCTCTCACTGGATACTGATGAGGCCATGATGGAAAGATAATCGCGCGCAAGTGAGCGCCATGTCGGATAGCGGCCGCCATACAACTACAGAACCCCGATGTGAGACAGACACAGGGAATAATGACAATGTACGCACACCCCACCATTGGACTATCCCCATGTCGTCCGGCACAGCCTCATTCGTATTGAGGTAGAGGCTCCACTCCTCTAAGTAAGGGTCAACGGCATTGGTGACCTGAGGGCGGTCCTCGTCATCTGATGAAGAGTCGGTATCGTCGACATTCCACTGGCGGCGCCCGAGCTTGGGTGGAGGAGAAGCAGCTATCTTGCGGACACGGGCAGCTGGAGCCTGAGCCTTATTCCTCTCATTGTAGCGCTCGACGAACTTGTGAGAGAAATGCAGTACAGTCAGCGATGTAGAGACGAGTAGCATCACAATCAACTTACGCGGTTCCGGACAACATCTTCGACTTCTCCAGCGAGGTCCGCCGGCCAGTGTTTGGTGAAATGTCCCATCTTCTTCTTTGGGTTGAGGACTGTGCCACGACACTGGTCAGTACGCTACACAAGTAAGAATGGAAATCTTACCCATAGCCATAATATGGGCATCGGATTGAGCGGAGCGTTGGTAATATTGGTTGAGTTTCTGCATTCCTGCCTCGAGGGCTGGAATGAACGGTGTGTAACGTGATTTGTTTGAAGCCTTCTCCCAAGCTGCGTGTAACCTCTCCAATGCCGGGAGGGCATTTTGGAGGCTCGGAGCTGACACCGATGAAAACGCTTGCTGAGCATCGTTCGCATACTGCATGAAGCCAGATATCAGCAGCATTTCAAGCTTGTAGTCACGCACTTACCTGTAGAAGATTGCAAAATAGACAAACGCGTGCCCATTCGTCATCACTCAAAGAGAGTGAGGTGATCTTGCGCCGCTTTTCCGAGCTACTTTCTTTGAGTCCGAGTTCCAAAACGAATTCGTCGATCGCCTATGAAGTCTTATTAGTACTAAAATGGAAAGGACGTGCGAGTATACATTACCTCGCGTCGCGACTCAGCACGAGTGAGCATGATGAAAGTGGAGCTCCATCGCACTTTCATGTCAAGGAGCAGCTGAACGGGTGGTATATTGCGACGGTATTGAATAGCTTTGAAAGCTTCTTTACGTTGAGCTGAGGAACGTGCCTATACATCCTAATGTTAGCAGCGAGAATTAAATACTAAGGTGAGGGCGACACACCTTCACACAGATGGCACGGATGATGCCAATTTCGTCTCGGTCAGATGCTCCAAGGTCCTCTGGAAGCTCAACATTGTCCAGGTTTCCGTCGTAGTACTTGGCCTTGCTGCGCCTTGCTATCACGGCTTGCGTGGCCAAGTTGATAATGTGCGCGAGACATCTGTGAGAGTAAAAGTAATGAAGCGCCAACGAAGTTTGATTACGTGGACTTACCTGATGTGTCGGCGTTTCACATCGAATGGAGAGCCAGTCTTGAGGAGGTAACAACGGGCGAATTCTTGAAGCATGGTTTCATTGTTTGAGGCGTTGTCGCAGGTAATATGCCCGACCTAGAGAATCAAGTCTTAGCTGCATAACTAACAAGCTATTTGTACTTACCTTCGACACGATCTCGAGGCGGTTGCACACCTTGTAAAGTGCTTGGCCAAGACGTGCCCCATTGTGAGCTGTATTCATTTGAACGAATCCGAGTATCGCTTGTTCCATAGTCCACACCGCGGGTGCACGTTCTTCGATCCAGTGGCCCGTAACAGCGAAATATGCATCGGTATTGCTAGCTTGCCATGCATCGCACGTCAAGCTAACTTCACCGATCACCGTGGGACCCTAACAGTTATCAGTCAGCAAAAACCCCAACAAAGGAAACGAGACAAAACATTGAGGCGGTCTCGCAACAAGCATAATTGTTGCTTGAACATCGTGATGATTTGAGCCCTTGACTGCTTGGGCGAAGGAAGCCGAATACCGCGGTTGGGGTTGGCTCGAGATGCGATGTCGAGCATATTCTTAAACGCGGGATGCTTGAACGCGATAATCGGCTTTAATGTTTATGAGTATTAACTTAGGAGAGAAGAAACTGATAAATGAAATACCTGATTAGTCTGAATCAGCCACTCAAGGGATGCAGTCTCGAGGGCTTTGTCGCTATATGGGATCGGTTTCGCGCCTGGGTCTTCAGGGCCAAAGTGCTCGGTCACCGATGGCTGCTTTTCAACACTTTTGCGCTTCTTGGTGTCCTCTGGAAGCATGGAGTCAAAGTTGTTTGAGTTGCACCACTGTCTGTAGCGACGCTAAGACAAAAATGTGAGAGGTTCAAACTAGTTAAGAAGAAAGAAGAAGCGCACCGAATGTATAGCCGCAGCGTGGCGGCGAAGAGTGGTATGTTCGCTGATCAGGGTCTTCTCCTGCTTGACGCAACCTATACCGTGCCTATGGAGCAAGAGAAGTAAAAAAAAAAATCAAGTCAAAAAATAACTGCGTACTGGCATAGTTTACATTGCATGCGCCCCTTCTCTTGACCGGGTGGTGGAGGAAGTGCAATAAAGAACTCCTTTATATCGGCTGTTGGATCACTCTTGTTCAGCCGTTCGGATTTCAGATCATCGACATCATCGATCTCAATGATCGAGGCATCGTTTTGCAGTGGAACGGGATTTTTCTTCGACTTCTTAGCTTGGGGGGTTTCCTCTGGGACATTGGCGGCAGTGTCGGTGTCATCACTAGGGAGTGGCAGGGCACGGGGTCTCTTGGCTGAGGGCTGAGTGCTAGAAGGCGGAACAGGAGACGAGGCACTGAAGTCCATCGGCACTGACGGCCCCGATGGATCAGAGACAGGAGAGGGAGAAGGCACTTGAACAAGGCCTGAAGTTACGGTGCTGCGATGCGAGGTTAGAACAGTCTCATCCGCATTTTCTTTGTACTTCGCTGGCAACCGTGTTTGGCGGGCGGGTCGGGTAGACATGATCAAAGGAGAGATGGTGTCGAACAGGGGGGAAAGAAAAGGGAGGGTTTTTTATACCGTGCATGGGTGAATCCGTGAAGACGAAAAACAAGACAGAAGGCATCGCAAGTTCGTTCGCTGTCATTTCGTCGACGGCTTGTGGCTTGCAGCAAAAGCCCTAATATTCGGCTGACGGCCCTGAAAAACTCACACCTGAGCCTAGAGCTGTGGGAGTGGCTTGCCAAAATTGAAGCCTGAGCCATGGGCTGTTCTGGGCCACTGATAGGCTCAGGCTCAGCCCGACTTCTCACAGCTCGCCTAGGCTGGCTTCCGGCCCATGAGCCGGGCTGGGAAACCACTAGGCAGCATTGCAGACACACGGAGGCAGAAAGCCTCAATCCAAGCATGAGCACTTCCCTAAAAGGTATGAGAGGGGTAAAGGCTGACAGATCATTAACATACATTAGGACTTATATGAAAAGTATTTTCCAACAACTCCAAGTGATGATACAGATTTGTGGAAGACCAAAGTTCATTCTGTCCAAGGGAAGCAGTCTCCACAATGTGTTCCTTATAATGAGGTTTCAGGACAATAAAATCAGTGATTCTGGGTTTTGTCTCAGTAATGTCCTCCCTGGGCATACTGGAGCAGGTATTAGGGGACTTCTCAGAGTGAGTTTATGGGTGCCATTTTTCAACTTGTGCCATACCTGAGGCAAATCCATCTCCAAACTGAACATAGTGTCAATCTTGCTTTCTTCAACTGGTTCATTTGGGTCTGCCATGTCCTCGGAAGTCTCAATGGCTCTCTTCAACTTCAGAAGAGATATATAAGTATGTTGCCAAGCGTGTTGCAATTCTGACCCTCTGCTAGTGAGACAGAAGTTCAGGTTTGGTCATTTTAGGGGGTTGACGGCAACTACTCACCGCTCAGAGTCTCCTGGTGCAGGCTTATTGGAAAATTCGAGCTCCATGGACCACTCGTGCACAATGTCTCTCTAATTTAAGAAGAGAGTTGTAGGCAACTCGTATTTCCAGTTCAGTGAGACCGGAGAGTTTCCGCGAGCGGAAAACAAAGAAGTCATGTGATGATCACTCCCACTTGATCTTGAGGGGCTGGCGCTTGCCTCCGACGGAACGTGCGATATCGTCTTTCGTTATTTCTCTTTTTGGTTTTCTGATCACAGTGATTGTGTAGGTTTTGGATTAGCGACGAGTATGGGCCGTACATCTACCACTTTGACGGATCTGGCAACTTGATTCAGAGTAGAGTATCCAGCCCCTGCAGTGCAAGCGATTGTACCACTGAACTCCGCAGGACAGCTGAATTTCACATCTGCGTCTGACCCCGGAAATCAAGGCTAGTTTCCTACACTTTCCTGTCCATTCATCTGATGATGACAACTGCCGTCGTCGTCTCCTAGGGTTTGAGGGATTGACCATGTCCCCAGATGGCAATACGCTGTACGCGCTTATGCAGTCCGCCACTATTCAAGACAGTGGAAATAAGAAGAGCAACGCCCGCTACACACGACTAGTCGCCTACGACATCTCTCAAGCTAACACGACACGGCCCCCGTTCGTTGGAGAGTGGGTCGTGCTCCTACCGCTTGACAGCTCCGGCAAGACGCTAATTACACTACGTTAGTAGCGGGGTATTCCTCGTTCTCTCTCGTGATAGCAATGGACGCGGCGGAGATGCGACGTTGTCGGCATACAAGTCAATGCTCTACCCGCCGTCACTAGGCGTTGCCACTTGGATTAGTGACATGGTTCTTAGGAGTGCAGACCTGATATAAACCTCAGGCGCGACTGACATTCACGGCTCCAAGTTCGACAGTCCGAGTCACCCGATTGCAACCGGAGGCGTGCTATCTAGCAGCATCGTCCCCGCAACATATGTTAGCTTTGTGAATTACATAGATGGCACGCAACTGGCCCGATTTGGCGTACACAACGGTACGCACTTTGACGACCAAATGGTAAGAAGCAGCGCTGAAATTTCGAATCAGGCAACCCCTCGGACCAGACGTTGATTGATGCCAAGTGGGAGTCGCTTGCCCTCGCATCAGTGTCTGATCCTGCGGCACCAGATGATTCTTTTCTTTTCACCGCCGTAAGTTCCCAGCCGCCTATCTAGAATTACCAGTAACAACTTCTCCTTTAGGCTGACAATGTCTTTATGTCGACACAAGGCATATTCAGTGGCCAACCGTTCAATGCAGGTATAGACGTCGATAACCAATTCCTTGTGTTCCGGGTGACCCTGCCCGTGGCGGAAGTGGTGATCTAACACGTGTAACATCGTGAAGCGTATCCCCCGCCATGATAGTGACGGTCTAGGTTACAGTAATCGTTCCATGGCCGATCGTTGCACTGCTGTATGGGGAAGTGCTAACATATAATTTTTTGTGAAATCCTTCAATCTTCTGAGGAAGAATTTGAGTACCCAAGATAACAAACATGTTCCTCAAGATCTTGCGTGGGTTTCCAAAAGACATAAACACGAGCCACGAAGCAATTTGCAGTCTGTAAAACATGAAAGATCGTCTTTGACATTTAGCCGTCTGCTCCGCGGGTTTAAGGTGGATAGGACGCGGCAGCGTATCGGTCATCCCCCGTTTGTAAACGTAGAATTATTTTTTGTGAGAAGAAAATACCATCAACCCAACCCTATCGTTGACGGGTGCAATGGTGCTAATACATGAAAGGGCTACTATCACCGCTCAACTTGAATTAGCCACGGCGCCGCACTGGCATTCTGGGTCCCGCGTGGTTCTATCGTTCTCATGACCTGGTGTTCGCACTAAAGAAGAGCAGACCACGATGAACGACAAGAGATAGGAATCCCGATGGCTCGGCCCCACTATCGGAGGTGGGGTACAGAAGCGTCGCAAACATTCCAGGGATATTCGACCATGTGAACTGTTTCATGGCCCAAACTTAAAGGCCATTTTTGCGTTGTGAGGCAGCCTGACGCTCTCTGGTTCCGATTCGGGAAAAGCAGCTTGAAACGGTGAAAGTAGATGGAGAAAAGACTTATCGTGAATCGTTTCCTACTCGATGAGATACCAAGAGCGGCTGGCCAAGTGAAACCGGATTTGGGTGGGGTAAGAAGATAACGTAAGACCGGGGATAGACGCACCGTGGCTGTATTTCCTGTTTAGACAAAGAGTAGACTCAAACAGGTACCGTGCACCATATGCTCCAGTCAGAAGATTCAGAAGAGAAGAGAAGTCGCATGCTCTTCCTCACAGATAAAAGGGTGGCACCTTCACACCAATGCGATGGGGCTTCTACTCTTCCTCTTTCCCTTGCTGGCTGTCTCTCTCGTCAGATCGACCCGCTACTTTTAGTTGTCGTTCACAGAGAATCATGGAGAAACAGGCAGACGACTACTACGCCGCGGCCAGCGAGGCCGCAAAGGACTCCAAATTAGAAAAGACAGCCTCCGCCACTTTTTCCTCTCATGAAGTTGATGAACTCGAACTAGCTGGTTTCGTCGCCCCAACAGAGGAGGAGATGGACACCCTCCGTCACGTCTCTGACAAGATCAACTGGAGCGCATACCGTACGTGTTCGTTCACTTTCGTCAGAACGCTGTCGTTGACGTGGCTGCAGTCATCGCGTTCGTCGAGCTTGCAGAGCGCTTCTCAGTATGTTTCCCTTCAGTGGCGTCTTTTTCATGTATCTGATTTTGCCATCGTCACACACAGTATTATGGTAGGCTCGCCCCCACGTCGTTCTCTATTCTGTGTGTCATCTTTCTGATTGCGTAATTCTATCTCTTAGGTAGTACCGTGGTTTTCGTAAGTTCTATCTCGATGCCTACATACGAACCCTCTTGCTTACCTGCTGCTTTCAGGTCAATTTCATTCAGCAGCCCCTCCCTAAGGGTTCTAAAACTGGTGCGGGCGGAAAAAATGGTGTTTCTGGTGCCCTGGGACAAAAGCAAGAGACTTCGACTGGTCTAACCACACTAATGCAATTCTGGTAATTATAATGGCCCATAATTGCGACGCCACAGAATTGAGTCTCTCCTACGTTTTAGGTGTTACGTCACTCCTCTCCTTGGTGCCTACATTGCCGACGAAAAGTGGGGGCGGTTTAACACTATTGCTGTCTCTGTAGTTATCGCTCTGGTCGGTCACGTCATCCTGGTAATCTCGGCAATTCCACCGGTCATCGTGCACCCTAATGGAGCACTTGCGGCGCTTTGCGTTGCCATTGTTGTCATGGGTCTCGGTACTGGAGGTTTCAAGGCAAATATCTCACCACTCGTCGCCGAACAACAGCGCCTCCTTCGCCCTTTCATCTCCGAGACAAAGTCTGGTGAACGTGTCATCGTCGACCCGACCTTGACCACCTCTCGTATCTACATGGTATGCTCCATCCCCCATGATTTCGGCCAGTGTGGCAAACCGCATTTTTTTTCAGTATTTCTATTTCTTTATCAACGTTGGTGCCATGGTCGGTCAGATCACCATGACATTTGCCGAGAAGGTTTGCCTTCTCAATTAACCCAGTATTCGTCGTATTGATTCCTAGAAAGTATGATGGCTACTATCTTGCTTTTACACTCCCCACCGCAGTCTTCCTTCTTTGTCCCATAGTTCTTTTCGTTGGTCGCAACAGGTACCGCCGATCCCCCCCTCAGGGTTCGGTGCTCGGCAAGTCCATCCGGCTTTGGAGATATGCTGCACGGGGTAGATGGTCACCAAACCCCGTCACTCTCTACAGGAACCTTAAGGCCAACGACTTTTGGGAGTCGGCTAAGCCAAGCAACATCCCTGACGGCCAGCGACCCCAATGGATGACCTTCGACGACAAATGGGTGGAGGAGGTTCGTCGTGGCTTCAAGGCGTGCACCGTGTTCACTTGGTATCCCCTGTATTGTGAGTTCCACGTCGAGGTCACAATTTCACACGATAACGCTTTGAATAGGGCTTGCATACAACCAGATGGTCAACAACCTGACCTCACAGGCCGCCACTATGGTGACCAACGGCATTCCAAACGATGTTATCAACAACCTTGACCCACTTGCGCTGATAATTTTCATACCTATCTTCGACCTATTCCTCTACCCTGGCCTCCGCCGGATAGGCATAAACTTCACCCCGATCAAGAGGATCACTGCTGGCTTCCTTACCGGTTCTGCTTCCATGATATGGGCTGCTGTCGTTCAGCACTATATCTATAAGGTGTGTCTTAAGACCTTCAACAGCGTCACCATGTTGGCTGATATTTTGTGATTGCACTTTAGACAAACCCATGCGGATATGAAGTGTCTACTTGCGTGGATGCTAATGGCAACGCAGTCACGTCTTCACTCAATGTATGGATCCAGAGCGGGTCCTATGTTCTCATCGCGTTTTCTGAAATTCTCGCGTCAATCACTGGCCTGGAATATGCGTTCACGAAGGCGCCCAAAAATATGAAGTCGCTTGTCATGGCAATGTTCCTGTTTACTTCTGCAGTCTCTGCTGCCATTGGAGAAGCCTTTAACCGTGAGTAGTGCACTTACTCGACGGACCCTGCTTTGACATATCTTTTCGCGAATTTTAGCCGTATCCGTGGACCCGCTGTTGGTATGGAACTATGGTATCATGGCCGCCTTATCGGGGATTGGTGGAATTCTGTTCTGGTACTCCTTCCGTCGCTTGGATGCCGAGGATGCAGCGCTTGATAATATTGGGGAAAGTCACTTTTATGTTGTTGAGTCGTGAGCCTGTGTACTGCTGCATTGTAATATGAGTGACTGTGACACCTCGTTGTGTGATGATCGCAAAAGGGAATCACGGACCTTAAGGCGCGGCGGGCCTGGGCGCTGGTGCTTGTTCCGGTGCAGGTCAACACCAACGCTAACTTGGCCCAGCCTTCGCCTGTGGATCGCCACACACCGCTACACGTTTCCCTTATTACCGCCTCAGTTGCGTTCTCAGCACGCACCACCGCCTTTATACGCACGCTTCTTCCATTTCATTGTTTCCCCCTAGACGTCTCCCTAATGTTCTCTCCGGCATAATATACCTACTCTCGCCGCGGGCCCCCTCTTATCATATTGCCATGTCCAATGATGCTCACAAGGCGGACCAGATTGCTTACAGGTACTACACGAAACTCGTATCCACCGTTCACTCTGCTAGAGCCACTGCCGAACCCAACCCTCTAGCTAAAGTCGATAAATGGGTGCGTTACTGTCTCTTTTCAACCGTCTGACACTCACGATGACTTCCTCAGTTCAATCTCGAGACTCCCGACGCGGAAGTATTCAAGGAGCATCTGAGGCCTTATCGCTCCCTCTCCAGCACCCCGAGTCCCTTGCCGTTCGAGCTTCAAGTTCTCTTGTCTGTCCCGGACCTTACCGCCAATCAGGTTCTCGTTTGTCGAGGCGCAGATTCTTCTCGTCTTCGCATAGAACCAATTCCTAATTACATTTTACTCGAATCCTGGTCTGTTCAGTTCTCGTCCCGCCAGGGTAGTGGCAGCGATATCGACTTTGGACTCTCCACCGTCTACAAGCACGGCATCGGACTTTTCAGAAGCATCTACACACTTTTGCGTGTCCTGCCGACTTGGAAACTGCACAAGCGATTACGCCGTCGTCTCGTCGTCCCCACGAACCGGAACGCTCTCTTAAACATCGAGTTACGCGTACGCGGTGCGAGAGACCAGGATGGCGTCCTTGGATTTGGTAAGCGCCATTATCCTTGCCTCCCCACTGCGCATGCCCTTATATCAGCCTCGTGGTCTAGACGTGTCTCCGGCAGCGAATGCCCCCCCACTTCTCACTGAGTCACACACCTTTCCGTCGGTCCCTCACCCTTATGGAAGCATCGCTATATCTGTTCGCTATCTCACCAATCCCCTCTTCCAATTGGACGAGTTAGAGTCACTTCTCTCGTCCCGTTTCTTTTCTCTCGACGAAGGTGCTGACTTTACTCCGACACTGGTCAAGAACCACCAGCGCGATTCCTTCTCAAGCTCCCCTGGGAGCTTACCGTTAAGGACCTCTTTGCCTGCTTCTCCGCCATCCACTACTTCGCTGGCGGATCGCATTGCACGGCAAGCATCCCAAACTTCCCAGATCCACTCCCGTACCACATCCTTCCCTGCTTTGAGCGCGAGTACACGCCACCCACCACTACAAATCAGACCTGGGGCGGCTCCTGATACCGGGGGTGTCGTCTCTGGTCAATCATCTGTTTCATCACGCCAGGAGGTACCCGCTTTGCCTGCACCAAATGCGAGACTGAGAAGGGAAAGCATGGGCTCTGTAGGTGCATCGTCCACGTGTCAATCGCACCTTCCTAATTTGCTCTTTTGTAGGACCTCCCATCCGTGCCCGGACCGCTGCCGATACGTCGACCACAGCTCAACCCGCTTAATCCGTTCAAAGCGTCGACGCTCTCTTCTGGTTCGCCGTCTCTGCATTCTCCGTCACCCTCTTTGAGGCAAGCATCGCCACTTCCCGCCCGTGGCCCTAGCGCGGCCGCGGGTCCCAGCTCTCCTCGGGTGCCACCTTCACCCACCAGTTACGGTCGGCTGTCATCCTCTCCCATCGCTCCGTTACGACCATCTCCTCCATTCCACCCTGGAAGTTTAGGCGATAGACGTTCCTTGAATTCCACAGATGGTGGCGGAAGTGGGAGCATGGGAGGCGCAGGCGGTGAGAACCGCAAACGTTACTCCAGTAGCTTTGGCCATCGATACAAGGATTCGGCTGGTGGTGCTAGTGAGGTGAGCACCGGCAGCGCAGAAAGGCGGGAGAGAGAAAGTGACAAGGGCGGCGGGGTGAGTATTTCTCACTGGCACCCTGTTCGGTGTTTTCTCATGTTCTGTGGCTCACTTTGACTGGGGCGATTCAGAGTCCATTATTGTTTGGTGCAAATGCGGATGAGGAAGACCTATCTGCATTTGTGAATGACGCCAGCCAGCCGAAACCGCTGAATCGCCAATATCGCTCGCAGAACCCAGACCCTCTACTCGTGGGCCAAGTGCCTGATCGGCCTAGGTCATCGCGGCCGTCCAGTCCTGCCGCTGCTCCCTATGCGCGGGAGAGTCAGGACTTGGGCAATGCACTGGGGCTAGGACTTGGCGCGACGGGACCACTTCTCACGAGTGAGGATGCGGTCGACGACCAGCTGCGTCGGATGAACGCAACTTTTGTCGCGTCCCTCGAGATGCTCGGGAGCCCGCGACGCCGCGAGCGCGCTCGATCGAGCCCAGGACCCGGCTCTCGCGACGGTGAACATCGGCAGTTGAGTTCGCCTGGGACGCGCGTGGAACGGATCAGCGAGATCACAGAGGAGTCGAATGCGAGTGCGAGTGCGAGCGTGAGTGTGAGTGCAAGCGGGAGTGGGAGCGCAAGCACGAATCAGAACTCGAGGGAGGATGCTGCACGTGCGCACATACAGAGCCTGGTCTCGCAACCGAGACCTGGCTCACGCACAGACAGCATCACGTCTGAGGAAGTCATAGGCAAGTTGGAGCTGGACGATCGACGACGGTGAAAGTTGGATAGGACAGTTTTGGCTATAGCTAATTGCATCATTCCCCACGCATGTTTTTCTTTTTTCTCTCTTTCTAATATTATATAGTTGATGTCGTTTTTTTTTCCTGCTCTTTCTTTCTTTACATATCCACCAATATTGTTTGGTTGTAGCTCCTCACATTCATCGCTTTGTTGCCAATTCCTGGTCATGAGGTGTGCACCGGGTATTAGATCACCGCCGGGACGGGCCGATAGAGTGGCGCGCAGAAGGACAAACTGGCATTAGGGTTGAGAGTTGGGCACAACACAAACGCGAAGAGGCGTTTCAATTGCGTTGTGATTGCACATGTGAGTTCATCGGGGTCCCTGTTGGGTAGCTTGCCGTTGTGAGGCGGTCTCGTCCTTGCCATTGATTGTCACGCTCCATACCGTTACGGTGTTCTTTACTTACGTTAGACCTGGCCCTCCCCTACTTTATATCTTCACTCTCGTGCTTCCTCCCCCCCGCCCCTCTGTCCAAATGCCGTTTCTACCTCTCCCGTTAGCATTTGCTCTATTTTTATTCTCTGCCTTCTATTTTTCGCTTGCTATCCCCTTGGAGGATGGCAGCGGTATCCTGTACCGCTTCTCTCCCACTTCAAGCAATGAAACAGATGAGTTGCTTGCCTGGGCAGAGGTACGCTATCGCCGTGGCACGCGTCATTGGTTAGCATTCATTCTGCGCACATAGCTGCGTGATTGGGATCTATGGCAAATAAGCCATTCTCACGTCGACATCTACTTCCCACACCCCGCCGTGGCTACGGCGGAGCTCGACCTCCTCCCTCCCACACTCCCCCAGAGCGCTAGCCACCACGCCATCGACGGCCGGACTCCTCCCTGCACCCACGCCGACTGTGCGTCTTCGGCCCCAGGCGCGGGGGCCAGGCGCAGGGTGCGTGGGGAACCCATTGCGCCACCGTCCAATGAGACGTTCCACGCGAGCTATCACCCCCTCGACGAGATCCACGATTTCATTCGCGACCTCGCCAACGCGTACCCGCGCCAGGTCACCGTCGTCCCCCTCGGACACAGCGGCGAGGGAAGGGAAATGTTTGCACTCGAAATCACCGCGGGCGCTTCGGCCAGTCATGTGTCACACGACCTGAAATCCCAGGTGGTGCTGAACAGGAAAGGGAATTCGGACGCCAAGCCGCCTTGTGGCTTTGTTATCATAGGCGCTCAGCACTCTCGCGAGGTCAGTTTTTTTTTTCGTAATATGAATTAACCGGGCCATATCTGTTGCGTTATCTTCCTTATCTTTACATAGTGGGTTGCCTCCGCAACCGCGTTGTATATCGCACATGCTCTCCTCGCTGATCCATCCGAAGAGTTTTCTCTCGCCTGGCTGCTCGATCATCATGTACGTAATGCCATCTTATGGAAGAAGAATGTCCGATGCTAATCAGAGGTGCAGAGCTTCTACATCGTCCCTGTACCAAATCCAGATGGATACGTGTATACTTGGGAAGCCGACCGATTCTGGTGAGCCGCTTTGATGTGCAGTATACTGTGCAGCTCAGCTTTTTTTTTTCAGGTACAAAAATCGTATGAAGCTTGGTCCTGATGCCAATTGCGTCGGGGTTGACATGAATAGGTGGGTGCAGGACTCTGCCTGATTCTAAAAAAATTGCTCATCCGGTTGTACTAGGAATTGGGTAGGGCTATGTTTCAGAAGCTGAATATTTCTTGCAATCTAATGCGGAAGCTCAGGGCTACAAGTGGAAGGCCAGATCGAATGGTTTTCTGTTGGGCAAATCATCCCCAGTAGACCCCTGCTCCCACTGGTACCCCGGAAACCGTCCCTTCCAGGCCCCAGAGGTCAACAACATGGAGAACTACTTTTCCCGCCTGCCGCGCTTGAAAGGTTTCCTCGATTTACGAAGTTACGGACAGATGTGTATGTTCGACCGTCCTCGATGACTGACAGTTCCGTGACGCCCTGCTTTCAGTGTCCACGCCGTTCTCTTATTCGTGCAAGAGAAGCCCGAAAGACGCTGAGGATCAGTTGGAAGCCATTTCGGGGGCAGCCTACGCAATGAAGAAGTCGCACGGTACAGTCTTCACCGTAAGCCCCCTGTGTTCTTTTTTTTTCGGCTACGATCGTTCATGTTCGGTATTTCAGACGGGACAACTGTGTTCGACATTATATAGGTCAGTTGGACGTCTCTCTTTCCACTCTGCCCCTCTCAACGTCTACTGCTTTTGCTAGGGCCCCCGGTAACATCGTCGATTGGGTGTACAAGAAAACGGGCGTGAAGTATTCGTTCGCTGCGCACTTGCGCGATACTGGCACCGTGAGTTGTCTCTTCTGTCCGACGTTTCGCGAGAATTGGCTCATGTTTTGCTTCAAGTACGGTTTTGCGCTCCCCGAACAATGGATACGGCCCGTTGGCGAAGAAACAACAAAGATGGTCGAATCCTTGGCCAACTTTATCACAGGGAAGGAGTGTCGTTGAAACCTGTCAAAAAAAAGGAAGTTTGTATGACACACGTCCGTTTGTATGATAACAGTTGTTGTTACTTCCGGTTCATCTAAAACGTCCGTCTCATACGTCGTCGTTCCATGTACAGTTACTGTCGTGCTAGCCCACGTGGCTTTTGAGGCCGCGCAGTTGTCGTGTCAAAAAATATGGAAGTTGCCTTTTCTATGCACCCAATGTGCGGGCTACTCACCCTCGCCAATCTCCGGGAGAAACCTTCAGTTACGCCGCTGCTGGTGGAAAACCTGGGACTCTAAAAGGTCTAATAATGAAGGCCATGCACCACACCACCTATTCGTTTTTAAATTAAAGTACGTGTGCCGCTTATTATACAGAGCACTCAGCTCCTACGAGTGCAGTTCACAAAGCGATGGTTGTATCGTCAAACAAAGACCTATACACACGGTTTATGAACTAGTACACTTCGGCTAGGTCGTCAAACCACTCCACTCTATCTTACACTTCGACCCGCGACTTTTCACAACATCCAAATACTCTTACAACGCGGGATAAACTCACCACTCTGTCCAGGCTAACTTTGGTGGTTGCCAATTCGTATCCTCGGATAGCCTACGCGCCCTTATTCATAAGCTGCGGGTCCGACAAGATCCGTGAGCTCGACCCCAAGGGGGTGGAGTCGGTCGCCACCAAGGTGCAGAGGGAATTCTGAGACCGAATTGTCCTTGTTGGCGGACCAACCGTCGCCGGGCCTGAACAAGGGCTCGTGAGGGGAGAACTCATAGTCCACTTCGGGGGTGGCCTCGTTTCCGCGACTACCGAGAAGAATCGGGACGCCGTGTTCCACTTCGATATCAGTGGGAAGCCCCTTCCGCGTCGGGTCGATGTGTGAGAGTCCGTCGGGGTGCCACTTCTCCATAGGAATCACTGGGGGCTTCAATGAAGGTACATCTCCGATCATCTGGCACACTGCTTGGTGGGCAGACTCGAGGGCGCCGGTGATCCACGTGTGGTGGCGGGAAAGATGTTCGCCAGCAAAGAAAATGTTTCCTTCTGGCCGGCGTGCGGGCTCAAAACGTGAGGCAAATTGACCGGGGAGGAACATAGCGTCGCCTGTCGCAGATTTGGTGGACCAGACCGCGTCAGACGTGCCGATGAGGAGATCGTACACATTTATTTTCTTTTTGAGTACTGGATCGATCTTGTCGTTATACATCTTCGCCAAGCAAAACAATGCGAGGCTCCTGCGTTCCCTCGGAGTCAGTGGTAGCCAGGTCGTCGCATCAGTCATCCACGCGTAGATGAGCAACACCCCAGGGCCATCGCTTCCAATACCGTTGGACGGGTAAACCACCCATCGGATAGGGAAGTCCGTGGTCGACTGGCCACCTTCCGTCGAATCATTAGGGACATGTTCCCAAAAGCGAGTCTTGAAGCGCAAACCCATCTTGAACAGCGCCTCAAAATGCATCGATCGGATAGCGAGTTCTTTGGGGACGCTCCAGAGTGGCCGATCGGCGATCATCTTCAGTGCTGCTGGGGGAATGGCCAGGATTACTTTGTCGAATTTTACTTCAACCCTTCCATTGTATCCGTCAGCGATGATGGCAACTTTCCTACCTACATCTCGGACTCCCGTTACTCGCGCGCCATAAGTGATGTTTCGGTACCCGAGAAGGTAAGACATAGCGGAAGGTAGCCTGCTCATGCCATATTCGATGGTGGACCATTTCTCCGTGTTGAAGTCCATGCTCTGCATCACCATTTCGGGCACGCTGAGAGCAAATTGGTTGGTCTGGGAAGTGACGGTTTCGACAAAGTCTATGACACAGGTGGGCCAATTAAGGACGGACACGAGATAATAGCGGAATGAGAAGTTGTCAAAGTTGTCCACCAGATACTTGAAACCCTCGTCGAAATCTTTCTCCAACATCGAAATGAAGTCGCCGATGGCCTCGTTCAAAAGGTCGCCCGCAGTTCTGTTTTTGTATTCGTCTGGGACGTCCCATTTGATGCTGTCTGGCGTGGTGGTAGATGCAACCCGATACCCATCACCACGAACGCCGTTTACATATAGGCGGTTGCCGGGGGCGGTGAGAATGTATGGTATGAGCTCGACTTTCCTGTCTTCGGGAAGGCAGAACCAACGAAGCCAGGCGATCAAGTCGAAGGTGTATTGTTGAAATTTGGAATGCGGAAGGCGCATTGCACCGGCTTCGAAGTATTGGTCTTGCTCTTGTGTGAAGTAATGTGTATAGACTCGACCACCAACGCGGTCCGTCCCTTCGAAGATGCGGACGCGGTGACCGTGCTTCTGGAGCAAGAGGCCGGCATAGAGGCCTGCCATTCCTCCACCAACGATACCAACGTTGAGATGTTTCTTTTTTTTTTTGAAAGCGTCGAGTGGTGTGTCAGGGGGGAATACTATCTCCGACTCTGAACAAACGTTGAACAGCTTGCGGCGTGTGCGACAGCTAGTGGACACACCTGTCATTTTCAAAGATGGAAGAAAATTAGGAGTGTAGTTCTGAGTGGCTGAGGCAATCTGTTTGCGAGTGTCAAGGCCTCTGCATACCAAGAACGGTATCATGAGAGTACGTACACCAACAATCCGCTGAGAGGCAGTCGGGAGGTATCAAGCAGGCGGTACCACTGCGATACCCCCCTTTTATGTGGTATCGCGGCGCAAGATCGGGAGGGAAAAAAAGGATGCATTTGGCAAGCCCCAAGCGGCGACCAAGGTGGGCTTGGGAAGTGCTGTCGTGCCCTCTCACGAGGACTGAGTCGCCTTCCAGATCATAGCGCCGGGCTTGTGGTCTGCCCTCCCGGACTTCGCGTGATCGTTCTAGATTTCACCTTCCATATCACAAGCGCACAAAGTCGTGAGCTGAGTTTAAGATTTGGGGGGGAACGTGCGTTCTGTTGTACCAAGTGTTCGCCTCGAGTCCTTATCGCATCGGAGCGTGAACTATACACAAACGTGAGTGACTCATTGGGGGCACTACTTCGAACTTGTACTGGACATCTTCCAAAGAGAGAGGCCACATGACGAGAAGGAGCAAGCGGAGAAACAGTAGAGAAGGAGTGGACACGTCACGAGCGCCTGAAAGGTCATATGGACCCTCCGTCCTTCAGCAGCGACGGGACACATGGTCAACGAAACGTGCTTGTCGGAGTGTTGGACGAAGAGGTTGGTGGGAAAGTAACGGGCCTCTAAGAAAGCCCCCAGGTTGGACAAGTCGAACCCCAAGGCGCAACATGGTAGCATTCAAGTCATCGGGTTCAATATTCTCACCTTCGGCTTAAGTCATTACGTTCGATGAACTCGAACGCAGCGGCAGGACAATCTTGGCCCAGCGCCAGCTGACACTGGCATGACCTTGCATCTTGAAGTGGAGTCGAGATTCAGAGTGGCAGGAGGTTGAAGAACGCAAGGCCAATTTGATGGCTGACCATGTGTACTACACAGCGTTCTCTGCCCTCTTTTGGCTATCTTCTACAATCTTGTCTGCAAGACATCGATAGATAAGAATGCCCCTCACAAGCTAACCCTGATGGGTGAGTAGTTCCACTGGAAAGCTCGAATTTTGATGCAAGCTTGCAGATATGATACCACGTGAGTCTCCAGTCTGGGCCGAGGTCTGGGCCATTTATGCTTTCGTAAAACATGGTCGTCATGTCCGGAAGCGGGACAGGTAGGCAGTCATCGACAAATGGAGAGCTTATGAGCATGTAAGTGAAGATGGTCGTCTGATAGAATGGCCGATCACAGAAGATAGCCCACTAGTAGACTAGTAGTAGCCCCAACGTCTTGCCCACCGTCGCCGCTGGCCGAACAACTTGAAGCAGCTTCGCCCTTATCTCTGCTGAGTAAATGCTAAGTCGGCCAACAGTGAATGGGGAAAAAGTGACGCGTCGTACATAATTCCTAGGCCTGTCCGTAAGACCCGCATTATGTACAAACGAGTCATAACTGGAGCTTGAGGCCGCTGAGTGAGGCCGCTGAGTGAGAGCAGGCGCCGCTTATCAATCATCAGCTTACGATTCGTGCGCTCGCTCACCGCGCTCACGGATAAACTGGCAGCGGTCATATAGAAGCTCCCTCCCCAACATGACGAACGGTTTAATCGCTCTCATAGATCTCATGACTCAGGGCAACGCTATAAATTCCCAAACTTGTCCTAGACATGCCTTTGATAACGAACCTCCTCATCTTACCACTGCAACAACCCCTCATCGCCACTTCGTTGATGTCCTCTTCCGTGCCCTCTATTTTCAAGCCCCTCCGCGTCGGGAATATCGACCTTCAACATCGCGTCGTGATGGCTCCTATGACGCGCTTTCGTGCGAATAAGGACCACATCCACGATGAACTTGCCAAGACATACTACGCAGCGTGCGAGTGTACCAGGAACGCTCATAATATCAGAGGCCACTTTCATCGCTCCTCAGGCAGCGGGCTACGCGAACGCACCCGGTATCTGGAGTGATGCTCAAATTACTGGTTGGAAGACGGTATGTATTTCCTCCGTCCTACATCATTGGTTACACTGATTTACCGCCCAAAGATTACGGATACCGTCCACGCAAATGGCTCTTACATCTTCGTCCAGCTTGGGGCTCTCTGACGCACTGCCGATACTGCCATCCTCAGACAGGAAGATGGCTTTGACCTCGTCGCACCCAGCCCTATCTTCTTCAATAGCAATCTTCCGTGTGAACTTACGGTTGCGGAAATTAATAAATATGTTCAACTGTTCTCCAATGCAGCAAGCAACGCCATCAAGGCTGGCTTCAACGGTATAGAGCTACACGCGGCCAACGGCTACCTCCTGGACCAATTTTTGTAGTCGACGTCGAACTGTCGAACGGGCGAATATGGGGGATCTGTGGGCAACCGTGTGCGTTTCCCTCTCGAAGCGATCGAGGCCGTCGCGGAGACGGTTGGTGCGGAGAGGACGGCTGTCCGCATTAGTCCATGGTCCACATTCCAAGGTAAGAAAGGATGGTCTCGTGGTAGTTGCCGGGCCCTGATCTACTTTATAGATATGGGTATGAAGGATCCACTTCCTACTTTCACTACCTTGATCGAAAGAATCCGTGATAACCACCCGAACTTGGCTTACATTCACGTTATCGAGGCGCGTGTAAACGGCAATATCTTCATGACTCTCACGGATGAAAATCGCGCCCACTCGAACGAGATGCTGCGAAAAATCTGGGGTGATCGTCCTTACGTTGCAGCAGGTGGAACGGGGCGTCCCACAGCAATCGACGCGGTGGAAAAGTATGGGGGGTTAGTCGCATTTGGTCGTCACTTCATTGCAAGCGTGAGCTGCCTTTTCGACCTTCCGCGCGTTAATTTCTGAAATCGAATCGTAGCCCGATCTTCCGTTGCGCCTAAAGGAAGGGCTCTCCCTTACGCGCTATAGCCGCGATACTTTCTACGTTCTGGAGTTTGGAGTTGGATATATTGATTATCCATTAGTCGATGCCAATAACGCCATTGCTCAAGCACAGTGATACGATGATAGCTGTGACACAGTGGCTTAGAAGTTATAGAAGCAGGAAATTGCACTGGATTTATGCTGCAAGTTAATGCAAGCAGGTTTTGTACTATATCTGTCTGGGGTTGATCTCATCGGGCCTCCTCGTCCTCAAAATGTATTCAGTCACATCCCTACATTGATTACGAGTTAAGATGGTCGATTACCACTTGTCGTATTCTACATTGCTCCGCAACACGCTACGTGTTCAACGACCCGGCATTTTTGACTACCACTATATTCCAGTCTGGATAATCCCCGATTTCTACCAGCTTGAATGAACTTGACATATTGACCGACCGCAGGTATAGTTGATCGTGAAACGTTTACGAAAGTAGATGCATCATCCGAGTCCTTGAGCTTGAGACTTGGCTGTGCGCTTCTTTGTACCAGCCACTAGCACAAGTCTCCAGAATAACTGTACGGATTTGAAAAACCAACGGGCCACGACGGTGCACGAAGTCATGACATACGTGACACCTAGCACCTTTCACCTTGCTAACCGATGTACAGCTTGATGTACAGTTCTACTTAGTACAATCATCGAATCGAATCACCCTCCTTCAATCCGGAGGCCTGAGGTCCCATAGAAGAAACGTCGTCGCTATACAAAATTATATTATGAGAAAGTATCATAGAAATGAACCCATCGGTAACCAGTAACCAGTCCACTCGTGACTATCCCAAGACTCCTACCCTAAGCTACGTTCTCAACCTTTTCTTTGCTGATCAATAGTTCTCGCTCAATGATAGTGTCTGGCCGCGAGAGGGCGACCATGGAGGTTCCCCGCCGTGACTTGTGCATCAAGTTCCATCTCTCGAAGCCGCGGAACGGCACCTCCCCGCATAGTCTGCGTGTGACGGCATGTAGTTCGTCCAAGCACTATATAATAGATGAGCAATATATTCCAATGCTTGGTAGAGACCAAGTGATCACGCACCTCCATCAACTGGTACACGGCGACAACCGCGGAGGTGTAGAACATGTGATCAAGCGATTGAGTTTCATCCGGTCCGATCACTCTATGACCATGCCCTTCGAATTCAGGAGTCGCGACCGCCCCAATCTGGTGATGGAGAACCAAGCGATCCAACAATGTCTGGGGAAGGACAGTGTGCATAGGTTCACCTGTCCGGAGGGAGTGCGACACTGATGAAAACACAGAAACGATGTCGGAAATCTAGAACAGAATAAGGCCCCGATTCACCCCCGCGACATGAGAATAACGTACGAAGTTCGGGTCCACCACTACGGTGTGATGTAAAAGTGACAATCTCCACTTGGTGTCGAGTTTCCAAAGCGCCCCACCAAGCTGTAGACAAAAACTTCCGCTGTCAATATTTCTTCATGTCCTCATCGACGTTGCGTACCTGAGAGAGCACACCAATCATATCCTCTTCGATCTCTGTTATTTTGATATACTCAGCGTGTGGCCAGCGTCCGCGAATGTTTCCTTCCCAGGCTGCAGTGACCATTTCCTGCTTTTCGGTGACAACTTGGAGTGTGACAGCAATAAGTTGCCCTCTGAACGCCTTGACCCAATCAGTGGCTGCAAACGAAACGTCCTTCCCCGTGTCGCCTTCCGTGATCCATGCGGACATGAGTGATGTGTAGACATTGCCAAGAGCACCAATCGATTTGGCAGTGCGAAGGCGCACCGCTTTGCGCCCCGACTTGGGCGGGAGCATCATGACAATGAAAGAACCCGCGCAACCTATAAATCCCCGGTAAGGAGTGCAGCCAGCATAAAAGGGAAAAAGCCACGTACCAATCATGACGAGGGTCCACCGACGCCATGCGACATTCCAACCAATACCGGGATTAGAAATAACTGGCAGATGACCGTCCACCCATGAGTATGCTACGACAAGTGTTACCGTGACCTAATCCAGAGTAAGCGGGGGACGAGTCACGAGTTGAGAAAAATCATCTACGCACAGAGCCTAAAACCAAGCCTGTCAAATATTTCGCGGGGGCGAACAACCTGATGAACATGACAGGCAATATGAACACTGAATAGCTGGCAGCCAACCCATACGGGCTACCGTTCCCACTGCCATTCCCTACATTCTCGGATTAACTATACCACGCATGTGTGCTGTACGGATGCACCTACCGGTATACCAGATGAGCAGAGCAGTGATTAACCCTAAAGCTGTGCCGGCTAATCGAATTACGTAGCTGTGTGAAGGTGCATCAGGGCCAACATGAAGGTGAAACGAAAAAAACCACCGACTTATACAGCTGATCACCTGCGTAGGGCGACATGATGGTCTGGGCCATGATCAAAGCCCTGATATACCATCAGTAAACTTATCCACGGTGAGACTAGTGCAAGTAGTTTACCAAATACCCTTGTTGACGTAGAAGAAATCTACGCTAGCAGTCAGTCGCAAAGTAGAAGGAAATAACGCCGGAAAGTACGTACGAGCACTGTGTTTAAACACAGCCGGGAGCCACATTAAGATAGTGATGAGCACATATCGAAATACAAACTTTCAGTCTCCACATTAGTGTCTTTACAAGGGAAAGACGAGATCTTGTACGCACAACAGCCTCCACAGTCTTTGTCCACTTCATCAAATGATGTAGCAGGTGCATAAACTTTTGGAAGGAGTTCGTCGGTGGGTGGCTGTCCGGATCGGGATCTACTCACTAGTTCGTCTCAATGTAAATTGGTAACTGATAACAGACTCACGGTACTCGGGTTCCTGGTCGTCTTCGTCGATGAAGGATTCGTGCTCCTCCCCAGAAAAAGCCTGCTCTCCATTTTGACGGCGCCCCTTTAAGACAGAATCCACAAAGTGCTTGAGACTCGAGGGTCCCCACAGGCGGGCCCTTCGTCTTCGCGCGCTCGTCTCAGACGCTGTTTGAACGAGATTAAGCATGACCTCTCCAATTATCACTGTCGTTGCTCCGAACACATATCCGAGATAGAGACTTCTGAGTGGCATGTCTCCGCGAGGCATATGTCCGTAAGCGCCAAGGATGGTCTCTGTGCCGTGCTCCTTGAAACTGTCCAGCGCAGCGCGTAGCTTCTCACTAGATGCATCTAGACGCTCTTCCACCTGACTTGTGGATACGGATCCTGAAAAGAGTCGGTCGGTATTGACCACATTGATCAACGCCTGGACGGATGCCACCGCTTCGATAGTTGCTGCACGGAGTTCCGCTGTCGCGTCACGCACGTGCGGAAGCGCCTCGGCAAGCGTGACTTTAAAGCTAGATTCACGTGTTACATCCGGGTTGAAGACGTGGTTCAGGAGGTGTGTGTCGGATGCAACGGTTTCAGGTGCGAGCATATAAGCGAATGACTCTGGTGGGGACGGCACCTCGCGAAGGTGCTTGGCAAAGCTTAACAATCCATCTGTGCAAGTATTAGGGTGGGACTTCCGAAGCTGACGCAAAATGCATACTGAGCCGTGAAACGACTGCAAGAAGTGGATCCGTCAAGCCGAATACATCATCACCTCCCCAGCGACCGTAGCTGAATTCACTCCGAAGGTGAAATGTCAACCCTTTTACTGAAAACGACACCATCAACATAGGTTTAAGAAGAGAAGATGACACTCACGAGACTTATACATTGTCATAAGGACAGCACGATCCCCCGCTAACGCCTTCAATTTGGGGCTCCCTGGTCCAAAATCGCCAGGACTAGGTGATAGCAAACTCTCCTGCGACATGAGCATTGCCTTCACCTTGCCAAGAATTACGGATATCAAGCCAAGGTACGCGTGGTTCACCGTCTCCGGGTAGAAAACAAAACAACAAACGAGTCCCATTGCGCAATAGGCAGATGCAGCCATGAGAAGACTGTTGAGGATGTGGTAATTTGCAAAAGGGTAGAGCGGACCGATAGACTGAGAGGACAACAACAACAATAGGTGTTTGTATGTGGGTGGGATGAAAGAAACACGTACGCAGAAAATATCAGTGGCAACCGTCCCAAAGATCGAGAAGAAGAATAACGATGGGCTGTATGCGCGAACGATGGCAAATATCATGTTACCAAAGGCCAGAAAAACACCAAATATGACTGAAGACCTGTTAGGAAAGTCAGATGAAATAACACATCTCAGATCACGAAACCGACTTGGCATCCAGAAAACGACCTTGAAAGACTACAACTTTATAGAGTTGATCCGGATTTACAGAGCCTCCAAGACTGCATAAGAGGTCAGATCAAGTTGTGCGTGTGATACATGACCTGAGTGACTGACCTTTGGCCGAGATTCTGCAAGGTGGCCTCAACGTAAAGATTAGAACGCACAGCCAGAGCTGCCTTCATTCCAGCACACCCGATAGCCCAACCAGTCACCAAGCCGAGTAATGATTGTACGACAATCTGTCCTGAAGTAAGACAAAGCGAACCAGGTTATGAAGCCTCTCGAACTAGCACGTACGACTAGGTAAATTTGCACGGGAAACATAGGGGGAATGAACACGGAGAAAAGCAACGCAAAATACGCACTAAAAGTGTACGCGCTCCGTCAGCCCAAGAAAAGCGTATATAGTGAAAGTCGATTCCACGCACAGATTCCCAATAGTTCGAAGCGAGGTGTTGGGCAGTATCAGGATGATCGCACCACAAGCAGGGAGCCATGACCGGAAGAGGAGCTGTTGTGACTTCCTCTGACGAAGGTTATTTATCACCCATGGCTGGGGGCGTATGAAGTCCCAGACAGTATGCATCAGGCTTGAGGCGCGGGAGGCCCTACCTGGGTCGCGGGTCTCGGGTGACTGAGTTGAGGGAAGCTCAGGTTTGGACATAATCCTGCCTTCACGTCTGCGTGGGGGGGAGGGGGAATTTCCTGGTGGCCAGAGAGAACAGGAGGGTGGGGCTCATGTATGCTGCCAGTTTCCTTTTTGACACGGTACCCTCCGCGTCTACCCGTTCCGGTGATCCTTGCAACGGAACGCGACGGAGTTGTGGTGTCACAGCATGGCGCTAGGACAGACCCTTTACCCAGTTCTGGACTTTCATATCACTAAATCAAGTCGTGCATGAATGATGCAAGTACCGTGTTCAACTCGCTATCAGAAACTTGTACTTTACAAGCACACTTCTTCGCCGTTTCCTAAACTCAATCACCAACTCAATCACCCGAAGCGCCCCGAAGCACCCCAACCCATCGCATCACGGGATTCCCCACGACAATCTCCGGCCGAGAATGTGGATAATTTCCGTGTCACTCAACAACCATGACATGCCATCCTTTTGCCATGTCAAAGGCGTGCACAATGGAGGGTGACTGTATATGAACAAGTATTCTGGATATTCTTACAGCGTATTCACCAAGACCCAAGGCTCAACTCAATCCAAGCCCGGTGAACTCGGAAGCATTCGGCACAATCACGCGCAACGTTCAGCTATTCGGATCTTTTTTTGTGCGCTCTAAGAATACACATTTTGATAGATCCGTACCAAACATCAAGCTAACCAAGGATCAGTCAAGGGATCAAAAGTTTTGTTTCATGCGTTATGTTACACTGCAGCAAGCTCTTTTTTCCCCTTCTGATTGGTTCATATTGCACCCAAAGATATTACAATAAAGGTTTTCATTCCATAATACAACCTACGATAGGTATTAGAACACAATCCCCATAATTGGTAGATATTATGAAACGACATAGCTCCAAGTCTGGCCCAGCTTGGGCCGCTTGCGGCAACTGCGACCACTTCGAAGCGACCAAACGCCGATAAATATGAATGGGACCACACGCGGATCGGGTGTTCAACCAACGTTTTATTCAGAGGCGTGGGGGCGCTTCATCTCATCATCATGTCTTCAAAGCCCAAATCCTTTGAAGCATCTTCCCCAAATCCTTCTGGGGTCGAATCCATACCGGGACCATTCCAACCTGAACGGTCACTTCTCGATCGCTTTCCTCCATGGGTGTCCACAAACATTCGTTCAAAACAGAGCCGCAAGCTGCTTCTGCGGTGCTGGTTAGCTTCCTGGGTGGCTTTTATATTCATGCTACCTAATGCAACGTTGAGGACGATGGGGAATGCGTGCGTGTCACTATCCAATTTTGCTCGTTGACTGTTCTACCACCTGAGCGATGTTTGCTTGACACGGTCGTCGTGGATGTCCCTTGCTTTCGACACATCGATCACCCATCTCATAGCTCATGTCTCCCTCGTCACCCTCCTTTCCGCTCTCAGGGCGTTTAGTAACTGAAAAAGTCACTGATCTCGCATCCGCAGAGCTTTCTTTGCTTTCCTGGCCTCCTTCTTCCTACCGCCGATGTTCCCGGTCCAGATCTTCTTATTCGTGGGTAGCCTTCCCCCCCATTCGAAGACCGTCGTGACCACAAATGCATTAGACGATTTCGACACTAATAATCGGTGTATTGCTTGGCTGGGGCATCAGCGCAGCGGGAATGAGAGCCGCTTTATCGGCCCGTGATAAAGTGCTCCTCAAATCATCGCTTCAGGTGGCACAGGAAACGTACGTCTATTACACCTGTTACTTTTGCACCATTCACGCCTTTCTGTGCAGCGCTGCTGGCTCTGCAAACCCGGATGAGGTGTTTAAAATAGAAATATTCCAGGGAGAATTCCTCGACATCCGGTCGGTTATAAACACAATGGTTTAATGCTTTTACTCACATATCTTAGTTCATCAGCTGTTTTCGGTGTCTTCCTAGCCATTGGCACGTTTATCTTCGCCATTATTCGCGCTTACTTCAAGCCCTTGATATTTATGAGCATCTTTGGGACCATCGCAATGGACATCTTCTGCGTGCGTTGCGTACCCCCCTATGTCACCGCCTCCTGATTATCCGCAGACTGTTGGCCCTCTTTTCCCCTTTGCCCAATATTACCTGCTTAATAGTTTACTCATCCCTGTTTCAATATACACGGCAATAGCGATCGTGGTCACGACCTTCGTTTTCCCTCAAACAGCTAACCATGCATTCTTGGGAACTGTTACCCTCCTCCTTGGCCAGTTGAAGATCCTGCTTGACGCCCAAGAATATTTACTTACCGAAATCCCTGGGTCGATTAATCCTGAGAGTCCGAAAATGTTGCGATTGAGGGCCACTAGAGTCTCTATGTTCACGATTCATCAAAAATGTGGGTTCTGTTCAGGCGGTGTTTCACTATCTGTCTCTGATCGTCCTTCCCTCAAAGTGACGCAGCAGGGCAAGTTCATCAACGCAGAGTTCAGCTGGGGTCGTTGGAACGGTGACGACGCAAGGCAACTTGAAGAGCCTTTGCTAAATGTCATCACTCGCTTAAGTAGGTGATGTTCGTCCCTTTGTTTCCTGATTCTAACTTCTTCAAGATGGCCTTTTAACGTTTGTCAGATACATTGGCCGCAGTGCATTTTATCCCATGGCACAATACTCTGAGTCCTTCGAAATGGAGCCACAGCAGGGCGCAAGAATGGCAGACACTTTCTTTGTACAACAAATGTACCAGCGCAACGAGGCTAGCGAGCGCGAGAATTCTCTTCGCCTTGTGGACCTTTTGCCACTGCTTCGCGAGGCAACAGCTGAGCTCCGCTCTGCCGCATCTAACGCACTCAATGCTATCACCGGCATGATAAATTTTGTGAACACCACCCGCCACTGTTGGCATAGCACCGCCAATGCACTCTCCGAACAGGAGCGCGAGTTGGACTCTGCAGCGGAGCGTCTGCGAGGAGCGCTGGTGGACTTCAAAGAGAATGGGCGTCTGCGTCTCCTGGAGCCGTTTGAGCCACACCTTGGTACTCTCACTGCCCCGATGCGCGGCCTGTACGTGTGCTATGTCTTCAGCGCATCCATTGTAGTTGTTTCCGAGGCGGTTCTTGCAGTCATGGATACCGTCCGGGAAACTACTAACAAGCGCAAAAAGAATCGCTTGTGGGCACCGAAGGGACTGCGCCAGCTTGTGCATGCCTTGTTCGTCGAAAAGAGCGCCGAAGGAGACCCACGTGCCTACGGAGAAACTCGAGAGGTGAAAGAAGTGGTGCCGGAAGAAGATGGTACCGGGAAGTATCGTAAGTACTGTGCAAGCAGGACACGTACAGAGTTTCAATCAACATTGCATTTCTTTAGGGCGCGATCCTGACAGCCGACCGCCAACAAACACTTTGCAAAGGATTATGGGGGGCTTACATGCCATCTACCAATGGATCAAAACTCCAAAGGCTTTGGTACGTTGCATTTGGATCTGGCACTTAGGGTCAGCGGGCTGACGACTACTTCTCAGTTCGTGTTTAGATATGTATTTCTTTCGGTTGCGCTTTGGTTGCCAGCTGTGTTCAGGAGGACTGCTCGTAAGTTCCCTCCGATGTGGTCGCACATCCGAGTCGAATAACAATAACTTGCCCTTGGCAGACTTCTATTACGTCCAGAAGGGTCTTTGGTATGGCGGAGCCCAATCGGATTCACGGTGATCCTGAGCTTGACGTTACAGGGCCCTCATCATGGCTCAGACAACATTGACGATATATGCTGGCGACCAGTTATATAAGTTCGTATATTTCCCTTTCAACTCCTATCACCTGACTGGGAGCGATACAGCTACTTTGTCCGGCTCACTGGGACATTCATTGGCCTCGTTATTGGGTTGTTAGTTTGGTATGTTGGTAAGCGAAATAGCTGTCCCTCATTTCGCTCTCAGTGCCGATCTATTCTGCGCAGGGAACGCCAAATCCAGCGGAAATGTATACGGAATCGGAGCGAGCGTCGCTGTCTTCCTTGTTCCTTTGATGTTCGTCCGGTTATTTGCTCCCCAACAGTATGCCCCGGGCGTCATCCTCATGACTGTACGAGTGATTTTAGTTCCGTGAATCATGTTGAGCCCTTATTATCTCCTAGATCACTGTGGTCCTCACAGTGGGATACTCCTGGATTGATGGCCATCTTCCTGTGATCTCCGATGTTGGAATGGGCTGGCAAGTCGCTTGGAGGCGCGGGACAATCGTCTTGATAGGTATGTCACATTGTGATATTCCTGCACCATCTACGCTAACCGACGTTAGGCTCGGCCGCGTCTTTCATTGTAATGCTTCTGCCCGCAAAATCTGCTCGCAAAGCCGTGCGACTTGGCTGCTCTAAGTCCCTCACATCACTGTCCAATATATATACTTTCCTTATGTCCGCCTGGATTACAAACACCCCCTCTGAGAAGGAACTTAAGAGGGCCGGTCCGCCAGGGTGGGCCAATTCATTCCGTGACAACTTACTCGAGGCCACAATCCAACTTCGAGACTTGAAGGAGATGGCGGGATGGGCGAGATGGGAGGGGAGTGTGCGCGGCCACTGGCCGTATGAGGAATACAATAGGTTAATCGACATACAGCAGGAAATGGTCGCCGTGTTTGCGCATGTATGTCGACTCCACTCTTTCTTCCGATTGTGCGCCTTCTGATGATCCGAAAGCTTGCCAGCGCGCTCGCAGCGCTAGACGACGAGTGGCGAACGAGTTTCCTCCGACACACCAAAGTCATAAATCCGAACTTCGTGCGTCCGTCCTTGGGACAATTTCCCCCATTTAGTACCCCACTAAAACATCGAATTTCGTAGATATCTGATGTTCTCTCCGTGTTCTCCTTAGTGACACAATCGCTCCGTACTGGAGAGCCAATGCACTCTGTCCTCCCGCAGAGCTTGCTTGATCGGTTGCTCTACCACGACGCAGCAGTTTATTCCAACCCACCGACTATGGAACACGGTATCGACCACGTACGGGAATTGCGTTCCTTGAATTACTTGTTCTTCGCGACAGCGGTCATTGCCGTGCTCCAGCTTATAGAGGTACGCGTTATTTTGGAGATATAAGTTGTCACTGACAGTCAATATCTATAGCTATTGGACGAGCTGCATGCAATTACACGCAACTTGTGTGGAGAGGTGCCGTTCAGAGGTTTTGAGGAGTGGCGAAATGCTCATCAACGTGTACATGCGGCGCCTCCCACGAGTGATTTAACTTTGGGTAGAGTATATGAGCAACCTTCTCTCCCTGTTTCGTAGCGTATTCTTGATAGCTTGATACGTTGATACCGAATTGATACCCGACGTTACTTTGAATCTGCTCGATTCATTGTGTGCATAGGACTGGGACTAGAATCCCCTCTGAACTTAACCAAATTGTAAAATTTGCTCCTTTTCTTCAAACACTAGCTTTACAACAGACATAATACTTCACCGGCTTCACCCATCGTACATTACGATTACGAAAGAACAAACAGAAAATCACGACGTCGATGTGTTTTAGGCCCCGATTTTCTTGCGGATCACGCTCTTCAAGGTGTCTCCGTCTTCAGCGAACTTCTTGATCCCCTCGTGGAGTTTGTCGAATGCCATCTGGTCCTGAAGAAGCGTCCAGCGGAATTCCGGCTCATCGTCGATATACGAGACTTTGGCAATCGGTTCAGCTTGCGCAGCGGCTTGTGCGTCGAGTTTCTTAGGAACTGGGGCGGTGCTATTTTTGAGCTCCTCGAGAAGTGCAGGAGCGATAGTAAGGTAGTCAACACCCGAGAGTGCCTTGATCTCGCCAATCTAGAGCAAATCCGTCAGAAAAAAGTTCGGAATCGGACAGGAGAAGTCGCAGGCGAGGGTGGGGACTGACGTTACGGAATGACGCGCCCATAACGATGGTCTTATAGCCGTGCTGTTTGTAGTAATTGTAGATTTTCTTAACAGACTTCACACCTGGATCTTCATCGCCTTCGTAGTTCTTCCCCGTCGACTTCTTGTACCAGTCAAGGATCTGGTGAGGATACATTCAGCTTACGTTATATGACGGAATGAGAGGAACGGGATTACGCACTCTGCCGACAAACGGCGAGATCAAGGTCACACCAGCTTCCGCGCACGCAACAGCCTGGCCGAAGCCGAAGAGAAGAGTGAGGTTGCAGTGAATGCCATCGTCGCGCTCGAGCTCGCGAGCAGCCTGGATACCTTCCCAGGTCGAGGCGATCTTGATAAGGATGCGTTCTTTCTTGATTCCAATGGATTCGTAGAGCGCAATGAGGTGTCGGGCCTTGGCCTTTGTGGCCTCCTTATCAAAGGAGAGACGAGCGTCGACTTCGGTAGAAACACGGCCAGGAATAATCGCAAGAATTTCCCTCCCGAATTCTACGAGCTGTCATTTGTAATTAGTCTAGGTTAGGATTTCAAGCACGAGAACGCACGAGACGGTCGGTAGCAAAATTAACTTGCTCGTCGATCGTATTGCCCTTTTCCTTGCCGTACGAAATTGCGACGTCAATCAGACGAGCGTATCCGGGCTTGTTGGCCGCGGCCAGTAACAACGACGGGTTTGTCGTGGCGTCCTGAGATGGTATAAGCTTCCAATCTCTCTATGTTGATAATATTTGACTTGCCTGTGGCTTATAGACGTCAATGGCTGTGCGAGAGAGGTCAGATACACCAAACGGACAGAAAGAAGCTAAGCTTACTCTCAAAGTCACCAGAGTCAGAGACGACGACTGTCCCTGTCTGCTTAAGTTGGTCGAGGGAGGTGGTCATGTCTTTTGAGGAGATGAGTGTACGAAGATTGGAGAAATGTGGTGTTTGACCATGTCTGGGGACGTGTTGATAATATATATGCGGGATTATCTCCCCGGATCTATCCGGTTTCCGGAGTTTCGCGCGCGCCACGTTCGTCATCCACCAGTCGGATATAGGTCAAACGTTCAAGTTCGTGCACACGCTAACTCGGATTATACGTGCGAAGGAACCATTTGAGACGTATCTATTGTCTTTCCCAAGGGAATGTGTTTCTGTCTGCGTGGGGTTAGCAAGGCGGGACACGTATTCCACATATTGTCACCAATCTGTCCTTGCCCAGACGATCAATCCATTATCGCCAAGACTCTTACACATAGCTGATATACGGAGTCCTCGTCGATACTACGGAGTTCAAACGTGATCCAAGTGGCCTGTGACGCGACCGCAAACTTGGCCTTTTCTGGGGCTTGTCGAAGCCCCCAGGAAGACGCCATTCCTTGCCCGAAGTCGTCACGTACTTCAATCTCATATTGTCGATTCTAACATGGGTTGCCTTCTCCTGGATGCCTTATCCCATGCAGGCCGACGATGTTGGGGCGACTTCCACCAGCGGCACGATGGCGGTCAGCTTTACGCTTACGGACTCGCATATACCAACCATCGACAATGCGACAACATCTGGCCGGTTCGCCGACGTTACAGAAACCTAAGTCACCTCTGGCACGCTAATTCCGTACTATGTTTACTTCCTGATTTGATGGGATTTGCTTGTCCGCGGATACCTGTATGCATCTTCCTCTCCTTGGCATGGCTCGTTCATCCCGATCCCGTCTGTGCTATGGCTTAACCTTTTCGACCGCCCATTGGCTTGTCTCTTTCTTGCCATCTGAGCACTCCACGCCGCCTTGTTGGTGCCTTGATGTTGATCCAGGTCCGTAGCCTGTGGCGACTACCGCTCCACATCTCAAGAATTGTACGATCAAATCCCGAGAACAGTTATGGGGTACAAAACAAGATCGTTACTACATACAGGCGGTAGTGCGGCACATAGGATTATTTGTTGCTGAAATCCCGGAGCTAGGACTACGGATGGAAAGAACCAGCAGAAAATTCACTATCAGTAGGTGATCGGAGAAAGGGCTCGGACGCATACTGGAATCCGCGGAATCAGGGGATGCTTGGTTGGTAACTGGGTGAGCGGCATCTAGGTGAGTAGCTTATGGAACTCCGGGCCACACTCTCTAATACATAGCAAGAAGTCGAACTCGCAGACGCATCAGTGCCTTTCCGAGCTCGTTACGGCCTTCACCACTTCTTCCGATGCCCCAAAACACGTCGTCCTATGCCGCATTCAGTAACCAAGATTGGTGTCGGGAAACGCTTGACACCCACAGGACTGTCTTCTATAAGCTCTCGATTACCTGTTCCGAGAAGCTTTTGTCTCAAATCATCGTGTTGTGTGAACTTGGCGTGAAGTACCATATCCATCACTTCGATATTGACTTCGAACCAGTCCGCTCGTTGCTGGGCACGGTGAAATCCCGCTTCTGTTCGAGCTGCACGGGCACTGGGTTGCGTTCGTATTTGTTCAGCCAGATCCGGGTTCGTAGGCACGAACTTCAGGGCTTGAAAGACTGTTCGGAGGATCGCTTGTCATTACGGGAACACGGCGTGACACCGTACGCACGGTGTTCTGCAGTGGGGTAGATCCTTCCATCGTACTCTACCGAGTGAAGTGAGAAGTTCGTAAACCTGCATGTAAGGAAAATCATCTGTGTCAAATCTGTGTCAAAGCCGTACGCCACAATAGTATTGACTGACTCGAAAAACGGCTTGCCACGGTGATAGAAGAATATCGGAGTAGTATCTGGATAAGATCTGGAAATTGAGTCTTTCGAAAGCCGGTGAACATCAAACGCAACGTTTCTGTGGATAAGATGGAAATACCGTTGCAAACTGAACATTTGGATCGACTTCCTTCTTCCCAGTCGACGTCCATTGGTATTGGCTCGCTGAGTGTCCTACGTCTCCCTTTCCCGGATCTTGTGTGAGTCGTATCCCCTCCTTCTTTTTCAGAGGAACGAGAAAACCATCCAAGGCCAGGAAGTAATGATGACATTCTCCGCAAGTTTAGCTTGGCGAGCAGCGAAGTCCTGCAGTCCTGACCCACTTCACTTATCTAGATTCACGTGATCTGCATCGTCATTGGACTTAGGGCTTGCGCCGAGTACACACCGACCACACATTATAGACAGCCCGAGCCTCCCTATCAACAGTTTACATGTCGCTCTTCCAGAGTATTACTCTCATATTTTCTGCTGGTGACACAGCCACGGCAGGTCACGATACCAGGGTGCCCTATGGCCCGACAAGCGGGCCACATCTGAGCCGGTCATCGACCAATGACGGTCCTGGAGAGCCAATCTACTTCTACGAGTTGGACAAACCTTACTACGAGTCAGAGAGTCTGCTGTCATTGTTTATTAGAAGTTTCATTCCAATTCTCCAGGTTCACCAGTTTTTCCGACCACCCAGTGGAATACCATGGTCGCTTTTACAGAACTGCAGAGCACTGTAAGCCCTTCTTTTCATAGCAAGAGACTGAGAAAATCACGAATACCTCACAGTATTTCAGGCACTCAAGTTCATGGACACCTCCCCAGCACTTGCGGAGCGCATCCGAATGTTGCCCACTGCCCGCATGGCTCAGCAAGAGGCGAAGAAACAGATCCGCTATCAGCGTGCCGACTGGCTACAGGTTAACGTTGTCATGATGGAGAAGGTACTGGCAGCAAAATTTAAACAGCACCGTCAACTCCGTCACCTGCTGCGAAGTACCGGGTCTCGGGAACTGATAGAGGATAGCCCGGTGTGTTGCTTGTTGGCCTCATGCTAATGCTAACAAAGGCTGACCCACGCATCTGATCATAGATTGACTCGTTCTGGGGTATTGGGAGCGATGGAAATGGTCGTAATGAACTTGGTAAAGCGCTCATGCGGTTGCGAGAGCGATTGCAAGCTCGCCAAAGGAGCTGAGAATTTTTGGAAGAGAAACTCGTAACTTAGTAGACTGAGTCAGTGATCGACCGTCTATAATTTAAGCTGCTGTCGTGGGAAGATACACGTGACGAAGGAGAACATCAATGACACGGATGGATAATCAAATAATCGGTCGCTGACTCGGATCTGTAAACCATGTGTCCCGACACTCAGCGAGGTCCGACAACCAAGTGTCAATATCCTGGCTGCACCAAGACGGTCTGGAAAGATCCTGATGGGTCATATTCCTTGTTCTGCGGGAATACTCACCGTCTTGCGATGGTCAATAACCCTAGGTCCCAATCACCAATGTGCAAGGTTAGTCGACTTGTTAGATATTCTAAAGCTTGGGAGCTCTAATAATAGCGACTGGGAAGAACTGCGGCGCGAAGCCCGTATATATAGAGAACGGGCATGGTATGTGGTCTAGCTACAATTTTTCGATCCTTCAAGTAGTCACGACTCTTTAGCGCATGATTTTTGCGGGAGGCGATGTGCCGAACAGTTCAATAAAAACGGCCAGCGCCCCTCCCGATCAAGGAGTTCAACTCCAGACGATGATTTGTGCACAATCCCAGGATGTCGAAAGTCGGTATATGTAGACGCAGACGGAAACAAATCAAAATTTTGCTCCAATCGTCATAGGACGTGAGTTTCAGCGTTAGATAGACAGCAAGATGGCTGAGTCTACCGATCACTAGCGCGGCAGTTCGATCTAGCATAGCCGATGCTTGTCTTGTGTGAGTGATTTTGCGTGATCTATTTGAGGTAACTCCTCATCCTGAAATCAATTAAAGTTGCAAAGAGATGCCAACTGTTGTTGTTGGAGAGAAATTGAGCGACTTTTGCTCTAAACGTTGTAGCACGGCCGCACTCAGTGAAGGTTAGTCAGATCACTGCAGGGGAGGCTAGAGTTGACAAGCACACTTTAATCAGCGCCAACTATTCTAGAAATCCCCAGCACGAACAAAGCATTCCAGAGTGGTAAGTCTTAACGGAGACTTGCCGCTCGCCTCTGACGTGAGGCATAATAATTACAGTGCAGAACCAGTTCACCGAACAATGGAAGCACCCTACGCAAGTCCCGGCCGTGATCAAGGTCCGACCATTCGGTTTCGTGGTTTCGTGTTCACCTTGTCTGAAAGGATATGTGCGCAGATTTGGAGGATCTTCGGGGACCGTTCTGTGCTGGACCGATTCTACCGTTATCAGCAAGTCCAAACGCGTACAAATCCTTATATGCATCATTAATTTTCTGATGTATCAGACTGGAAGTGGAACGACGCACTGGCATCCTTGGTGCGAATACGTGTCGTCGCTTTCATGGGACGATCCGCGCATGCCGCTTGGGGGATACGTCCACAGATGGTGTGCTTTGCAGGCTGAGTACTTGTAATATGTGCAGCATTATCAGAGTACAGCCCGTGCTTGTGCCATTATCTAGTCCCCGGTGCTAACGCATGTTTGTGTTGCAGAGCTCCTTCCAGCTTGCCCTCGTGGGTAAACGCACAAACTTTGGCCGGTTCGGGGCGGGTATCTATACGTCTGCGACGTCATCCAAGGTCGGTTCGTTTCATATACAGAAGCAAACATCGACACGGTGGTGCTCTATAGGCCAACGATTATTACGCGGGGAGTGCGTCTGCGAATAGGGCAATGCTTCTTAACGACGTTGTAATGGGCAAAACGACCAAGCTTACTACGACAGACGAAAGCCTAACAAAGGTGCGGAGTCCAAATTCGTAGAAATGTTCCCCGGACTGTATTCGGAACGTACACAGCCGCCAGGAGGACACGACTCAGTGATCGGTGAACCTGGAGGTGATCTGAACTATGATGAGTCTATTGGTGCGTGCTGACCAAATCAATATCACCGAGGGCAATGGACACTAATTGTCAATGTCGATCACAGTGTATAATGTAAGTGTGCATTGACATCCTGGCTGACAGGACAAGCTGACTGAATGTTGAGAATGACGCAATTCGGGCATCTTTCCTCATCATATATAAATGAGAGGTTGGTCGGATTTCAGTTAAGTTGCTTCTATGACTGTGTTCGGTCTCGAAGTTGTCTTCGTCATCTCTTGTTACTTGCTCCCTTACCAATATTATCTTTCACGACATGCATCTCTCTCGTTTTATCTCGTCCAATACGTGATGAATGACAGTGTAGTGTGTTGTGTCCAAGAGGTGATCGTGTTAGCTAACTACGGGGTCCAGTCTTCGTAGCCGATGGAGTAAAGAAGTACATCTATAGGTGGGCAAGGTAGCAGATTACAATGACCATGTAACTTTTCATCATTATCCATTCTCGTCCTCTCATCTTCCTGCTTATGCGCCTACGGTAGAGTTGGGCACGTCACGACTCGAAGGAAATGAATGATATTCCGAAGGTGGTCGTATAGCGAAACTGAGCTGTTCAGAAGCATTGGACTGGATAGCAGCTGTAATTGGGAAAATGCACTTACTGGTTGTGAGCTTGTACTGACAGCGTCACCGCTTTGTTTTTCTAGGTCCGTCGTCCGGGAAATGGTGTCTAACTTGAAAGAATCACCTGGTGACGCTTGGGACTGTGACCCAGCTCTGGCAAAACCGAGGGATGTCAACATGGTAAGAAGCGGCCCAGGGCCAGATTTCGGGATGTGTGCGCTATCGCCGTGTCCGGGTGGCGGGTGGTCACGGAAGTAGATGCGATTGTTGAGGGTCACCAAGAGGGTGTTAGAATACCTGGGACGGGTGTGAGCATTGTGGCTCATACGTTGTGCGTGTCACCCACAGTTTCCCGATGATCCCAGCTCTTTTTCTCACATTAGACAGAGTGACACACAGTAACGGAGCGACACAACGCACGTGAATGTGTAATATATCTCGTTCTGTGGATACACTGGGTCAGAAAATGGATCGCGCACATCTGGATCCAACTTACGGGGAAAGCGACAAAAAGCACGAAGGAGGCGATGGCTACGCTAGCTTGATAGGAAGTTAGATTCTCGTCGGAGTGGAGTTGCCCAATGGATATAGATACCAGTAAGCGCATTCGTTTCTATAGTAAGGCGTACCACGCGAATCATTACGAAATTAGAGGATCGACCTTCGTTGGCACGCGCTCGCAACAGCTGTATAAAAGGAACTCAGACGATGTAGTAAAGGACCTAGAGGGGTCATTTCGTACCAGCAGCGTCATTGCCACCGCAATCAAAATGTCTGCTAGGGCACTTGGCAACGACCATAGCTAGTGCGGCGAGGTGTGAGGTAGCGCGGCGACCAAAACCCAAACTGACTGTGCGTACGTATAGAGCCGTCCTCGAAACAGCATACTTTCCGACCACAACTGACTAAATTGCGTAGAAGATAATGCGTTGGTAAAAGATGTTGAAAACTTACCCTGAAACCCCCCCATGCCGCCCCAATAGATTGGGAAACAGCAGTCTATATTCGGAAAACGTCAAGCGGTCGAAGGGTGAAGGTAAATCAGGCACCTACGACAGCGATTATCAAGCAGAACCACGATCGTCGGTTCAGCGTCCAGATCCGATAGCAGAAGTATTCCTGAACGATCAACGAAATGATAGCGTCCATAATAGCAATGTCCACGGGGGCGTAATGAGAACTCTTGAGGCGTTCCACGTCACCAAATCCGGTAAGAAACCAATAGTGGACGTCAGACCCAGTCAGCGCAGTTTGGACAGTCTCCAATGCGAACACGAAATAAGCTGATAGAGATTCGCCGTGACTCGGACGTCAACAAAGCATCCGAGGCGTTCGAAGACGCACCTAGAAATTTCACGGATCGCCTGTCGTTTGGGAAATTGTAGCTATATACGTCTGGACATGGTCAGTGTCAAGTTGAATAAGCCACTCCCCCGAGGGATGTGGTCTCCTACAAATCTGGACGCAGAGAACTCCGTAAAAACCCCAGTTGAATAATGGTCCATAGAGCTACGTATTTTTGTTGGGGATATCAGTTGCATGGACAGCAGAACAAGGCCAAGCGTACAAGAGGGGCTGCTCTACGAAAAGATGAGGGAGCACTACGTAAACTGCTAATACAACCGAACTTACAGTTTCATGACGTCAACAGAAGATGACCCAGCCATTGAGAACAAAGATAAAGTGGAAGCTAACGCCACGCAAAGCGGCAGAGGGGACAGCGAGGTTGCGGACGTCCATGGAGAGGACTTTATAGCCCGAAAAATCCGTGGGTGCGGGGGAGACAAGGTGAAATAGACGCCGAGGGCGGCTGAACTGTTACTGGTACCGATCTTCGCATCTCTGACAACCCCCATAGCTGGCTGGCGCAAATCAGAAGTGCGCGGCTTCTTCCCCTGCTAGAATTTCTCTTCTCTTCGCTCATAGTGCACTACGCCACAACTGAAAATTTGTTGTCCTTGTGACCGAGTGGCACTCATTAGGGAAGGGTACAGCGCCAGAGCATTCACCAAAGAGATGGAAGCTTTGGGACAGAATATTAGGAACGTTGATGCAAGTTATGTGTGGCGTCAACACCATCAAAAGAGAAGTCAAAAGAGAAGTGCACAACTCTTGTGATAGAAACAGACGTGCCCGAAATTCTCTTCATCATTCATTACTTTTGAATTGAAGACGCCCCCATCGGTAAGTTCCGAAAAGGGCCTCAGGATAATTTTCACGGTTCGAATCTGAGCTGGAGTTAATGCGTTTGTGTTTGCGGCTGTTTCCACGTCTTGGCCCCTTGGATTGGCCCGCAGTTGTATTTAGCAGGATTTTTTTTTAAACCGTCACGGGTGGCAATAATCACTAGAACTGTCGGCGAATGACGGTGTTTCTCCTGGGAGCCACAAGCCATAGTTTCACTAGGCCTTGTCGGTCTCGCAGTGGGAGCTCATTTGAGATGGTGCCAACACTGGCATGACATCTCTCTTTGCAGGGTTTCACCACAAATGTCAGTGCCAGTGACAGGATCTCCTCTCCATCACCTAAGTATGTTGAGTCCTTTCATGCATCAGTTGACTAGCTAACACCTGTCCTCGAGCTGCTCATCATCAATTTGGACATGTACCCTCTGTGCCATCACAAAGAGATTGCCAAATTTTGCTTCATCTTGAAATCAAAATCACATACTTTGATGGTAGAAACACTAGCAGTCCTGTAAATCCTTGCTACTAATTCCCTTCGGCTTGATATCATGTTTCGACCTGCCTAATGGTACCTTATGCAGTGGATGAACTCCACGTCCTGCAATACACATGTGATTTGAAGTTCACGGGTCAGCTAGTAGACTTGGATAATCCAGAAGTCAAACCCTTCAGTTGCATCCTTACACTGCACACCATAAGAGGGTATATTGTGAAGTAAATACTTTGACAACAGTTATTAATGTCTATACACCCCTCTGTCTGATCTTGACTCAAAATGTATTAGTACTTTAGCCTTTAATATATGTCTGTGCCCATAATACTAGTACGACTGCATGCTGTCCCATTTGAGCTCACAACAAGCTGAAACACGATATGGGGTCTGGTATCTGGTTGTGTTGTGAGTGGCTCACGATGTTACCAAGAGGGAAGGTACTTGGGAAACTGTCACCACGGTCAAGATTACAGTTCATGTTTTCAAAGTTCACTGGCACAGAGATGACCCCCCCAGCGGCCTGGTTACCGGTTAATGCTCCGGCTACCGGCTGTGGATAAGTTACTGGTCCACGAGCCCACGATGTAATGGCGCGGCAATGCGGCCGAAGCCGCAATAACTTGGCACCTTGAACAAACTTTGAACAGCCACTTGCAAAAGATTCACGCACCAAATCTGCAATCTTCAAGCTTCAATGAAACTAGAAGGCCATTTCCTTGTTCCGAATTCGACACCATATGTTTTTTTCGCAAAATTTTGGACAACCCATCAATCGTCGTGTGTTTTCCGGCAACTTATTCTCCTCCCTTCTCTCTGACCATATCGATCACACATCCCTGTGCCCATCGGAACTGGGGAATTTCTTGGTTGCTCTAATTATCTACCGTTGGCACCGTTATGTTTCGCCCGGTGCGGTGGTTGGGTTCCGCAAGTGTCCTATGGGTGACCAGTTTCAGATTTTTCGACTTTTCGGCCATAGTAGAGCGCCGAGCTTGGTAAAATTTAGACCCACTCCACAGACATGTGAAACCACATAGGCTGTACAGATGTCTTCAGACTCACGTCAATTTTCCTAGGAGCTGTACCGACTCATCCCATCTTATGGTTTGAAAGCTCCGGGTGAGTCGAGTCTTGACTGTACCCAGCCTGATCTACCCCTCTCCAGCTGCGTCTACATTTCAAAGCGAGGCTGTATCAAACGTACTGCTTTTTCACACTCTTCAGGAGCTCCGAGATAACCTTGGGAGTGGAACACGGGCTCGATGGTACAGCTATTCTTCAGGCCAGGGACCAGGAAGAACAATCTACAGCGCAACTTTACTGCCTCAGCCCCTCGGTAGTTGAAAGCCAAAAGACACTTCGGAAGTTCAACTGGGTGGGAATGCGCAGCTGATAGGGGTTTGTCGCCGTTACTTCATCTCTTGGACTGGATAAACAACCTGGCGTGTCCCTGTGTCAGGCGGACAGGCTATGCTGTGACTCAGAACTGCTCCTTACTATGGCAAGACGGAGCGGGCAGTTTCGGGCGTGGAAGCTGTCGAATAACTATTCAAAGGTATGTCGCTGAGGTCGTGCACTCCCTATCCGAGGTTTGGGACCCCTCCGGCCCTCAGTTGTTACATGGCTTGTCCCGAGTCCCCTTTCAAGCGCCATTGGGTTTGTGGACTTCATTATCTGCAACGGTTGGCCGTCTGCAATCTGAAATGATATTCACTTCTGTTCCTTAGCGTGAAATTTTCCGTTCTGAGGCAGTGCACATTTTTCCACTGTACTCCACCCTTGAAGCTTCCATTGAGCTTCCATCTTTGTGTATGTGGTTGAGGGCTCCTAGCCAGGCCATAGGATCGGATCCTCTTCATCCCGGTGATCACACGACCACAACCTACTTCTGTGGGTCAAAATGTGCCAATTCGTGTATGTGTCTGATTTGTGATGTGATGCCTTACACGCCTATTCCCCGTGTTTTTGCTTTTGTGCTGTCGGTTTGTCACACCGCAGTTGAGCAACTAAAGTAAGGCTACTCCCCCTTTATTGCATACCTACTGGGGATGCCTCCATGGGTGTTGACTCGGTATTGAAAGGTGTTGGTCAATGCAAGGTTATACTTGCGCTTTGCAGCCAGGAGCGTAGGGGCGTTGTCAACGTGGTAAAAGTTATAGACACGTTGCTGCATTGTGACTTCATTTACTGGTGGCAGGAACCTCATTTCCGTGGGTGGGAGGAAGCTCTAGCGGATATTTTCGTGTATGTGTGCCAAGCCCTTTACACGACCACTTTGCAACTCGCTAGCTGTTGCAGCTTTATACTCGTCTTCTTTTGTCGAGGCAACATCCACTGACCTGATATCACTCATATCTAATCAACGCCACGATCGTGGTCCCCTTGAGAACTAGTCGACACTATGATACTGTATCTTAGAGCTCCAAGTGTCAGTGTACTTTCTCTCCGTGGGAAGCTTTGCGAAACTATTGTAATACAGCAAACATGTGGATTACAGTAAAGATGAAGCAAGTACGAAGATAATCAAAGCAATCGCTAGTATCATTCTACTAGAACCCGCTTTAATGTGACAAAGACATGTTCTCAAATGCTGTTCTGTAGGATTTATATATGAATTACTGTAATTACTACGGCGGGGGGTTCTCCAAAGCATCATTAACACTCATCCAGAACTTGAATCACGGCGGCATGTGTACATTGTGCCCTCGGCATGCTTTCATGATAAAGCTCCAGTGTCAGCACCACAAATGCGGCATCCTCAATCTTCTATTCTACCCATATGATGATAGATATAATGGTTACCCTCGTTGGATGTCGCATCCAGAGTACTTGGGAATGTTGTGATGACAGCGTTCGTGCCTGCGCAGGGGATCGTTCATACGCCCTGGCTGCGCGTTACGAACTTTTACATTAGACTATACCATGGATATCCGTGTTTTCGCGAGTACCACACCGTCCTGGAAATGTACGCTCGAGGCCGATCACAAGAGAAGGTGTCTAAGACGTCTAAGGCCTAAGGACTCAAGTACATAGATGATACGATGCCATGCGTCATTTGTTTCGGCATTATAATCAAGCTGCGATGCGTACTTACACGAAATCGCGAGGCGTCATTCACGAACTACACTATACAAACACAAACCTGCAGCTATCACAAAGAAACGCCGTCACCATAGAATGTGATAAGGATCACTTCAAGACTTCCGCTTGGGCTGAGCCGTTGTTCCCGCATGAGCCGTCACTGCAGGTGGGCGGCCCTTTGGAACGCCCGAAGGCTGGTAGGCGATGTTAGTTCCCAAGCCCTGCGGACGGGGTGCTGGTTTCCCAGCTGCAGGGTTATTTGGGGGCGATCGTGAAACGTAGCGTTCCATCTCCCTGTTCATACTTTAGAATTGAGAAACCGGATATCAACACTGAGCAGCGATAGAAAGGTAAATAATTCGTACTTTGCAATATCTGCATCGATGCCACCATTGGAGTTGTTGGATGTATTGTTAGTATCAGACTGGGTGTTGTCGTCTTTGTTTGATGCAATGTCAGCACTGGCACTGGCACTGGCATCAACCCTTGCATCCGAGATGTCAGATGAGAGCGTAAAGGGAAAAGGATTGATTGATTACGCCGTGCTATTCGGAGTGCCAGTGCCAGTGAGTCATCGCCAAAGACAAGTCAAACACGATCCGCTGTGATCGATGTGAGTCACCTACCTGGTTGGTCTATATACAAGAGCATAGGAGGTCTTAAGTAAACAAAGGGGTGAGCGTTTCGTTGAGGCAATTGACCTACATGTGAAGATGAGCAGCTGCATGTTCTTCTGAGATAGTATCATCGATCCTGTCGGCGATCGACTTTCAGATGCATATATAGGTGCACTGTCATTGCTTACGGCCCAGCTGTGGTGGACTGCATCATGAAGTTACGGGCCCGTGATAGAGGGGTGTGAGTTATCGGTCGTGGTAGATGGATGAGATATGATATATGATATGTTGGCACTGGTGTGCCAGTGCTGCGCCGCTACGATAGCTAAATGCCGTTTAAACGAAGAACCAAAAACGCAATGCTATTGTGGCATCGCCTGAAGATCTGGGTGAAGACCAGATGAAGGCCCATGGGTAGCTAGGCGTCCAGGCAATGGGAAGACACACTCGAAAACAGGTTATCATTCAACAGGGGCAGTGTCTATACGCTTATACAAGGTTAATTCACACACGGTACATTTCCAACAAGAACATTGTGCCTATTAAGAAAATTGTTTGTTGGTGGACATCAACGACATATGGGTGCCTACCTACACTTCAGCACTGCACCCAATTCGCACGTTTAAGGTCTGCCCGCAGGTCTACCCACGACGGGCTTCTTAGGAGGTCCTCTCGGTTTGTAAGGAGACCTAGAGACCTTTAAGTTTGAGAAGGTCAGTTCACTGTTATCGACGCACTGATCCTGATCAGGAGGCGGTGTCTCTTCCCTGTCCTGTGTATGAGCTCTACTAGAGAGGGCGAAGAAGCCAAGCATACTTTGGAGGTGGGCTGCTAACTACAGTGCCAGGACTACGCCGGGAAAGGAATGATGAGATCCAGAGGAGATTTCAGGCTGTGAGGTATGAAGAGTACAGGATTCGTACCTTGTGGTCGTGTCGGACGCGTCGGATTGTGGAGGAGAAGATGCCATATCGTAGCACAGCAATAAGGCAGTAGTAAGCCGCCTACAGTTAGCCGCATTACCAGAGCGCTAATTTTGATTCCGATCGTGGGAACGCCACACCCTCTCCCACTGGCATTCGGAGCAAACTATCCGCGGTCGGAACATCCGAGTCGTGGTCGTGGTTGCGTCCTGGCTCGCATTTTGTGTCTAACTCATGACCGTGAACTCGAAATTTATTTTTATCGAGTCAATGGCCCTATTGAGTATTGCTTTGAAGAGGTTCTTTGCTGTACAGCCTAATAAACACTGCCTGTGGTGTCCCTCGAATTCGAAATGGCTGTGCAACCGATGGTTTACTATAAGGGAAGATTCCGTTCTTGAGTTACTGTACACCCCAATCCCTCTTTCCCCCCAAACTTGAATATTTTGAATCCCTGAACACCATTACTCTCCTCACAACATGTCCACTTTTATCAACGATTCCGACGTCACCAAGGGCTTCAGTGCCAATAAAGCCAACTTATTCCCCATTCTCCCATCCACTATTAGGGACTCCAGGTATTGCGACAACGTGCGGTAAGCAAGGGATTCGCCCACGTACTCACGACCATCTCACAAACGTTTTTTCCAGCGTTCGTGTCTCGCCGACTGTTGTCCCGATGGGAACCCATCAGGTGTCGGCGTGCGTCGGTTTCATACATTCGTTGCAAGGGCATTTTGAAACTAAATCTACTGAAGGCCATCATACCAGTCCCAGGGATGGACTATATCTGCTCACCCAGAGGGGAAGCGCTACGCTCACTTCGAATCGCAAGCAGGGATCACAGTTATTACGGAGGCCCACGTCACCGAGCCCGGAGTTTCAGATCAGTTGAACGCATGGCTGTCTATGATCTACGATGTAATCACCGAGGAACATGTCACCCTTCCGGAGAGCTCCCACTTGTTCCTTGAACTTCACCAGGGCTCGAGCACTTGCAACTATTATTTCGCACAGCATGGCCTTCGTACAATTTTCTGGTTGCATGCGCATGATACACTCAGCGTTGGCCTTCCACCCTCCTTCTCAGCCAACCATCTCCGTACGTTTGCGATATACACATTCCTTTGCTAGGTGAGCTAAAGTTCCCGTCCAGAATACGCTTTGCAGGAAAACTACTGGATCCATGTCGAACTGTTCCCGGAAAGCGCTTCTCAGTATTCTTTGACTGCCTTGAATGAACTCCAAGTCATTTTCCTTCATGCCCGCGCAGGTGAGGAGCAAGTTCTTTGATTCCCCATGTACATGGAGCTGACAGGTAGCATTTAGATGCCCTCACCTCAGAAACTCCCACTTTTCCGTATCCGGCTGAGCAGAGCGAACAGTTTATCGATCTTCTTCAGCGTGGCAAAGGTGTGTTTCGCTTACACAACGACATGTTCTCCAGTAGTAAACCGATTCTTGTCAGATAATGCTTCCAGCCCCTACGTCATCACTTACGTTGCTCGGTTATGGGCCACTGTTGGTAAGTTTCATGCTTCTATGACCCAAAGAACTTCTCGTGACTCTTCCTGCAGCCAACCATCGCTTCTTCATCCATTTCGGCGAAGACCACTGCCGCCTCTCCTCCGATCAATCAATCTTGGAGGTGCCAGATAGCAAGCGGAGCCTCACCCTGGCCATCATATCTAATACGCTTCTTTTCGGCTTGCCTAATGAACACCAAGCGAAGTTTGAGAGCCTTTGGGTGGACCAACTGGCTTACACATCCCCTTGGCGCAAGCACGTATCTGGGACTATGGAGGAACTGAGGCACATGATGTCATGGGTGAGTCTCATTTCCACTGGTTCAGAATCATTGCCGACCTTTCCTTGAAGTTTTTAGCACTTCTTATGTGAGAAATACATTCCTCTGCCCAGAAAAGCTAGCTAACCGCTTGCAATCTTAGATCAAATACCCTTATGATACAAGTTTCTTCTATTCCTGGCTTGATCCATTCCTCATTGTTACTATGCCTGTTCGGCATAATCATGACTTCGGTCCTCCTACGAGAACAGCGGGGTCTTGTCGACACGAATGCCGCTACGGCAGTGAGCATGACATCATTTTACACGGTGTCTGTAATTAACATTGATGTTTGACAGGCCGTGTATTTGGATGACCGGAACACCAAAAGCTGCGGTTTCCAGCCGATTGCGATCGTTCACAGCCTGCCTAAGGCATTGTTCGTCTGGTCATTGCTGTTGTTTGCCATCCAGGGTTTTTGGATGACCTTCGCTGGTCTTCCCCCTTACTTGTTAATTTCTACCCTCTTTCCCATAGCCGCCGTACTGGTCGTAGTATGTGCGTGCATATGGAGGGCCCTTCACCCGCGCCAAAAACCCTTCGAGGGCTCGATGCTATCGGCACCTATCCTCCCTCCGACTCCCGCAGAAGACCAAAAGGAGCATCACATGGCCGAGCTTATGGTTTAGATGACACGATACCTTACTGCAATATGACCCTAACTTATGACTTATTCACCTGTATCATAGGTACGCCCATTTTTACGATAGAGTGGTTTACCGAGAGACAAACGAAACGCAGCACACTGTTTAGGTCAGAATTATCTCTGCTGTATACGAAAGGGAAATCTACAATTAGAAGGTATTTCTTCTCCCATTGCGTGTACTTGCTACCTCTACTCCATGGGTAGAGGGCTCCCTAAGATGTGTGCTTGTGATAGATGTCAGCGGCGGAACTCTTGGAAGACTCCACCTCGACTCCCGCTGCGCGAGCGTGGCACTACATCTGACTGGTCACACGACCAAAATACGACAACTGGAGTAAACGGGTGCTGTGCACTACTGTAAGTTTTTTAAGTGACTCGGTGATCGCAATGGTGCCAGAGGGAGGAGGCGATCGAGCCACGCTGGTTTGTTATGACCATCGAGCATGCCACAGCCATTGGTGGGCTTACGTTGATCATCGCCATGCGGAGTTTGATTGGTGCCCTCCACTGAGACAGCTGTGAGATTCTAGCCCTACCACTGTCTTGGCTCTGCCCAATCACCAGGTTTGTGGGCTCCATAATCCTGGACCAAGTTGCTGGTACTCCTGCCCTCTCCCTGGATGGAGCAAGGGTTGGAGTAAAGTTGGGTACTCTTGGGGTCCACTGGTATCGGGACACAGATCACACTACTAAATCGCCTACGCCGTTCCCTAATCGCACAACCTGCACTTGTCTGACAGCCTCGAGTCTTTTTGTGAGCTCTGCATTGTAACTGTGTAATGTTCAAGGCTGGCCAACTGGTTACTTGGATGCCTTTTCCTAGATGCCCTACCTGCTGTTGTGTCACCTCAGTGCACAAGGGATTCTACCAGTGAACATCAGCACTAGTCATAAACCCTCTAGGTAGGGTAAGTTTCTGTGATCCTGGTTTCTAGAAACCCAGAAAACAACGAGAAACAATAAAAACCGCTTGAACATTTTTTCCCCATTACTGATAAATCTACTCTGGTATTGGTTTTCCTCGCGCACTGCTTGTCCACTCAGGGCCTAGGAAACGTTTACCCTAGCAGCTATCTGCTCACTCGATGTGTGTCTTAGCGGCAAGGCAGTAGCTCTAGTTGGGTCTCGGAGGCGATCAGCGAAGGCCTCGAGGATTTTCGATTGTTCGAGTCATTATTGTGTTATGTCTATCCTGCTGGTCAGCAGGATAGGGAAGGCGGTGCACATTATTTTTCCTTCCTCATGTGAGATTGTCAGGGGGTTGTCTAAGTCCAGTAAGGTCTGCCACGAGGCCACTGTGCTTGTTGGTTGTCAAACCTTCGTACGATCAACTCGTACGAGTTCTAACGCAGTTGAGCCAAGACACGCGGTTGCGGTGACCAACTCCTCCAGCTGTATCTGTATATGCATAGCTACATGATGTGTCTAGCTACATAACCTATCACCCCGCGCCAAGGTTGTGTTCGCTTCGATGTGACGGCGTTCTCGAGACGGGAACGGGTGGCGCTAGATGACTGGTGTCTCGCGTGGCGACACCTCGCGACTCGCGTGCATGAGCCTGCCTGACATATGCATACCGCTGAAAATGATTGAGCGCTTGTAGGAACTGCACCCCGACCTGCCGTGCATGGCCCAGGACGTCATTGATCTGCAAGGCAAAGCTTACGGAAAACTCACGGAAAACATGCGGAGCTGTGTGAACAGGTCAACAGTCAGGTCACGTACGACTTCCTGCTGGTGGAATAGCCCGAAGCTTAGGGGAAGAAGGCCGCCGTTGTGCGGTGGGGTCAGAGAAAGAAGCTGTGGACGGAGAAGCTGAGGGGTACTGTCGGCGGCAAATGACAGGAGGGGACGACACACCTCGGCAACTTCGTCGTATGTTTGAACCGCATCCACCATAGTCCGCATGATCAGTTCTACCTCTGCGTCTTGCATGTGCTTTACGTTCCGCAGTCTCCAGAGTTGATGGCTGACGTCAAATCCCCTGATTGCACTGCCCTCAAGACTGTGCTTGAAATCCTGTTACACCCGAGGGTAAGCCTAATTAGCGTAATGCACAGTTTGAAGAGCTTCCGTTCGATTACCTCTTGACGCATACGATACATTGCGGTCCGTCGCCAACCCTCGATTCGACTTGTATTCGCCAACACCTCCCGGGAGCCGGCGGCATCGTCGAGAAAGTCAATTCCACTCCCCAAATGAGACGTATCACCGGGGCCTTCGGTGAATGAAACTCCGGGATAACCGATTGTTGTTGTTCCGACTACGTCCTCCTCGTAACGAGAGGCTAAGCGAACAAAACGCCATACGTATTCTACAAAGCGCGATCGAACCAGTGTTTCGCCAAAGTGAAAGTTGATAGCAGAAATGATCTAGGGCACGGGCAAGACGGAAAAGCATCAGAAGCGGACGTTCGTCATTGGTTATCTCCTGCACACTTACATCCTCTATGAATACATTATCAGCGCTGTCAGCTTTGGCGGTGTAATCGCTTCTTGATGCTTCCTTGTCTCGTCCGGAAATCCGGCCAAGCTCGTCTTCACTGCCAATTGACGCCTCGGCTTTGAGAGTTCCGGTTCGTGAAATCAGCGATGGCGGTCCTCCTTGCGTTCCGGAGTGAGGATGTGATGAGTGTATGTCCTTAGATACGATCATACGTCCGCCACCAACATCGCAGAGGAGGTCCCAGGATCCCGTTGATTCGAAAATAGGATTCGTTACACCCGCTATATATGCCGGCCTAGGAACCGTGTCAAGTTAGTTCTGACTGTTCCCGTGCGGCTGTGTTGAGCTCTTACACGGATTCCCATTCATCGCGATTGGTTAGGTTGGCATAAGGAAAGGCTCGCTCTATGAAGCCCCGCAGTATGATACCGCAACCGGATCCCAGCGCACATGCAGACAACACGTAACTGGACACCTGACCCGCGGGCCGATTGTGTCCGAGGAAGATGATTCGCTTGCCAGTTACGAGTGCGTTGAAGAGTAGGATGATAGGGTGGGTGAGACTCCCGTTGGAATGTAGGTGAGGATGCAACGGTCCTGCTATCGTTGCGGCTGAGAAGGTCTGGATGAGTTGGATGAGAGAATACTATGATACCCAAATTAGATGTCCATATTTAGCGGCAGAATTGTTAACGTCGGAGGACACGTACATCACCAACTTCCTGGGGGAATGTGTACAAAGGCATTTTTATCGGTAGTTGATGACCCTTGTAGTCAATCGTCGTGTGGTAATAGTGGGTGTCCTTCGTCACATATCTAGGGTCTGATGTCCCTGTGTTTAGCGGCGGGCGATGTTGTTGATGAGAAGAAGAACTCGACGAGGCATCTGTCGATCTTCTACCACTCTTAGCCGCCGCCGAACTGCCGTGGCTCCCGTAGCTCGAGGCAACTCCGGCAGGGGCGGCGTGTTCAACTAGGCCACCTTCTTCGCCAACCCATACTGCGCTTCCTCCGAGGGAGAACGAAGTCGAAGCTTCTGATGGAGAATGTGGCGTCCCGTTGTGATGTGAGATCGACGATGCCTGGATGCTCGTATCTGAGCTTGCACGTCCTCGGCCCTCAGTGCTGTCCTTGGTTCGCATGATAATACCTTCCTCGAAGCTGTTATGCGATCCGACAGAGGTCGTTGGTCGATGATTTCCCTTTCCTCCGGGTTGTTGAGATGCTTCCGCAGTGCGCGAGGTAAACTTTTCCATGAAGATATCCTTGCGTTCAGAGTGGCGCATGATAAGCTTTTCGGAACGCGTGAGGATTGGCGCGGCGGACAGGTCCATGGAGTTGATAGCATCGAATAGCCGTGCCAAACAATCTTGGGACGGCAAGGTGAAATAGTCGTCAAGAGCCAGCAGAAGTACGGGCTAGCCAGAAATGTGTTAACTTGAACTAGGTATTGACTGATTAAGTAGAGGCGTACTTTGAATATCTGGATGAAAGGATGTGGTGTGCATATCGCCATCGCCTTTACGACAGCACCCCTAGGCATTGGATTAAGCGTCGTTTGCGTAGATAACGAAATGTGGTGGCTCACCTGCGTACGGTCTTATCATGCTTGGTGCGGACCAAGTTGAGTACGTAAAGCAGCTCCGACTTTTGCTCCTTCCCCGCACTGTCTGGTGGTTCCAAGGCCAGAACCGGCGCAATCTGGTTGAACGACGTTTGATTGAGAAAGAATATGGTCCAATCCTCGAGATGCTTCTCGGCACCATCGGGCAACATCAAGTTAGCCAAGAGCCTTGTGAGTCACAGAGGGGTAAGACATAGTTCAAAGTCTGGGGTCGGACGACGTACCCCTCATCCGTCCCTAACGGCTGTGGAAACTGGTATGTGAGCTGAGCACCACGGTCAATATCGAACTCTGCCAATAGAACGAAGGAGCAGTGCTGGGAATTGGTGCACATGTTGGCACATGCAACGAAGTAGTGAGGTAAGTGTAGAGGAACACGATCGGAATGTAGGGGATGGTGAACTATGGCCCTTCAAGCTTAGGTATAGAGAGGACAAGAGTCTGCGTTCACGAGCACAAGCACATCCGTCTGCCAGCCGGAATGGATGACATGAATTGGCCACTATCTTATTGAAATTACCTTACGTGGCATAGACCAACCTCTGACACAACCTACATCCACAATCCACGATATGATTACATTACTGCCCTACTCAGAGTAGCGAGGGCCGCCCTGATGTTAGAAACGCAGCTCTCCAGCTGTCTACGCATTCGTTCTGCCACACCCGACGACAAGGAAAAGTTAGCGTTAACTCACAAAGACAGTATCCAATCACACGCGAGACTCGGAGAAGGGAAGGTCTCGGAGTGAGGAGCATGCGTACCAGGAAGACAGGGGAGGAGAAAACGGGACAAGAGGGACCTGCCTTGTTCTCCCTCTGCCTCCGCAACAGCATCCATCTTGCTCGCCAGCGACTCTCCCGCCTTCTCGTTCTCGGCGACGAGCCGCGAAAATACCCAACTATTCGTCATGGCAAGAACGTCGAGCTGCTTATCCTTTATATCTACAACTGTATTAGTACTGCCCTTTATGTGGCATATAGCAGGCATGTGTATGCGCATGCATGGGCTCAACTAACTTTGGTAAAACTCCATGTCGCGTATGGCCTCATTATCAAAGGGTGTAACTATACATGAGCTTCGATCGAATGGTGTTGAGGAATCGCCCAGTATAGCTGCAACAGAGCGTGTCCGAGGTTTGCCGCCATCCGGGACACTTGCCGCCACGCCTCCGGCTGCACCAGGGTCGGAAGACCTTGGGCCCGGGGATGAATGCATCATTGCAGAAACGGTGGATTCTTTTCCAGGAGATGAAAGGAGAGACGATGGCGAGTCGGGAAGCATATATCCGATGCGCGAATAAGTTGGGCGAAGATATAAACCCGTTGAGAAAAAGGCAGCCGCAGACGCGACGCGGTCTCGTGATTATAAGTCACTGACCACGTGCAAACATAAACAGAGAAATACCATGTTTTACGCGTAAAGGACATCATTAACCTGAAACTATCTACCGCGGCGCAGGCAGCCCTGAAGCAATAGCACCTATCTCTGTCAGGCATGTCAGCGGGTCGAGAGTTCCCTTGAATTCGGGAAGGAACGCAGCATCCGTGTAAGGGCAGCGCACACAGGGCGAACCCTTGTAAATGGGTGTGTAGCTTGCGGCGCAGATCTCAAACTCAGTGAACTCGTCGTATGAGATCTCTATAGCATCACGCGGATTGCGGTCGCTGGCGGCAATACGTTGTCGAGCCTACTTTCAATTTAGTAATATCCCACAAGTTACATTGATGTGTGTATCTCACCATAGAGACGATTTTGGGATCGGGATCGAGGTCAAGCAATTTCCGAGCGAATTTACCAGAGCTCCCTGAATTGCCAGCTTTTGTGAAAACTTGAATAGCGCTGCGCATTGCAATGCGCAAATGCGGGGGCTGGAGTTGACAATGCGTGAAGTACGCCGCCAGCTCAAGGCCTCTCTTGACGTTGTCCGGCTCTTCATTAGCAACACGGCGGCGCTCGAGCTCGATTGAAACACCGAGCAAGTACTCGCGAGCCGTGGTCACCGTATCGCGCCACTACATTAAGGGACCTAAGCAGAGGACCAGCACGGAGTAGGAGACGGCGCTTACCTCCTTGGCCTCTTCGTCTGTCGAAACAGCTACAAACAGTAGCGACTGCAGGACAGACCGGAATATCGTCTGCGCCTCGGGCAATTTTGCACCTGACACCGCACGAAGTCCCTCTGACAACTCTGCACGAATATGGCGAAGGGGCTGCACCGCAACGGGCAGCACTCGAGAAAGAGACGATTCCGAGGGGTCGCGACGGATATGCAGTTGCAGAGGAGGGAGTGACGCCAGCGGTGACAAATACGTGTGAGAGGACCGGAATGTGGAGACGAAATACGGTTTAAGGATAGTAAAGTTGACGACTCCAAACTGGCGATTGAGCAACTGCAAAACAAGGGTCATTACTTTTGCACTGTTGTAGGCAGTTAAGAACCAAACCAACCTGCATGGCCGTCTCGAAAGAGCCAGCAGAGACATGGTCCCCAGCAAATGGTGAGTTTCGCGTCCAGATCTCGGTTTCGTCGACACCTGGCGCAGCGCCAGCTCCAAGTTCCTCTGCCTCCTCATCGTCAACATCATCGATCACCTCATCTTCGTTGCCCTTTCCGTCCCCTCCTACTTCAAGATCCCACCCATCTTCGTCAGCAGTCAAATCCTGCTCCTCATCCTTGGCCCAGTCATCGAGAGCTACAGATGTCACAGCGGCGTCTCCGTTTTGGGGTTCGACCCCAGTCTCCAAGTTTCCATTAGCAAGAGCGCGGTCGAAGAAACTCTCGCCGCCCGGAACAGTTGGCCACACGAGGTTGGCGGTCGGAGTAACGACAGGTGGGATCTTCAGGGTTGCCCGGCCGAAATCCGGAACGTCGTCAATATCACCTTCGGTCAGGCCAGCACCCTCTAAAATTTCGAGGGCAAGATCCTCGAGACCATTTGTCTTGGCGGTCAAATAAGCTAACGGGTCTGGGGTGGTGTGTCGGTATCGACTGTGACTATCAACGTTAAAAACACATACGAAGGCCAACCTCGCGTAGAACGGCGATACGACCGTGAACGTCACCCGCATAGAGTGCGTTATGGAAACGAGACATTGGGTCGCCACGAGCTTCCGCAATCTTTTGCATCTTTTGCAGCTTGTCGGTGCTCCCTGTAGCAAGGTATAAGAATGAGAGGCGATCAAAGTCTTTGGTTTGCTGATAGGCCTTCTCGACAATCTAACACAATAATCAGAATCACCTTGGCGTGACAGACAAACATACATGCCTTATGATTGCCCTGTTTGAGAGCTTGTTGTGCTAGACGGTTCCAACATTCGGGACGTTCGATCGCTTTGGCCGTCTCGAGTGCAACATCGAGATTACCACACTCGATAGCCAGATCAAAGCGTGTGTTCTTATCTTCGACGAAATGAAGCGCGATCTACGGAAATGTTTGGTGGCCGTACAATGAGAACTTTCAGTGGCGCATACCTCTGGAAACCCTTTCTGTTGCAAGTATGCAATGATGCTTTGGCCCAGCAAATTGGAGGTGCGGATGAGGTATAAGACCTCGTCGTAATTGTTACGGATTAATGCAAGCTTGAATCGGTATTCTGTGGGGTCAATGGTTAAAGTGCGTGGTCGGGCAGAACGGTCCAGGCAATGCACAATCTTGCCCTTGATGCGAGTTAAATAGACTGGGTTGTCAAGGGTGCAAATGACTCCGTGGTCGCTGTAGTTGAGAGAGTGAGCAACACGATCACAAAGTAGTGGTCGAAGACGGACCCCTGAGGGAGACAGTATTTGACGTGATTCAGGGTAGAGTAAACGAATACGCCTGCATCGTCCCACGCGCCCGACTTTATCCGAATAGTTTCATGGATGAGTGTACTCTGAGTGAAAGTCTTGTTGGCGATTGTTATAGCTGCACGTGGGTGATAAGACTTTATTCTGCATCGAGAGTTGGGAAAGAACTCACTGTGTTTACTTAAAAGGGCCACTTGGGATCCATCTTGGTTCCATATGATGTACTTGACCGGAGGAGTGTTAAGCTCGGAAATGGTTTTTTGTTGCTGGATGTCGTAAAGTACAACAGAACTCGTGGAACTGAGAATGAGGCTGGCAGTGCCACCAAAGAAGATCTCATTCGTCTGAACAGGGGGTTTGATACTCTTGACGGTAGCACCGGTCAAATCGCAGACCTCGATAAGCTGCACGGAGATCATTGGTCCGAATAAACCTCAAGATCTCAGTGACGCACCTGCGTGTTTTTGTTTAGAACCGCGAACCTGTTCCGGGCAACAAATATTGCACTCTGCCCAGGGCCGCGTTTTCCATCGAGCGATGAATCTTTTAGCTCTCCGGAAATATCCTTGGGGAGATTGGTTAGCTCGTACAGCCCGTTGTCAGACGAGATGGTTAACAAGACAGCGCGTTCGGCAGGGTTATAACTGAGCGTCCTGGGGGGGACATACGGACTACCGAACTTGCGCACGCTGAGAAGTCCGATATCCGAACCCGTGTTGATGTCATATGATCGAACGTATTTGTCCCGGACGTAGTACACAGTGTCCCCGTGAAGAGCAAAAGCGGGACGCTCGCGTTCCAACTTGAAGACAATAAGACCGTTGTCGTGACCTGCTCATAGCGTGGGCGTCAAAGAGAGAGTAGGGTTGCAGGTAGGCACGCACCCGCAGCGAAGAGGTTGAGCTCTGGATGCGAAGCCAAGACCCAGAAGCGATCATGCTCCCTGCGGAAAGTCTGCACGGCGGATCGCTTAGCCAGGTCCCAGACCCGAACGGTTTTATCCTCTCCACACGACACAATAAGCTCGTGCTTGGGGTGGAACACAGCGCTGGAGACATTGTTGAAATGACCACGGCAAGCGTCGACCTCCCACGCCTTTAACTCACTCATCCTCCATAGCTTTATCTGCCGGTCATCCGCAGCAGAGATGATGAGCGGAAGTGTGGGGTGGAAGATAGCATAATTGACGCCACGGTCGTGGCCCTCCAGAACATACTTCACCGTGGAGAAGTTGTCAAATGTGTCGAAAGTGCCCGGTGCCGCGTTTGGCGTATTCTTGCGGAGGCCAGAGATGTCCCATACTCTGACGGTCTGGTCCATAGATGCAGAGACTACGAGATCATCCTTCGGATGGAAGAGGGCAGACATGACATAATGGGAGTGACCGGTGAGAATGGCTATGCAGTTCCGGGAGGTGCTATTCCATATACGAATGGTCTGATCGTCTGAGCAGGATATCTGTATGGCACGAAAGAATTGGTCGCAAGTGGGAAGAATATGAGGACGATACATACGATCCAAGGCATTTCGTGATGGAACTGGACTGTGCGCACGTAGTCTAGATGCCCATGTAGGGTAAAGAGACATTTTCTATTTTGGGGCCGAAGGTCTGGGGTGCGTAACTATAGGGAGTGGTCCAAATTACATGCGTATTGACTCACCCCAGACCTTGATCTTATAGTCGTCGCCTCCAGTCACCAACAGCGGTCGACTGGGATGGATGGCGACAGCGCGAACCGGTCCTTCACAGGGATAAGTGCCAGGTTGGCGCAGGAGGTCACAGAAAGTCACCTTCGTGTTCCTCAAACCGATCTACTAAGACGCCCATACGGTAGTTCCACAGCTGTACGCTGCCATTGTGCAGGGATGCGGCGAGCAAAGGTTGTGACGGGTGAAAAGCGAGGCCTAAAGGCAACTTGTCAAGATTTACGAGTTTTTGGGAACGCGGTCTGCATACCCTTCACACGATTGCTCTTGGATTCGAACTTTGTGAGCATTACAGACATGGCGGATTGCGAGAAATAGTAAAGTGTCGTGAGAGGTGAGAAAAGTGAGCAAGTGAGCTGGTGATAACACGTTCTGAGTGCCAGAAAGTGATAAAAGGTGGTGTGGCTCACGCGGATTGCCTTGCTCTCGAGGATTTGTTACCAAAAGTCGAATTTGCGCTGAGAGAATCGTCGTCACAGTCGTGGCCAGTTACCAAAATAGGAATCTGCAAACTCATCTTGTTACTCGAGCTCTAGGCGGCGCTGGCGCATGGGAGTCTTGGGTCTCACTCCGTTCTTGCAGAAAGCTTAGTGCGTGTTTCTTCGCTGGATTTTCTGCTACTGCTCACTCGAGAAGTCCACATGTAATCACGCAGCTGCCCAATCGCCTGAGTTCACTTTCCAACAAGACAGTGGTAATGTAATTGCAACTGCCATCTCCTCCTTTCGTCCCACCTAATCCGCTCGTTTTAGCGATGGGACTCTCGTCACTCAACGCTTCCACTTCGCACCCATGCCCCATGAGCACAGGCATATCTTGGGGTGGTACCGTCTCATCCAAGAATTCAGGGAACACGGTATTCGGGCTATATGCGTGTTCGACGGTGAAGAACGAACCACTGCAAAAAGCAATGAGGTAAGCATGCGCAGGACCCCCTATAGTTTTATGCGTGATTGACGCGACGCAGCAAAGCCGGCGGCGACTCCTGAGGCGGACAGACGCCTTCCGTGGAGAGATGGAATCAGATAGATTGAGGCGGTTGCTTGATATGACAAAGGACTTGAATGCTCTGCGCCTGCTCGACAAAGACGAACGCATGCTCATCGTGGCGTCCCTTCGGAAGCAGATGTCCAATCTTGAAGGCAACCCCGTTCTCAAGCCCGTGGATCTCGCAAATCAGCCATCACCCATAAATCAGCCCCCTCAGGCCCCCCTCTTAGACGCAGACCCTACCCTGATTTCTGGCGAATTTACCTATTCGGAAGTCGGTGACTTAGAAGCTCCGTTTCATGAAAATGCCCTGTCTGTTAATGCCACCGCGCCCGCGCCTCAAGATATTGATCTGATGTATGTTGCACCCTGATTCCCACACACAGGAACATAATGACTGTATTCTAGGTTTGCGAGCCAGTACAGCGCCGGGACCGAAGAGCAGGACTTCCATCATGTTGGACAACTTCCTCTATCGTTCAGCGTTATCAATCAGGGTGAAGGCAGATATGATCTCGGCGACCGCCTCGCCGTCCCAGATATAGATCTTCCCCAAGATTATCAGGAGGGCGAAAAATGGCAGGATTTGGCGTCATCTCTCACTGATCTCTACATGGACTACCGTCGAGGTATGGCAAACATAGAGGTGATATCATCAACTGTCACATCGGCCACACCCTCAGCACCCTCTTCCCAAGAATTGGTGGACCCCTCTGATGCTCAGACCGAACCAGCCGCCGTCTCGTCTCTGGTCCATGGCACTTCGCGCGTCTCTTCGGGGTCAGTGGATCCCACCGATATTCTAGTCGCCATGTCCAAGACTCAGCACCGGCTGACCGTGGAAGAAGGTAAACTCTGGGAGAGGCTCACAGATCCTGAGGAACTGCTCGACCACGACGAGTCGCCAACTGAGACTATCCTCACCTCTCTCCGAGAGAAGAGTTGCTTCATGGTTCAGTCCCTTCTTCGGCGTAGCAATCCCCCGACCGGGATAACGTACGAGGAGAGTAAGAATGTCTTGCACGCGATGGGCATCCCGTGTATCGATACTTCCGGCCCTTATGAAGCGGAGGCCCTCGCCTCCTCTCTTGTACTGAACGGCTGCGCAGACTACGTCGCTAGTGAAGATACCGTATGTTGGGGGACTCGGATACTCGCTTTTATTTTATCTTTCGCTCACCGAGCCTTTCTCCATAGGACGTGCTGGTCTATGGAGCACCTCTTCTTCGCAACATCACAAGCAAAGAAAAACCTCTCTTGCTCATTTCAGGCCCAGAGGTGCGGTCTGCGCTCAGTCTCGACGCCGCGGCCTTCGTTGACTTCGCCATCCTGCTTGGCACGGATTTCGCACCGCGGATTCGGAACATCGGTCCACGTCGAGCGTTACAATATATTCACAAGTACGGCACGATCGAAGGCATCCTTAGGGAAGAGAAGCAGTACGTCCCACGTGCATGTGTGCCGCTTCGGCCGTACCTCCGCTCTATACGGGACGCACGCAATGTGTTCGTAAACCTTCCTCCTCTACCAGCACCACAAATGCTAGAGCCCAATGAGTATCGGGAAGAGGAAGTAGCCATGATCCTGGGATCGCACCGTTTACAGCGCTTTCTAGAACCGGATGCGTCTCTTGACTTGCTGGAGGGCAACTACTTCAATGACAACCCCGTAGCTACAATCTAATTTGCCCGATGGCGTGCGGTTGAAACCCACGTCGTACTCCATACACACAGAATAAGCGCGTTGCGTCATAACAGATCAATGGGTGGCTACAGACAAATACAGTAGTGACGGCGTTCACAGGTCGTGATAAGATGATCGTCAAACAAAACAAAAAAAATCTACGCGTGATCACAACTCGCTCTTAAGAATGATGCTGTAACACCGTTCACAGAATGGCTTGTTCTCCCGCAGGAAGAAAGACGGGTTTTCAAACGGTTTGTCACAACCCTACATACCAGGAGTGAGCTGGGTAGGAAATGAGTGTTAAAGGCGAAACATACGGTACAGCAGAAGCACTGCCAGTGAAATTTCCCACCGAGAGCCTCTACGGCTTGCATACCGTCCCGAATGCTCTTCTTGCACCTTTTGCATTTCGGGGAGCGGAGTCTTACGTGACATGCCTCGCAATACGGGTATCCCTTGTACACGGTGAAGCCGACATCGTCGTTCTCAAACTCGCCATCACCCTTGAATGTGACGCCCCTCGCACCCTGTTCCGTTTGACGATCAATGCTCGGCGCCAAAAAAGGGTCGCCGCATTCAGAGCAGAAGAAATGTTGCTCATGATATGTGCGCTTTCCAAGCTCCGGGTCGTCAAGGGTAATGAAGCGTTCATCCACTATCGCTGTCTTGCAGTGATAGCACCTTGGGGCGAAACGCTAGATTACCGCTCAAAGGTGAGCGCCGAGTGGTCATAGAGAGGAAGCAAAGTACCTCGTGGTAATCAAAATGACAATAAGGTTTACCGTCGCGCTCATACGAACTAACGTATTCAAGCAGGTCGTTACAGTCCGAACATCGGAAGCAGCCTGGGTGCCATCGAACACCCATTGCGCTAACGATGCGCCCAACAATCGGACCGCCACAACCGCCACATGCTAAGCCACCACCCCGACGAGCGGACGATGCTGGTGGAAAAACGCGTCCCCCACCAGTGGCGGGCATCGGGATATTATTCGAGTGCGCGTGGTCGTGACGTACTTCCTCAGATGGAAATGAGTCGTCATCCATGTCTAACGACGCAGTAGGATCAGAAAAGGTGATTTGTGGGAGCTCGGGTTCAGACACAAAAATTGAACCATTTCCACCATCGTCGTCCGTATTCCCATCATTGGGCGTTGATATGAGCGGGACTGACACTCCAGTTGTCGTTATTTGAGGCTCCACCGGCGGGGGTTTGCCGGAGACAAATCTCTGGGAAAAAGCTGATGGAGGAGGACGAGATACTGCTGGTTGCTGCGCGCGCGGGCGCTCCACTGGTGGTTGACGCGCGTTTGCAGGGGTGACAGAGCGACTGCGGGACCTTTGATGATTTGTAGCTGATGGTACCTGAGGAAGGCTGACGCTTGTTTTCTCTGGTGACGATGGAACAGAGACTGCGCTACGGAATGAAGGCGCGGGTGGATCACGTGTATGACCTTTATGGGCGCTTGATGGCATGGACTTAGTTTTCATCGGAGGGAGGGTCCGTGTAGAAATGCCGGAAGGGGAAGGAGAGCGCCGCAGAGAGGGTGGTGGAGCATCATCTAGGTTGACATATTCTTGTCTTGGGTTGCGTGTGTGGCCGACAGTGGACCGACTTCCAGTACTGGAGATTGGTGAACGCGAAGTCGGCCATCCAGTGGGTGAGGAAGGTTGGGAAACAGTAAGCCCAGAGGTGCCTGCTCCAGCGGGGATGGGAGGGTTTGAACGCATTGTCACCGACTGAGTCGAACGGTGGCTGAACTGTGGAGGGAAGCTCTGCGGTGGGGCCTGCGGAAGAGTCGACGAGCGACCAACACGACCACGATGCGGTTCTTCATCTCTGTTAGTCGATGCTGGTACACGAGCATGCTTTGCATGATTGTGGTTAATGACAGATCGAGACTTGTGGGGCAAATCTCTTATTCCATACTGAGGACTTGGTGTCCCGCGGTCCTGTTGATGCGCTTTGCCATTTTGGGATGGTTTCCCATCATCGTCCGATGAGGCAGGAGAAATCGGCAAGGTACTCTTTGTTGGGGAGGCGGGTCGAGTGGAAAACGGGGCTGACGACCCTGCAGTGGAGGGTCGGGACCGGCCACTAAGAGTAGGTTTGATGGGAGAAGGTGGTCGAGTGCTCGGTCTCACTGGCGAGGAAGGATTAGGAAGTGTCCGAGAGCGTTCGCCAAAAACGCCAACTGTGGGCGGAATAACGGGGGGCTTGCCAATGGAACCGTCGAGTGGAGAGGGCGGTAATGGTCGCCCGCTAGTGAAGCTTTTGGTACGATCACGGTGTTGATTGTCCTCTGCCAGGGAAGCCGAGCTTAGACCCGAGTGGGTCGAGCTAACAGCCTCCTGTGAGCTAGATGCACTGGCTGCACGATCAGAGGAAGGTTCGGGAAGGGTGCGTTTCCAGTAGGGAACAAATTTGGTCGGTTGGGCTGAGGAATCTGCGGGGAATGGCACAGACACCCCAGAAGAAGCGGAAGACGGTTTTATGGCATCCCTGACCGGGCTGGAGCTTCGGGGGACACTGTCTGACGAACTACCTGGGACAGAACGAGGGTGGGGGAGGGGGCGCCTGCTGCTTGTAGGCGAGGTAGGAGAAGCAGAAGGGAGAGAAGAAGGTAGGGGCTGAGCTGGGGCGGTAACAGCTGCCTTGGGAAGTAGTGTTGGTGTTTGCGACGATTGGCTATGAGACTGGGGCGGAATGGGTACTGGCGTAGGCCCAGGAGTGGGTAGAGGGGGACGAAATGAAGATGAAGTGAACTGTGACGGGGGAGCACCAGGAGTAGGCAATGGTCTCCGAGAGAGGCCATTAAAAACAGGGCTTGTAGGTGGTGATGTATAGCCTACATGAGGGATGTCTGGTAATTGCTGAGGATATTGAGGACTTGGTGCTGAAATTGGGCTGTGACTGGGAGCTACTCGGGACGAAAAGTGATCGACGCTGTGTGAGTGGGCGAGATAGTGCACAGGTATCGGGGAAACGGGGGTTGGCAGCGGCTGGACTGCTGGTGCAAGTTGATAAGTGGGTTGACTGGGTTGAAGCTGCGAAGGTCGACACTGTTGCGGGTAATCGCTGTAGGGAGGGTCAACGCCACTCGGGTAATCGTGAACTCGGGGTTGTTGGTGCTGCTGGTAGAATGCTGGGTGCGCGTATTGATTGGACATGGTGATGCAGAGATGGCCACAAAGCTGGACGGAAAATAACAAGTCTGGAGAGGAGTTGATCCCGCAATCATGAGATAAACAGGAACAGGAACGCTACCTGACCATCGACTACTCCTCCGCTCACAGTTGGCAACGCAACCAAGAGATATTCATCACGTAATCATTCCATCCTCCTCCTCCGACAAACTCGATGTCCGCAAGCAAACCTAACTTGGACGGCCTCTTGATCTTTGAACAACCGTTTGCTAGGGTTGGCTTGTCATATCTGTACTCTGCGTTCTCGTGTTCATGTCTGATGTTAGGTTCCCTACGAGAACTACCGCAAGGTATTTCGCGCCGCTCAGAAGAACATAGAGCGGGAACTCGGAGCCATACAGACTACCTCGAACGACCTTGCAAAACATGCTCAGTCTTCCTCTCAAGACCCTCAGGAAGCTATCAAGTCTCTCGAGGGCATGATAGACAGGGTCGAAGGTCTCAAACGAAAGGTCCATAATCCCTTTCCTTTATTTAGCCTGCTGCTCTCGCTCACCCCTTCCCTATTTGAAATTAGCTATCCGACCTCCAAGCGAATGCAGGTTCACCTACCTTGGAGGTCACGCGTGAGAGATGCAAACATCTCGCCGTGATCGAGGATGTCCAGAATTCTAAGGATTCTGAATATGCGCGATGGGTCGACACTCGCTTAGACAGGTGGATAATAGACTGGGTCCTCCGCCACGGTCGGGTGCAGACTGCCAGGCATATCGCCCAAGAGAAGTCCATCGAGGCGAGTCCCAAACCTATTCTTATTCCCTTCTTGGATTCTTCGCTAAATTTCACGGCGTTGCTAGGCACTGGTCGATATTGATTTATTTATGGACATTCGTCGGATAGAGGAGGCACTTGGTAGGCATAGCTGCTCAGAAGCACTTTTATGGTGTAGCGAAAACAAGAATGCCCTTCGGAAGTTCAAGGTACCTCTCTCGCAGCGCCCCGGTTCCCTGCCTCTGATCTCCGCGTTAGAGCACGCTTGAGTTTGACTTGCGTCTTCAAGAATACATCGAACTCACTCGTGAAGGGAGAACCACAGACGCCATCGCCTATTCGCGGAAACACCTCACCCCGTGGCAGGAAACCCACTTAAACCAGATTCAACAGGCCTCTGCACTGCTCGCATTCCCGCGTACAACAACGTGCAGCCCATACAAGGTAAGTACTCCCAACATTCAGGCGTCCTCGATTTTTAAATCACTACCCTAGCGCCTGTATGACCCCAATCGTTGGTCAAACCTAATACAGTCTTTTCGCCTCGCTATCTTTAGCCTCAATACTCTACCATCTGAGCCCTTGCTGCACCTCGCCCTCTATGGTGGCCTTTCGTCACTGAAGCTTCCTACCTGTTACGACGATGACATGAGAAATCACGACTGCCCAGTCTGCGATCCCTGGCTTGGTAAACTTGCGGAAGAAGTCCCATTCAGCCATCACGTTAATTCCACAATTGTCTGCCGCTTAAGTGGTAAAATAATGGATGAGGATAATGCCCCTATGGCGTTTCCCAACGGCTATGTCTACTCTAGAGAGGTAAGTTCTCTATATTGATCGCTTCCCACGCTAAGCTGTGTCTTCCCCTCCCCCCTTTCGTGTTTCACCTGCGATATCTTATCACCTCTAAACCCGATCAGGCTCTGGAAGAAATGTCGGCCCAAAATAACGGAAGGGTCAAGTGTCCACGCACGCACGAAGAATGTGACTTCTCAAAGTTAAAGAAGGTGTTCATATCATGATTTTTGAGTTTGTTGTAAAACTCTTTGTATCCCCGCGTACGACGTTGTATTATAGATATCTTTACCACCCTCATGGAACCGTCACGCTATCTTTCCGAAAATCACGGGGGAATACACTAGCAGATTGACCTGTTGCAGTGGTCTTTGTCGCTCGCAAAGCGGTAAGTTACGAGAAACAACGGTCCTTCGATGGCGATGGGCCTCCAGATCGCTTTGCCTGCAGCTCCAACCTTTTTTTTCATACACGGTGTTTCAACGGCATCGACGCATCAGATCAGAGATCCTTCAAAATGAATACCGTGCGCAACACCTAGTCTGCTCGGAAAAAATAAAATAAAATACGTTATCATGCGGTGTGAAGTTTGTGGACAATAACAAGGACATTTTCACGGGTAATTGGGGCTCCAGTGCTTTGCCACCTACCTGAATATAAAATAAGAGACTTCAAGTACGGTAACTAGGTCATCACTTCTATGGGAGAAGCAAAAAGGTACCCGAATGACGAAATGAAGTCAGGAGCTGGCCGACACCCGCGGCCTCATGTGCTCAACCTCCCCTAGGACAGGGAACACCAGTTCTGCGGCTGGTCTTTCTAAGAGACGTCTTCCATGACTTGCTGCTCACTCTTGCTCCGATTGTGTCAGCATAATTACATTCCACCTTCACAACGTTCATTTGGGACTAACTGCGCCAACTCGATTGGTGTGCGGAGGTAAGAAAATCGAAGGCGGGCGCACAGTTCTCACGACCATCTATCATTTAGAGGTGATGGTCTGCCAGAAGTGGACGTCGCGTTCCCAAGCTAGTACTTGACACACGCAAGCTTAGGGACGTTCATTCCAGATGGTTTGTCCATCAACTTGAGAATGAGAAATGTGACATCGATAGAAGTTCGTTGCTCTGACGAGAGATTGAAAATTTGCATTGTCAACCGATTGAATCCGGGAATGCGTCCTTCTCCTTTGAAACTGGCGCAAGGAAAAAGGATGGTGATACCGCACCATTGGGGTGTCGATGGCTCCCAGACTCGCCGCATCCCCGTTGTGAGGCTCATTCAGGGCGACCAATACAGACCCTGTGCCGTCATGGGGCGAGATATCTCCTGCGCAAGTACGTTACACAAGATTTGACCCCTTGACACCCGAGAACGAAGCCCTCACGGGCCTTCAGTGACATGACCCACAAAGGAATAAAGTCATTGCTCTACCGGAGATGAGTCATTTTAAAATTGAAAGACCCGTGCCCGTCGAGAAGTCACCGAGAACTGTGCGTGGTTGCGGCTCCTCGGCCCTGAGAACTGAGCGCGTAAGTCATCAACTCTATTTTTCCCCAAGCCGGTTTCATGACTGAGTCACTCAAGGGGGGAGCGAAACGCGAGACGGGTATGGGGCTTCATTTCCAATAGGGTGTCAAACCCTGGAAAGGAATGACAGCGTACTCAGCAATGCTGTGGCCCGGCTGTTCAACTCGGACGCAATTGCTAGTGGACTGAGACAGATCGCAATACACCAATGAAATGCAGTTGGGTACGTGGCGTCAGAAACCAAGGATGACCAGACGAAGGGTTTCCAAGCCGAGAAGGGCGCGTGTTCTTGCTGTGCCAGCGCACTGCACCGCCTCGCCAGAGATGGTTATAAACTAGAGCAATGAAGCCGAGTCGGATTCACGAAACTTGAGATCTAAAGACGGGTAGACACGGGCCGGAATGAATTACACCTTGGAATGGCAAGCCGCAAGCACAAAGCGGTGCAAGTGATACCAGTCAACAACCTCAACACACTCTCACTCGAGAGCTTTCCCAACTGCGGGCGGCCGGACCAAGCACACCACATATTATCCTCCGTCTCTGGCGCTGTTCTAGTCATATGCTGTCATCGCCCCTAGAGTTAAACGCTCGCTGCGGGCCTGCGGCGTCTTTTATGCCCCAGAATGTGACAACGCTCAGGCTCATTGACACACCTCGCGGGTTGGTCCACATGTCTGGACGGCACAGGATTACCTTCCGTCTCTCCGCTCACTTGTTTCATCACAGTTGAGCGCCAACTTACTTCACTGCGATCAAATTAACATATCGTGGGGAGTGTTCACCGTCAACTCTTTCGGCACTTTGTTGGGGTCATACAGCATCATTTACCGGTTTCCTTTCGTAGTTTCGACGGATTGACAGTGTTTCCTTCTTCGTCGTTGATTGTTCCTTCAACCCGATCCGCCTTGCCGCCCACCAACAGAATATAATGGAACTGCGATCCGGTTTATTTGACGATACCAACTTCTCCCGTTTCCAGCCATATTGGACATTCCTCCAACAATCCTTGCGGGAGCTTGTATCAAGTTCTATACATCGAGCACCACTTTGTCTGAACATGTCGCAACACGCGTACTTTACCCCCCAGGTATCTGGCGCGGAGAGCATGCTCCAGCATGGCTACATAGGGCTCACGTTTGGAACATATTCGGAGTCATTTTTTGCTTCAGTGCTCAAGGTGTCTCCTCGGTTCGTCCAAGTAGGCTTCTCAGCACCAGGATGGCCAACGTCGTTTTTCGTTGCACCCATCACCTCTTTAGCCATTACCGCCAATGCGATGTCCTCGCGGGGATTTCTCATCATGGTACTCGACTATAAGGCCGATTTATTGAGGGGTACCATTGTCCCACAAGGGCTCTGGCTGCCCCAGACGCCGCGCGACATGCGCAAATACGTGACGGACGCCGTCCTCCAGCTACCTATATTCCTCCGTCAGGATGACGGGACGATCGGGATGCCGCTGTCGGACGTAGTCCTAGGGAACTTCAGAAGACTTGTTGACTCTGTGCAGCAAGTGAACGTGGGTGGCAGGACCTCCGTCCATATCCGGATGAATGTGAGTTGCGTGTCCGCCGCGCGTTCCTCATAGTATTTATGCCCATACCCCCAGTGGCCTGGCTATCACGAGTGGAAGCGCCAATTTCAGACGCGCGACGAGACTCCGAACCGTAACCCAATCACCTTTGAAAAATTCGTAAGGCACATCGGTCGTTCCGTTGACAAATTCATGAGTGTAAGTACTGCTTCTTTTTTCTCTTCCTTTAGAAGCAAGTCATTGATCGTAGTTCCAGGAAGCTGTTTCGGAAGTACATCAAGGTGACCCTCGCTGGCGCATCGGGTTCAACGGTATCACCCGCAATGATGTCATCTTGGTCGGTGTGATACACGTGTCGTCAGGTAGTTGGATGCCCATCATTCAGCTTAATCGTCACCTGCTTTGAGTGGTGCCTGTGTTTCATGCGAAGGCGTATATGTTTTGCAAACACATCTCCTTCACAATCTGATGTCGAGAACCTTACCATATGTAGATTCATACCTATTTATCCGATCCACTGAAATGTGGCTCACTGCAATGTGGGATTATAGAGACCATCTTATACCTACGCCCGTTCTTGTTCCCCAAGGGGATTCTAAGCACTAATAGTCAGTTGTGTAAGTGTAGGGAGATCCCCTAAGACAAATAAGTGCTTTTGGCCCTTCCCGCCTGACCTCTCTCGAAACCCGCACCCCAATGAACATCATCCTCTCCCTCGCATCGCTAACGTGGCTCCTCTTCCTCGCAGGTACCATCTGGACTTCTCGGAAGCACCATCGCCAAAGGGGCGCACGCAGGATGCTAAGGCGGGGGCGGGCGACAATGTGGCAGCAGTACGGATTTGACTCACATATATTCCCGCAACACGCCGCGCACACGTCATGATAGGTGTGCGTGTGCGTCATAAAGAGGACGAAAGCCGAAACAAGGAGCATCCGAGAGGACAGTTGAAATGTGCAAAGAAACAGTCGGACCGAGAGCGAATATTGTGAAGGGAGAGGGGTGGGGGAGAGAGAGAGGTTGGAGAGACAAAAGTTGCAGTAACGACTCACACTCTGGGACTGGACATGTCATACACCGAAATCGAGCAGCTACAGGTTCTTGCGAACGTGCAATGATGACCCTTGTTGCCGATAGTGAATATGGTCAATATACGACCAATAGATGCTTCCCTGATTTTTCAGGGGAAAATATTGCATTCGTTTGAACCTGTACTCATCAATCCGTGGAGCTGAAGGGTTAGAAACGCACTGGATGCGACATTCGAAAAATCACAGAAATCAGCTAAGAGTGCTATTTACACATGTTTACGAATTGCAACGAATAAATATCAATCCATTATAGATGACCTTGGCACTATGATGGCTCAGCGCTCAGGCCTCAGGCCTCAGGCTTGCCGTCAAAGCAGATATGATATGTTTGGAGAACGCTGTGCTAGACCGCATGGTACTGTCATGGCCACATATTGGCCACGGGCATAATTTAAAATGGCCGGAACCTTGCTATTTCGAGGATTTGGAACTTGGGCGCAAAGACCGAGACGGCATTGCGGCAACGTCGCGCGCAAGGATTTTCTCACGAAGGATTTGTCAACGGTTAGCGGAGTGGTGCCTTTTTGGTGGAACACGGCTGCGCACTATTGCCCAACTTTCCAACCTTGTTGGATGACTCAGACGCCATGAAGTGATGAACGCGCCATGTTGAAATTGCATGCACAACGCTGGCTGAACGTTTGAGGAAGGTTAGTGACTTCACTCTCCGCTCCAAAGGAGATTGAACTTTTCAATTTGCAGTTTATTGGATAGATCTGGGTCAGTTTTGTTTAAACGTGACGCCAAATATCTGGGACCTAGAATCCATGTAAATAGGAGACATGTTCTAGGTCCCTCCATGCTGCCAAAACCATCTCAGATTTATATCCGACCCGGTGCATTGCCATTGGTAGGCGGGAGGCTAGTAACCATCACATGGCTCTTCGCAACTCGTCTAGTACCGCAAAAAGTCTGTTCGACGCTTTAAGGAGTCGTCGTCTTCGTCATCCACCTGAATCGATTCCAGACCATCAATAAAAGCCTCCAATCGCTTTCATTGGCTCATCGCGTTTTTGGGGGGCTGGACCATTGATCAGGGGAAAGTCCGACCAATGGCTGCCTAACAGGGGGCTCGTGTGCCCATACTACCTGTCTGGGAGTCCATACCTTGGCACATTCGTCCGCCTGCATCCACGCTTTGCCGGCGCTCCATTTTTCCTAATTTTATAAAACCCTAAACTACGGCGCCTGGACTGGGACTGGACTTATCTCCGTCTTGCGGGCGTTTCCGCCCGTAAGATACTTGCGCAAGCAGGGCTGGGCTGCACCTATTCCCGATTTCGTTCTCCACTGGCGGAACCCCTCTCCAGCCGAATTTTCTTCCTAGTTCTTGCGTTTCCCGCTTCATAATCCCCATTCGTCTCCTGACATCGTCGACTGCGGCACTCTCTCCTTTACGTCCATCCCCCCCCATCCCCTCCCTCGCCGTAAGATATTACACCATCTGTACTTTCCATGATGGCGCGACGATCTAACTACCAAGTCCGCTCACCACCCAAGGAAGTGTTTCCGGAATCGACACTCAGCCCTGGCGGCCTGCAACTCACGACTTTATTTTGGGACACGGGAATATTATTTCATCAGGGCTCTCATGCAGGTGCCAGGGTTGGCAATAATTTCGAGGTTTTCGGTTGTATCACGACGCGTGAGGCCCCTCTCTCCCACCCTCATGTCATTTGACTGTACTGATGTCGGATGACTGAATTAGATGTCAGTGCTAAATGCAATGTTGTAAGTGCTCGATTCACGGTCCTACTACCGCCGAGATCGTTTTGTTTTGAGGCAACATCATGTTCTGATTTGTGCCGAATTTACAGCCCCCCCATCCCTCATTCTGGCGGCGTATCCCCTCTCCAGGGAGTTCATTCTCACTCACAAGCCCTATTACCACTTTCACGTCGACGACGGCCTACCAAGGTGGGGTCCACCGTGTACGGCATCATCCCTTCCCCCGGAGTCAGTCACCTCATGCCCAACTGCCTCACTCAACGACTGGGACACCGAACGAGCATTTCTCACAAGGGCGTACTCATCTACCAATCAGACACGATGACGATCAGCGGGCGTCTTCCGAGGGTGCGACGCACCATGCATCTGAGGCCGGTCTAGGGCCAGCCCAGAACGGCACAGCACCTGGATCGCCTATTGACAGAGCAGGGTATTGCCGCGGTGCCGGCTACCCCAACCTCTCGACAGGCAATTCCTCTATCCAAGGCCATAATAGCAATCCGCAGTACCTGAATGCCACAGGGCACGATCGGACGGGTGTGGGCGGGGCGCACAATGGCAGCATCGATATGAGCAACAGGCATAGCAGCATTCCACCGCCAGCAGGGCACCCGAGTGCTCAACTAGCCTGACGACCTGTATGCAAAGAGAAGCAACGGCACGCACACGAGAGTCAAAGCTTAGGGTCAGTTGGTTCCTTCGACCACAGTAGGGGTGCGTGGACACACGAAATGATCGTTCCAGGAGTGTATTACACGGTCCAACGTCGAGGTATCATTTCAAGCTCGGATGAGCGGTTCGTTTCACGCGGGATGTAATGTAACATTCTTTCGGGAATAGACCCACTGTTGTGACGGCGTCTGTTTCCATTATTTTATGTGACACGATAAGAATGCAGAGCTGGAAAACGCGTTCGTAAGTCTAGATACTAGAATGGCAACTTCTGGGTCTTCTTTAGCAGATTGGATCTCCTTGCCAGCGGCAGCGGCTTGCCCTTCGCACGGTACTATGCGAAAAGAAGAACGTCAACGTCAACGAGGGAAATGGGGGGACCACAAGGGGAAATGTGACGAGCAAAGCACACACACGCACCTGCTTGAAACGCTCCACACGTTTGTCCATGTCACGTAGCAGAATTTTCGTGCGAGCGACACGCCGCTCACGCGTACGCTCCCACTTGTGACCCTTGAACATCCTCTTCTTCCCAGCATAAAGGCGGTTCCCGACGTCCGCGCCCGCGACAGTGCGTTCTCGTAAGTTTCCGACCCACTCCACAGGCCCTGTCCACGCGACGACGTCCTCCTCCCGAGATGAATTTTGCGCAGGCCGCCGATTCATCAATCCGCTGACCCTGACCTCCTCCGACGCGCGATCTGCCGCGAGATGGGAAGCGGTAGAAGCCGTGGCGGCTGCCAGCTGTACTACGCTCATTTTCGGACCTGGTGGGAGGAGATGCAGCGTCCCGCTCGCCCGCGCGTGCTTGATGAGATCGGCTTGGCGGCGCAAAGAGTATTTTGGCGGTGCCCACCGTCCGGACTGGGGATTTCTGTGTGGAAGGAACGGGTTGGGAACGGCGCCATTTCTGGAAAGTTGACCAGGTGCTGGCCGCTCGGAAAGTTTTGTAGCAACCGTTGCAGTCGAAGGTATGACGTTCGGAGATGGCGCAAGCTCGCGTAGTCGAAAGCGCTTGACTGCGCGAAGAGATTGAGACATATTGTCGTCGGGGACAACGACGGTGAGGAAGTGGAATTGGTCTCTGCCAAACACTGTAACTACATCACGTGTGCGCATTTACGTAAATCACGTTCGTCAGATCGACCACCGAGCGAGTGTGTGTACAACGCCGCTGCCTTCATTGACTACTAGTTCAAGGCAAAGTTTCCGATCATATCCAATCAGCAGTCACCTGCACCCATCTGCTATCTGGAAATTCCCATTGTCCATAGTCGTACATGAGGGACACTGATCTGGGCCCCCTGCCCCTGCTCGTTCAGGTTCCGGAGGGTCCAGCAGTCATTTTCGACGTTCACATGAGCGACAGCCGTCAGAAAAGGAAAGGCCCAATAGTCTGATCGGAGGTCATGCTTCCACAATCAAGACGGCGCAATGGGCTGTCGTACCACCACCGTGAGCATATGAACCGGGGGGCGCGGACGGCATGACGTGAAATGCCTCACACAAGGGCATCGAGAACGTGTGAAATGAAAAAGAAAGGGAAGCCGGTTGTGAAACTGCTTGGCAGGTCTGACAACAACGTTTAACACGAGCGAACGTACCGTAATCACAACCCTCATTGTGTAACAAATTCATGTTCGAGAAGAAAGGCCGAACGTCGCGCGTCGTGAGAACGTCCACCCTCGCGCCGCCTGTGCTGCCTGCCATAATACAAGCAAACAAAGATGATCGTCGTACACAGAAAGTCCTGTTGGGACAGTGCACGAGGCAGACGGAAGGCGCTTCCCCGCTCCTCGCGGACCAGAACGAGGTGTCCGACCCGCCTCCCGCCTCACTGCAGCATCTGAGATGGCCTCGCTATGCAGGTTGTGGTGGGCAGATGTCCTCCTGCGGGAGTCGTCGTAGCAGTCTGCTTCGAGGTCCGCAGCAAGCGACCACGTACGGGAAGGACGGGACTGGGCGGTTAGACATCGAGCGTTGAGGAGCGCCTGCACTGCTTAGGATGACGAAAAGCGAGGTCAAATGAAACGCCGCGAACGGCCATCTCGCGCGCCTTTTTTTTCTGTGTCGTGGCACGCGGAATACCCGATGACTAGATAACGAGTTAGAGGCAACGACACACATCGATGTGTATATGTATGAATATGAGGAACTGAGGCTGGATGGAGAATTCTTCCTGTGATGTGATCCGCAGCCGTTATTTTTTCTCTCGAATTTCGAATCCCCTACTTTGCGCATCGGGGTACTGATCCATACAGCAATTCCACGACTCGACTCTACTTTGTGCCATTGGATTGCGTTAGTCAAAGCGGCGGCGTGGGTAACTGACGCACTGATTGGCTGGCACGTATGATGTAGTCATAGAAATGACGACGTTCACAACACGAGATGTCGACAAATGAAATGTATTAGGGTTGACAACATTTCATCAAGTCAACATAGATGGACAACCCAACAGCCATCGCAAAGGCAAGCGGACCGCCGCAACTCCGTACTTTCCAACTAGTGTCTACGCAATCGCAAGGAAAAAATAAAGGCGCAAAAGGAGTGGATGGGAAAAATAAAATGGCAGGGGGGAGTAAAGGACAAACGAAGCAGTCCTTGGGTGGTCGACTGCACAGAAGTTAGACATCGAAAAAAAATTAGATAAAACACCTTCGTGTCGCCTACCCCGAATGGTGGGAAGTATCCGGAAAAGACTGAGGAACCGATGCGGAAAAGTACACAAAGAAAAAGGCCTTAGCGTTGTGATTGCGTCGTGAAGTCAGAAAAGTGACCAAGAAGCGGCGAGCTCCAAAATATTGACAGCCCCTACGAGACCCTACCCCACAGGACAGGTAGATATACTCATCGTTGGGGTACGGGAACCTGCCCTCTCTGGGTCATTGCTGGGGCTGGGCCGGTGAACTGTCGTGGTGTCGGTGCAGAACCTCCGTTTTGTCTTGCGGCAGGTTGTCCATTCGTCTGATAGACGGGTTGTTGAGGAGCCGACAGGCGGGGAGGCGGGGCCTGAGCGTTCCGAGGTGTAGGGATGGGTTGTTGCTGCTGTTGCTGCTCCGACTGCTGAGTAGCTTTAGGGACTGTCGGCTCGTCAGCAGCGCTCGGGGCGACATAAAGGCCTTTGTCAATCTGCTGAGGGATTGGTTGGATCTCTGTACCGAGCTCTTGTTCAATCTTGTAAAGGTTGAAGCGGTCTTCATATGTAACGAGGTTGATAGCAAGACCCAAGTGTCCGAAGCGCCCAGATCGGCCAATTCGGTGTAGGTAGGTCTCCGAGTTCTTAGGGAAATCAAAGTTGATAACGACATTGACAGCTTGGATGTCAATACCACGTGTCAGCAAATCTGAACAGACCAGATTTCGGCAGACACCATTGCGGAAGTCGTGGAAAACACGGTTGCGATGCGATTGTAGCATCTTTGCGTGGGAATAAAAACATGAGTAGCCAAGCTCAGTAACCTTTTTGGCCAAGAGCTCGACGCGATTTGTTGAGTTACAGAATATTATAGACTGATTGATTTGCAACTGGTGAAAAAAAAAAAGGAACGGATTAGGCAAAGAGGGTAGTGATGCAATATGTGGGATCGAACCTTAGAGAAGAGGGTGTTGAGACAATGAACCTTCTGCCGCTCCTCGACGTAGGCATAATATTGGGTGACGCCGCGCAGTGTAAGTTCGTCCATGAGATTAATTTCGTGAGGAGCATTCATATGTTTTTCCTAGAGGGCATTCAGCTGGTTGAGTGGAAGGGGATACGAACGGCGGGCGCACCTTGAAATCTTTTACAATAAGAGGGAAGGTAGCTGAAAAGAGCATGACTTGACGAGTCTTTGGAAGGTATGAAAGTAGCTGCTCCATGACGGGGGAGAACTCGGGAGATAGAAGCTTATCGGCTTCATCCATGACAAAGACGGGACATTCACTGAGATCGGCAACGTTTTTTCCGGCGAGATCAAGAATACGACCAGGGGTGCCAACGAGGACATGAACGGCCTCCGATAACCGCAAAATGTCATCTTTCAGTGTTGTGCCTCCAGTGGTAACCATGACTTGGATGCTCATATGCTTTCCGAGAGTTTTGCAAACCTGACTCGTTTGCAAAGCGAGCTCTCGTGTTGGGACAAGGAGAAGGGCCTGAATTTTATTCCTATTGATATCGATTTGCTGCAAGGCGGGAATGACAAAGGCGGCAGTTTTGCCTGTGCCGTTCTTTGCACGAGCGAGTACGTCACGTTTTGTTAGGGCGATGGGGATAGCTTCTTCCTGGATGGGCGAGGGCTTTTCGAAACCAGCTTCGAAGATGCCCATGAGAAGCTCGCGGCGGAGGAACATGTCCTCGAATTCGAGACCCTTGATTGCCTTGACGTCCTCTGTTTGTGGGCGGTCATCGCGTGGTGGAGGGCGGAGATTTGTGCGCCAGTTATCGGGAGGACTTGACGCGGAAGACAGGTGAGACGAGAGTGACGTAGGAAGAGTGATACTCACGGTGCGGCAGAAGATGGACGCGTTGATTGGGACATTGATGAGTGGATGGTTGAGAGGGGAAAGGGGAGGGTGCCTGATAGTGAGGGAGTCGAGCGGCGGACAAGTGAGACGGGCGGTTGAACTGGGAGACAAGGGAAAATAATCGGATTTGTCGCGCCACAACAAGGATACACTCCGCTTTAATCCGAAAGAGTGTGTTTAGAGTGCGTCTGCTCTAGCACGAACCCAAGCTGCACTAGCGCATGTCAACATGTGTCATACCTGGCCCTCAACACCCCTGGCCAGCTTTATCGGCGCCCTCGGCTACGATTACATATATTATTCCCCTCCCTCTCGTCCTGTCTCTCGTCTGTTGACCTCAACTCCACATTCCTTTGATTCCACGTTCTTTACTTCTCGATACTCTTTGTTCCATCACTCTGCTCATCTCAGTTGCAATTTCGAAACATATGTTTACCCCCCCTCCGTCTCCTCTTCCCGCCCCTTTCAAATACCATGGTACTCCTTCTGTCCCCTCCCCCCCACCATCCCACCAGCGATCCATGTCTCCGGCCTTCAATCTCTCCTTGCCTCCACCAGCAAAGTCCCCCGCCCGTGAAAGAAGGGAACACGTACTAGCTATTCATGATCGTAAGCGTCGAACGGGGTGGCGCACGTACACAATTGCCATCATGTTTCCGCTTTTACTGGTACTGGTCACCCTTTCGAGCCGCTATTTTACCCTCCCTCGTCTCGTGCACTTGGTCGCTGGCATATTTCGAGAATCCCGCCTCAGCGCGGCATCGGCGGCCGGCGCTAGGTCGATCTCGGTCTCTGTGCATCCGCTACATCGGCGACAAAGCGGTATAAGCGCCGATCCTTCTGGGATACCCGCACCAACTTCTACAGTCTCGGGTATACTCTTCCCTTCTCAGAGTACCGCGTCGTCCTCAATACCTCCAACGCCCTCTCAAAGTGTCAGCTCGACTGTACCTACGATCCCTACTTCATCGCCTGTCCTCCCCACCCCTTTCCCTCAGCCGTTTGACACCACACTCGCCAATAATTTTACGACAAGCTCATGCGAAAACTTCTTCACAAATATGACCCAATCGTTACCATTTCGTCAGTGTCGGCCTTTCTCCTTCCTTTCTCAGACATCTTCTGTTTTCTTGCAGGTTAGTGGTTCTTTCCGGCTATCAAATTCCTGTATTGTATTGATGTTGAGATGCGCGCTGCCGCCCGCGGGGACAGGCACAATCCAATCTTACGGCTCTCAACACCGATGTATGGGGGACTTGTAATACCCCCGTAGACGCAGATCAGTGCGCGTCCAACATGGGTTGGTTTTCATCAAACATTCTCGTCGCCTGTTCCCAGGAAAAAAGCGGACAGAATCAAATGGTGTTACAAGCGCTTGCTGGTATATACATTTCTTTTCTCATGCTACGCGATTTTGGCGCTGGAGTAACCACTTTGCTTGCTTTGCAGGTCTTCAGTTGTACTCGTTGATGCGGGAGGTTGCCTGCACAGCAGATCCGAGTCTTTCTGTTTACTGCTACGTTGAGGCTGCAAGTAGCTCAAATCCTTCGGATATGTATTTCTATTCACTGCCATTTGGGACCCCCCTTCCGAACAATACCACGCCCACGTGTTCTACTTGCACCAAAAGCATTATGAACTTATTCGAGAAAGCGGCGGGGTCAACCGATGGCTTGAAGCAGACATACAATCACGCAGCATCACTCACCTCTTCGCAATGCGGCTCGAATTATCTGTCGAACGTTTCCTCGTCATCGGCGGTGCGATGGATCGGGGATGCAGTGCCTCGGTGGACAGTCTTAGTTATACTTTGTGCTACGTTGGTGGGACTATTGTGATTTTTGGTGGTGCAGAAGTTCTTTTATTTTGTCATTATCTTACATATCCGGGCTTAAGTATCCAAAATGCGGAGTATTTCACCTTGGAATGACGTAACGTTGGCTTGAAAGCGCTGTCATGGCTCCTATGGGGATGCCGCTTTGTCCCAAATGGGCCTTCCGACTCTTTGTTCCGCACATTACTCACTCGCCCACAACTCACTCACCCCCCAATGCCTCGTCTGCGTGTTGTCGCGGGGCCGTCCCTAGATGCGCTTGTACCCATCTCCGTTAATTCCGACGAAGGGCACCCCATTACCTCTGATGCCTTCGATGGTCGCATTCTTGCGCACATAAAGGACTTCACGGACAAGGACGGGTCTGTCCTGCACAGCGAATACTTCGACCGGGAGGACCGCAAAGGCATTACTTGGAGCATACAAGTTCAAGGTGCGTTCCTTCACCCGTATGCAGGCTACCGTGCTGACGGTGAATAGGTCGCTTTCTCCGCCCCATCTCGGCAGACGATGTGCTCTTTGGCAACACATTCGACCGACCCCTGAAGCTACCCTGGGGTTCGGGTGCAGCTCTCAAATTCATGCAGTGGGCACAATTACCCTCTGCCGCTGGTCGTATTGACGTCACATGGTCCCAGTTTCATAGATCCGACATTAGAACATGACCTCACGTCCACCACGAAGCCTTGGGCCCTTTCCCCCCTCATATCGACCATGCCGCATCTCACGCACAAGCGAGTGCCTGGCATTCCTCATCATCCCTCATCTGTAGCTTGCCATCTCACCTCCCCTCATAACGAATTGCCGTCGTCAGTGCAGGAAATCAATTATGACGGATGGCCAGACTTCCCTCCTCCGCAGTCGCTCTCCGACGACACAGCCCAATTATATCTCACTTTCCGAAGCCCAACCCCTTCGCCGTCGCCGTCTCCGACGCCCTCACCTGGCTCACTCTCTCGCCAGCCATCCTCGGGCGGCGTGACCCCTGAGTCTGGCGGCTCCGCGACGACCTCAGTCACAGCCTCGCCAGATCTCAGCCTTGCCCCCCAAGAGCAGTCCTCGCTCGCTGAAAGACAAAACCGCAAAAAGAAGAACCGTTTGTCTGCAGGGATGCTGGCGTCCCTTCTGCCAGTTAACCAGGATGGCGAGAGGAGGAGAGCGCGCAGGGAGCGCAAACGCACGGAGAAACTCGCGCACCACGAGCAGACGCTGCAGGAGTTGCGCACGGCAGACCGCCGCCGCGCGTATTTTCGCGACGCGTCACATAGGCGCGAACTTGTCTTTGGACCAGAGGTACGTTATGACTCCCCCCTGCTTTCGCTACAACCGAGACGACGCACTTGACAGGACGTGTTCACGACGGACTTTTGTTACGGCTTTATTCAGTTTGCGCCGACGCTGTCGCTCAATTTGCCCGGTGGCATCTCGTTTGACCTAATGCACTACTGGGACGGGCAGCCCGTTCGCTTTATGTGCTGTGAGCGCAAGCGCGAAGCTGAAGGCGGCGGCGAAGAGGGCGGTGCGGACGACGTGCCGTGGGGACGTGTGTTGTGGTGCGTGGCGATTGAGCCCGTCTCAGACGAAGACGAAGAAGGGCCGCAGCCCATGCCCCAGAGCCAGCAGACGATCGGCGAGAATGGTGGGCCCCAAGGCAACTTGGCGGATGACATCGACTAGCTTTCCCAAGTGGGCGGTAGAAATACATGGCTAGAGTACACCTAGTTGGTCCCAGGTACTCATGGACTTGGACCTGGTAATATCGTGATACGGTACCATTTTACATCTTATCATAGTCTTTCGCATTGGTAACTCCGTCGTAGTACGGAATATTGTACCACTTCTCCGTAATTATATTTACTTTCGAGTTTCGATTGTGAAACATGAATCCGAGAAACTTCCACCAGGTGTCACAGAACGGGTCCCTTCGGAGGGAGAGAATAGAAGTTAACTTAAACGTGTGCCAGTATAAGTTAACATCCACGCACGAAGCGAAATAGAGTGACCCACTCGTGTTCCCGAGCGAACGAACGAAAACACGGACCCTCATGTTCACGAAGATTCCAAGATTCCAAACTCCACTCAGCCCCGAGAAAAGTAGACCGCAAGACAATAATAAAGTTCCTGCCAATCTTTACAAGTCGACCATCATAGCAAGCATGCAACGCCGTGATGGATAGTCGCGATGGATATAGATAACAATAAATCACTATCAGTATCACATGCCACTGAAATGCTCGAAGTACGATAACGAGCCCCGCGTTTTAATTAACTAAGAACGATGCGGTTGGGGCTCAAGTTCATGATGCGTGCAATCGGATCACGATATACAGACTCAATCACGGATCCATAGGACGCCGCTGTGTTGTCGCGAGCCGAGATATTCAATTGCTACCATCAGCCATCTACAGATGCGCGATGGTCGTGGATCGGTCTTTGGCGAAACTTTGACTTTGAACGAGCGTTGCGACAGTTGACGTGATGACTGATGACTGATGACAGATGACTACGACATCGCTACTCCGATTCGGTGCCGTACTTACTTGCGGCCTGGAGGCTGTGTTGGCGCCTCCGAAACCCCTTGCTCCGAAATTCTAAGAATACCCTGCTTGACGGGACCCACATCGTTCCAGGCCTCGATTTCGGGGAGCTATACTTGGATTTCCAAGTAACATTGTACTGTGCCTGCGCACATGAAAACGTTACAGCGGCTGCTGCGTCCGAACCATTACAGCATCTCAACGCCATGAGCTATGAGGACCGCAGGTTCTGCGCACTGCGCTCACTACTCCAACGAAAGCATGAATAATGCACTTCTGGCTCTATTACAATAGTGGATGACAACTACAACAAGGGAACTTTATATATACAAACAAACAAATTGTGTGTTACAGTAACAAGCAGGATTGCAAGTGATATCAGCAGATGAGTGTGTGGTTGAGCGTATCGTTGGAAGAAACAATTATGCAACGGTAATATATAGGGGTAACCAACGAAATTAGAAGAAAAAGCGAAGGCATCGAGGAAGGTGGATCGTGAATGTGAGGAAGCTCATTGCCGCAGGCACTTGATGAGCTTGTTCACACCATCAAGGCCGAAGCCGTCCTCAGCAGGGTAGCAGACATACATCGGCATGTGCTGTGAGTGGAACTTGTTCTGTAAAACAAACAAGTTAGCACCATGTCACGTCGTGTCATCTAAACAAATCGACGTACGCGGAAGTCACCCCGCTTCGTGAGGCCGGTGAGACCAATGACCTTGTTGTAGGTCTTGCTGAGCCAGGTGATCTTCCACCCACTCAAGTTATCGACGGGTGTCAGCGAGTCCGACGCCGTGATGCCGAATGTGACTGCGACACCGCTGGGACGGGTGCCCGTAGGCGATGCCTTGCCTGACGAACTGCTTGAGGAGAGCGGGGAGTCTGAACTTCTCGAGTCGACGCTCTGTGAACGCGAGTGACCCGAGTTCTCCTCGAGCTTGCGGGCAACCTCAATGTCGGTTTGGGTCCACAACAACGCGCCGTCCTCCGACTTGCGATCGGACTCGTCGGTGGTAGTCGCGCCCTCGTCCTGCAGATCAGACATCACGCGGTAGATAATCGTTTCCGAAGAACCACGGGGGGCATTAGGGAACGACACGGCGTTCTTGATCTGGTACTGACTGCGGTGGACGCGCGTAAGGACAAGGACGGCGACGATGTTGCTGTCCTTCTCGGCGACCCAGTACCTGCGGTGCTCAAAGTCGAGCCAGGGCTGGAATGAGGTCTGCATAGAGATTTCGGATGAGGCACAGCAGTTAGAAGCGAATAGCTCGGCTTACGGAAGCGATCTGAACGCCGGTCTTGCTCTTCTTCCAGTTGACAATGCCCTCCTCCACCTGACGCTTCATCTCATCGGTCCACTGCTCGGGCTGAACCTCGCGCACACGAACATTCTCACGTTCAGCGCGGCGCAAATTCTTCTTGAAATCTTTGACCTCCGAGCCTCCTCCGTGTGAGTGAGCAAGCTCGACGACCGAGCGGGGGTCTAAGAAGTCCTCAACGATACAACTGAGTGCACTCCACGCAAACTTGGAACCTTGACCGCCAAGGACATTCTCCATCTGACCATCGACGCAAAGCCAGATCGGGCGGAGCTTTTGCGACTTAGCCCAGTCGATGAAGGCAGCGCAAGTCGCCTCCAGGGCAGCGGGGTCGGAAACTATCGGATTGCCCCAGGCAAACACGAAAGGATCGGAACGGAGGTAACCCTGTACGGGAGGGAAGGAAGACTGAGGAATGGGAACGTTGGGACGCCATATCTTGTAGCGAGCGAACTCCAACCATGAGGTAGCAGAGGATGACCCGTATTGGGCGATTAATTCAGCGATACCAGCCTTGTCACCGGTAGCGCTGTCCGCCTCAACATCAGCGGCTTGCAAGGGGGACGAATTAGAAGGCTTTTGGAAGTCAAGCACATCCATGTCGGCAGTGTCTGGGTCCTGTTCCTCAGAAGTGGGTGCATATGTACTTGAGGGTACGGGAGGCTCGCCCTGTGCGGACTGCTTCCGCGCCTCATGCTGTGGAGCGGGGGTCGGTGGTGTCGTAGAGGTGACGACGGGTGGGGCAGCGGTGGAGACGGGGGCGTCAAACGTTGGCTGAGTGGTTGTCTCTGGAACGCGCCAGTACTCAGTGAGCTTCGAAAGACGGCTTTTGGCGTTGAAGGAAGATGTGTCGAATGGAATACGGGATAAGAGGGTCGCCATAGGAAATTAAGAGTGATTTTAGTAGGAGACGAGAGAAGAATGCAGAGAGTTGTAGAGGTAAGGAGCGGAGAAGGACTTGGGTCGGATTATATAGGAGGAGACCCTAGACCCGGGAGCCATTCTGTAAGCTGCGTTCCAGTGATGACAGAGAACAGGACAGAGCGCATCCTTGGCAGACGCAAAGCCAATTAATGATCTTGTCAGCAATCAGCATAACATAACAACACCGAATGCTACTGGATTGGCGCCTCGTCTCCTATCGCTCCCGATCTTACTCATGTTCCATGTTTGAGCCGGGATTTCCCAGCTATAGAGTGTAATCCTGATCAACCCGGAGTATGATCGAGATCGACCGATTCGGAGAATGGGCGTTTGTCGGGTACAATTCTGAAGCGAAGAAACGTGGACTTTTTCGGAACAATTCGGTGCTCAAGGACGTTCTACCTAGCCCAGAAAGAAACCGAGCATTCTAGGGTGGGACATTGATGACATTCTCTGCATCTAGAAGTGCGATTGCGTGGAACGGAAACCACAGGGAAAGGGCGGAAGCGGGTGGGTGGATGTGGAGCATTAGTAATCACATTGGCTTGGCCGGTGGTCCCTGGACCCTGGGCCATGTACCATGCACCACGTACCAGAGAACGTTACATTTGGACTATTGGGGCACATCCGCAGCAACATCGCTTTCTCAATGGTCTTTTAATCTTCCCCTCACCTCGTTCCGTCTTGACCACGATGTACGACAAGACTCCAGTATACCCTCACCAGCAGCACCTCACCTGGGCTCATGAGCCTCTAAAATCAATTTATGTCTTCCAGCGCCTCTTCACAACCATCCTCATCGTACCACTTTGGATCATCTACTATACTCTTCTTCCTCGCTCCTTCCGCCCTCGTGCTTCATGGTCCCTCACCCAGATCATCGTCGTCAAATTCACCAAGCGCATCTACAAGGTCACTGAAGTAGCTGGAGTCACTTGGGGAACCCGTGATCCTACTCAAGAACCAGATCATGTATCACTCAAGGAGACCCGCTTTGCTTGGGTTCCGCCTCTCCCTGACGAACTTCGTACCGGTGTTGTTGACGACAATGAAGTCCAATGTCTCAGAGTCGGTACTTTCATCTGGCCCAAGGTGCCCTCTTCTGCTGTGCGCATGCGCGGTGTGCTTGGCGGAGGTGGAAGTGCCGCCGAACATTCTTATCCCCAAAAGTACATTCCCGACAACGTGCCCGCCGTCGCTTCTCAACTCGACGTTGTCAAAGATTGCACTACGCCCGCTTCCCAGTATACATTACCCAAACTTCATAAGCTAGACACACACCTACCTGAAGTACTACACACCGCTGGTGATGCGGATGTTGAGGCAGACGCAGTTGATTCTCCCCCCCACATGATTGGGATATACCTACATGGGGGTGGATACTGTCATATGTCTGCTCACGAGAGCTCTGGTACTTCCAGGATACCCCGCCGACTGATGAAGGTACGTCATGCCGAACTCAATGCATCTCTGTGATGCTAATACTTTAAAAAGGACAACCTTTTTGAAGAGATTCATGGTGCGTCTTTGAGAACGCGCTTATTACTCAGATATTAATCTTCGTTTAGCCGTCGAATACAGACTTTTGCAACACGCACCCATTCCTGGCGCCTTACAAGATGCTGCAGCCGTCTATGCGCACATCGTTACACATCATCTTGGTGCGCGCAAAGGCCCAGATGGCAAGTACCATTACCCCTCTACACCTAATTATGCGCACGCAAGTCCGAACATGGAACGAGCTTCGGATGGTAAAACGCGTTTCGACAATGGCACTGTGGTTTCTCCGGCGGGTGATGCCGAACACCAACTACATCTCGAGACATCTCCAGGACATCACAAACGGTCTGACTCGGTCGACCCGGTGATCAGTGGGAACGACGCAACGCCACATTCATCTATGGGCTGCTCTCGTTTATCGCGAGCAAGCGCTGACTCAATCGCTTCGGCTTTTCGCCCACGCATAATTCTCATCGGCGACAGTGCGGGCGGGAATCTCGTATTGGCGCTTTCTCGTTGGATTAGAGATGAAGGTGTACTCCCTGTCCCTGATGGGATGCTCCTTTTGTCGCCTTCTTGCGACCCATGTATGCACTATCCTTGTTCCGGGGCCAAGAAATTCAGCTTTGCTGATGTCATATATGTTTGTCATTAGCACATACCCTTCCTCAGGTACCCGCCTCACGTCGGCCACGGCCACACGCCGATACGGACTACTTGCTAGACACCCCAGAGCCGCGCGCTTTGCTTTCGCGTACATTTCTGGGGCATCATCCCGTCGAAATGGTCTACTCACCTTACGTGTCGCCTGCGAGCGAGTGGGTGCTCTCAGTGTTCCACGGAAGAACGGAGGGCATGCTCGATCTCGAGCCGCTGGGCCCGCACAGAGACTCGCGCGACTACCGCGACGAGGGCGTCAAGATGTATGACTGCGCCGTCAACGGCGACCCCAAGTGCCCCGACGTCCGCACCCCGGCGAGCAACCCGTATATCCGCCTACCGCCGGGAAAGGGCCTGTTCACCGAATTTCCGAGAACGATGGTCGTGGTGGGCGATGCGGAGCGGCTAGAGCGTGAAGTGGTAGCACTAGAGCGCGCGCTCGAGTATGATGGCGTGCAGGTGCGGATGGTGTGGGCTAAAGACGCGGTGCATGATATTCTGATCATGGGTGCATGGGACGAACGCGTTCGTGAGGGCATATGGAAGGAGATCGGCCAGTGGGTACGCGAAGTCGCAGCAGAGTAAAATGGTTCGTCAAGAAGACCAAACACATAACTTAAGCGGAAAGCCGAGTCGGGCTTCGCGCATCACTTGCAGACATTAATTAGGACTTTGTTATCACTCATTCGAGTAGTGTCAGACTTGTTGTACTTCTAATGTATACACTCCTATATTCTCACATATGGGTGACTTGCTCAAGACCGTGCGCCGGGGGCTTGACATCGGGTCACAGATAACTGTCCTTCTCGGCATGAAAACAAGGGTCCATGGATTTACGGTGCATTCATAGCTATTACAGTATATTGAGGGAGAAGCACAACCCGAATACGTCGATCACTAGTACCACGGGGGAGGCCAATTGCATACAAGGGCTCTTTGTTGATCATAGTATGGATCCTGCCCCCGGGTCGTGAACCCAAGGACGAGGGTCAGAGGATGTCCGATCGGGTGACACCTGATGGTCCTGGAAAGGTTAGTCAAAGGGGCAAGGGGTGATGGCTGCGCAGGCTATGTTCACACGGTGACCAGCATAGCGACTGTCTGTCGGGAACAAGGGACGAGGTTGACCCCAGTGCGTCCGACTAGCTAAAGCAGGCAGTGAGCTAGGGGCCACGGTTTGTAGTCAGGTCAAGGATAGTAGATTGGAACGTGCGATCCCGCGGCAAGGCACAAACCATAGAGTAAATGCAGTAGGAGCGACATCCGCTTTGATCGCTAGGACTGCAACCTGAGAAGGTTGAGAACCAGGATAATGGACGCTGCGCAGAGGACATGTAGCTGAGGCAAGGCAGAGAGCGCAGCTGAGTGATAACACGAAAATGGGCGCCATGTTGCGCTGCCAGACCTCCTTCCTCACAGTAGAGATGCGCCCGAGCGGGTCTTACAAAAATAGTGGAATCAGTACTGTAGATGATGGAAGCAAGATTCGTGACATGAACACGTGGGGGGACGCTGAAGCGCTGATGGAGAGGTCGTCGTAACAAAACTGGTTGATGCTCTTGCCAACGCGACGCCTTTGAGGGTGAGACTGACATTTCTAGAGCTTGTCGTGTTTGTCTCGCCTTTTTGTACGTCTCCAGCGGGAGCAGAAATACGAAGTAAGGGATGGTGAATCAATCGACACAAGCGGAGTCCAAACGCAGCCGAGGGAAGATGCGATGGGTCATTGAATAGCACACTGACATGTTTGCAGAGAAGCACATAGAAATATAACCAGAAACTGGATGATGATCGCTATTCTCAGATGACCCACACGAATGAATTACTTGGCGACCTGTAATGGACAATTGAATTACCAAATACCGTGGAGCAGCGGCGAGGAGTGGACGAGCGACGGACAGAATGGTTACAAGTGAACGTGCGATGGTCTCGGCTGAGTCCGGGGCAATTAAAGCCATTCGGCAAGCGCCGGCACCGGGCTCAGATGATTTCGCGAAGCAGAGATGGACGGCGGTAAAATACGGTGTTGCAGAGTTATGGCAGCACCTATCCTCTCCTTTTCTCATGGCTGCCATCTCGTGTTCCCCGCGCCCACCACCGACATCCTACAAACCGTCCTCTTCTACTAAGCGAAATAGCGACTTCTTTCGCCCGAGACTCCCTGCTGTCCCTTTCTCTAACAACGCCTTCCGTGAACGAGATCCCATCGTCCTTAATGCTGGACGCTTATTTCACACCGCGTCCTCTCAGCCAAGGCGCGATGTCATCCTGGTCCTCGGTGGTCAGTTCTCCTTTCTGTCACGACCATGCCTTTAGTTCTTACAATGAAACATACAGCCCCAACAACAGAGGACCTTGTGCCCTTACTCAACTCCGAACGCTTTGCATTTTCCCTTCTTATAGTAGCGTCCCATGATCCTCCCATGATCCCTCCTATGGTGCAGCCCGCAGTCTGCATACTTCACTTGACAGTGCCACTAGGCTTGGAGGAGGCTGGTGCCATCCGCCTCGTGAACATTCTGGAATGGGCCGAGCGCGTCGCACGCGTTTGGCGTAAGGATGGCGGTATCGGTGTCAGAGAACTTGCTGAGAATGACCAGGACGAATTTGGTTCTCTCACACCTCCCCAAAGGTTTTTTGGTCTTGGCAAGCCCCCCAAAAGCAATCCATCATCCCCCGTCTCGTCCACATCACACGTCGACTCCGCCGCTTCATCCTCATCTCTTGGCATACGGAGCTTTTTCAAGAAGCGTAGTCTCCGCTCCGAGCGGGTCCTTCCGTCACCTGACTCTTCCCAGCGCCCTTTCGATGCGCTCGTTAATTTCCTTCCATCCGACATTTCTGACACGTCCCTCCTCAAGCAGGCCATTCTAGTCACAACTATTAGTCGTCCTTTTCTCGTGGCTGCTGCTTTTACGTCCCTTGCTCCGCCCACGCGCCACCCGGTTCCCAAACGATCTTCCATGCTCAACCGCATCTCCATATACTCTATGCCCCCTACGCCACCTCTTGGTTCTAGTGATTCACTTAACAGTCTCGTCACCGGCCCTCCGAGCCTACAGATCAAACCTCGTCTCGTGCATCTGCTACCACCCCGCCCACGTAACTCGGTTGCCAATCGCATTTTGCACGGCATCGAATCTTTCCTTTTGTCCTTCTCGTTTCCGCCCGCCTTGGAAACCAAAAGCACTGAAGCGTCCGAGCCCCCACGTGCATGTCTTCTAGAGTCAGCCGCATTCGCCGAACCCATTGGTACTCCCCCGAGCCTGAACATTAACTGGACAGTCGCAGATGTCCTATTGAGCGGCGGTCTTGACGACGAATTAATACCTCGCGCTTGGCTTTCCGGTGCAGCAGATATTGTCGTTGCTGCGCCTCCGTCGATGCAGTATTCCCCGCCCACGTCCCATCTCGATTCCCAGACTGCGCCACCCACGCCGGGCACGCACTGCTCGAACCCCGGTATTAGTGCGCTGCCAACGCCACCCGACTCGGATGAAGACATGTCATCTCGGCATACAATTCCCGCCAAGCGCCCAAGTTTGAAGCCTTCGTTACGATGGACGTTTTGGAGGCGGCGTGTGGCATCAGACACATCGGGATGAGTGTTTCACGTCCACAACGTGCAACTTGTCAAATTGAAGAATTCTTTATTATATGCCTCGCTCGGCTATCGAACTTGCGCTCACGGACACTTACACTTTCTCATTCCTGCTTTCCAGATAATCGTTTCACTCACACGTTCTCTGCATACGCTCTCTGCATAATTGTATTTCCTTACCACTGGGACTGTGCCATATTCTGTCACCTCTTCTCTTTCTTGGTCAACTCATGCATTAACTCCTTCCGCTCTATACCATCCATAGTGTGTTGGAGGAGGGTATCAAACCCAAACATCGTATTGCAATCAGCTTGTACCACACCATTTCCTCCACGTCAAACATGTAGGTGCAGAGGTTACGTAAATAAATGTGAATGAGATACTCGTTCTTTCACCATAACCTTCCGATGGAGTCCCGAGATGACCTATATATCCTAAGCGAGGCAAGTCACGACGTCGCGCTTAACGGGGGCACATCATGCACTGACAAAACTCCCCTGCTTCACCGCAAACCGGCGAAACGAATAAGACACCAAAGGTGATTGGTGGGGCACCAAAACGGCACAAAAGAAAAAAAGAGGGCGAAGGGGTGACATAATGGCATCATCACTGGAAAGATTTCACCTCGTAATTCAAGCCTTGCGTCATACGAGCGCTCCCAGACAGGACTATAAATAAAACCAGTCCAGAATCGAGCCATCATACGGTGATGAGTTTGCCGCAGACTAGTCCCGACATACAAGAAGCTCTGTTACGACGACATGGTCTAGAAGTACTCGGGATGCATCAGATGCATCAGAGGCCAGGCGCAAGAAAGTGGCACCGCCTTCTTTCGGGATCGAGGAGATGGCATCAACACCACAAACGATCAGTTCATTAGTATTAGTAAAAGCCGGCGGTACGACGATGCCAGCACAGCACGTGGGGAACCAGTCAGCGCTCGTGCCACCACCGCCACACCAACGAGTTCGCTTGGACCGCTGGATGTTGCCTGTGGCGCGGCACATTGTGCCGAAATGATGATCGCATTGAGTGTGGAGGCGCGCATGGCGTATGGGTAGCGACGCCAGAGGAACCTCCAGGACCCGTACAGCGATGCTCGGCGAGGGACACTCAGAGAGTGCCCCCAAGCGAGGATAGTGTATTCATGTGCATGCAGGGTGGTCTGCAAAGCGGCCAGGAAAGGGGAGGCTAAATTGATGGACAGCGCGGATTTGCAATGGGTGAAAGGTAAGAAAGGTTGTTCGCTTGGATCCGCTTTAATGTGAGCCAGATGGGGAAGGACGGCGAAAAATTCGGGTGCTCGGCGGAGGGACGGGAGAGTAACCAAATTTGCCGAATACTGGCCGAGGTGTAGAGAATTCCAGCGAGAATGGATGCACTGTCAGAATGGTCAGGAGGGCGTTGTGGGAGGTAGCACGGAGTGAATTTGAATCATTGCTGCCCGCGGCCCGCGCGTGTTGGCTATACCTGGTCGGTGGAGGAAGCAGGCGGATGCGGGCATCAGCTAGAAGAGACTGTTTTACGCCTCGCGCCCTGTTGCGAAAACGTGTCGACGTCTGTATGGCACAAGAACGCGCGGGGCACTATGGGGAGAAAGGTTTAGAGTGACAATGGAAGTTGCTGGCGTACCAATTAGGCCGAAGTGTGTTATCGTGCGCATCTCGCGTGCCATAAATCGGTGTATAGAGAAGACGGTTGGCAATTGAAAAGCGTAGTGGGGCGTGGGGGCAAGGCGTTCGTAGAAGATGGTGGCCACCAAGAGAAGCTGGGCTTTAAATTGTCTACAAACCTCGTGGCGAACTTCTGTAGCGTCGCTGGAGATAGCTGTTGTATGGAGGCTATATAAAGATCCGTGGTCACCTTTCCATGGAAAGAGAGACTGTGTGAACAACAACGACCGTCTTCTCTGCCGCCATGGGCATTGCCTGATGTGGGAGAAGACAGGCTCCGTGGCGAGAAACAAGTGTGATTCCCCGGGACCTGCGTTTTCTCAGCCTATTCCCTTAGCCTATGTTCGGTCTCTGAGAAGAGCGGTCGCGCGCTTCTCCGCAAATAAACACCACAGCACTCAGGGGCTTTCAACAGCGTTTACCTTCGGATAAATCGTTCCGTATACGCTCTTGACTCTCCAGCCCGCGGTCTTCTCACTCCGTGGACTTTGTCGACCACCCGCATTTCAGGATACAACACGGGTCTGACCGCTACTCCGGGTACTGTGCCCCAAGGCTGTTCCAACCCCTAAACTTTATACCGGTGGAATTTGCCCGCTGGAAAGCTGATTCCTCGATAAATACATCTTCCCTTGCTCATCCACTTGTGGATTACTGGAGGGCGTAATGGACAGCCTTGTGATTGTCGCATCAGTCCGGGAGAGCTCCAAACTAACCAACCCCCGATTTCAACCCTCGTTGAGGAGAGAGTTTGTCCGCATTGGTAGTGATAGTGGCTCGTACGCACTGCTGTAACGTCACTTCTTTACTTTTTACTCACAGTGCGCTCGATCGAGAAGTCCGAAGTGGTGTTGCTGTCTTCTCGGCATGATTGTAGTATGTTCTCACAGATCCCCATTGTACCCTCATCCTGTCAATGTTCGCATGCGGAGCATCGATCAGACCTGCATCGCGATATACGATGTATAAGATATATTACAAGCGCCAGCTATCTTCTCATCACTCGAATTGCACATAGTTTATCCATAAGTATATTGGCCGCAAACGCCAACCGACTGCGTTGCTACAACCAGCAAAGGGGGATTGTGACCGCAATTAGATTGGAAGAGCTTCGCAGACAGCGTGTGTGCACTGTCACCCCATAATTTACTCTTGGCTGCTCTCGTGAGGGTCTTCGCTACATTTAAAGACGTAAGAATGACTCTCGGCATCGCCCCGCTTCGCACCCCTGTCACGAGTGCTTATCTTGTCAGAACTCATGACCGGTCATCGCCAGGCGAGGGTGGCGCGAGGTGCTGAGCTTTGCGCTGGCGTCCAGCCTGGCATGCACTACGCTTCCTTCTTCTGTCTTGGTCGTAAGCCACTATCTTCAGCATCGTGTCTGCAGTTTCTATGGGATGCCAACTGCTTCTCAGATTCTGACTCCTGTCACCCCTCGTTACTATACATGGTACTTTCAATTTCAAGCAGAGTGCTGCGGGACGCTTTCCCCCCCGGAGAAAGTGTTCCAAAAGCTGTAGAGAGCGGTTAGCTTGGCCCATCATACTTCCTTTCACAAACTTAGCTTAAATCTCCGCTTGGGCGACAGGTACCGAGTTTCTCCCAGAGCGCCGCATCTTCCTGTTCCCTCCTGCATCCAGGCGCGCAAGCCAATTCATCTTAGATTGTTGATCCGACTAGTTCTCACCTTGGTCTAGTCCCGCGCGACCGCAGCCCTGCATATGCAATCGAGTGTGAGGGAAGTGAGACGCCTGACCCACTTTCACGCTCGCCCGCGTGCTTTCGAAACCTGTTGGTTCTCCGAGGACGTACCCTGCAAGACCGGGTTTGGCCGGACAGACTGGCGGATCAGACGGCAGGATTGCGTGCGGTCGCAGCCTGATGGTGGTGCAGGCAAGTTTGATCTCGCAGCAGCTTCAGGCTTGCCTGGCGTCGTTCAACCTAGAAGCCGAGACCCGCGCTCCACCAAAGATATGTTTCTGTTTGGCGCAATGGCTGCGTCGGCAGATGAGACCGGTTTTATCCGCAAGCTTGCGTAAAGGCACTTCGATGGCCAGACTTCGCTCGGGTAAGGGTTGAGAACGATGGGCGGCTGGGCGGGTTAATGTAGCTCCACTTCTTGGCAAGGGCTGAACAGCAGACATGCCGGTATTTGGGTCCGACAGTGGAGCGTCATGCCTAACCCCTAATGATTTAAAGATAGCCCAACGGACGCCCGCAGAAGATACGTTGTTCAAGCCAATAGTAAGAGATAGTACGAGAGAGAGCACGCATACACCGAGGACCGCAAGTTAAGATTCCAAGTAAAGTGAAGAGTAGGTCAGCGGCAATTGTGCGACACGCTGGAGCAAAAGGCACCGGAGCTATGGAATCTATGGCCGTACAACTTCGATGTACAGTGATATCGCTTGAGGGTGTAAGAGTGCGGATATTAATAGAAGGATGACTGAAAGCAAGTAAAAGGGGGCCAGACCTGCCTACATTACGTGAATTCGTGGCGTCTCAGCCTACTGTTTCCTAATCGTGTGATACTCATGGATGAGGCGCTCCACTAGTACGATAGTTCCAACAGCTGAAGCGAGGGCGGAGGGAAGTCGAACACCAATACAACACGCCTTCAACAGCCGGCTTCCGGCGCCGAATTCCTGCGCACTGTGTGGCACGTTCTGTATCGAGATTTTCGCGTAACGAGAGCCCTCGTTCGTGTGCCCACTAGCTCACAAGACAGGGATAGAAGCAGGAAGCCTCAAAGGATGTCGAGTCACAGACTTAGTGCGCATTAGTGCCGGAGATGTGCAGAGGATATCAAATAACCGAGACTTAACCCTGCTTCGCGGTAGGTTTTTTGTGAAAAGATTTAGGCTATCATACAACGAATGATCCGCAGTGCCTTAACCGTGTCGAAAGATTGCCTGAGGATGAACCAGCTAGAAGAGGCGAAGTGGAGGAACGAGAATTCTACTGGGGGCTTATGCGGCCCACGTCGAACCACCACCGGAATGGCCCCATGTAGACACGCAGAACGCACGCCCACACCGCAAGACCCGAGTTGAGGAGAGTGGGTGCGCCATTTCGGACAAGGATAAACAATCTATTATGCTAACCTGACAAGTTCATTCAATAACCTCTTGCGGTTAATGCGGCTTGGCCACCAACCTGGCCATATTGTACGGTTCGCGCGAACGATCTTAGTTAGTTCGGCTTGGAATTCCATATGTCCGTGGTGGGCGTTTAGCTGCCATCAGGTGCCACTGTGGTACCTGCTGCGAACGATCACCCAGCCATGGCGGCCGGCGATTTTGACACTCCGGCTGCTGAGTGATGCCAGGAAGCTGACTCCTCGCCTCGCTGTATGAAATGTGCCCTTGTGCCATGCGGCCGATTGAAACAAGGCATCAACGAATAGGCGCTGAGCTGTCGCAACGCGCAGAGGAAGCCCAGACTTGATTGCGAGAGCATCCGAGTTGGATTCAGGGGCTAGGGTGCCGCGGCGAATCACCAATGCATCGCATAGGAGCGAATGTAAAAAAGGGTGGCACAGCCGGATATATGTTCGTTCGGCGGGTAAGCGAACGGATTCAGCGTCTGTTGTCGACAAACGATCAATGAAAGCGAAATTGAAACAAGGACAGGAGGTCGAGGCTGACTGTCGATTTTGATTTTTGAAAGAGAGATTGCGCCGTTTTCCAGGCCTGGCCAGCGACAGTCTCGGCCCAAGTTAACACGACTGCCACGATGATCAGGGAAGAGGGAATGACCAATATTTGGTGCTTCCGGTGGTTGGTCAGGCATCCGATCCCACAGCTGACCCCGGCATACAGTATGGGGATGAAGACAAAACAAAATTGAGTCCTCGGCCGAACAGGGGCTAAGCTAAGAGAGCATGTTGAATCCGCCGCAGGCAAAGCGATGCTGCTTGGTAACTCCGACGAGACGATGATAGGCGCACCATTCCTAAATATCGGAATGATCCCTTGCCCAGCCAGCGGAAAAAAGCAGTTGGTGACTCGAAACAGAGCACGCCACGTCTGTCTAGACACGCTCGAGACCTTTACGAGAAAAGATTTAAAAAAATTGTAATATAGGCACGTGGTTGCGACGAACGACGACGACGACGGGCATGGCAACCTGATCGGGTGAAATGGTCGCAAAAACTAATGGTAGGGAGTAATGGTTTATCGATAAAATGATCACCATCGCCGGGGAAGTGAACGAAAATTTATAGCTAAATACTATAGAGAAATCAGCGCTATCATAGACACTCCTAATATGCAAACGCTGTCGGGTGTTCGTATGTTCCGATTCCGACGCAGGCCGGTGAAGGGCCACAGTTGGAGGGAAAAGGGGCCGGCCCGGGGGAGAATCCGAAGGCAACAGGTGAGCTGGAAGGAGCGGATGGAAGCAAAGAATAGAAACGATCGAACAAGGTGAGATGAATTCAGTCGCGAACGAAGATAAGTGAAATCGATGATCATAGATGGAGAGCGTGGATCATGTTTTGAGTGATATGTTTGGATGTGATATGGAGGTGGCACGGTGGCATGGGGATGGGTTGGCGTGGCACGGTCTAGTGTGAGCAATAAAATGGACAAGGTGGCTATCTACCCTGGGAAGAATGGTGAGATCCGCGGGGACTACGAACCGATCGGATTGCCAGATCGCGTTGCCGTTCTTTTTTAGGGCCAAACGCCGCCGTCAGGCCGTTCAGGTCGGCCTCAAGTTTGGTTGGCGCCGCTTGTGCGTCTATGCGTCAATTTCAAACATGTTGGGCAAACGCCTCAGTGGCCCTCTGTTTTCCTGGGGACATGAGGCCAGTAAGGCTCTACTGAAATACCCGGGTGAATGGCGAAACTAGTTGTAGTGATATCAGAAGCTGGAACTGATGTCAGAACCGGGTTGGTGGTGCGGTTGTACACCAAGCCACTAGCTGAGCCAAGCCTTTGTTGCATCTCAAAGCCCTTTGACCTCTTCCGGCAACCTTCCGGCCCCTCCGTTCCAGTGCCATATGTATATAAATATCCCCTTATCCTCCCATCGCCATCTAGAATTTGACGACACCCCGCACATATTTCTCCCCCCTCCCAACCAACACAACAACGTCCTCTTTCATCATCCGTCCTTCTTCACGCTCATCATCATCATCGTCATGCCTGCCGTCGTTAGCAACGCAACGCGTATCTGGGAGCTCAACATCAACTGGGAGCTTTTCTCTCAATGTGGCGTTTGGGACGCGAAAGGAAGAGGTGTAGATATCTATGAGTGCATTCGTGCCCGTACGTCTCTTTCCTCTGCACTACGTTTCGCATCCGCTCACGCGGTCTGCCACCACAGACCAATCCATTCCTGGCACTCAGGTCTGTCGTCGCCATGTACGCGGTGTCACGTCAGTACTAACTTGCGAACAGCCTCCAAACGGCGCGTATTGGCGATATGTCGCGCGCCGATAATTCTTGATTTTGATCCGCTCGTAACGAGCATTGCCCCACATCGTCATTCAAAACCCATCGACTCACCGAGCACTCCTGTAACACCGAGACGCACGTGATTATGCGCCCGTTGAACCCCTTCGGGAAACAAATGACCACATCGATGGCGCGGATCATGGGTCGCGCTTATCGCCGCGACCCCACCCATCCCCTCATTGTCCCCGTTTTCTGCACCCTTCACGACCCCTTTCAACGTCACTGCTTCGCATGATACTACGTCTCGGAATCCCGATTTGGACGACCCCACCACTTATCTCAATCATTTGCCTTTTTTTTTCTTCTCCCGATCCCTTTTTGGTGCCATCCTTGGCCCAACGGCGACGCCGCGCCGTGCGATCGTGTCAATATCAGTGGTGGCAATCAGTTCAATTGTGGTGATGAGGGGATGCAGGAAATATCGGCTGGACCCCCTTCCGCAGTCCTCTACGGGCATTCGTTCCCACCTTGTACTTTTCCAGTGTTTCGCTCTCCCTCCACCTTATCACGCTGTCGCTGTCTATGCGTGGGGTTCGTAAAGTTTCCCAATCTGTTTCGTTTTTTTCTCTGCTCCGTTTTGTGTTTTCACGTTTGCAAAACCACACAGCTTTCATCATTCACGTTAACGCGCAACACTTGCCATCCAAACTTTCTCCCTCCCAATCACCTGGTTCCCAGGGTTGCATACTACATACTCCCCTCTCCCCTACATCATCAATCATGGCGCCAATATATGTTTATTCACCAGCACCCTTACTGTACGTATACTAGATGGCGTAATTTGAGAGGTAGTTATTTATGTACACCCAATATAATACTAAACGCCTCGCGCGTCTTTCGCCTTCAGCCTGATAGGTATTCCAAACAATAGCGAATCGTTGTTTGTGAGAAACAAAGCGTAAGGCGCAACTGAGAAATCCCGATTCGTGCTATCATTACGGGTTTGTTGGAGCTTCTGAAGTCGAAATAAAATGTTTGTGACGGCGTCGCACCGCCATACATACATACAAGTAATAACGGGGTTGCATCGTGGTGGACGTCATTGACTTGAAAAGGTAAAAGAATTTCCACTATCCTCGCAGTTTACCCACTGGCCAATGGGTGCTGTCATCTAATGCACGATGTGCCTGAAAAGACGTGTGCTCGCTTTGCTGATTGGCGGAATGGTGTGAAACTTCTAGACCAGGCTAAGTAGGAGAGGACCGAGACCGGCTTACAGGAACTGAAGAAGTAAAGGAGGAGAGGGGGGGGGAGCGGAAGAGGGGGGAGTGGAGAGTATTGCGTAAACAGGGAGCTTCCAATACGCGCCATGCCGTCACAAATGCGAACACGATAGGGTCGCGCGAGCGGTCGCGCATTATCAGAAGCGGTGCAGAGCCGCGGGGAGCCTGCCCCCTCCTATAGCGCCGACCCCATGTGGTGTCTGTCACCCTCGTACGCCCATACATACATCCATCCGCCCGTTGAAACGCCCCCGTCCAAATTCCCTCTTCGTCGTCGACGTCAACGCCCCACTTCGCGCTTGTGTGGGGTGCACGTGGCGAAGATAGCGACGAATGAGGATGAGTTGGGGTTGGCGTGACCTGACTTCTTTTGCACCACCGCGCGGCGGCAGGAGATTGGCAATCAGAAAATAGAATAAAAGGCTGTGCGATCAAGGGGGTGCCTAAAAGTGAAGACCACGCGAAGCGTTGGAACAATGCAAATGCAGCTGAATCTGCACGCCACATGTGCACGCGCTGCCCCATCAGGGGCACCAAATTGAATGTTCGTGCTTCCTTCCATCGGCATGTCCGATGTGATGCAGGAGAGATTAGGTCACCAGTCTACGGGGCGGTCACGGGTATCAGGACCGCAGGACAGAGTTATACACAGCACTTAGTGGCGTGATAAACGTGATTGGCTGGGTCAGAAATAGGGTCGGTTCACAAGGCTTGAGGAGCGGATTATACCAAGGCCGTAGCTCCCATATTCTAACCCGGTTCATGATGACCGTCACCGTACGTGAAAATACGTCAGTCAAATCAAGGCTACGGAAGGATGCACCGGGTGCTCCACATAGACTGCCGTTTGCATCGTCAAAAGAATTGTCAGCATAGCCCAGGCTGTCCAGCCGAGGAATTCCAGATGCGAATGTTCGGGTTCACCAGTAACGTCAAACCTCCACATCTGGCAACTGATGACTCGAAGAAACAACTGGCGGAGAAATGTCATCATGGACGCGGCATTCTAGAGTAAAGCGAGAGCGAGTAGAATTGAGATTATTTTTAGGTGCAAGTAAATACTGTATTCTTCTGAGGTGTGTAATACGGGCGGTTCAGACCTACCAAACGAAGATGCTACTCGAAATGCGACTATTCTGGGGCGTTTGGGTTGAGGATGTGGGAAGGTCTCGTCTCCGGTCACTTTCCGCTGGCGTGTGACCGGTTCCGAACTCGATACCTCTCTCAATATGCATAAGGTAAGAGGCCAGATAGGCCAACGAACAAAACTGACGCTGGCCAGAATACCACCGTAGAAGAGGGTCCTTCCGCAGAAGTGGTGAGAAGTCATTAGGGGAATGACATCCACCGGCAGGGTGAAGGGTTAGAACGAGCCCACACTGGCGAGAATGCTAACGCGATGCGCTATCGAAAAATGGAGTTCTTTAGTAAGGGGATGTGAAAGGCAAGAAAGTCAAAGATAACCTGCTAGATTTACTTCCGAGCCAGGTTCAGCAAAAGCAGCTGAATTACGTGAGAGGCAAATAACCCAGGTGCGGAGTCCACCTTGGCTACGACTACTAGAGCGAGTCAAAAGTCCCTATCGTCCCAGATATAAGGGCTTGCAATTGGGTGTGGTCCGGCAGGGAATGGAGGTTGTAAAGCCAACAATGGAAATTGGGAAATAGAGCAGATGTTGGCCGTGGCATTAAGAACAGAGTTGGGGGGCGCGATCGCCTACGGGCTTCTTTGGCTCACACACCCTACTTGGTCTCCAGACGCAGCGATTAGAGATATCGATTGAAATATTGAGGGGGCACGCCCAAGCGTTCTGAGGCCAGGAACCTGGAACCAGGGGATATGTCCTGCCTCAGCCCTCAGCAGACCGCATCATGGAGTACTCGAGAACGTGCGATCACAAGTTCGAACACGGGATAGGCGGAGGTCTGGCGCGATTTCTGGAACGATAATTTCCTATCGTATCGTATCAGACAAAGAACTGCCATGATTGCAACACTCTGGACAACTCTGGACAATTTGAAGGACCTCGCTACCCGACGGACGGATCAAACAGCGACAGCTTGCTCTACACGTGATCACTGCGTCAACTCTCGGTGTTGGCCACTTCCTCCGAGGCGTCTCACAACCATGAATAATCCCAAGAGTATGGTAGGTATTTCTCCATGCAGGGAACTGCTCCCTTGCCCCCCTCACACCATCGATACAGGTTCTGGGCTGGGTTAGCCTTATTGCCGTGGCTGGTGTGAGCTTTTATTTTGCAAAGCAGAACATCAATGAGCGGCGACGGCAACAGGACATAGCCGGGGAGAGGCCGAGTACCAAGCTGGATCGTAAGTCACCAAGGCTTATATGACTCGTTGACGTATCTCATTCTTCCTTCTCTCGTGCTTAGGGAGAGAACGAATTGCCCAGGACGGGCCAAAAGCTGAGCAAGCGTCTAGAAAGGAGCTCCATTCCAGCCCGAACCCCGTCCGTGGGTCCCTAATTTCTAGCACGAAGGTTGACGCGACTTGATATGCAAACGTGTTCCCGGCGGCATACCATTGGGCCACCGCCCGGGGTCGATGCACTTCTGTTTCATTAACTTTCTCCTTCTCCTTTCCGAAAAAAATTGAGAGAATAATGATCTCACACATCCTGCGTCACGCGTGACGAAGACCGACGTCATGGGCTGACTCCCGTCCCTTCAAGTTGTGGGGTTCAGTTGAAGTTGTAGCTTCAAGCTTCTTCACAGCTTCACACCCCACTTACTCTCGCACCGCATGACGAAATTTCTTTTCGCGCCTACCTTCTCAACCTGGGATGGTGAATTTGCGCGTTGAAACGAGCGGGCTCACGCCTTATGCCAAATATAGATCCTCTTGAGGAATGTCGCCGTCATCGGTGGGACTCTCACAGGGTCATGGTGCTACATGAGTGCCAAGCGAGCCCAGCGACCGGGCTTCGTTCCCCAGCTGTTGAGCGCTCCTTCCTACCCGTATCAGTACAACCTCACTTTGCCGGCCAAGGGAGCACCGAATCTAGCAGACAGCCAAACCTGTGTGTATCACCACTGGCTGCCAACCGTGGCCCGAACCACTTGCTACAATACCGTACCCTCGCCTGTGGCGACGCACTTTCCTCTGAGAACGGCGCGAGGACGCAGCCTACACCTCAGCACACGGAGAACTATGCTCTGGTGCAATGCCATGGCAGAGCTAAATCTCAAGGTCTGTGTCGGGCCACGCGATACCGACGATGAAATCAGATTTTGTTCAACCATAGTCACACCCCTGCTACTTCAGGGGTTCGTCCCCGCCCTGGTCAACCCAGAGGAGTTGTGACACGGGCACTGGGTAAAAGACTTTCATTGTGAACTGCAAGCTGCGAACGACGGCGACCGTGCGAGCCCCACCGTCGCGAGTCGCGAGTTTCGTTCTCCCAAGCATGATGACGGCTACGCCAGGGTAGAGCCACTAGAGGGTCTTCTCCAACGTGAGATGCAAGCCATGTAGTACAGCGACGAGCAGGAGGCGCTCCATCAACTTGACGCTCTGATTCGCTCTAGTATTTATCCAAACCCTCCCGGGACTCAAGAATTCAGACGAAAAAGGCGGTCTCGTTCAGCATGTTGGCGAGAGATTGTGAATGCAGGGTCCATGAAGCAAATGGACGAGGACAATATGTACCAGATGTCTCGAACTGTGTATCTATTACTCGGTAATGGCGTACTCGTGGAAGTATATTGTGAGTGGGTAGAGCTGATAGCGCAGTAAGTAAGAGGTAGAGCAATGGGTACATTGAACACAGTACAATAAAATAACAAAGGCATAATGGAACATGAGATACAAAGCTTTGTTGGCCGCCAATGAAACGAAGTGGCGTTCTAAGGGTCTGAAGAGCCAACCCAAAGGCACCATTCCCGAACACCATACATCTCCAAAGAGGGCCAGGGCTCTGTTCAAAAGATGGAACAATCTAAATATCCTCGATGTTACGATGGTGAGAGTCCTGAGAAATGAAATGGGGGTGAAAGAGACACAAGGCGTAGGTGAGTCGTGAAGTGAATCATGAAGTTGCAGATGTCGAAGCAACTGGTGCACGATTTCGGCGACGCCGACGCCTAAATTGCAAAGCAAAGCGCACATGCAGATATGCAGATGAGGAACGGGGATCACATTAAATCAAATAATGGCAGAACCCACCGTGGGAACAACGGGCCCTTTGGCATGGGCCGCACATCCAAATCCAGTGCGATGTTTGCGGCTGCCTGAAAACCCTGCATCGAACGAAAGCGCACCGTCAGCCATTTTCCTGCGCTGCCATCATCGAAGACAACAACGCACCTCGATCCAATCCACGACACTGGCTACATCGCGAGCCTGCAGTAAAAACTGTTGTCCCTCCATGCGAATGCGGATCACGTTCTGCCGCTTCACATAGTCGGTCCCCAGCCCGCTCTCCGAATTATGTAGCGCGTACGCGTGCAGGAGGTCCTGCGGCTGAGGCTGAGGCACAGCGGGGTCGTCGACCAACAAGTGACGTCGCTTGGCGCGCGGCGGGCGAGGCGTGCGCGACGTACCGATTACGGGTGAGACAGGTTCTATGGTGGTCGGGCATGGCATTGGGCAGCTCGCTGAGCTGGGAAGGGACATGCCAGATGCAGCGCTGGGACTAGAGCGAAAACCAGAGTGTGACGAAACCGTCCGTAGATTTGAGAGCGAACGTCGCGCGAAGCCCTCGGTGTGTGACGTCGACTGCGCGTCACTCACCATTCTTTTCCTCTTGCGGAAGTTAGATGGGAGTAGCCGAGAGCGGGACGGCGATGGCGATGGCGAGGGCTGAGAAACTTGCCCGTTTGCTACTGGTGACGAGGTGCTGGCAAGTGGTGATGTGGGGGATGACGGGCTCTGCGGGGGCGCACCTTCCGCGCAATCTAATTTCGCATCACCCGCGCCGCGTTCGCGTTCCTCCCTTTTCGCCTTTGTAGTAGCGGCACTCGCTTGCGTGGGTGGGGCAGCTATGTCGCCCACACCGACTGTTTTCTCCCACAAGTTTCCTATGAGACCCTTCCCGGCGGCGGCAGGCGGGCACTTGTACACCCGGAACGCGGTACCTTCTAGAACGCAGAGCATGCGACGCCACTTTCGGTCACGCGCCTGCACGCCAGGTGCAGTAAATTCCATCTTGCGCGGCATAATCGCACGTAAATAAATCTCGTTGGTGTAACGCGGGAGACGTTCGCAACCCTCTTCGTCCCGTGGCTGGATCGCTGGACCGCCCTCACCGAAACGGAACTGTGGGTATGGCGGCGGTGCAGACGACGGCCCAAATGTTGGCATTGAAAGTCGTCGATGAAGAGACGGTCCCAAGAGGGTTTCCGGATCATCACCCGGAACTACATTTGCAGAAGCGGTATCGGGTTCGGCGGTGGAGATGCGCACGGGAGTTTTTGGTGTCTTAACCGTGACCTCTGGGCTGCGTTGCTCATTTTTTACGATCTGGGACACGTCAACCATGCTGCGCGAACCTTGATGATACATGCTGGGACGGGCATTGAGGGTGGGGGTAGATGGCGTGGGTAACACCCGCGGTGTTGTTGCCCATACCGCGGTCAAAATCTTAGGCGAGGGTGTCAAGGTAGGCATCACCGGAGAGGACTTTGCAGACGTCCAGGCGGAAGGGAGCTGCCGAGAATTGTGTGATGGTGTGCGGCTCGATCCGGGATCAAGTTGACTGAAAGAAAAGTAGTCATTCCTTTGAGGGTTCTCCGGTGTCTTATCGTCGCGCCGATGGGTGGGGCCATTATTGCTGTCCAAGAAGGACATGTCCAATGGAGAAACCTCAACCGTTGGAAGGATGCCTGGGTGAGATGCCTGCAATATCACCGAGGAGTGAGGGCTAGGGACGCTTTCACCATCTTCACTCAGGGTATCGGGGTGCTCAGTCACCGCTTCTGCTTCTGCCTCTTCGTCTTCGTCTCCTGTACCTTCTTCTTCCTCGTATAGATCATCCAGACTCGCATTGTCGTGCTCGGCAGGATCGGGGTCTTCAGCGCCCTCCCTTGGCAAAGCCGGCATGCTCCGCAATGACTGCGAACGACGGCGAAGACCAGTTGAAGGGGACGGCATAGACGATATAGGAGGGAGGGATAGTATGGGATGTTGAGGCTGTCGTGTGATGATCGCTGGAGACAAACGCGCCGGAGCTCCCTCGATGGAGAACTTCGGAGGAAAGAAGGGTATGGGGGTGAGGTGCTGGGTGACTGTGCGGTAGGCGGGAGATCCAGGTGTCAAACTGGCTGGATGACGGGTAGCTCGGTCTGGAGAAGGAAGCGTAGACTCGAGTTCAGACGACAGGCCATCTGTAATACCCACAAGCGGTGTCGTATTAGCCCTCGGGCGACCAGAGAGAGAAGTAGGAGAGGGGGGCGAGGGGGGCGAAGCATAGGATTGTCGAGAGTCAGCAGGACTTTGGGAAGTTGAGTCAGCCACCGCAAGCCGAGCAGCAGTCGGTCTCTCATGGACATCACCAAGTCCGTCGGCAAGCACACTCATCAGTGAATTCGGAACAGAATTATACGAATGAGGCCCGTTCACTAGGCTTGATGGTATGGGGTCAGCCGCAGCCAACTGAGATGGTGAAGCGAAGGCGGCGGCGGCCACTCTCCGGCTTGGGACGGTCAAGAAGAAGTCATGGGTAGTGGTGTGGATGAAGTCGTTCGGAAAGGGTCGGGCGTTCCGGTCAGCATCCATGCTGACTTTTCCTTGGCTAGTTCCAGGCGAGCTTCCGGAGTATGTGGAAACGGGGGATCCAGCGCGTGGTCCATGAAGGACATCCTCCGAGACAGGTGCCCCGGAATGGGATATTACATCAGGCTTTTGCTGAACCATGTCCATCGAACGTGTTCGTCTAAGCCTTGCACCAATACGATGATAGGCCTTACCAAGCCCTTTGGGTATGAAACTAGCTTTGGTCTAGAACCGGTGAGCGGGTGAAAATGTAACGGACGATAGGAAGCGCGTACGGGAGCAGGAAAGGCAAGCAAGTTCGGATCCAAGATGACCGGAGTTCCCGACTGCTGCTCCATGGAGTAGCAGTGGATATGTGGGAGCGTTCAGGACGGGTCAAGGGGGGAGTTGGCAAGGTCTACGATACCCGCCCGTTCCGCCCGCAGCGGGCAGTGCTTGGAAGCGCGCGAACATGATGCACGCATGCCACATGCATGCAGTGGGGGCCGTCACCCTCGTCGGTCCCTTGACCGATGATCGACGACCAGCTCAATAAATTCAATGACGGTTTGTTTTCGTTATTGGTAGCCACTGGAGACTGCATTTCAAACGATCCTCTTGCGCGGCGAGGTCAGGCACTTTGCAGGCACTCTAACATCGCTTCTCGATCACCAAGTGTTCTCGCTTTTGTACCTACATGCCATTCCGAATATCTCTGGTTCTAGGACCAATCCGTGGTCGGTGACCGTGACCATAGGTTGAACAGGTATCTGACCTCAGGCTGCGGTGTCTCACACTCTCACACTTGTGCACAGGGTGCTACACAACCTTGCGTCCATTCTAATTTCTAGGAAACTGCTGGCAGAACCTGCTTGGGTCACGGTTCTTTACCTAGAAATTACATGGCGAAATGCCATTTAACTAGTTCACATCTCAGGATTCTCACAAAGTCCGTGGCAGACAAACTTGGCTAGGGACATCTATTAATAAAGCCAAGGATGGAACCCGACCGGTGATCTCACTACAAGGTGCGGACACCAGCTGCATTTAATACGCTAGGTCCTTCACCATGTTTTCATGAGAAGTTACCCTCCCATAATTTCCCGAAAGTAACCAGCTTTGTCATACTCAAGCTCAAAACAAACCTCCTTCGCAGGCACCGAACCCAGTACATCGGCTGTTGTCACTTTCTCACTGAGCGTGATACCATTCAACGTATTCTTTGGAATTATGTGCTTCAATCGGCGTACTGTGAGGCCGCATTCGTAACCCGTAACTGGTTGTTCTGGATGGCGTCTCGGTTTACTCACTTACGCTCGCAGATGTGGCCTGAGCGCGCCCTAGGTTTACTTTCTTGAACTTGAATAAATATCAAGGGCAATGGCGGGAAATCATCGCAGCCATTCTTGAAGCCAAGCGTCAATATCCCTAGCCTTTCCGAGGAAGATATTCATGATTTTCTAGGGGACAAGGCGCATTCGTCAGCGAAAAGTGCGAGCACTGTGTGCAACCGACTCTCCAAGTAGAGGCGCCCGTGCCACCTCCAGACTATTAGTAATGATAAATGCGCAATGCTGTACATCAAACACGTTTGACGAGCCCGTGTCGATTTACCCCCCAAGATGCCGCTCATGTACTTGGCAGGTGTTTTCTCCAGTGCAGCGTTTTTCAGTGAGCGTTGTGTTCAAGTTGCGTTCAATTTTCTCGCGATATGCCTATCAAGGACCCTACATAGTCTGTCGCTGCCGTATACTTGCTGTACGTCGCTCTTAAACCCCTCAGATGATGAGATTACAGCCGCCTTGGCCGCAGCGCCCAGAGACTGATGATGGTCTCTTCCATTTTCGTGTTGGTACTGACAGTTGTCATGTTCGGTATCTCGACAGTCTACTTTACTTTGGACATTATTCTTGTCTCGAACGGTATCCTCCATCCTCGAGAACACCCCGAGACTGTCATTGGTCTCTGGGGACAATGGATAACAGCACAGATCGTTTATCAGGTAATCAACGTTATGTCTGCATGGTCTCCAACATGAACACCAGACTATGAGCTTTACTTCAGTCTGTCCTTGGTGACTCCATTGTCATTTGGAGAGCTTGGATTGTATGGAACCGCCAGATTTCCGTGGTAATCGCCCCACTGGTCCTCCTGTTCGGCGTCGCCTGTAACTTTCGGACGGTTTCATTTCTACAAGTCCTCCGCTGACTCTCTTCCAGTCTCGTCCTTCGGCATGGCCGTCACCCAAAGCCAAGTGTCCACAGATCCAAGCTGTCTAGCCGCGTTCAGGAAATTTATGATCGCGTTGCCTTCTCTCACGCTTGCAACCAATATCACCGCGACCACCCTTATCTTGTTGCGCTTGGGGTGTGGTGTGTCTTTTCTTCTTTCGGGTATCCCATCCAGCCTAGAGTTGTCTGACTTTGCTGTTCAAGGGCGCTGCACTTGCCCAAACAAAAAGTGGAGTATCACGGTGCCGCCGTGAGTCACGGCACAGGACACCTCAAGATCCTGATCAAATCTGGTGGACTTTACTGTTTGACATGGCTGCTCCTCCTCTGCCTCACCCTCACTGGATCTCATGCTTACACGTCTTCCTGAGCATCCTCGGTCAGTTCACGGTATATTCCCTTGGTACAGAGAAGAGGGCAGACCACACACCTTGGGCTTCTTTTCCTGACATACAGTATACCCAAACTCTCATCACTTGTATATGTCAAATTTTCTGAGGACATTCAGGGACCTAAGTGTGAATCAGGAATAAGGTTCGATAGAACCCACGATCCAGCTTCGCGCGCAGTTTCACGCTCGCACATGAATTAGCGATAGGTTAAAGGGAAACGCCGAAGGGTGCGACGTGCTGAAGTCCGTATCAATGGCACGCCTTCACCAGAATGTTCATCGAATTCTACCCTGAAAGCCGGAATTTGAAGCAACGAAATGCTGAAATCTCTATAGTACTCAAGGCCTGGGTCCACGGCTTCCACTGTCCGCTGTGTGAGCACAGCACTATATATTCCATATTCTAGTAGATATTTCTGTACTTCAATGCAGTACTCGTCTTGAACCTTCTTGACTGAAGACGACTAATTAGATCTCTTTTCGTTTTTTTTTTTAGCCTTTTGTAGCCAAATTACAGGGACTGAAAGTACTGAACACCGGGAACCCCTTGAAGAGATCTGCCCTACCTACCAGAAGCGGAGCACTTGCCGAAAAGACTTCACCGCGTGGTAGAACTCAAAGCGATACCCCCAAGATCCATTCACAAACCAAACGCTGGTAATCATTGTTTCGATCCGTATACCAGCCATAAAAGAATTTCAGAAATTATTTACAGAAGCTAATGTCACAGGTATGCCCGCATACTTGGAACTATCATTTGCCACGTCATAGCAGAGTCACAGCAGAGACAGCTAGAGATCTAGTGTTCACAAACGAGTAGTTGATCGATTGACTAAAAAGGATAAGCAGGTGAAACAGTGCGGTCTTCAGAACATTGCGAAACAGCTGAGCGCACCAACTTCCCGCTCGCAACAGAAATATACTCAAGCATTACCTAAAGGCGATCGCCTTATCAATACCACGGAAATCGCAGCAAAAACGCTGGCGGTAAGCAAAGTGCCCCACCTCATTGGCGGAGCGTGTCCACCAGCAGCTGTCCGGGAGGGAAGCGATGGGTTCATGAACATGGTGAACTTTTTGAATTTATTCTCCTGTCGAATGAGAGTGAAAAAGAATAAGTGGATCTGTCCGTGTCTCGCCATGTCTCAACGTACGGTGTATGGCGGATAGCGGAATGACATGATGTAGTCCATACTTGAGATGGATAAGTTAGAGTCGATCAACATGCCAACGAAAAATCACGAACAAGCCGGGATTTTCCAACGTCGGGCGAAGATGCGTGAACTCATTGAATGCGTACTTCCCTGAGTTATAGCCGGCTAAAGGAGTATGAATCATAAGACGAGAGTACCATCTTGACCATAAACTTACATCCACTTGGACCAATACCTCCGAACGGCAAACCATCAGCTGGGAGAAGAATAAGTGTGGATGAATGGAAAGTCGAGAGTAACGCCGACGAACCAGCGGCTTGAATCATTGTGTCATTTATAACCACGGTTCCACTTTGGGTGTTCTCAATTACTATAGAAGACGATCAGTCATCACCTAGCGAGTATTTGAGGGAATCACCTTTCGACTTGATCGAAGAATTAGAGGAAAACACGTATAGCGCGAGAGGATGGTCACTGGACTTGTGTCAGAAACACCTTTATCCGACCCACTTAGATGAGCGTACCGGGCGTTGATGAAGTCGGTGGCTTCGTCCACATCCTCAACCTCAATGATTGGTAGAACTGGTCCAAATAGTTCCCTTGGTGCCTTTCAGCTTGCGCTCACTTCCACTCTGCAGTGTGCAATACTCACTCCCCCATCAACGAGTCATCGCCCTTGACACCAGTTACGAGGGTGGGTTCTATGAATTTCGTGCTTTCATTTGTCGACCCCCCGTACACAATCTGTCCCTGTGAGCGATCAAGTAGCCCTTTGATTCGCAGAAAATGCGACGTCGAGACGATGCGGCTAAATGAATCGGACGACTCGGCGCCATCTGGATAGAAGTCCTTCAACCTATCGACAGGAGGTCATCATCGCTTCATCAAACTAAGCGAAGGCACTTACACTTCTTTGCACGCTTGAACAAACGGATCTACTAAGCCCTTCGTTACCAGAGCATAATCTGGAGCGATGCAAGTCTATGCGCCACGTGAGAACCAGTGGTAGGAGGTATGTCAGACGCTATATGTACCTGCCCCGCATTTGCAACTTTTCCCCACATCAATCGCCGGGCTGTCAATTCGAGGTCGCAACTTGAGTCTATGACCGCAGGAGACTTTCCACCGAGCTGCGCATGGAGGTGGTTAACTAGTTGGAAAGTACCGATGCTTCATGTGCTGACCTCGGTTGTGACTGGGCTCAATGTTTTGGCGGCAGCTGTGAGTACAATGGACGCTACACGATAGCCACCTGTGTATAGAACTACCTCGAAATGTCAGTGACGAATTGAGAGTGGAAAGCATGCCAACAAACTATGATCCCACTGCAGCTCTAAGACCTGTGAAGATATTAATATTGGTTTATTTGATGGCCCGCAGGTGGAATACCCACCTTCGTGGCTTCCGCAATCCCGCCATTTACGACTGCGTACAACTCAGGGTCCAGATATTTAGGCACAAGCTCGGCAATCAATGCGGAGAAGGCCGGCGTCAGCTCAGAAGGCTTGAGTACGCAGGCATTACCTGCCGCGATGGCTCCCACCTGCAACCACCTCAGTTGAACATCATACTTGGCTCAGATGGTCTCGTACCAAGGGGCGAAGTGCCAGAAACACGGGGTAATTGAATGGGGTGATTATCAGGACAACACCCTTGGGTTCTTTGCGGATCGTTGGCTTCATGGCAAACCAGTTAAAAGAGAAGGGGGCACGTTCAGGTTTGCTCCACTTCGCGACGTTGTGATAAGCATTCACTGCTTCCGTGAGCGTAGCGCCAACCTCAAGGCTAAAGAGCAACGAGGTTCAAGGGGCTACATTATAGCAGACTAGATACCTACATGAAAGTTTCCATGTCGCATCTTCCTAGGTCAGAAGCTAAAGCTCGCTGGAAAAGTGCGATATTATCTTTGAGGAGGTATGAGACGGAAAGCAACTGCTGCTTGCGGAACTGAATATCTTTGGTTCTACCAGTCTTGAATGCATTCTTCAAACGACCTCGTATCTGCAGGGATGACCAGGTTCCAGGATTCAGAATGCCTGGAGTGGTCAACGACATACGGCAGGGATATCATCGACAGGAGTTGTAGTGTAAGAGGGGAGACTGGGCTCTGATCCGCTCTTGGCTTTGGGGTCGTCGCTCATCAGAACACGTGTGTAAGACCAGAGGAGTTTCTGTCAAAGTGGTGGCCTTGAGGGTGCGTCATCAAACCGTGGAAATGGAAAGTGTCTTTTGTAATCGAATGGCATTTAAAATTCCTGTACGGGCGTTTGTGATCCGGGCGTTTGTGATCAGGGTCTCCGTGATTGATGGATGACGTGCCTGCCTTACTCGGAAACATCCCGGCGTCTCTCCTCCGCAAGACGAGAGACAAGTCGCACGAATTCCCTTTCGTTCCCCCAAGAAAGACCTCCAGCTGCTTCAGCTTGCTGCGGCCACGCCCTCCTTGGAGTTACAATGGCGTGATGTTATGACAAGGCTGCCAGGCCCGTGTGTCCAACTCAAACTGGCTAACCTAATTAGGCAAATATTTCCAACCACGTAGTTGTTACTGTAGAAGACTCATACACCTCTGTCTCTAGGCAAGTACTGTACGATGTCACAAGATGCAGATACTTTAAAAAAAAATAGAAGGAAATAGATAAAAGACAGCCTAGGCTAACCTAAACCGTGTTTGGAACGGCGAGCGCTGAGTGCAAAGATGAGTAAGAGTCCTCAGTCAGTTCCAGAAAGACCCGAAAGACCCGGTCACCGTGAGTTGTTGTGTTGTTACGGTCTGCGAGTTCAACGGCGTTGTTTGGCTGGACTTTTCGGAAATAGGACAGGGTGTGTTATATTTGGGGAATATACAACTACCTAGGCGGTTCATCCATGGCGTGCAACGAATTCGGAGGCTCGTTCGTTTCTCACTGTTAGGAAGAATGGTGACGAGATTATCACAGACACACGGGCCCGGCGGACCAACTCCGCGTCTGGCGCCTGTGGGACGCTGGCATGTGACCTCAGCTCAGGTGCCGTGGCGGCTTGCCCGCTTGATAGCCCTAGTCCGAGCAGAGGTAAGTGCTTGCCAAATGTCAAGAGCAACTGGCAGGAGGGGTGTGGGCGAGGAGATTATGGCAGAGTAAGCAAAATTATGATGAGTGGTGCGTACGTAGCACTTCGTTCGCAGTAAAGTAAATGCAATTTAACCATTTTTTGTGCTCGCCGAGTTGGTCATCAGAACACTTTTTCGTCATTCATGCATTCATACATGGCTTGAACTGTGAACGTGTGAACTGACTAACATTAGCATTTGCCTTGGTTCGAGCTGGGCCGAGCAAGGGCGAGCTCCTTGGGTAGATCGACATTCATGTTGCGACCTTGAAACCTCTTTCAGGCGAGTTGTTGGCTTTTCCAAGGCGTAACGTGTTCATGTGCAGTTGAAGCCACACAAACGGTTGGTTGTTACGATTTAACGGGAGTGATACGTAACACACTGCAATCGTGTATCGAATTCTCTGAAGATTACGACGCAGCTGAGCGCCCAGCTTCCCGCTGCTACGACAAAGATATGCTTAGGCTTTGAGTAAACGAGATCGCTCTATGACCACCACAGAAGAAACCACAAAAGCGCTGGCAAGAAGCAATATGCCCCACCCCTTCGATGTCGCTTTAGGGCGGGCGGGAATCGATGGGAACATGAGTGTGGTGTACATTTTGCGTTTTGTCTCCTATCGAATAACGGTGAAAAAAAATTAAGTCAGCCTGTCTGTGTCTTGCCATGTCTCCACGTACGGTGTATGGCGGATAGCGGAACGACATGATGTAGTCCATACTTGAGATGAATGGGTTAGAGTCGATCAACATGCCAATGAAAAATCACAAACAAGCCGGGATTATCGAGCGTCGCACGAAGATGCGTGAACATATCGAACGAGAACTTCCCTGTGCTACAACCGGCTATGAGGGGTACGTGGGTCATTAGACAAGACGAGAGAACCACTTTGGCTATGGACCTACATCCACTAGGCCCAATACCTCCAAACGGCAAACCCTCAGCTGAAAGAAGATTAAAGCGTGGGCGACGGAAAAGGTCACGAGTAAAGCCAACGAACCAAGAGGTTGGATGAGTGTGTCATTCGCGAGCGCAGATCCACTTTGGGTATTCTCAAACACTGCAGAAGACGATTGGTCATAGCGAACGAGCATGCCACAATGATGATCGATCACCTTTCGACTTGAATGCAGAATTAGAGGAAAACACGTATAGCGCGAGAGGATGGTCACTGGCATCGCATTAGATACGCCTTAGCCCAACCCAGTTAGTTGAGCGTACCGGGCGTTGATGAATTCGATGGCTTCGTCCACATCCTCAACCTCAATGATTGGTAGGACTGGTCCAAATATTTCCCTTGGTGCCTTTCAGCTTACGCTCACTTCCACTCTGCACTGTGGAATACTCACTCCCGCATCAACGAGTCATCACCTTTAACACCAGTAACAAGGGTGGGTTCGATGAATTTCGTGCTTTCATTTGTCGACCCCCCGTACACAATCTGTCCCTGTGAGCGATCAAGTAGCCCTTTGACTCGTAGAAAATGCGACGTCGAGATGATGCGGCCAAATGAATCGGACGACTCGGCGCCATCTGGATAGAAGTCCTTCAACCTATCGACAGGAGATCACGATCAGTTCATCCAACTAAGCGAGGGCACTCACACTTCTTTGCATGCTCGAACGAACTGACCCACAAAGCCCTTAGGTACCAGAGCATAATCCGGGGCGACGCAAGTCTATGCGCCATGTGAGAACCGGTGGAAGGAGGTATGCTAATAGAAGTCATTGTACCTGCCCCGCATTTGCAAATTTACCCCACATCAATCGCCGCGCTGTCAATTTGAGGTCGCAACGTTGGTCTATAACCACAGGAGACTTTCCGCCGAGCTGCGCGTAGAGATGGTTAGCTCATTTGAAAGCATTAATGCTTCATGTGCTGACCTCGGTCGTGACTGGGCTCAATGTTTTGGCGGCAGCTGTGAGCACAATGGATGCTACACGGGACCCTCCTGTGTACATGACTACCTCAAAAGTTAGCACCAACTCGAGCATAGATAGCATGCCAACAAACTGTGATCCCACTGAAGCTCCAAAATCTGTAGAATATATTATGACTAATTTAGCCGATGCCCCGCAAGGGGATAACCTGCCTTGGTAGTTTCCGGAATCCCGCCATTTACAACTGCGTACAACTCAGGGTCCAGATATTTGGGCACAAGATCGGCCACCAATGCGGAGAAGGCGGGCGTCAACTCGGAGGGCTTGAGCACGCAGGCATTGCCTGCGGCAATGGCTCCCACCTATAACAACTTAAGTTCAACATGATACTTGGCTCGAATGAACTCGCACCAAGGGACCAAACAACAAAAACACAGGTAAATTGAATGGGCAGATTATCAGGACAACACCCTTGGGTACTTTGCGGATCGTTGGCTTCATGGCGAACCAATTTAAAGACCAGGCGACACGATCAGGTTTGCTCCACTTCGCGACATTGTGGTAAGCTTCGATTGCATCCGTAAGTGTGCCACCGATCTCAAGACTAGAGGGCAACGAGGTTGAAGAGACCGTATCACAGCAGACCAGATACTTACATGATCGTTTCTGTGTCGGACCTTCCTAAGTCAGAGGCTAAAGCTCGCTGGAAAAGTGCGATATTATCCTTGATGAGGTGTACGAGGGAAAGTAACTGTTGCTTGCGGAACTGAATATCTTTGGTTCTACCAGTCTTGAACGCGTCCTTCACACGGCCTCTGACCTGCGGGAATGACGAAGGTATACGATTCAGGGTGGTTAACGACATACGGCAGAGATGTCATCGACGGGAGTTGTAGTGAAAACAGGGATACTGGGTTCCGATCTGTGGTCGTCACTCATCTTGGATCTTGTTCTATGGTGTGTTAAACTAGAGCAGCTTTCGTCAGCGTTGGGCACACAACGCACCAGCTCAAATACATACCTTATGGCGAAGTAGTCCACCTTGTTGTGTGACCGTTTGGGAAAACCCGCGGCTCAGAGTCATCCGTGACAACAATTTGCCGACGGGTGTGAGGAACATTGGGGACGCTAGCATTTGAGTCCGCGAGACACACCCCGTTTATAGTCGAGTCGCTGGCTCACTTTCCAATTCATTACATGATTCACTTTTCCCCTACGAGCCATTCTTTTTGAACATTCTCTTGCACACCTGCGCTCTCATACGTACTCACCATGGATTCCACTTTCTATCAGTTCCAGCTCGGTTTGCTGGCGGTGATTTGCACCGTCTTCTTGGCTTTCGAGCGCTACTTAAAATCCAAAAAATCAACTACAGTCAATTTGAAGGAATTGTCGGTCGAAGAAAGCCTTGAAGTCGGTCATTCGACTCTGCCGCCCAATGGTGCGGCTGTGCCAGCGATCACTCCCCGTGCTGGGGCACTTTCCGTGCTAATGCGAAAGTATCTTCTTGTGTATGCTATCGTAATGGGTATGGTCATCCTTGTTTTGTTTTTCGAAGGTGTTGATCCCTGCCAAAGGTGCCGATTGGCTCCAGGGCCCATATGTCTACTCTCTCTATCGTGAGCAATACGCCTTCCCTGAACGGCAAGTTGCCGTTTTGTTTGTCACTGGCTTTATGAGCGCCGCCGTCTTCGCACCACTTGTAGGTGTTTGGGCGGACACATAGTGAGTACTTGCCTAGCTTTGGTGAGAGTTACTCCTTACTTCGTTCTCTGCACAGCGGACGCAAGCGGATTTGTTTATTGTTCTGCATCCTATATGCAACGACGTGTGGCCTTCTCCTCTTCCCGTTCTTCCCTGTACTCCTCTTGGCACGCGTCTTCGGTGGAATATCGACGTCCATATTGTTTTCCGCATTCGAAAGTTGGCTCGTATCCTCGAGCTCAAGTGTTGCGCTACATAGTGAAGACTTGAGCACCATCATGGGACGCGCGACTCTGGTCAATGGCTTTGTTGCCACAGCTGCTGGGGTATGTTGCATGGTCGTTGCGTGTTTTCCTAAATCCTGAGGAAGGCTGTTACAGATTGTATCAAACCAGCTAGTGGAATGGAATGATGGGGGGTTCCGCTCACCGTTCGTAGCTAGTGGGTGCTTACTCCTGCTAGCTTGGGCAGTGATATCCGGAAGCTGGTCCGAAAACTATGGCGGGGGCGCAGGCGCAGTCGCTACTCAGGTTTCTGCAGACATTTTTCAAATCCGGCGACTGGGGGCGGCGTGGAGGATCGTTGCTGCTGGTTCGTACGGATCACCTATTCCATTGGTTGAGGCTAACTCCGGATGTAGACCCTGTCCTCCTCGTTCTTGGCCTGACACAGACAATCTTCGAGGGTTCTATGTATCTTTTCGTCTTCATCTGGGTTCCGACATTGCAAGAGTCGTCTCTCAACCCATCGTCTCTTCCCTTGGGCTACATTTTTTCGGCTTTTATGGTGTCAATGATGCTCGGATCGATGATCTACACGTTCGTCACTGCGCACTGGTTCCGTCCGGCACCCACATCGACCTTGCAAAAACACACGCGTTCCTCCTCTGTCTCCTCGCTGTCCTCTCAGGGGAATCCAACGCTGACGCTCCACGCACAATTGTCAGCTCTTGTTTGTGCAGCATCTGCTGTTACATTCTCTGCGTGTGTTAGCATTGGGAAAGGGAAAAGCGAACAAAGCGAACACCTCAAATTCTGGGCATTTTGTCTGTTCGAGGCCTGTGTCGGGATGTATTACCCAGTGCAAGGCATGCTCCGTGGTTCGCTGATCGCGAACGAGCATCGTGCGACGGTGAGAGTTTTTCATCGGGGATGTATGAGTCAGTACTGAGACCTGCTCACAGTTATCGGCTTTATTCCGTGTACCGCTCAACATATTTGTCGTCGTATCTTTGCTGACGGGTGTGTCTTCTGCCCGTGAGGCAGTGCTTACGACATGCGCTGTTATGCTGGCCATTTCGTCCCTCACAACTGCATTTGTCGTGATCCCCCGTGTTGACGGTGTTGCTCAGAGTCGGACATATGATTAAAAGCACGGCGACAAAAGGGTTTCTACGAGCCTATCTTGGATATCGCGGAGCAGTGCCGGATCTCGGACCACGGTACTCTAGCATCTAGTTCCATGGGGCTCGCAGTATCCTGAGCGTGTCGCGATCGGCTTCCTTCACGATCGCTGATTTCTCATGGCATTATGACCCAGGAAAACCCGCTACCAGTCTTCCTACATATACCCTTTTGTCCTATCTTACTCCTATCCCTTAGACTACTATGGCCTCACTTGTACTATCCAAGACAGGACTCTTCAAGCGTAGCTGTCATCAAAAACTCCGGATTTATGCACATATCCTATTCTACCACAACACTCAGTGAAAATATCTTCTTTCGATGATTCTCCTACACCTCTGGGCCTCGCTGCCCTGCGCTAGACCCTGTACGTGTGAATGTGGACCAATCCAAGAATAAGGTTCTCTATGCCAGTGACAAATTGGACTTTGTTCAAACCGTAACCTTGGTGACCCCACGTCTGTCAATTGGGCAGCCATTGGACCCATAGTCGCCTATATGGACCAATAATTGGACGTCTTGGTGGCCCTGCGCGCTCGATGCACGCCACCCTCTGATAGAGACGCCATTATTGTCTCGTAGCGAATGCCTTTGTTTCTCCATCCTGTTTTTATGCTCGCGGTTGAAGGGCTCGATTTCTCACCGTTTTTGTTCGCAAGGTTCTTCACCCCGCGGAGAAGAACACGCAGCAAATGGCTTCTGAGGGTAACCCGAGTACTTCAAGCGTCGCCAACACCCCGCGGGGAGACCCTACCTCGGGTGCTAAGTCACCGTTTACGTTCGGCCCTGGTTTCAGTGTCCCTCTGCGTCACCCGATCCCACCTCTATCAGAGCTTGCACCTCCACCCAAGCTTGCTTCTCCTGCGAAGCCTGACCCAGACCCGCCACAGAGTCCGACCCCCGAGACTAAATTACAAACGTCACCTGAGCCACCAAGGCAGGGCAGTGACTCTCCCGTAAGGGCTGGACGTCGAAAACGTCTCCTCGAGCCGTACGTCGTCACATCACATCCTTCGGTTCTCACTGACTGTGAGACACTCGCCTTAGAGACGACGATACTCCTCTGGGCTGGGAGAAGTACATCCACCTGGATGGAAGCATATACTATCTACAGGTCCAAATGCGGCTCATGACCCCCGACGACGTCACTCAGCCACGAATCAGAGAATGTATCGGGAAGCTGCTCGCCCTGGTCAAAGATACCTTGACGGAGCACAACCTTCTTCACAAGTTACCACCAGACTTCGAAGTGGTTGCGGAGCGCATGGATCCCGAGGTCCCAGAGGTGTTCTATTTCGTATCCCAAAGGTTGGGGCAAGTTATAAACTACAAGTCCGATTGCCCGTGCAAGGATCCCTCCCACCTACCTGACCAATGCCCAAATCCAAAACTCTGTACGCGTTTAACCACCTCACATACTTACAAATCTTACTCATCGTCGCAGCGCTAAAGAAGGCACCGACAACGCGCTTCTGGGAGCACCTAGCATCCTATCCCATGCACATACAGGCATTGCCTGATAACTGTGAATCCGACTTTCTGAAGGCTCTGACACACGGTGTGAATGGTGCGCGTCTTCATATGCCGGACTGCAGGCGCTGAAGAAATTTTAGAGCGCATTCTTGACGAGCGGAAGACGATGTTTCCCTACACTGACGAACAGGCTCAGCGATTCATGCAGGTCTACCGCGACCTCAAATCATGTGAGTCCCGCCGATGTTGCACCGTTTCATGTAGCAAACTAATCAGCGCAAAGCCGCACCTTATGGCCACGAGAGATACTATAGCGTACTCCCAGCGCTCGCCTGGCACATTTCGCGCGTTATGCTCAAGATCGAGACTGTCCGCGAGCGGTACTACTATGGGACGAAGAAGGCACGACTGTATCGCGATATCGCCGTCGAGCGCCGGACGTGGCGTGACCGTCTCGAAGACGTGCTGCTCTTCTGCGTGCTCTTTAACTCGCACAGGACGTACAAGGACAGGCTGGAGAGCACGCGACCCAAAGGACACGTCTACCTCCCCGATTTTCGGGAGTTGATAAAGAGCCTGCTCGTCGAGTGGTCCGACTCGAATCTGCTCGCCACCGTATTTGTCTCGTGAGTAGCCAGACCTCACCTACCCCACCCTATTTTCTAACGTTTCACACACCAGAGCCAACGTCGCCTTCCTTGCCCTGCCTGTACGTCGTCCGTCTCAGTGTCCTATTTGGTGCCCGAGACTGATCCCCCCTCCACAGAACATCAACGCCCTCGCGCAAACCGCGTCGCTCATCTCAACGCTATTCTCCATGCTCTCCATCGTCATAGGCGTACACCACGTCTGGCGGCACCGCCGACGCGCCGACGCAGACGAGGAAGACGCCGTACGTCCCCGCCTCTTGCCTCTTCCACAGCTTACCTCATTTCGCAGAGTCGGTACCTCCGCCTCCGGTCCCACGGACACGGCGGTAGCCTGACGCTACTCGCGTGCCTCCTCGCGCTCCCGCTAGCAGCGCTCCTCTGGGCGATTCTGTCGTTCACAGTCGCGATCGCCACGTTCTGCTTCGTCGGAGCGGCAGACAGCGCAAACGTGCATACGCGTGCGCTCCTCGCCACAGTGCTCGGCGTGCTCCTTGCGCTCGCGGTTCTCACGCTGCTCGTCTTCTGGGATGCGTGGCGCGAGCAGCCGACGAGCGAGCCGGAGGAGGACTATGCGCGTGGCGTTGGCGCGGGGAGGGAGCTCGTGCGCGAAGGCTGGTTGACGAATAAGGTCCGGCGAATTAACATCACACGTGCTCAGGTGATGGACGGCATTCGGGCGCGGGTGACGAAAACGAAGACGGCAGTCGGGCAGGCGTTGAGCATAGGGCGGACCACGGACGAAAAAGGTTCAGCAAAAGAAAGTGGTACTAGTAGCGTTTAGGTAGTGGGCATATATATAGCACAATTGCGTCTAATGGAGCTGATCTAGATATACTGGCGCGTTCGCGTGTGCGACGACTCTATCAAAGTCATCCTACGGCCCAATAACTGATAAATGAACATAAATTGTACACCAAAGATACGGGAAATTCAAAGCTTCGTGATGAGCATAGCGATGACCGCATATGCTACCATGGCCGGAGGCGTAACGAAACAATAAGACCAAAAAATAGTGCGACTTATTAGTCGTTCAAAAGTGTCGCTAGAGACCGCCTGCGTGATCTTTAGGCGGGTAGTCAGTCACACGAGGAACCCACGAAAGAGGAAGTTCATACCTGAGCCAGAGTCAACGCAGGTGGCGATGCAAGCAAAAGGACATTGCTGAGGATAAAAACGGGACTACCAGCACATGAGAATTGATGACAATATGATCGAGAGAGAACTCACTCTTGAAACACGGGCGGGTGATTCCGGAGCGCGCCGATGGCCATGAACGGGAGAAATATAGCAGGCACAACGACCATACGAGCAAATATCGCCACAAAAATGGTTCTCCCCTCGCCCCTGCCTGCCCGCTGCTGCACGCGGGATCGACTTTCCTCCTCCCGAGCCTTGAGGCGGAACATACTTGCAAAGGATGCGCTCCGCCAACTGTTGGCACTTGAAGGAACAGATTCATCCTTCTCCACAGGGCGGTAGAAATAGGCGCCGAGTACAACAAGTGTGATAGGGATCGAGCAGTTGCCAGCCTGTGTGATTGCTCCTTGAACGGGGTGTAAGTGTACTTCGAGTAGATGTTGTACGGGTCGGTTGAGAGCGACCGCAAGGGAAATGAGGGATGCCCAGAGCGGGGGGGTCAAGAAATTCGTCACTTTCTTCCAGACGGAGCGAACTGAGCGTCCCACGCGTTGCAAGAATGTGGGAGGGGGACGAGACCAAGCTGGTATCAGAAGCTCGTCGTCATCGGAATTGGAGTCCGAGTCGGAATCGATTTCGGGTGCAGGTGGCAGATTGTCAGCGGAGAGAAACGGTGTGCTGGGAAAGGAGTAGAAGACGGGAGTAGTATGTCGGCGATTCGGAGCGCGCAGGTGCTGGATCCGAGCTAGATTAAGGTGGTCATGACCATGACCATCATGAAAGACGGAAGGGTTGCTCACTATCAGTGCCTTCGCTCGCCGAAGTGGCGTCATGTGGTAGCCCTGGCGTATCTCCGATCTCCTCTTCTTCTAAGGGATCATCGGCCTTTGAGAGTAGATGAACGCCATAACTCCAGCGAAGCTATGATCGCCGGTGATAACTCAGAACACAGGACAATAAGGAGGACACACAACGACTTACAAACTGGCCTATTGTACTGCACAGAAGCAGGTAGGTGAGAGCGCGGCCGATAATGGCATCCTTTGTGTCGTCTTCGCCCCATCTGAGCCCGGGTACTGTGACAGCGAGAGATTGGAGAAGGGCGACAGGGAGAGAGTTGGAATTCATGAAAGTGGCAGCGGCCATGGCGAAATTTCTGTGAGAGGTAAGCAAACTAGAAAGTGTTTGGGAATGAAGTGGTTACCTTTGCGAGGGTCGCAGTCGGAAAAGGTTACCGAGGAACCAGGCAGCCGCTAATGAGACACCAGTGACGAGTAGGAAAAATATGGGAATGATCCATAGTTCTCGTAGTTTGGCTGGAACAAAAGGTTAAACCGGTTGACTGGTCGTAGATAGTGACCAACCTGGAGAAAGAAAGAAAGCAACTTTGGAGAAGAGGAGACATGGAGTGAAGAAGTTGACGTTTATGACATTCAGTTGCTGTGGTAGACAGGAGAATAAGCGTGTGGGATTAATGCAGAGGAGGAGTAAGACCTTTTGGGTTGATTTGTCCAGAATCCCGCGTCTAGCCAGGATGTAGCCGGACACGCATACAAGAATAACCTGAGTTATTGACTGATCGGAACAGCCATTAGCGACAACGAAATGAAAGGTGTGTGTGGAAGGGACGTACACCGAGGATGGTTTGAAAGAGTGGCCATACTGGAGTATGATCAGGAGACGAGGACATGGGAGTGAGGTGAAGGAATTCGCTGCGAATGGCAGGCCTTATCCGTGGTGCACTGCCCTGTGCAGCGCCTGTCAATGGAATTTATAGTGGCGACGCCTCAGATCGATCTAGGCTTAGGGGCTCCGTGCTCGCAGCCACACTTCACACTACTCCAGACACACTTCTTACAGTCTCGACCCCTTTATTTCCACCGCTGGAGCTGACCCACGTGTGCATCAGGTGCTGCTCTTTCATGGGAACGCCAAGGTGCAATGCCCCCGCCCCACCCGAATAACGAACAAGTCATTTGGTGGCATGGGCTTGTTGCCAAGACTCGAACGTTGGTGCTTGCTACCGAACAGGATTTCCCATTGCCTCATACGATCTCCGAACACGGAAATGCACCGCATCGGCGAGATCCGCGCCAAATTACTCCTACGCGGACCTAGAGGAAGCAGTACCACTCGCCTTGGCGCCCCTAAACGGCGCACCACATCAACCTTCTCTCTCTAAATTAGGGTTTTCGGCCTTATTGCTCGCAGATTTTTTTCCGAGGAAATGAGCCCGGACATCTTCCATACAGTACCAGCACTGGTTGTATGGTTCTCCGAACATAGAAGTTTCCGATGTCAGCGGCTTAGGAGGTTGCAACCTCTCTGCGCTGGATAATGCTGGACTTGTGGGCGACTTATGGGATGCCCGAGGTGTCCTGAAGTTATTTTGGGATTGAAGTACGTGCTGCTCCCAGAGATGGGACTGTCCCTCCGAGGGCACAATGATATGGGGTGATGAGGCTGAATCATCTCGTTCTTGGCAGTTGCTTGGCCTAGAAATTTTATTGACAGGTTTGGAAAAAGACATATCGTCTTAGACACTCCTTGTGGATAATACAAACATGTTCGAACTCACTGTGAGTTGGCGTGGTGAGAGTTACGTCATAGCCAATTAGCAGTGTGGCCTCAGAGCGCTCTCTCAACAAGAGCAGCCATGGCCTGGCGATGTACTGGTAATACTAACGTCGAGCTCGTTGCAAACTTGATGCAACACGGGCTCATCAATTCAGAATCTGTCGCTGCTGTACTACTTGCGTCTTCCCCCGCTTATCGACAAATGGTTTTGACCTTATTCCCTGCAGGCGATGAAATCTGTCGATCGCGCTAATTACGTGCTCGATAAACGGCACGCTTATGAAGACTCGCCACAGTACGTGCCTGCTGCGCCATATTGTCTCCGAGCACTTTCACACATATTAGATCGATCGGCCACGATGCGACTATCTCTGCGCCACATATGGTACGTCCGAGTCCCACCTCTCTCCCTCCATCCTCTTTTCCAACGGCGCGCACACGGCCCCCCGTAACTCCTCCGATCGAACGTGTGAACAGCATGCCCATGCCGCCGAGCTCCTCCTCCCCCACCTGCGCCACGGCGCGCGCGTCCTCGACGTCGGCACCGGCTCGGGCTACCTCACGAGCGTGCTCTACCACCTTGTCAGCCCCCACGGCGGCACCGTCGTCGGCATCGAGCACGTTCCTACGTTGACCGCGTTTGCGGAGTCGAATATCCGTGCGGACGGACTCGGCGCCGCGCTCGACGGGCAGGCCGTCGTACTCGTCACTGGCGACGGGAGGCTCGGTACGTCGTCTTGTTCTCCTTCCGCAGTCAATCGACGCTCAATGATAGCGGTGCAGGGTACCCCGAGAAGGGCCCCTACCAGGCTATTCACGTGGGTGCGGCCGCGCGGACGGTCCCCCCTGCGCTCGTGGAACAGCTCGCGAGCCCGGGGCGCATGATCATTCCCGTTGGCACGTACTCCCAGAGACTGATGCAGGTGGACAAGGACGCAACGGGAGAGATCACACAAAAGGACCTCTTTGGTGTCGTGGTGCGTCGCGCGCACACTTGCTTGCCGTTGCGACAAGGTCTGGCCTGACGCCTTTCAGTACGTACCACTTACAGACAAGCCAAAAGGTGATGTGTGATGTGGAAATAAAGTACGGCCTCGAATGTACAGTATCTCAGGAATGATGAAATGTCAAGGCAAACGTACAGATTTAAGACATTCAGACGGATCACTGTTTTTTCCCGTAATCGAAAAGGCATCAATTCATGGAAACAGTTAGAGAACATCTAGTATACTGATCCGTGTTGAAACACAGACAGTGGCAATAATAGCGTGGAAAGAAACTACCGTAAGGGAGGGGTATGTTACATGTTCTGTCAGCGGTATAGATCCAAAATATCCGGTCAACAACCCATTTCACTTGGAAAAACCGTATGCCTTCCGTGTCATACCAACCAAAAGCTCTTTGCCTTTCATTGAACTGGAGAACCAGTTACCGAACGTAAGACCCCACAAGAAGCTCATATAGGTAACGCCTTGTTTCTGCGTGACACAGGCAGAGGGTCAGAAATATAATAGAGGCAGCCAAAACAGCAACCACTAACCTTGCCGTTGGTAATGATGATGAGCTCAGGCTGACCAGTGTATTTCTTGGTTGCAGAGCCGCCGTTTACTTGCGAGATAATGTTCGCAGCGGCGACGTCCGCATGCTTCACGGCCTTGGCAGCCTGCTTCTGTTCGGACCAATCGATCACGTCACCAATCGCGTAGATGTTGGAATGCGACTCGAGCTGGAAAGTATCCGTAACCTTGATTTGTCCGCGTGCATTGATCACACCCGAATCAAGAGACTTCACAAAACCTGTTCCGGGACGGGAACCAAAGGTGGGAACCTAGAATGGGATACCATTAGGGAGTGACAACAACATGGGGATTGGAAGCAAAACATACAATGAGGTCACCGTCCAGTTTACGTTGAGAACGCGTCGTTGCCGGAATGGTCTCCAAGTTGTCAACGTAGTCGTTAAACACGATTTCGACACCACGGGAAGTGACATCTTTCTCGACCTGCTTGCGATACTTGTTGGGGTAGGTCGCATTGAGAAGCTGCGAGTCAGAGTGAACAATGGTGACCTTCTTGCGAGGGAAGGCGTCCTTGATCTCGCCAGCGTATTCTGAAACAGTTCATAAGCGACAGGTCAAGCACAATGAGGCAGAACAGCGTACCACATCCGACGGCACCACCGCCTGCAAGGACGATCGCGCTTGCGTTCTCGAACTTGCGACGCCACGACTTGATATGTTCAAGGACGGCATCGCGATCATCGGGGAAGGCAAGAGGACCCTCCCACTCTGAACCAGGAGCAAGCACGAGGATGTCGTAATCGACACGTTCACCCGTGGACAGAACGAGAGAGCCACTGGACTCTTGGCCCTGCTCGATGGAGGTGACACGACCAATCTTTACAGTACCATTGCCATTGACCATAAGCTTATCATAGGGAATAAGGACATTCTCCTCGAGGTTGCCCTCAGCGGTAGTTGTCATGCGGATGCAGGCAGGCAGGTGAATGGCGAATGGTCGCGCAGTCACGAGTGTGAGTGAAGTGGTGCTAGCATTGATCTTGGAGGAGAGGATACGAGTAACGGTGGCACCTGCTGCACCACCACCGACGACCACAATGTTCTTGCGGGTAGCCTGGGACATTTTAGGGTGAAGGCGGGCTGAGACGAGTGAGGTTGGGAAAAGGTCATCATAGAGTTTCCTTGTATTAATAGTGCGTAAGAAGTGACGTGACGACGATGCTCTATTGGCGTTTGGTTATGTAATCAGGCGGTAGCCTTGGTCAGGCGAAGCCAAACCGTAATCAAGTTGACAGCATAGCTGTCCCTAAGCGAGTGAGCATGACAGACGACGATGACGATGCTGGCCCGATTTTACCGCAGCGCGCAAAAGTAACTTGTTCAACCAACAGTCAGCAGAGTTGCTGTCTTGACTTCTAGTTTATTGTAATATTGACTCTTTGTCATCCCGACTAGACTCGAAGGACTGGAATGTTGGCGGCGCCTTTACTAGTCCCGTCTTCACCGCACTGCGCATACACGCCAAATGCACGCGGCTAAGGCGGCGACTGCGATTCCTTCACCTCCCAGTTCTCGTAGTTGTACTTCTCACACGAGTTTGGTCACATCTCTCATGAAACAACCTCTGCTTCATTCACGTCTTTTCCACCTCATGTCACTTCCACGATGCACAATAAAGTCACATCTGACCGGACGCCCTGCCGTCAGTCACTAGTTAATGGCCACGTCCAAGGCTCATGTGATGCTGCGACGCAACTGCTGTGCATGTTTAGGAAGCGAGATTGCGGTCCCGCTTATCATCGAGTGGAGTTTATACCTCACGCCCTTACCTCGGACGAGCCTGGAGTGCATTTGGTAGTCTTCAAATCACTTTAGGAAGGCCAGAAAGTTGCACAGATAACGTTCCGCCTCAACATCAATATGAGATGGCCTGCCAAAAGCAGATGCAGTTACACCACACGGGGTCATCCGAATGTGGATACTCGTTCGGGAACGAAAAAGGAACAACTACTAAATCCTTACAGTAAGTCGGGTAGCTCTTTTTGTGAGACGTCGCCAGCCGCGTCCTTGTCAACCTGAATCATAACGTCGTGCCCGTCAGTTCGGACCGGTATTACCATTCGCCCAGGGCTTGCAAGTTGAGTCAACAGCAGAGGGGGTATCTCCTCCACGACTTTCGTGACATGGATCACGTTGTATGGCGCACACGGTGCATAACCTGAGCCAAGATTGATTGACCTACGCAGCAGCAAAAGCGCCCGTCGTACCTGACTTCTCACCACCCTTGACAAGCAGGATTCTGCCGTCTTGCAAGGCTTGGTCAAGCCCATCTGCGACCAAGTTTTGTTTCGCCAAATCAACCACCTCGTTGCTGGGTGAGAGGCTGACAGTGACCCCATCTTTCCCAGTGCGGTGATAAAGCATGGCAGCGAACAGGCCCGTGCTAGCACCGACATCGAGCACGTGGGATCCCGCCTTGATGTATGGCAGGATTGACTCCAAAATAGCCGCGTGCTGTCGTGTCAAAATCGGTCAGCGCTCCTCAGTGATGATGCTGACGTTTTGGGGGATGCGTACGATGTGGGGAGCAGGGACGGCGATGCCCTGCTCAGTAAGACTACAGCACACTGCTTAGCGCGACCGTCGCGGTAAATAGGCACACGCGGAACGTACTGCGTAACGGCAATATATGCCTTGGCCTTGTCGGTAACATAATGTGAGCGGTCCACGGCTCGCATTACCTGCACATACAATACAATCAGCACGGCAAGCTACGCGATTCTTCGAGGTGCTCCCGTACAACAGCAACGTCGTCAGACTTAATGATCCCTTTGATCATCATATCAGAGACAAGAGCGTCATTTGTCGAGCCACTGTAAGCAGCGTCGGCTCCATCTCCTTGGCCCTCTTGACTGCAGAATCGCGTGATGTTAGTGATAGTCCAGTATCAGACGAGGCCAAACCCCCGACCTTGTTACCACGACGTTGGCCGATGATAACGAGGTACTGGCGACGGGCGGCGTCGTACCAGTCACAAATTTATTCTCACTCGCGGGTGCAGGTCCGCGGCCTTTGCTAATCGAAGCGGGGGCGAAAATTGCTGCGTTGAGATATCCTGTCGGCAGTGCCGTTTGAGATCTGTTACCATCATACATACCCAATGCATGATTCCGGGGCTCGGTACGCGTCACCGAACGCGTCATCGTCGCCGTAGGCGTCGTTGCTGCACGCGTCATTGTCACCGTAGGCGTCGTTGCTGTACGCGTCATTGTCACTGTATGCCGCGTCATTGTCGCCATAGGTGTCGTTAACGTAGGCGTCATCGCTACCGTCGGCGTCCTCTCCCATATGCGGCTATCTGTCTGATATCCCTGGCCAGATGTGCTCGTCCTGGTGACTTGCCCGTAGGAATTAGTTGGGGACCCGTAAGGGAGAGATGTTCGGTTGGTATTTGCGTAAGGGGCAGTAGTAGTAGCGCCGCTGGGATACCGCTGCGACTGTGAAGGATATCCGGTGATGTATTCTCGACGTCCTGAGCTGAGGAACCTAGTCGGGGCGTCCGTGGGCGAGACTTGTGTCCTTGTAGGGCAGTGGCAGGCCGGGCAGCGGCCCAATTGAGGTCCATCTCGCGTCTGCTCGTGTCTGTAGACATCCCTTGGTCCTGACACATGCGGTGATCCCAACACGCTCGGACCCCGCTGGTATGGTGTGCCACATAGAGGGCATGACGGGTGGGGGCCAGGCGTCACACGGTCGTAGGGGTTGACAGGATATGGGTGTTGTTGCGGGCCACCTCTACTAGTATCAGTGCGACCGCGGGCTCTGTCAGGACTGACGCTACTAGTACTAGCAGCGCTTTGCGCAATCATAAGCGCCGCGTACGAAAGCCAGTTCTCCCGTGATCGGGCTGGAGGAGTGTGCTTCTTCCGGCGCTCCAGTTCGTGGTCATCGTCTCGTCCTGGGGTGGGAGAAGCCTCTCCGGTCAGCATTGCATTACACCGTTCGGTACCAGTTACGCACGTCCTACGGCAGGGACACACGGTGCGGCCGAGGATGAATATTCTCGCTCCTCGTCAGATGGGGTCGGTCCTTCGTCGTCAGCGTCAGCACCAGGAGCACCGTTGAAATTCGTGACTGGGTGTGGTGGATGCGGATAGGCATTCACCAAGCCAGGACCTTGGTAAAAATAGTTTGCTGGATTAGAGGGGTCGGGCGTGTAAAAGAGGTGGCCTTCCGCTGGATTGAAGGGGTCAGCCATGCCAAGTTGGTAATCGTCGTGTGTTGATCTCCTTTCACCAAACTAGTTGCTCCTGGGGGGAGTCGTTTGACCGTTCCAGAAGAGTGACCGCGTTGCCAAGCTTATCATGCATTTGTAGCCAACCAGTGGAAGGTTTGACGTGACTGAAGGCTGTATCTTAGGACGTGGGCTGTGTCCTTGGACTGTCACCCAATGGTAACTTAGCGTAAATACCGCGCTTACCTGTCCATTTAACGGAATTACATTCAGTGACATGATGTCCATCGACGCGTCAATCAGGGTATATTGCGGCAACGGTATGTCTAATACACCTCTACCAGTTGAATTGTCCGGATCCCTGCCGACCGTGTGGTGATGATACATTGTTGGAGGAGGTCGGCCCGCCTGCGACATTGGTCCAAGTGACACTCCCAGAATTTGGGATCGGATATGGGTTTGCGGCCGGTGGATGCTGCTGACCCTGACGTTGCTGTTGGGGCTGTTGTTGAAGCTGCTGGCCCGGACGTTGATGTTGCTGAGGCTGCTGTTGGCCCTGACGTTGCTGATTGTGTTGTGGTTGCTGTGGTTGTACTGGGAGCTGCTGGCCCTGACGTTGCTGACTGTGTTGTTGTTGCTGTGGCTGCAGCTGCTGGCCCTGACGTTGCTGTTGTAGTCGCTGTTGCTGTTGCTGCTCCTCGCGCTTCTGGCGCTGTTCTGCTGCCCATTGCTCGCAAGATGTCCCACAATACTCGCTTCCGGTGCGACGAGGAAACTTTTTACATGCTGGGCAAACACGGACGCCATGCCTCGACAAAGCCTCGCTAAGGGCCGTGCGAGAATGACGTTCAGCACACGAGTACAATCAGACCGCACAAAGACAACGACGAGACGACGAACCTCATATGCGCTTCTCCGCAATATTCCGTCAACTGGTTCGTTCGGAGGTCCTTGACCACCTGTTCGCGGCAGCCCGGGATGAGACAAGTCGGGACGCTCGGCGGCCTGGGTACTGGTGCTAGAGTCTGAGGTGGCAGCCGTGGCGGTGGCGGGCGAACACTATTGGTGACTGCCGGCTGCGGGGCACTTGGTCGAGGTGCGACTTTTGGCGATCGCGATCGTGAGCATTCAGAAACCATACATGTATATAAGGACGCACTCGGGACGGAACTTGAAAGCATGCCACCGGAGTTGGATCCCCACCTATCGGGCATACCCTCGCCTTCACCGGGACGAGCGGGTCGTAAGGACACGTTTTGACGATTCGGACTTGGAGGAGGTCGCTGGGCTACGGGCAGGCGGCCAACCTCATAGTCGGAAGAGCGTGCTCTCGTGTGCTGGGAGGTCGAAGGCGGCGGATTATATTGAGACGAATATTGAGCTCCTTGAGATGTGTTTGGTGGTGCTACAGGCTGCGATAGGGGCGATATCTGATTAGAGCCCAAAGATTGGTTGTTACGAGGCCTTGGGGCAGAACTTGAAGGCTGCTGCTGCTGGCCTTGTGGAGGATAGTTCTGCGGATCTTTGTTCTGGGTCTGACGATACTGAGGCTGAGCAGTGTAAGGCACGTCTTGTGGAGGTTGCGATGTGGGTTGGAGTGATGGACGGGTTGTCGACAGATGACTAACTCCGGACCAAGGAGTTGATTGTTGAAGTCGGTCACGGCTTTGCGGGTTCTCGTACTGACCTCTGGAGGCGGAGGTGGTGGAGGTGGTAGGGAAGGGGGTTGGATAAAGCTCTGGTACCGTAATCTGCTGTTGCTGCGGTTGTAATTGTGCCGAGTCGATCAGGTGGGACACATCCAAGGACATATCTGAGCGACCCCATAAACACCATCGTCAACTCCAATCAAGACGACCAAGGCTCACAGTCCCATTCAACACCAGAAGGCTGAGTGTGGCTCCCGTACAGTTGTGCTGCAGCCGGTACCTGACCGGGAGCATTTCCCTGGACATTTGATGGCGGGCGATTTGCCCAGGGAGCACTGCTGGCTGTGCCTCCATGCGTGCCAGTGCCACTGATAGTTGTAGGGGGTTGAAATGGTTGAGGTGGTTGAGACGACGACCTTCCGACACTATTCGGAGAACGACCAGAGCCACGTAGAGCGCCTGTACTACGGCATCAGAATACGAATTATCGAGGGCTACAAAGGAGGCCGTACTATAGTCGTTCGAACGACGGGAGGGAGAACTCATAGTGGTCTCTGGGGTACCTAGCGAGTCCGGGGAGCGCGTATTTAAGGGTCAAGAGAGAAAATTGTTCTTGATCACGACTCGTTCCGAGCGGGGCCCGCGTGTTGATGCTACTTCGGCCCAAATGCTAGGATTGGGTGAGGCTGTAACCGGGTTTAAGGGATCAATCAAGGCGATGTAGTTGGATGTATGTGACTGCGTTCGGCCCCGCCAATGGTTATCACAAGAGTGGTTACCACGAATATTATTATTTCCGAAAAAACACCCGAATGTAGAAGAACATTGTCGTCGCGCCATATCAAATCTTCTCTCCACGCGCACGCAGACTGTCGGAGGAACCGAATTAGGATTTACCAGTTGTTGCGACTGCCTCACGGATTCGGTATTCCCAGTACCTGACACATGATGGATAAACAGAATCGGGTTCCGCGCTGCTGACTAGGCGTACCTTTTCCTGATGGCGTCGTGGGTGTCCGCGAGCGAGCGCCATAACTAACAAAAAGGGCCATTAGCATCAGTAATGCGACTCCATTGCTCATATCAGGATGGTGTACCTCCACAGCCTTGGACACCCCCTCTTTCCCACTCGCCTCGTGTACATCTGCCATGAATTCAATTGCTGCCGCACAGGGTAACTCCGCGCCTTTCGACGGGGGTGGGTTCTCCAGATCAAGAATGTCGTTACCTCCGGGCTCAACCGTGTCAACGATGTACTGCCTCACGAAGGGAGCCTGAGTTGAATACGCGACGCGTGCGTGGTCTAATATTCCCCGAAAGTAGTTCCACGCGGAGGGGTTGTTGGGCGCAAGCGCAATTTTCTCCTTGGCGAAGCTAACCAGAGATGAAATAGGTAGGAGGGGACACCGCCATGGGCGCGAGGCAGTGAGGGGGGGAGGTGTAATTGTGTAAGCGCCTATACGGCTGACCTTGACGACAGGAGGAATGATGACTTACGCGAGTTCACGCTTCACTATTGTCTCTGCTTCGTCCTTGCCGTTCTTCCTCCCGCGTTCAAACGTGACGAAGAAGCGATGGTGCCATGCAGAGTTGTTGCGAACGTCGTCCGCGAGGAGCCCATCGATGAACGGCATTTCGTCGGCCCACAGCACCTCTTGATCGAAGTGCGCGAGTAGCCACTGCCGGTAGCTCCAAGTGTGGTAGTTCTTCGCATCGGCCTTGAGTATCTCCTCATTGAAGGCTAGTTCTGGCGCTGGGTCGCCTAAAGCCGTTATGAGAAGCCGTCGATGGTGCCACACTTGGTATGTTTTTGGAGAAGCTTTGGTGATCGTGTCACATAGGTTAAGCTCAGGCTGGAGTGGTGCGGAGATAGCGATGAGGGTCTCGTAGCGGTATTGCCTAATGGCTGTGCCGTAAACAAAGCGATTGGCGCACGAGGAGACCGATAGACACCCACCAGGCAGAATAGTGTGCGGGATTAAGCCTTATAATTGTCTCTGTGAGCTGGAGAACGCGCTGACTCTTCTCTCCAATCTTTACGACACCACGGAAGTAGTCCGTCGCGTCTTTGTCTGCATTATCCAGGGAACACCGTTGTCGGACGGAGTATATCACAGATCGATGAGTACAGTGCGTGGACGACAGAGGGCTGCGTACATTCAGGGCTGTAAAATATTGGAGCAAGTGGCTGTATATTTTCATATTGAGCAACGGGAACGACATCAGCCCACTCAGGCCGTTCTGCGTATAGAACGTGTTCTGTCGTGTCATCGACATCGGATGTTGGTGCAGACATGACAGTCGAGTATAAAGTGGTGGTTAGTGATTGCGAGCTGACAACGGACAATTAGGATAATTCTTTTTGTACGAGTTTGGCCTCACTTGCACGCCCGCATGGAATGACCAAAGTGAAATCGCAATCGGTAGAATACTGAGCAGACATTATAGACAAGCAGCAAAGAAAGGAAACATTATACACTATGGACTGAAACCCGAAGCGGTATAGTAGATTACAAGATCAAGCAGCGGCAGCGGCAGTTACTGGAGCAGCATTACTTGCCGTGTAATCCTGACAAAAAAATACATTGAGTACGGTCAACCAAGTCCCACGAAGATTATTACCAACCTCCATCTCAGCATCGAGATCTTCCGCTGTCTTCGGTGCCCGCTCGGTCTTGCGACTGCCCGCTCTCTTGCCCCGGCCGCGAGGGGCGCCACCACGGCTCCTGCTAGGTGGACGATCGTATCCATGAGTGACCCTATACGGAAACCAAGGGGGGTACGGGAACGGACCTGGCAGCTTGGGTGCCATTGCCATTAGTGACAGGGCTGGTATTCTCTGCTGGGGCAACGCGGGAGGCGAGGGTTGGAGTGGGGGCGAGGCGAGAAGGGTCGACGACGACTTCAATCTTCATAGGGCGCTCTGGAAGCATAGATGGTGGATACGAGGAAAGGGGGCAAGGACGGCGGGGAGAGTTAATTGGTCAGTTGAGTGTTCAGTGATGGGCGAGGCAAACGAAAGACGAAAACGAGCCGAGCTAAGAAACATTTGCAGAGCAATCGCGGAAACTTTGATTGAACACCGGACATCGTTGATATTCTGCCTTAACCTTGCAAGCAACGGATTGATCGGGGCTTGTGAGGCCCGTCTTTGCAATCATTCGACGCCAGACTTCTTCAACAGGACCGGCCTTGAAGCGACAGCGAACGTCTACACGTTCAACCACACTTCAGAAGTAGGCCCTCTCTCAGTCCAACACTCCTGCCCACTTGCCCAGACTCGACCCTTAGCCATATTTGGCGTAGAGACCACGCCAGCCAGGTCACCCGAGAAGATGCAACAACCCCTCTGCTGAAGCGGAACGAGGCAGAGAGGTCGTCGCGTCGCACCCAGGTTTCAACCTGATGGGTTACTGGTGGCCAGGAGAGGGGTCGTGATGTAATCTTACGATTACGACTTGCCCTTGCACGAAGGCGAATCAAACGAGTCCGTTGCCGACGCGGCACCGGGAACAAAAAGACGAGCGCAAGCAGAGAAGGCGGCGGATACTAACTCCCATCGATGAGGCGGTTGTTGTATTGTTGATATGCCTTATTGCCGTCCCCTTTCTTTTGAAAAGTGACAGTGGCCAGGCCTTTGGAATGGCCGTTCGAATCGTAGTGCAAGTTGACCTCGCGGAGGGGACCGACGGTGGTCTGGAAAAGCTCCTATATGACAGAACCAAGGTCAAGACCTCTTCGTTACTGTTCGAAAAAAAAGTCGAACCTTGACTTGCGCTTCATTTACATCCGAAGGTAGGTTGGAAACGACAATTTTCTCAACAGGTTGAGGGGAATTGTTATTGTTGGAAGTCCCCTTGGTGGTAGTTGCTAGGCGAGCCTTGGTCGCGGGTGGTGTGCCAGCTGTCCCGAGTACTTGAGCACGTGCGGTGTTACCACGACGCGCAGCCCCACGCCTTGAGTGTTTGGCACCGCGGGAGGCGGTAACGATCTAGAAACAAGAACAAAGAAAAGATTGAGGGGGTGTCGTTTGCTGAGTGAGACGATAAAACGAACCTCATCGAGTGATTTGTCCATTATAGAAGACGCGAAAGTAAACTTGCTTTTGAGTTGAGCGTGAGATTTGAGAGAGCAAAGGCAGGTCGTGAGGGGATGTTGGTTGAGGGGTAAAAGACGCGAACGCGTTACCTGTGGCTTTTCTATTATTTGTTCGTGTCGGAGTTGCAAATCGTTGATAAACACAGCATCCTTGTACTGTAGTCCCTCTAATCTTTAGGCAATGTCCAGAGGTGGCCGTGCTCCAGCTCGCGGAGGCTTCGGTGCCAGAGGCGGCTTTGGCACAAATAACCCTCCTCCCATGGGCCTCACTTTTGCAGATGTACAAGCCATGTCCAGGGAGCAAAGCGCACTCTATCCCGTACGTCCTCTTTCGGTATTACGTACTTTCACCCTGACAGCATTAAGAAATATGTCGTCTAGCCCCTCGATCCTCTCCCGGTGCTAACAGAGTATTCTGAGGAGGAGAAACGCATATGCGAGCTGCAACTCGGCTTCGCGGCTCGATTACGCAAGTCAGCTTATTATGTGACAGAGGCCGTCAGGTCTACCGGTAGGTCCCACTTTGTTAGAGCACATGGTTTGTTTCACTGCATCATAGAGCTGGATCGTTATGCGGATAAGTATCGGCCTGCAGCCACTTCGCAGCCCAAGTTAGAACGCAGGGACCTTCACCAGCCTTTTTTCCCACAAGAAGTCTTTGAGGCTTATTTTGACTCAAAGAAAAGGCGAAAAGGTACTATTATTGAACCTGCGCAATCTTGTTCTCATACCCCTTCATAGCTGAGAAGAAGGCCGTTAAACGCATCAATTTGGATGACCTAGAGGATAACGCAGAGGAAGACGTGGTCTGCTCACTCACCCTTTCTCACACCCTCACCTACTGACATCTAGCCTCACAGGATAAATCAGAGGTGTCGGATGCCGGCTCACAGGTTGCGGAGGAAGATTACGACGTAGACGAGGAGTATGACAATGATTATGCTGAAAATTACTTCGATAACGGGGAAGCCGACGACTTTGATGACTTAGGCGGTGGTGGCGGCGATCCATCCGGTGGCGGTATGTCAGGGCTATTTGTATGTTTGAAAGCACTAAATGGGATCTTGACAGGCCTTGATTATGACTGACACTTGTTTTAATACCATCGTGCCACCTGCGACCATGACAAATATCATATCTTCCGTGTTTGCATTCCTTGGAGGTGCGATTCACGTGCACGCGAGCGTGAGCGCGTCATGGATCTCCTTCAAATCGCTTTTATCATTCAGTACAACCTACATCTCAATCAATTCCGCCAAACCGCCCACTTCCAGAAGTTCTGCGAGCCACACTTAATCGTAAAAATGCTCATCATTTCTATTCTTCTCTTCGCCAGCCAAATGTCTGTCCATGCATGCGAGGGCGATTGCATAGTTGGCATTACCAACGCTTGGGTGGGCAACTATACTTCATGTGTCCACAATGTCTTCAGCAAACTAGTAAGGTTTCGAACTACCGCTCGTTCATGTCCGCTGATGCTCCGCAGGCCGGACAAATTTCAGAAAAGCTACTCCCCCCCGAGAACCACGATGACCCGATGACCTTCTTTGATCCTATTCTCACTACGTACTATGACACGTCATACGATGCGATGAGGACCGCCATTTTCCCGTCCTTCTTTCACGGCAAGTGCCAGCAAGACGGCGTCGAACCACAGGGCTGTCCGAACCCAGATTGCCCAGTGGTGTGTGGCACGCCGGGGTCCCTCGTGCACTTCTTTCCGACATTACGGTCCATCGCGTTCAAATCTACGCGTGATGTGCTGCAGAAGCTGTGCTCTCCCAGTAGTGACGAGTACAAAAAAACCGAGCACGCCGTCGCACGGGCTGCGACTACGACCCGCAAGAGTGGAAGGAAGCAGCGCAGGTTCGACGACAGAGAATTGGCGCAAGGCGTGCCGCCGGGGAAGAACATCCAATACGTGCGGAAGCAGGAGGAGGATGTGGAGAAAGTGTTCAAGGAGATTATGGCGCAGGTATCGGTTCTACTTGAGGAGGTATGCAGAGGAAAACCAACAGAGGACGCGGGCGCGCTGCCTGGCTGTAGCTGGGAGGAGGCGATGAAGACGTACATCCTCTCATTCCCGTGAATTCTCATTTGCATATTTCTCAATTTTTATTCATGTCCTCAGACTACTATGACGTTTTTCGTACTTGTAACGGACCATTGCTAACCGTAGTAATTCCATTCGGCTATTCAATGCCAGCCAATCAGCCGTGGCGTACAAGGGCGTGTCCGGAAGCACAATCACCGACAACCAACTAGTCCGTGCCGCCGGAGAAACCTCTTCCCCTGCTGCACCAATTTTCTCTTAAACTAACACCATCAGAGCATACTTTGCCATCAACATCACGACGCTGTTGGACCATGCTGTCAAAACGCGTCGTTGCTCTTGCCCGCGCGCGGGGCATTATACCGCGTAGCACAGTCGGGGTTCTCGCCACGTCGCGCACTTGGTGCGTCCCCGGTCTGATCCATTCTCGTCCTATCTGTACCATAGTATATATTTTCTCGAAACACCCCTCAACCCCACTTACACACACATGACACTCGACTGTCCGCTGACTGCGTGCACGTTGCAGGGAGCTTGCGCGCCGTGCCCCCTTCCATACGACGAAATTGCTAAAGGGTACGGAGATTTAACTGCCCTTGGGCAGTGGCGAGACATCGTGACTGATGTTATGTTGCGTTGTGAGCAGATGAGACCGTCAAGGTCCCTCAAATGGCCGAGTCCATCTCGGAAGGCACACTCAAGACTTGGCAGAAGAAGGTCGGTGACACAGTCGAGGCCGACGAAGAGGTCGCCACTATCGAGACCGACAAGGTATGTACCGCATCGCCACACCCTTGACGACACCTCGTCCGTTTCTCGGGTTTCTCCCTCCTCCCTACCCCTTCCTTTTTTGTCACTCCGTCCTTGGACCCACTTCGGAGATGGTTTCACTGGCTGACATCTCTGTTTCACCCTCTCACAGATTGACGTGTCCGTCAACGCACCAGCTTCCGGCAAAATAACCGAGCTGCTGGCGAGTGAAGAAGACACTGTAACCGTTGGGCAGGACCTGTTCCGTTTTGCACCGGGCGAGGGGGGTACATCCTCTCCAGCCGCGTCTGAGAACCCGCCGCCGCCGCCGGAGAAGGACTCCGGCGAGTCAAAGGCCCCTACCAAGCAAGAGCCTTCGCCGCCGCCCGCAAGCACGCCAAGTCCAGCTCCCAGTAGCAAGACGGAGACAAAGGTGACGAGCAAGCCTGCACCTGCACCAAAGGACGAGAGCAAGCCCGCTCCCACACCTGCAGTAGCCGGTGGCTTGCGGAATGAGAATCGAGTCAAGATGAGCCGGATGCGCCTGCGCATCGCAGAGCGGCTGAAGGAATCACAGAATACGGCCGCATTCCTGACGACGTTCAACGAGATCGATATGTCGTCGTTGATGGAAATGCGCAAACAGTATAAGGATGAGGTGCTCAAACAGCACGATGTCAAGCTCGGTTTCATGAGCGCGTTTGCCCGTGCATCTGCGCTGGCCCTCAAGGAGATCCCAGCTGCGAACGCGTCGATCGAGGTCAGGGTCGTTCCGTTTTCGCCCGTACTGCGATCTGATTTTAGAGGTTTGTGCAGGGTGACGAGATCGTTTATCGTGACTACGTGGACCTCAGTGTTGCAGTCGCTACTCCAAAGGGACTCGTCACACCGGTGATCAGGAACGCCGAATCGTTGTCGTTTGTCGAATTTGAGCGGGAACTCATGGCCCTAGGGAAGAAGGCGTGTCTTAGGCGTTTTCGCGTTCTATGTGATACTCATATCATTTTCCCCCTCCGCGAATAGGCAAAAGATAACAAGCTGACACTCGAGGACATGGCGGGGGGAACGTTCACAATGTGCGTGTATCGTGTTGACGGTAGCGCCGAAGGGCTGTTACTGATAGGGTTCGCTGATAGTTCTAATGGGGGCGTGTTTGGGTCCTTGTACGGCACGCCTATCATAAACCTACCTCAGTCAGCTGTGCTTGGTGCGTGGCTGCGTTTTGCCTCGAGGGGACCCCACAATCTTAGCGAAATGGGAAATTTGAAACAATAGGGATGCACGCAACGAAGGATCGACCTGTCGTCGTGAATGGGCAGATTGTGATAAGGCCAGTTATGGTCGTTGCGCTGACGTACGACCATCGGATGTTGGACGGACGAGAGGCTGTGACCTTCCTTGGTGCGTGGAGACACTTTTTGTTCGTTGGGCAGTCTGCTGATATTGTTGTCGTGGGAACATATAGTGAGAGTAAAAGAGTACATTGAAGACCCTCGCAAGATGCTATTGGCATAATACAACGCGCGCGCATCACCCTTGTCTATGTTGTTGCAACGGGTAGAGTGACCAAGCGCGGCTACAGAGGCGGGGGTGAGCAAAAGGGCGTGTTGAAGGCGTGGCAACGATGAGGGAGGTTGATTGTTAATATTTCTTCTATTCGCGTAGCCTTGTATTGCGTTCGACGTAAGTTGACGACAAGTACGCATACAGGTATCCTCGTTTCCTTTACTGCAGAGTATAAAGCGAAAGAAAATAGCAAAGGCAATACCAGCAAGCTCGGTTATGGTTAACAATGGCGGTTCCCGGAGGCAGTACGCGGACAGGAACGACCGAATTCCGACTCGTGCAAGGCAGTTCGTAGCTTCGCCCAAATACAATACAGTAATTCCAGAAACCGATCCGCCGTCTACCGCCTTGTTGCAGTGTGTTAATAAGATCAGAATTCCCACTGCAGATAATTATGCTACTGGGGATTGATCGGGAGACACATTGCTGTGGCCTGGTATAAGCCTGGCCCTAATGCCGTACTAAAAAGGTAAGATTGGATGAGGAGGGGCTGAATGTGAGGCCGGAGGAAAATAGAAACGGAAAAAAGGCGTCTGTCAAAAGACGAAATAAAGTTTTTAAAAGTGAGGTACAAGAGCACCGACACCGGTGTCAGAAGCAGAAAGAAGGCTCTCGAATGCTGACAAAGTGAAACGAAAGGGAGCTAGGAACGGACTCGAGACACGAGGACAAAAAGGCGGCAAGGGCTTGAGGAGGCGAGACCAATACGAGACAAGATGATCTCGTGGAGTGACCACATCGACGGAGAGAGTAGTGGGGTTGCGATAACGGAAGCCTGGGAAGGGGCACTAAGGCGGCAGACTGGACGGAGATACCGAGAAAGGTGAGGCAGGTCTGAGATCTGGGCGGCATGAGGCCCGAAATGGCAGTGGGCGTAACGAGTGCGAAGTCGGAGTGCGAAAGAGCGCCACCTTCTGATGAGGCTAGTTACGGTTCGGGTATTCAAAAGGGAGTTGTCAGCCCACCTTTCCTTTTTTCTGTTTTTCGCTTTTATCGCCCCTGTCTCGCCATTCTTCTTCCCTTTAACGCACCCGCATACATTCGCTCCCCCTTCACACATCCTCCTCTCTCGACATGATCATGGTCCAGAAACCCGTTCATCTGCTCTCTTCTCCTACCACTTACCATCGTCGCCATCCCTCTGCCCCTCCGACCGTGCAAGTACAGCCAACACGTATCCCTGGCTTGCTTTCTCTATCAAAGCCTTCCTCGATTACTCCCTCTCGCCCTCAATCTCATCACAATCGCCACCCTCGCCCGGCACATAACAATAAGCCAAAGCCAGCCAGCACTGCTCGCCAATCGCTCCCTCCGTCAACTGCGGCACAGCCTCTGCTTTCGGATGTCACTCCCGTCGTAGCTCAGCTTCCCATTAAGCCACAACCCTTGCCCGTCGCTCCATCTCCTGCCCAAGAGAAGGCGCTACGTGGCCGCCAGAGCTCAAAGCAGAACAAGGACAAGCCGAAGCAAAGGTAAATGCTATCAATCGCCACCATTCGCAACAAATCCTCACCTTTACCCAGGAGCAACTCCCAGTCGCTCGTGCCTAGGAGCAACAACCGGCGAAATAATGCTCAACATCACCAGGGTTCTCCCCCCAACCCTTCCCACTTTCCCTCGCAGGCAGAGGTTAACAACAACCCCAACCCACCTACTCGTGTTTATTCTCTCCATACCCAACAGCATAATTCTTTTGACCTTTTCTTAGTCTCTTCGGAGAGCGACTCCGACAACCCCCCGTCCACTCCCACCAAGGCTAACCTTCCCGTCCGCCCCTCCCCCACGATTACTTCCCGTCCAACTGGCAAGCTCGCTCGACGCCGTCAGAACGTTGGTGGTGTTCCCTTCACCCCAACTCCTTCCAAGGCTCTTTCCGTCCCTCGTCCACAGGCCCAGCCTCGCTCATGGGACAGCCGTTCCATGAACCTCTCCCGCTCCGTTCCCACTTTGTCGAGCATGCAGTCAAATGGGGCTATCGTGGACGTGTTCCCAATTTGTGACGATCTAACTGATGCTGAGGACGATGATGACGTTTTTGCTTCCTCTACTCCCGTCCGCTCTATGAAGGGTAATACCACCTGGCAGCAGCCAACTGTCTATGACGATGGTCCTCGGACTGCTCCCATCGCTACGCCACGGTCCGGATTCCCATTCAATTCAAAGCCAGTATCCACCGTGACCCCGGAGCGTAAGCGTCAGCACGTTCGTTCTCCGAGTGAGGGTGTCTTCAACCTTTCCATGGATGAGGATAGCGCACTTTCGTCTCCATCCGACACTCCAGGTGGGCCCAAAACCCAAGGTAGTCTTCCTCGTCGTCGCATGGCTTCTGCAGCCTCGGCCAGTAAAAAAGACTTTTGGGCTAGCTCCAAGTTCCAGAACTCGCCCAGCCCTGATGTTCTACCCATTCCGGCCTTCAAGGCGCAGGTTGCCCTGCAGTAAGCGACGTCCCATCCAAGGTCGGTTCTATACTCTTTCTTAGGAACACAAAGGCTTACTCTGTTGAACTAGTTCGAGGTCTTGTCGGTTGTTTTGAGCTCCACACCATCAGCCTTCCCTTCGAAAAAGCCTGACCCGCCGTCGATCAACTTATTTCTTCAATATCAACGCTGATGTTGATACGTCAGGGTTGTTTTTCCCGATATCATTATTTCCTCGACGTTTTGGTTCTTGTGCTCTTTACTCTGTGGTATAACGTTCATTGCTGGGCCTCAAGTGCAACCGACTAGATCTCCTTTTGCGACCAATCCCTCAAGATGTTTTTCTTTCATTTTCTGTGTCCTTTTTCCTTCCCCGGTCGGCTTCCGTATTCATCCCAGGTCGCCGATCAAGACTGCCGCCATCAATTGCTCAAGATTGCGCGTCTATTTGTTATTTTCACTTCCCCCTCTCTATCGGCTCTCTAATGTTTCATCAACGACACATCGCATGCTTTCGCATCTCGCATTGGCATTGTCTCACTCTTGGATTTCGTACAAATTAGAAAGGCGAAGTTCAAAGTTGTACAAAAGAACGACCACGGTCGGTTGACATATCTATGAAAACCCAAACGCCATCTCTCCACCGTCACCGCATCTATACTCTACACCGGTCGTCTTTCGCTGGCAACCCTGCTTATTTATTCTCCAGGTATTGCGCATCTGCCATGTGTCTCGGACAACGCGCAGCTTTATTTTTTCTTCCCTCCTTACAGCCCCGTGTTCTTGGTTCTTGGGAAGTTAATCCCAGTATAAGTTAGTATATATTCCTCCCTCCGTGCTCTTTTTTCACTTCCCTCCACTCGCACGGGCTTTTCAGTATTTACGACACGTACACTGGTTTTATATCTTTCTCGTGTATCAACTACCAATATCCCACCCCCCTCTTGTCCACCGATGCATACTCTCCCCATCCTCGTGCAGCCGTTACATCACTATCCCTTTCACCAAGTTATTCTCTTGTTTCTTGGGTGTATTAATGACTTTCTCATGGGGATGAGGGTAGCCGTGCTTTGGTTTTTTTTCTCTTCTAAACGGTGTCCCTCTGGTGTGGCTTGCAAGCTTTCTTTCTTCATAGCAGCCGTGTATGTTACTGGTGGTCACTGTGAGTCGTTTATTTTAGGGCGTCGTCCCCACGCTAATATGTTATTGGTTGCAGCGATCCTGCTCCTTTTTTACACATACTCACCACTACTCCGTCTTTCCTGTTCAAATCGACTCCTCTCAAGGTCGGCAAATCATCGCGACTTCGTTCAGAAGCTAGCTCCCCCGCATCATGTTTTTGCCAACCCAATCCCACCTACCTTTCTGTCCTGTTCTCCCCCGTTATCGATACACACTCCTTGAATCCTTTCTTGTCTCATCATTAGATCTCCCCATCCCTTACGCCATTGTCTGTCTAAACCTCTCATACCCCATCTTACGCATACATCCTGTCTTCGTGCTCGACATCATTATTGTGTTGAATATGCGTTCACCCCTATTGTGTATTGCTCCGGTGCAGTGCTCTTGTGGAGGTGAGAAGGGGATGAGGGATAGGATACTACTATAGGTCGTATATACGATGAATACTTGTATTGCTGGCGTTGCACTGTGTTATAAGAACGAAGTTGAATTTACGCGAGCTGAGCGTTGTACGTTTTAAACATCTTAATTTAATACAAGTATCACTAGCCTACGCCAGTTTGAATAAGTCGCTCAGCACCCCCATGGCCGTGACCGCTGCTCCTGCACCAGCACCTTGAACGATTAACGGACGTGCACCGTACCGCTCAGTGTGGAACATAATAATGTTATCCGATCCACCAAGTGACGTCGCGAATGGGTGAGTGATTGGGTACCTGTGCCTCTCGTTAATTACTTATCAGCTCCTAGAGTAAGGGGACGTGCTGTTCAAGGCCAGCCTTGACAGATCCACTGCCGTTTTCCGCGTCCACGTCGATCACACCGACGTAGCGGAGCACTGCACCACCTTGGCCTTGACGCGCCGCCTCGGCGCGCAAAGTGTCGAAATGTGCGTCGTGCGCCTGGAGCGCGTCGAGGAACGCATCACCCGTAGGCACGGACGAAAGGGAGAGCGTCGCGGGGATCAGGGACTGCGTGGGCACGGAAGCGTAGCCGTCTGGCAGCGAGATCACTGGTTGCTGCTGGGCTGGACCTGAGAGGAGACGCGCGAGGATAGTCAGCTTGCGCGCGACGTCGGCGCCGTTGAGGTCGTCTGCTGGGTGTGGCTCCTAGATAGCCAGCCGCCCCAAGATAGAAAGGGGAGAAGTGAAGAGATGGAGGAAGACGTCAGAGGGGCAGAGGGGGAAGAACGGGCGATCGGCGATCGCAACGATGTGAAGAGACATACGGTGAACCCCTTGTCGCGTGCGGTGCGCACGACTGTAGAGAAGGCTGGACCATCGGCAGACCCGGCCGAGAATTCATTGAAGATGTAGCTAAGGGTCCCAGAGAAGACGCCCTCGATTCTGGTCACCTTTTCGAAAAATCGATCAGTGTTAGCGGGGGAACGTGGGCGTAGTCTCGCCCATCGCCCAGGCGAGAAAGAGGAGTGCTCATCACATGCACACCTTGTCACCTGTCGCGACGAGATCCTTGAGCGTGGAGATAACGGGCAGGCCTGCACCGACGGTAGATTCGTGCAGATATTTCGCGCCAGTCTCACGGCTCGCGGCGACGATCTGCTCGTACAAAGCCTGAGAACCCGAGAACGCCTTTTTGTTTGGTGTCACGACGTGGACGCCTGCGCGCAGGAATGCAGGGTACGCCTCGGCCACGGACGGGGCGGACGTGTTGTCGACCAGCACGACGGCGTTGTCTTTGCGGACGAGCTGCCCAAGCGTGTTCGCGAGGTCGGACGGGCTCAGCGTGGGCGTAGAGGAGGCGCGGAGGAGCGTGCGCCAGTCGGCCGTCGGCGGTATGCCGCTGGGGTCATAGACTGCTTTTTTGGAAGACGAGAGCGAGACGAGGCGGAAGGGATGCGGAGACGGGAGTGCCTGCAGCTGTCGTATGAGCTCGGAGCCGACTAATCCGACACCTACGACGGCGACGGAGACGATGCGAGGGGGATCGTGAGGCATGGTCGCGTAGTTGCAGGTTCGAAGAAGAAAAGTGTGGCGACCACTAGGGGCGATGGCTAATCGCACAAGAAATCTTTTCGACAACACCGACGATATTCGCACCATGACTCAAATCGATGGATGAATAGGGTATATATCAAGGCGCCCAGAATCTAATCTAGACCGCTTATCCGAAAATTTATACAGGCGCTGGGCCATAAAGAATTGTAGACATCCGCGATACCACCGACCTGAAACTTTGCTCATCACCATTGCTGCTGAATTCTTCAGTGTCCTTTCCATTTCCACTATAATCGTTGCCATCATCTCCGTCATAACTGCTTTTCTCGTCCTCCTCGCGCCTCCCGGGGGCGATGAACTCTTGTGATACCCACGAAATTTGGTCAGGGTCAGCCATCGAACTAGTTTTCTCGAGGAATGGGCGGGAGGCCCGTAAGCCAGATAAAGCCCCGCTCTCGATCGCGTCTTTGGAGGACGACGTCCAAAATTTCACCGTGCCGTCGTGGCTGCCCGTGGCAAACATGAAAGGATCCGCTGCTTGATTCCACGCAATGCAGGTCAGATCGCCACCTATGGATGACGCGCGAATATTGTGCAAGAACGACGCCGATTCGCGATCCCAAATATATATGTCGCCAGCTACGAAACAATTTCAGCGAAAACAAATAGAGTGAGACGGGTCTCTTCTTACCTTTACCCGCGCAAAGGACCAGTTCATCGTCCTTACCCCCAAAGTAACTAGGTCCTGGAGATTCCATCGACATCTTTGACACGTATGTGTGTCGAAGTAGGAGTCGTGTCGTCACAGGCGCGTCAACCTTTTCCCACTGAGACGTAAGAGACAATTTCCACAGCTGGGGTGCGGCCTAGACAAGATCATGAGTCCCGTCTATATGGAATAGATAAACTCGACCTTTGATTCATAGCTCAACAAGATGAATTGTCCACTTTGTGTAAGCGCGACACGCCGAATACTGTGAAGAACTGGAATCCGGCTTCAAGTAGATGAGCACCACTCCCAACGATGTCGAAAGTAGTAAGCTCACTCCTCAAGTAGCTTCGTATCCAAGTTGTAAACTGTGTATTCCAATCAAACGGTGCACGTTAAGGTGAGATCGGGAGGGGCACATACCGAAGAATAGCTTTTCCGCCCGACATTTGTTGGGACGTAGGCCATCACGAGAGGCGGTGCTGATCCCATAGCCGATCAGTCGCTGGCCATCCGGAGTTACACAAACCTCCTGGATCTTCAGGCGTTCAAAGTAATACGTATCCAAACCCTAAACAGGTGAGAGAACGTGAACCTATCTCCTAACTAGCACGATGGTGTGAGTACCTGGCCAGTAAGGTCCTTCGCGGGAGTGAGCCCTCGTGGGCAGAATGAACTGAAAATCACTAACCAACTTATGAACGCTCTGGCCCTCAACAGACAAAAACGCTGGAGAAGGGAGCGATCACGATTTTTTGTATAGAAAGAGTCTATAAAGGGCTCACCTTCTCCACCAGGAAGCCAGCAGATTGACTGAACGGGAAGCGTGCGGTCAATTGTTTGATGACATTTACCCGTCTAATGTACAGCAATGAGGTACTGAGGAGGGTTAATTCACCCCGAGAGCTTACTTCGGTCCAGACTTTGATGGAGTGACTGAGTTTGGTTAAGAGAAGGCTGCCACTGGGTGACCTAATGGGCCAGGTCAACCATACAAACGGAGCCAGGATGGCTGGGAAATCGACGTACCAAACTACTTGGCCCACCGGTTCAGAGTGGGTAAGCGTTCGGTGATATGCTACCGATGTCTGCAGAATAGTCAGTCACGTCCCTGAGAGCGACTTTTATACTCTGACTTACTCCAACGCTGAAGAGGACTGAGGACTGGTCATAACTGGCAGTAATGGGCGATTGGCCAAAGAGTCTGTGACATCAAGTGGTGATGCTCACCTCGAGGTCGCCAAGAATTTTCCATTCGGCGAAAATTGTAGCTGACGTACAAGGGCTTGGTGCACGGTAATATCAAGAGTGGGGCTCAGGACTTTCAACGAGGGCGCAAGCCTCGCCACACGGGAGCTACGAATGACACCCCTGAGCTCTTCTTGCCGACTTTCGGCGGGTGCGAATCGCGCAGGCGTCGGGTGTTGGGTCGCTTGTTGTCTCGTAAAAACGCCAGTTTGTTTAGCCATCATTGAGCGGAGAGCCTGCGCGAAACGCGCTCTTCGAGGTGAAACAACTACAGTCGATGGGCGGGTTCCTTGTGGGTCTGAAGTAGCAATAGGGACGTCGGCCGTTGGATCGGACTGTGATGATGTCGTGTCAGATGGCACTGCATGACGGGGAGACACATTGGCATATATTGGTGAAGAAGCGTGTCCCAAGGAATTCCATGAAGCAGTTTGTCCTGGGGCCGGAACAGGGCGCTCAAAGCGCTGGAAAACCCAGTTTTTTACACTAGTCAATGCGAGCTTGATGCGATGTGGAATGTAGAACATTCGATGGAATGACAGTGCTTGGCGCACTCGCTTCCGGCCGTCGTCGAAAAAGTCGCGTAGCCACTTTGATCCTTTGTGTTTACGGGAAACCCAGCGCTCCAGAATGAACCACGTAGACACGGTGACCAACCCGAAGCTACTGAGAGCGGTGAATAAAGTGGTGATTGCAGACACAAAGAGACTCTGAGGAGCGACGTGTGCATTCTCAGCTCAGGTTTACCCGGGACACCATGTTGACATACGCACCTGCCCTGAAGAATATGCAAAGAGCACTAGACCGATGGAGAAGCACGCCACTGAGAGAACAAGGAATACCAAGGGTGCGTGTTTCAACCATAGCAATACCCACCAGGGGACCTGATGGCTCGGAGAACGGCTGCCCATGTATGTTAGATGTCTATAACAAGTCCTCCGAGGTTTGTCCTTACAATGCTGACTGCTTCCAAGTCAATCCAAGAAGGCTGTTGACAGCAGTCGCAATGCTGAACACCATAGAAGTGAACCAGAATGCATTCACGGAGTCTTCGAGAACCGTGCCAACTTTCTGATAGGAGAATTGAATCGTCGTCGCCGTAACAGCAGAGAAGAATGTCGCGATCGTTGATAGGTTAAGAAAGTTGCTCGCATCATGCTGTTGAGCAAATCGAATCGTTGGGATACCTATTTGGTCTCAATTATGTACGCGCTGAAATCGACACTTGATTCTCACCGACTTCGTTGAACATGGATAACGCTGTGCTGACGGATTCGAAGTGTTCGCCCATATCGGACATCAACTCCATGATATAGCGTTGAATTGAGGGGGATTTGAGTTCGCCTATCTCTTGATGAGCGTCGAGCATGGGCCAGATGTCAATAAATACCTCCGTATGCTATCAGGCAAGAAGCCCAGTACTGGGAGGAGTTGGAAGTCAGGGAAGTTTTGAAAACCTACGGTAGACAATAGAGAATGTACCTTGAGATCGTCTTCGAATGCCATTATAGGAGCATCGACCGATTTGTCCGTGAACTCCGGGAACTCATTGAGGTTATATAAAAACTTGGAGAGGGCACGAGAAAAGAGGTCAAGTTGTTCTGGAAAGTCCTCAACATCGAGCTTGTCGAATGGGAGCCGTCGCCGAACGTTTGTTGACCGTCGCGACTTTTCGTGTCTGCGTCTCGGCATTCTGCTTCGGCTCATGAGGGACTCTCTTGGAAGCCGGAAGATCTTCTGTGGATACAGATCTGCAGCATTTTCTCGAAATAGGAACGAAATCTGAGCAAGGCGGTCACGAAGCAGAAATATTGACGATAAAATGGCCACGGAGCTTCCCAACTGTCTCGCTAAGTTGACACAGGTCCGAAGCTAGAATAGCATGCGACAGTCAAGCAACCTGCGAAGAAACCGACTCGGGGAATGGAAGCACCTCTTTATCGAAGTCATTCACCCTTCTGTACGAGACATAAAAATTCATTCATGGTCGTGAGTAGTAACGCAGAAAGGTTCCGCACCTCTGAAATCTAGTGAACGCATCTACAGCGGCACGCTGCAAATGTTCGTTGACACCAGCTGCATTGAACGTCGTAAGGGGGTGCTTGCGAGGCAGAAAAAACTTACGTGCACCATCATCTGCGATGTCGCTATGTTGTACTTGATATATCAGAGCGAACTCATGTTATTACATTGCCACATCTATGGCGATAACACTGACCAGCAGAGTCTATCTGATGGCGCTTGCCGATTTGGTCAAGAGCATCCAGGAGTCTTGAAAGCGTCTGTTCCCGTCGGGTGTCTTGTTCACCTGACAGACGAAGGATACCACCTATATCGAAGTCCTCGTACTCAGGCGAATATGGCGAGCTCATCTCGACGTGAGTATATAGGACTGTGGAAGGTGTTGGTAGTCTCGTGCTTCAAAATTGCCTTCTCACAATAAGTGGGTGCGCAAGCACCTGATTTTCTTGGATCGCAGAAAGGGGAGACAGGGGAGGAGTTGACCAAGAGGGAGATAAGAGGGATAATATGGCCTCAAGCGCTTCCAACTAAAAGTTGATCGTCCACGCGCATGCAACGAGGATATACTGTTACAGCACTACACAGGGTGTTATAAACGCGAACGATTCACGAGGCTGCTTCATGACCATACTGATCTAGACTGGTAAGTGCAAGTGTCAAATAAGAGTCATCGTCGGCGATGCTCGGAGGTCTAGAATAAGTTAACAAGTACAATATTGGATAGGACATGTAGAAAATACCGGAGAATGTTGCAGTTATATTCAAGTCGCATGAGCAATGAGATTAATGAGATACCTAGATTGCGACGATGCGAGTCCATGTTACAGTGCTTGCAGTCTTCGATCAAAAAATATTTAAAGCCCGCAAGTGCATCACCATGAACCTGTCAGAGCCTGTCATACCCTGAATTTAACCCAGCCCATGCATTTTCCTGACATAAACCCTTACACCCATGAATGGCGCCTTGGTGCGAGGGTGTTTGACGGCAGACGAGGTGACACTCCGAGGGCCTTGTGCGATGGGGGTGTTTTAATGAGGTCGTATATCGGCGCCGGTCGTTCCGTGATGGATCTAGCGACATATTGCTTACCCCCCTGTGGAAATAGGTGACTGGAATCCGGCAGAACCGGAGGTGTGAGGTTGGCCATTCCTGAAATAGACCTTGGTTGTGCTTCTGTATGAGGTGTAGTGGTCGTGATAGTCGGACGTAAGCCGCGTGGTGGCATTCCCGGAGTTGTCCAGATCTGCACTGTCCCGTCGTGGCTTCCAGTAGCGAACATGAAGGTGTCAGCAGCAGGATTCCAGGCGATGCAGGTCATGTCGCCACCCAAGGACTGCGCCCGAATGTGGTGCAAGTATGATGCGGATTCCCGGTCCCATATATGAATATCCCCAGCTCGCGGGTCTCCTCAGCGCGGTGAATTATTGTCAGAAGGAACATAACTCACATTTTCCTGCGCAAAGCACGAGTTCATCGTCTCTCCCACCAAAAGAACTAGGCCCGGCAAAATCCACAGCGATCTTGGGGATGTAGGTATGTCGGAGTGAGAGCGTCACCGTTTGGATTGGTTCGACCTTTTCCCAGTCGTAGAATGCTACCAATTTCCACAATTGAGGCGGAACCTAAACTCGGAGTCAATCGTTTTTAAAGGGCTTCATCAATATTTGTTTATGACACCGCACGAACCTTCAGCTCATTGCTAATTAGAGCGAACTGACCACTCCTCGATAGGGTGATGTCTCGGATGCTATGAAGTAGAGGGATGTGCCTATGGTGGCACTATAGCCAAAGAATATAGCGGAGGGAGGACTGTGCTCACGTCTCGATGGCCCTGCGGTCTAGATTGTAGACTGCAGTCGCAAGCACGTATCAGTAGACGTTGGCCCATTCTGAGTACATCCAACGCACCAATTATTTGTTTCTCCGCACGGCACTTACTCGGCTTCAGGCCTGCACCAGAGGACAAGAGAGTCCCGAATCCGAGAAGGCGCTGGCCATCGGGGGTGATACACACATCGCGGACCGAAAGGCGCTCAAATTGATAAGTATCCAACACCTAAAAGATTTAGAAAGCTCGCTGGTATTGACCGAAGCTGGAGAAGCTCACTTTGCCAGTCAGGTCCTGAGAGCCCGCGTCAGAATAGCCCAGAAAAGGGCAGTTTTGTAAAGCCTGCTCACTAATTTCACAATCTGAGTACCTTCCACAGACATGAAAGCTGCGTGACGTGTGAAGTTACTTTCAGGAAGATATTTCATCACAATTTAAGCTGACCTTCGCTGCCAGGTAGCCAGCGGACGGAGTGTATCGAAGTGTTCCGATCGATAGTCTGGCGACAGACACCTATCTACGATTTCATGAGGCAACTGAGCGGTTCAGGATTGATAGACAAACATCTGTCCAGAGTTTTATCGAGCGTGCGAGTCTTGTCAAAAGCAGGGTGCCTGACGGCGACCTTCAATAATCAATCAGAGAGAGTTAAAACGGCAGAATAAGGAAGACAACCATGCGACTTGGTTCACAAAACTTGAGTGGGAGAGCGTGCGATGGGGGGAAAATGGGTCCTGTATTCCAGGCGTTAGTAGAAGTGACATTGGCTCTATGGTTGAGCCGCGCTTACACTGGTGCTGAATATGGCGGATGTATTATCCCAGCTTCGGAATATAATCATTAGTGACAACACCAAGGCAATCGAAACGAGGCGCCAACCTCGAAGTTGCCAAAAGGTTTCCGTTGGGCGAGAATTGTAAATGACGGACCAGCGCTTGATGTGCGGCAAACTCTTGAGTGGGAGTAAAGTCCTTTAGCTTTGGGGCCAACCTAGCCACGCGCGAGCTGCGGATGAGTCCGCGTAGTTCTTCCTGGCGCAGGCCTTCGGGGCTGAATATGTTCGGTAGTGTTCGCGGCATTCCCGAGGAGCCCTGTTGCGCTATAATCACGGAACGAATGGCCTGGACGAAACGTGCCCGCCGTGCGGGCCTACTAGCGACCACCGGAGAAACGGCGCTCAGTTCTTCGAGGACAGGTTGGCCAGAGGTCTGCGTTTCAGTATCTGCGGAGGGCATCGGCGACGGGGAGCGAGTTCTCTGGGGCTCTGCAAGATTATTAGGCATCGTTCTCGTGGTGGAAGAGGGGGCCTGAGTCAACGAGCTCCATGAAGCTGAAGGAGCTATTATTATTTCAGCGGTGGGGTGAGGCCGAAAGAGCTTGATTAGTGAGGATTTTGCGGTTCTTATGGCATCCCTCGTGCCACGAACAGCTGAAAGAAATCGACGGCGGGATACGACATCTATGGTGGTCACCCGGCAGTCGTCCAGTGAGTCCCGAAGCCACTTTGAGCCCCGGTGACGCATGAAGACCCAGCGCTCGAATATGAACCACATGGATACCGCAACAAGGCCGAAGCTACTGAATGCGGTGAAGACCGTCGTAATCACAGATACCGTGTAACTCTGTATTTGTGGTCGATTCAGGCATGACCCATTCAAACAATCGAAGGAAGGCTCACCTGCCGCGAAGAGTAGGTGAAGAGAACCAGGCCGATGGAGAAGCACGCCACTGAGAGTACAAGGAACACAAGGGGCGAGCGCTTGAGCCAGATCAAAACCCACCAGGGAACATGGTGCCCCGGCGAGCGACTGGAAAGACAGTCAGGGGAGAACCCAAGCGCTCATAGTTTCAACATACTATACGGCCTGCCACCACGTCGACCCGAGAAGACTGTTGACGGCAGCAGCAATGCTGAAGACCATGGAAGTAAACCAGAACGCGTTGACGGCATCTGCTATGCCCGTGCCAACATTTTGGTAGGAGTATTGTAGAGTTGTCGCAGTAACTGCAGAGAAAAATGTTGCGATGGTTGAGAGGTTTAGAAAATTGCTAGCCACGTGTTGTTGCGCGAAACGGATGGTTGGTATGCCTGCACCATGAATTAGTTTCAAGGAACGTAAAGAAAGGCTTCCTTGGTGACAGACCAACTTCAATAAACATAGACAACGCCGCGCTAACGGAGCTGAGATGTTCGCCTGCGTCTGTCATTACCTCATGTAGATATCTCTGCACAGCGGGTGATCTGAGTTTCCCTTCATGATCGTAAGGAATTGAGGATGGAGGCACACAAAATGGTGAGAACTGCGCACCTTCGTAAGCTATTAGGCAAGAGGCCCAATACTAGACAAAGCTTCAGCACGAATACTCATAGCAATCAGACAGTGATCATACCTTGAGGTCGTCTTCAAATGCGATGATAGGAGCATCAATGGCTTTGTCTGCAAACTCCGGGAACTCATTGAGGCTATACGAAAATGTCGACAAATCCGACGCGAACAGCTCGAGATGTTGCGGGAAATCTTCAAGGTTAAGTTTGTCAAGCTCCAGGCGCCGTCTCCCACGTGCCTGAGAGGTTCGCTGTCTGGCGAGCCTTCGCCTTGGAAGCTTGCTCCGGCCCACTAGAGATTCCCTGGCTAGACGCACGACCTTTTGTGGGTACAAACTTGCGGCGTTCTCTCGGAAAAGAAAAGAAACTTGGGCCAGACGATCGCGGAGTTGGAACACGGAGGCCAGGATAGCGACGGAGCTCCCAAGTTGTCGGGTCGCGTTGACGCAAGTGCGCAGCTAATGAAAGGCACATTGCGATCATGTGAGCACGAGTGAAATGCAAGGATGGTAAAGGGTGAAAGTATTTGGAAACAGCACCTCTTTGTCGAGGTCGTTGACTCTCCTAGAAAGCCGAACAAGCGACATGAGATACTGACAATCGGGTAGAGCAATATTGTCGTGGCACGAGCGCACCTTTGAAATCGGTTGAATGCGTCTGCACCAGCTTGCTGGAGCTGCTCGTTCACGCCGGCTAACCGCATGCCCTGCTTGTTAAAATCACATGGCTGAAATCTTGACGCCCAACTTACGAACATCTCCGTCATCCTCAAAGCTCGCGTTTTGCACGACATCTGTGGAATATGAGAAATAAAAGTCAATGCAACTATCGGCTGTGGAGCAGAGGTTGATCGGGATAGAACGAACCCATTGGATCGACTTCACCGCGGTCCTGCCTACCCAGCTCATTAAGTGAGTCCAAAAGTTTCGACATTGTCTGCTCCCTCCGAACATGTCGCCCTCCTGGAGGCTCAGAAGCGCTGTCTACGTCGATGAAAATGGGTTCTGGGCGACAGTATGTCATTGTGGCGGCGAGTAGTTGATTGTTCTCTTTAATGGACCAGTCTTTCGGTCGTGAAGAGCAATGTCCAGTCGTCGCCGAATTGAGGAGTAACTATCTTCGACACTCAACGACGTCGCGAATTTCTATTCGTGCTAATGCGTACTTGGTCTCGTGGTGATCGTCGATGTAGTTGGAATGGTTTCTAAAGGGGACGTATGGCGTGAAGAAGGTGAGTGAAGTCGCCCTCTGGGGAAGGTGACTGACATGTACGTCCTGCATAAAAGTTTGTCCTGCGCATGCCAATACTGATTATGTGGGATCGTGCATGAGGCCACTTCATGTCTGTTCCGTTACGTCCTCTGACGCAAGAGCAGCACTGAGGGATGATCTTTCTTTATTCGCTTAGAGGGGGCCGTGATCAGAGAGCAATGTGAGGAATGGGAATGCGCTTCCCCGATGGGAAGAACCAAGGAAAGATAACGCTGGGAATTAAATCCCGTGAAGAAGACGTGCGCAAGTTAATGAAAGTAACAACCAACGAAGGGATGAACTTGCCAGACGGTCCCAAACGAGATGGCCAGTCACGAAATCGTCTGGCCTTATCGCTGTTATCAGTATATGGGCGCCCGAACCACGCATGGTCCAGGATCTCGTATCTCTCGCGCACGCAAGTCACATAATGTCCGACCGGCAGCGGATTTACGATGATGAGAGCGCGCGATTCTCGGAGGGATTTGAGCATCGTGTGTGCAATGTGTATTCCATGTAATTGTATGTTATGTTAACACGTGTTGGAAACGGCAAGGAATAGAGATAAGCGTAACCAACGGTCTTCGTGGGCAACTAGAGGTGCGCCGCGTATGGGCCTCCGAGTCCTGTGCGTGGTGTAGAAAACACGATCGTGTGTTCCGAGGGTTGAGCAGAAGGACCCTCGCTAGACTCGGCCGGCGATTCAACACGCAATAGGACATTTTCAAATCGCTGCAGTCCCGTTGAGCTCTCTGCTCGCGGCTCGAAGTCGAGCTGCAGTTGCGACGATGTGTCACTGAGAGGAGTCACGCTGCCTGATATTCTGCGCGCGTGGAAAAGCGGCGTCGATTGAGCAGTCCATATGCGCACAGCACCATCATGAGAGCCCGTCGCGAACATGAAGGGGTCGGCTGCAGGGTTCCAAGCGACGCAGGTCAGATCGCCGCCTCCGAGAGATTGTGCACGGAGGTGATGTAGCAACGCCCCTGATTCGCGGTCCCATATGTGAATATCTCCGGCTACGGCAATGATAAGCGTATAAAATTGACAATATCGTTTCAGTAGGCGAACCTTTACCAGCGCAAAGCACCAGCTGATCGTCCTTTCCCCCGAAATGACTAGGTCCGGCGAAATCTACGGGACTTTTTGGCATGTAAGTATGCCGAAGTGACAGCCGACTTGCTGCTGGAGCTAGGGGCTTGTTTCTATCCTTCATCATCTCTAACTTCCAGAGCTGGGGAGGGGCCTGAGAAGAGACTGTCAGCTATCCTTGATTGATTGATGCAAGATGCAATTGAAGATATGTTCTGATCACCTTAAAGTCGCAGCTGACCAGAGCAAAATGCCCACTGCGTGCCGCCGTGATATGTCGCACGTCTTGGAGCACTGGTACTTGGCTGTATAATTGCAAAATATCAGCGACACTCACTGTTTGACGCGCCGTTAGGGTCCTACTTTTCAATCTGCTTCCGATCCAAATTATACGCTGCGCTGTTATCTCGAACAAAGTCCAATGCTCGTGGGAAAGAGAAACCCACATATGATCCGTTTTTCTGCTCTACATCTACTGGGCTGCAAGCCATCGCCAGAAGAGAGTAGCGTCCCTACACCGAGTAACCGCTGCCCATCTTGGGTCACAGAGACGTCATGTATCACGAGGCGTTCAAAGTGATATGTGTCCAAGACTTTGCCAGTTATGTCCTGAATGAAGTGCATGTGAATGTCGTTCTGTGACACAAGAAATCACTAGGGTTGGCTTACCAGCTTGGTGACGTCACTGCCTTCCACGGACATGAATGCTGGACCAGAATTCGGGATGTGACTTTAAGCGAGAAGTTCGGTGGCCTACCTTCACCACCTGGCAGCCAGCAAATGGACTGCACCGGACGATACCGATCGATTGTCTTGCTGCAGACGCCCGCCTGTACGCAAGAGAAGTTGCACGGTGCAATGGAGAAAGTGATTATAAGCAGAACAAACCTCGGTCCAGACCTTAATCGAGCGGGTGAGCTTTGTGAGAATGAGGTTTCCGCTTGGTGACCTTGTGTAATTGGTTGGCACCAAATAGATAATGACCGAAAGAGCAAGAAGACCCACCATGCAACTTGACTGACGAACCCGGAAAGATGGGCGAGCGTGCGATGGTAGGTAAACGGGGCCTATCAAGCACAACTCTTACACAACACCAGCCTCGAGGATGGGGCACATGCTCACCCCTGTATTAAATATGACAGACGTGCGGTCCCAACTGTAACACACAGGGTCGGTCAATCACACGATATCCCTTCTTCTCTGACAAGGGGATGCAAACCTTGAAGTAGCCAGAAACTTTCCATTGGGCGAGAATTGCAGGTGTCGGACTAGCGCCTGATGCGCCGCAAGGTCTTGTGTTGGCTCGAGGCCACGTAACTTCGACACGAGGCCTGCCACTCTAGAGCTCTGCATGGGTACAGGCTGAGCGTCTTTCCGGTGCATTGCATCAGGCGATAGCAACGTGGGTGACATGGGGCGTGTGCGCGCTCCAAAGGGAACAGCAAGCTGCTGCATCCTGATGACGTTGCGAACGGCCCGAGTAAAACGACCTCGCGAATGCGCAGATGATGCAGGGGTACTTAGGGTTTCCGATAACTTTTCGCTAGGAAGGGTGACCGAGACAGTAGAGCCGTGTGTCGACTTGGCAACAATAGCGGGGGAGATTCGCGATGAAGATGCAGTGAATGAGTTTTCAGAGCCATAACGTGCGTGTGGCGAGTTAGGAACTGCACATTCCGGAGATGCCGCGTTGGGAAGAGAGTTATCGGAGGACGACGGATGTAATGTTTCAGTGGAGGGAGGGCGGTGAAGAAACGAAGTTGCAGCTGAACCAGCGTGTGTCGCTGCAGCACGGATACTGCGTGACACCGATGAGGTCCACAGTCCAATGACGTGCAGGTACTCGACGAGCTGGTGGAAAGGCAGAATGGACATCATCACGTCCCACCAGTCGTCGAGTGAATCTTGAAGCCACTTCTTGCCATTGTGCCGGGAGAAGACCCAACGCTCAGATGCGAACCAGGTGGACACCGCAACTAACCCGAAGGAACTGAATGCTGTGAAGACGGTGGTGAGAGTGGCTACCGCAGGATTCTAAGGTAATATGAGTAGATGAGCTGATAAGAGAGCAAAAGAAGCATGCCTGCTGAGATGAATAGGCAAACAGCACAAATCCGACCGAAAAGCAAGCAACAGAAAGCACAAGAAACACGAGAGGGGAACGCTTGATCCAAATCAAAACCCACCAGGGGACTCGATGGCCCGGTGAGCGACTAGTCAAATATGTCTTAGAGGGGCAGATGGAGTATATGCGATGGTGACGTACTACATGGCCTGTTTCCAGGTCAGTCCCAGGAGACTATTGACGGCGGCAGCGATGCTGAAGACCATTGAGGTGAACCAAAAGGCATTCACAGCATCCTCGAGCGGCGTGCCATGATTGTCGAAGGAGTATTGCAATGTCGACGCGGTGACGGCAGAGAAGAAGGTCGCCACGGTGGATAGATTGAGGAGGTTGCCAGCGGCGTGCTTTTGAGCGAATCGGATCGTTGGGACGCCTGAATTCGAAAAAGTTATGGTTGTACAATACAGTCATGGATTATCCGAAAGAGGGCGAACCGATCTCGATGAATACGGACAGAGAAGAGGTGATAGACTCGATGTGCTCGCCTATCTCTGATACAAGGTCATGAAGATACCGCTGAACAGAAGGATATCTGAATTGGCCTGTGAGAGAGTTAGCACCGAAAAACGCAGTTTGTGCAGTGACTCACCTTCATAAACTTTCAAGCAGGACGCCCAATACTAGCAACGGATTTAATGTGTCGTCGCTATCGAGTGGAGCATGAGCATGACGAGAGCGAACCTTAAGATCGCCTTCGAAAGCAACAATAGATGCATTCAAGGCTTCGTCTGTGAACTCTGGGAACTCATTGAGGCAATGCAAGAAGGTGATAACGTCTCTCGCGAAGAGCTCAAATTGGTGCGGGAAGACCTCAGGGTCGAGCTTTTCAAGAACGAGTGGTCGGCGCACGTGGGGTGGCGCTTTGGAACGAGCCCGCTTCCGTCTAGGAAGCACGTCCGGTTTTACGACCGCTTCTGTGGTGGATTGGTGGGAGACCTTGCGGGGGAAAAGGTCTGCTGCGTTTTCGCGGAAGAGCCATGTGATCTGGGCAAGGCGTTCCCGAAGGTGGAAGGCAGATGACAGGATACCAACGGAACTACCAAGTTGACGGGCTGCGTTGGAAAAGTTACGGAGCTGAAAGAAGTGGTGAGAGTGATTCAGGCCCAAATATATCCACCCACCTCCTTGTCCAAGTTGTTGACTCTCCTGCAATAATGCGCGCATTTATCAATGAAGGAACGAACACGTGACTGAGGCGTGGCAGCGCACCTTTGAAATAGGTCAAACGATTCCGCACCCACTCGCTGAAGATGCTCGTCAACGCTAGCTAATTTAGGCACAATTAGTGTTGGACACGCGACAGCGACAGCCTTGATACGTACGGACGTCTCGGTCGTCCTCGAAGCTAGGTTGCTGACCTCGGCCAGCTGCACAATTATCAGCTGCTGCAGCCGTACAAAATACAGAGACCACCTACCGATGGCACCGAGGTCTTCTTCTCTGGTGAGTTCGCCGAGAACATCCAACAGAGTCATCAACGTCCGCCTTCTCCTGGAATTTCCGGCGAGTAACGGCCTGGGATCTGGCGCTGGCACGGCATTGAAATCGGGTATATGACTTGGTGTCACACTGGAGGCTGGTAAGGCTGGTATTTTGGCTGAGTGAGAACGGCAAAAAGTCGGGGGAACATGGTATTACGGGCAGGCATGTTCTAAATTGCGGTCATGAAGATCGTGCAATGACGTCAAAAGATACGTTGCTGGGAGAGTGTACCGAAGCAAATACTCGTAAAAAGCGTGAAAGAGAGGGCTGTATGCGAGGTGTCGTTCGCTTGTGTAGCCGCCATGCTATGTTTTATATATCGAAAAAAAAGGTGAAAAAAAGGGGTTTACGACATTATGTATAAAGTGATTTAGGACCATATTTGGTAAATTAACACGTGGGAAATACGGACGCATAGGATGTTAGAAGACTGTTCGGAACAGCCTCAAGTCGGTATGGCTACTCTCACAAAGTCTCACCTGGTCGATGTCCGTGTACAGTCGGATGATTCGCTTCCTCTGTCCTCTTCTATCCCCTCTCCGTTCTCCCCTGCAGACCACGCTTACATTCTCCGCTCTTCTCATTCGAATCCCGTCACACCTCTCCCATCTCGCTCTCTGAGACTCGAGCCCGTGTTTCATCCGGGTACAACCCTTCTCCGCCCTCGTTCCGAGTCTCCCGTGCGACCTTCTGTAAAGGATCAGGATGTCATCCCGTCGATAACGCGTGTGCAAGTCTCCGTTCTCACGACACTCAACGACCTCCTCTTTCCTCTTTCCTCGTTTCTACAACACCCAATCACATCTAACCATGACCATTCTGCTGTCGCACAGCCTTCCTCTTCCTCCCTGACTGTGCCTTTTGATCCCTCTAGTCCTGCGTCGGCTTTGCGCACCCTTGTCGTGAATCTACGTAACTCGTTCTTTACCCCCGAGATGACCCAAATCACTCCACACGACGGCGACACAGCCCTCCTACGCGAGCTATCTGATCGCCTCGAGGCTCGAGGTTCATCTTTGCGTCCCCAAGATGCCCGCCTCGCCCTTGTTCTTGTCACGCTCCTCACCGACCTCAACAGACTATCAGCACTTGCCCCAACCTCGTCCCTGAGATCAACGACCACTCATGACCTCTGTGACTCTGTTCCTTCCATCGGAAACCTTGACGCGTTGACTCGTCATCTCAGCGAGTTTCAGTCACAACGTTACGATCAATCAGACTCTGAAGGATCATTGCCTCCCGTCGTTGCCGTAGAAAAGGCACTGCTCTGGGTTCGTGTCGACGAGAATCTTGAAACAGTCCTCGACCTCTGCCGCCAAAGCGAAGAGGACAGACTCCACCTTCACCTCTCAGATCCTCCCCAATATGACCTCCTTAGCCATGATGCAGAGCTTCCACCAGACTACTATCACGACCAGGAATCAATCACATCTGATACCAAGACCCTGACGAATGATTCAGGCCGGATGTCCATGGACGAGAAGATGCGACTTGACCTGGACGCCGTCACTACAGCAATCGATCGGCTATACCGCGTGGCACCTCAACTACATAATCAACGTGTCGAGCTTAAATCATCCAAACTTCGACAGCTCGAAAGCGCTCGCACCCCACAGGCCGCGTCTGTTTCTGCGGGAAAGCAGAGAGAAAGAGAACTCGAGCGCATTGTCGATATGATTGGACGTGCGTCCGAACGAAAGCTAGTAGACCAGACGGTCATTTTGGGGGACCTAGACGCGCGGATCGAGCGCGCGCGCCAGCGTGACTTTCAGAAGGTATGCTTCGCCCGTTAAGCTGTGCCATCCTGAACCTTTGTTCCTGAACATATTTATCCTTTTTTTAGCGACAAGAATTCGTCGACAAACTAGCCGAACACTCTGGCGCCCGCCGCATGCACGCACAGGACGCAACTTTTTCCTCTCCTCGGCCAAAAGATCCTGATGCGCTGTTATCGCTTCCGGAGTTTATACGTGAATCTATTCCCGCCGCGCTCCACTCTCCACCGGACCCAAATACACTCCTTTCCCTCGACGAGGCTGCGAGAGAGCAGCCTTCTGCAATGTCGATACCCAGCACGCCTCCTCATCTATTAACCAAGTCTTCCTTCAAAGGCCTACGCAATCGTAGTATGTCCGCGCCTGCACTGAGCTGGTTACTACCTACCGGCTCCAAGTCGGGCGGCGCAGAGAGCGCACCACGCTCGATTAGGGAGACGCTGTCTCGTCGGTCTAGCTCTGCTGGGAAAGGCTCTTCTTTGGGTGCGTTTTCTCCGATCATTTATTCTCCTTGTTAACCTTTCTTGCCACAGCACCCTCAGAATTACAAGTATCGTACGTGGCGGAGCATCACGAGAATCTACGACACGTCCTCGCCTTCCTCAATGTCTCTGGTCTCACCGCTGGCGTCAATCTTGAAGCATTCGTCGCTAGTGGTTCCAATGACCTCGTAGATGGGTCGAACTCCGCACTTGTCTTGCGTAGTGGCACGATTGAGTCCCCAGCTCTCGCCCTTCCCGTCAGTGCAAAACCAGGTACACAAGAAGTGCGTGTGCAGGGTTTGCACTATGAAGTCAAGGTTGCTACACTAGACACGCCATTGCCCAAAGCCGAGCCCCTCCCGCTCCTTGATGCAGAGCAACTCCGCAACCGCGCCCCCACGAGCTTCATTTGTGCCTGGTGTTCACTTCCACTCGTACATGGATCGCGGATCGTACGATACGATGACTTACCGAGTGAGCACTGGGCGGAGCTCGTAGATGTGTGGATGTGTCACACAGACCAGGCGCTCAACGCGCAAGTCGCGAAGCACGCAAAGGGACTCTGGCCTCACAGCGGACAAGCATTGGTGGGTGGAAGTTACATCTTGTTCGACAAGTCTGCAACAGTAAGCGCCAACTTGTGGCCTGCGCCAAGGAATAAGGTAGGCTTTTCATTTCGTGCGGTGGTATTGGTTCGTGGTACATGGACGTAAAGAAGGCCAGCACTGGCGAATTTCCCTACCAGTGGTCACCACTTCTGCTCTGACCACCTTTCTACACTTGTACATTCGAAGCCCTCGATGGTTTTGAATGTTTCGGGTGGTATTGGTAAGGTCGGGGCAGCGGGGGTTGACAAGCATTGCTTCTGGCTGATACAAACCGTCCAAGAAGAATTGCAGGGCACCCCTGCATGTTGCTCGTTCAACAACTCTCGTGTTGCAGAGGTACACGTCTGCGGGAGCTACGCGCGAGAACACAACTTTCTCTCTTTCTCTATATCTTTGATGTTTCTCTATTTTTGCTTACACTACCTCTTGCAGCATGGGGAAGAATGGCGTTCGATCCGGTGTATGTGTGGGACGCTGTGCGGGCGCTATCAGGATCGCCTCACCGAGTTGGGCGAGACGACCACCGTATATAGACTCGTCAAGTATGCCATTCGGCCTGTCAGTCCATCCGCTGCGTAGGTGTTCCATCTTCGGCTGCTTTCTGGATTTTTAGTTGAGCGTACATCGTCAGGCCGTGCAGAATACCACTCTCGGCATACATCGTGGAAGACATGACGGAGCTCGTGCGTGCACATGCGACGTATAGGTTTGTGGTCCTAGATGATGAGGAAGAGCGTCCACGGATTCTGGTGCGTCGTTCTATATCCTTATTTGAAGCTAGTTTGGCTCATCCTGCAAAAAAATAAAAAAAGATATGGCTTTTCAAGCCGAACATGCGTCTGTCGTACAAAGCCAGCAAAAACTACCTTCTGGCTGAGCACGGCACCATCCAAGCGGCCAAGGTGTTATTTAAGATCCTCGGCCCCTCTATGTCAGATACGGACCTGGGCAGCATGCTGGACCGTTACCCTGGCTTCCCACAGGCAGAGCAGCTGATGTACCCAAAGGACACGTGCACACAGATCGCAATGCTGCTGAGAGAGAGCAATGCATGCTATCCAGAGGGTATGCGCTCCATGACAGGGCTTGATGTAGGGTGGCTTTTACGTGCATAATGTTTTTATTGTAGACCAAACGTGTACTCGTTTAAAATGTATATACATGATACATGAAGTTAGACACGTGTACTTACCATCCCTGGATGTTCGCGATGTTCTGCACAATGAGAGTGCACATTGTACAATTTCCCCAAATAGCTCATTCTGGCTGCCCTTTCGCCACCAACACTCGAGTCACTTATTTGTTCTACTTGTTAACTTTGAACAATTCGTCCTCAGGCGTGCCGGCGTTTAGAGCCAAAATCATCTGTGAAGTGTATAAGAGGCTGATGTGATCTTATGGTAGGTCATCTGCAATTCGCTGAAGCAGGTCCAATGAAGTTTGGACCTTACGTGCTGAGATGTCCATCAGAAACTTGACGAAGGGTATGCAATCGAAAGCCCAGTAGAATAGGATAGGCATAGTGATACAGTAATGATACAAGGAAAGCTGTCTAAACCTCCTGGCTCTCCTTCTTGCCTTTGGACTGTTTGCCGGGCAAAAGCTAAAAACATGACTCAGAATGCTGGTCCACTAGAGTTAACATTGCAGACGGCTTACCTCGGGGCTGATGTGGGGCACAACACCACCTTGTGAAATCACAACGTCACCAAGAAGTCTGTTTAATCTGCACAAAGCATGAGTCAGCTCGGTAAACTAGTAAATAGAAACTAACGTACTCTTCATCATTTCTGATCGCAAGTTGTAAGTGACGGGGAACGATACGTTGTTTCTTGTTATCACGAGCGGCATTACCGGCCAACTCGAGGATTTCCGCAGCCAAGTATTCAAGGACAGCTGCCAGGTAAACTACAAGCGAGTCAGACCGGAAGGTAGCACTAAGATGTAAGAAACTAACCAGGAGCGCCAGCACCAACACGCTGTGCGTAGTTACCACGTTTGAGCAGACGATGCACACGACCGACGGGGAACTGAAGGCCAGCCTTGGCCGAGCGCGATTGGGCCTTTGATTCACCCCCCGAAGATGCCTTGCCGGAACCGGACTTGCCAGATTTACCACCTTTGCCAGACATGATTCAAAAGTTTATCGAGTGGTATGTGGAGTGTGAAAAGGAGAGGTGTGCTGGTGGGGAGAGCGATGAACGGAAACAAAATGGGGAGGTGGAGGTGTTTTATAGGGCAACGGAAAATAAGGTTCAGTGATCAACAAAGTGGAACGCGTCGTGTCACGCGTCGTTGACGAGGACAAACAGTCACAAAGTCACGTGTGTGACTATATATATGGCCTCTAATAACCGCTGAGGTCATTATCTCTCCCTCATACGACTGTCACCCTCTACCCGCACTATCAATCTTCATGGCACCCAAACCTGCTTCTACTGCTGGCAAAGCCCCCGCTTCAAGCGGTACTGCTTCTAAAGCGCCTGCGAAGACAACCGAGGGCTCTAAGGCTGCAAAGAAGACTTCCAAGGCAGCAGCATCTGCGGCTCCTGATGACACCAAGAAGAAGCGCCGTAAGCTTCGCAAAGAGACATACTCATCCTACATCTACAAAGGTGTGTGTTACGAATACTTTGGATCAGAATGGCTCTAACTATTGGATGGCGATAGTACTTAAGCAAGTGCACCCTGATACTGGTATCTCTAACAAGGCGATGGCGATCTTGAACTCGTTTGTCAATGACATTTTCGAGCGCATTGCCACAGAGGCTTCAAGTGAGTCATTTGTATTTGTGGTAGACCCTTGTGCTAATTCGTGTTCAGAACTTGCGGCGTACTCTAAGAAGTCGACAATCTCCTCTCGCGAAATTCAAACCGCTGTTCGCCTTATTCTCCCAGGTGAATTGTCGAAGCATGCTATTTCTGAGGGGACCAAGTCGGTAACGAAGGTATGTATCTACTCGCCATTAATTTCTCTTGGCTCATTGCAGTCTCTAGTTCTCGAGTGCAGGGGCGAAGTAGATCGATTTTTTAATATCTTTTCTTCTCGTTTGTATTTCTGTTGTACTGTAGGAGGGCTATATTATGATGGGCTGGACGCGTTCACGCCGTCATTTTGTCGGATAAACGGTGCCACATTAAGTTTAATCTTGGTTGTGATCTCGTGAATTGATTTCACAGCCATGCGTCAGCGCTTCGGCCAGTATATCTCAGTCGCCTCACACGTCCTTACTCTCATTCTGGTGCTCCTTCACTTGTCACCCGCGTGGCTTTGGTCTGTAAGGATTTCCAGCCCTGTAGCATGCAGAAATCGTGCTCTCACACATCAACTCGTCCGTCGGACCTCAGGTGTGACAACGTTCGCTATCGGTCTCCGTCGCCTCGTCCATACACCTGGGACAAGACGATTCCATACGGGTATTTGCTGGGCACAGGGTATTTCGGGACAGACTCCTCGTGTCACCAAGACATCCTCACAGAAGGTTTTGGTGGGCACATGCTGTCCTGTTGACGTAGAACAGTCTGACACTTGGCATCCGTAGTGTGCTCGCAACAAATAGTGCCTCGTAACTCAAACTATGCAGAGTGCGCGCCAAAGCCATACTCATTGGCGTTCAGAAGCTGACAACTTTTCCAGATGAATACGGAAGAGCTATTTACACGTTGTTTCGTGCTTATCAGAATGCGGAGGGTAAGGTCGTCTTTGTTTCTTTTTTTTTTTCCATGCCAGCTATCACGAGAACTAATACTGTAACGCCCAATTAGAACAAGGCGAACCAGCTTTTGGGGATTGGATTGCTGAGGCCAGGAGCCTGCTATCTTCGTGTCCACGATCACATCATGGACGCCCTTATCTTCTCCTTCGCTTGGCCAGCGCGAAAACCCATTGCAACAATATGTCGTGTCGACTTTCGGATCTCGACGACATCATGCTCTACCTTACAGAGGCGCTCCTCTTTCCATTCCGCGTTGTCGATGGCGTACCTTTCAAAGTCGTTGACGCATTCCGCTTACTCGCATGCACGCTTGTGCGTCGCTTCGGGTGCTCCCGACAACCCTCTGACCTAGAATCTGGGATCAAATACTTCCGCCTCCTTCTTAACCTCCCACTTAGGGATACCGACACACAGGTTTCGAAGGTTTCGGCCGAACTCGCGAACGCACTGAGCTTCAAGACCGAGCTAGATCCAACCAGCGAGTACGACAACGTTGAAGAAGTGCTGTCACTTTATCTCTACTGCGCCTCCTGCCACCCTTCAGAAGAATATACAGCGAGCGTTCTTTCAAGACTGGCTTTGGCCGTCACAAACAGATGGTGCCGAACGGGGAAATCAGAGTTTTTCGGGCAAGTGGTTGGATACTTGCGCAAAGTATGCAAAGTATGCCGACCTAAGGATCGTCCGGAACTGGCTATTCTACTGGTCCTATTACTCAGCCAGCACTGGTCCGTTGCTGGCACGGAGGACAATCGCCAAGAGGTAATGGCATTGTATAATGAATACCTGCCTCTCCTCCCCTCCGGGCACTATCTACAGCCACTAGCTCGAGTTGCAATAACGCTCGTAGCCACTGCCCAGCCCGCTGGTGACGAGTCGGATAGTCTCGAGGAAACGATCAATTGCCTTCGCGCAACCCTCAACTGCTTGCCCCCGGGGAGCCAGTACCGTTCCATGTCTCTCTATGTTTTGGCAAAGTTACTTGAGACACGTTACGAACGTTTTGGCCGAGAGGAGTGTCTCAGAGAGGCCGATTTGTGCGCAGAGGAAGCACTTGCCATATACCATTCTGAGAACCTCCAATCTCTCCGCGATTGCGACGGTGGCCCGGCGAGCACAATCTTATCGCTCATCCACGCGAACGGTTCGACGGTAGCGTTGGAAGAGGAGATTCAGCGTAGTCATGAGCGGCTCTCCGGGACACAGCCGGGCCAAACTGGACACAGCCATGCGCTCCTCAATAGCCACCTCGTTTACCTAATGAAATACTTGCACAGTAACAAAACCTCAGACCTTGAACAGGCAATAAATTATCATCAAATGTTACTTGCTTCAACCCCCAATACCTACAAGGATGAGGTCAACATGGCGAGTAACCTACAGCTAGCCTTTTTGCGGAGTGGCAGAGAAGAGTTACTCGAGAAATCCATCGATATTTGCCGAGGTATCTTCAAGACATACCCCCGACAGGCGTCCTACGCAGGGTTGTTTCGGGTACTTGGCCACTCTTTGAGCTTTCGCTGTCTACTACTCGGTCGTTTGGAGAGTGTCAATGAATCCATCTCTATGTTCAATGAGGCATTCGAGGCAACTACGAACGCTTCCGACAAATTTGAGATCGCGTACTTCTGGGCAATTTTTGCAAGATTTTTCAAGCATCCGTCGACGTCTCTGGCATACCAGAATGCCTTGTCCGTGATGCAGAGCACCTTGACCGGTCCCACTGTCCAAACGCAGCACGTCGTCATCAGAAACTTAGGAACACATATGCGGATCCCATTGGACTACGCGTCTTTCCTAATTGAGAGGGGCCAACTAGAACTAGCCGTCGAGACGCTGGAACAGGGGAGAGCCCTTCTCTGGTCTGAGATGCGCGGCCTTCGCACTTCAGTGGACCAACTCCGTACGGTGGACCCCGCTCTCGCAGATAAATTCCGGGACCTCAGTGAGGCCCTGGAGGCTGTGACGACCTCCATTTCTCTCTATGAAAATTCTGAGACCCCCCCAGATACGGGGGGAGGCCACGAAGAAACTGACGTATTCAGTCAAACGCTGAAGAAGCAGCGGAGGATCCTGCAAGACCGCCAGGCAATTATATCGCAGATCCGCAAATTGCCGGGTTTCGACAGTTTCTTGAAAGCGGTCCCGTTCCACACTCTCCGAAATGCCGCTTCCGGGGGACCAATTGTCATCATTAATCACTGCTCTTGGCGTTGTGATATTGTCATTGTCCTCAAGAACTCCCCTCCCTCCCTTATTCCTACCCCCAGGGGATTTTATGAACGTGCAAATACGCTAGCAGACAGGCTCCTGAACGTGCGCAAGAAACATGTGCTGGAATCTGAACTTTACCACCGCGCTCTGCGCTCTGTACTTGAAGAGTTGCACGAGCTCGTCGGCCAGCCAGTCATCGACAGACTTCGTGAGCTGCGTATTCCCGAACAATCCCGAGTCTGGTGGTGTCCGACGTCCGTTTTTTGTTCACTCCCCCTTCATGCCATGGGACCAATCCCATCAGACGGTCGTCGGAAGCGATACTTCTCAGACCTTTATGTTTCCTCGTATACTCCTACACTCGGCGCTTTGATCGCGTCTCGCATCGATATTCCACAGACTTCCAATTTGCCACCTTCGTTACTCATGGTGGGCCAACCAGACTCATATCTTCAGGGCGTCAAGGGAGAGATGGACGTCATCAGGACCGTCGGGATCCCAGTGGCTAGCCTGATTTCAGACGAGGCAACGCGAGCTACGGTGATCCAAGGGCTTCAAAAACACCGACTAGTCCACTTTGCATGCCATGGAAACTTAGAACCAGGGAAGCCGTTCGAAGCGTCGTTTGAACTTCATGGCGGCGACCGGCTTACCCTGCTTGATATCGTGCGCTCTCGACTTTCCATCGCGGCCGAATTCGCGTTCCTTTCCGCGTGCCACACTGCAGAACTCACAGATTTGGAGAATCCCGATGAGGCTCTGCATCTGACAGCCGCTATGCAGTACTGTGGATTCCGCAGCGTGGTCGGCACGATGTGGGCGATGGCAGACACAGATGGGAGGGACCTATCTGCACACCTCTATGGGCACATGTTCTCTCCAGATGGAGAGGTCGATTCGCCCCTGTGTGAGAAGTCGGCGAGGGCTCTTCGTGATGCGGTGCAAAAATTGCGAAAGAAGAAAGGAGTCACGCTGGAGCGATGGGTCAACTTTGTTCATTACGGGGCATAAGAGCGAGTTTGTGCATAATGGTATATCACCGACTCGTTCTAGCAAGAGACCTGGTACTAGAATGCATGTTTGTGTGCAAGAATAGCTATTTATATGGTCAAAACATTGTGCATCGCGCTGCTATGAGACGACACCTTACTGTAAATTTTATCAACTGGTCGTATCACTTTCCGACTATCAACCCCGTACGTGAGTTTGGACATGCAACAGGAAGTATGTAGGTCGCTTGTTCTCCTACCAAAGTGGTGATGCGGCTCTTTACACGGTTTCTACATGAACGCGATTGTCTCCCACACTTCTTAGACACCCTAAGCAACAACACTCCCCATTCCTGCATACAGTTCAGTTGATAGCGGGATGTGCGCAGCGCAGCGAATAGCCAGCAGTAAATAGCAAATGGTGCTAGGTCAAAGGCCGATAGCAGGACATGTGTAGTGATCAGCTGGCGGCGAATACGTTGGCACTTGAAGGTAGTAATGTTGGATGGATAGCATGGTGGCAAATAGCGGCACATGGCCAATAGTAGTATGACATATGGTGAATAGCCAGCTGAATGGCAAATAGCAGGTGATCCATCACTGGCAGGTGAGTTCCTTGAACAGAGAACGACTTGGAGGGATGACTAGATGACTACGGGCCGCCTCATCTGGTTTTGCACAGCAGACTACTTGCCGATCCAAAGAACTCTCGAAACACCACAATTCAGACCAAAACAAATCTCGTGCGAGATCTAATAATGAAGAAATATAATCCTCTTAGTCAACTGCCCGACTCAGCTACGATGGCATGGGACACAGCTGGACCCGAAAAAAAAGACGAAACGCAAAAACGAATACCTGAAACAACTCCTCGTTGACGCTTTCCGCCTCCCATCGCTGACTCGATTACTGTAGTTTTAGAAAGCAACCATGACTACTCCGTGACTTGCTCAGTTATTGCACGTGACCGAAGTCGTTGTCTACTTTTACAGTTCACTGGTACGTCACGTACGAGTACGTCACCGCCTTATGAAAACGAAACGGGTCCTGGCACGACATGCAAGACGAAAACCTGAATTTGGGAATACTTCAAAAGACGCACGCTATGGACGAGTAGGTGGGATGATTGTGGCTGAATCAAAGGTGATGGCTATAGCTATCAATCACATCAATCAGAGGAACTGGCTCGACACCCATGAGGATTCACCAATTTCACTGGGTAGCTTCGGGTAGGAAAACACGCGGGCACCCATCTTCGTGTCCATATGACATGGACATGTCTGACCCAGCTTCTCGAGCGCTATGATGGCTACTACGTAGCACTTTAAGGTTGGGGTCATGAAGAACCCACTACCCCCCTTAAAACACCATATTTCCTTTATACCTCATTCCGAGTAAAATATTTTCAAAAAATGAAACCAACAAAAGAAAGATGGCCTTACTCTCTTTAACTTGTTGGTTTTACATTTTTACATTTGTGACAAGTCGTAGAGGAGATTGCAATTGTATGGTGAAGAGGATGGCCAGGCACACGCCTAAAGGGTTGCGGGTTCTTCATGACCCCAACCTTACTATAAAGTATCTAGACATGTCAAAAGAGACACCAAAAGAAGCTAGATACGGAAAGTAAAAGCGCTTTTCCAGAAGAAAATGACAGAAAAGACGGTGATTGCGGGAAGATGAGCTAGGTTGCTAGTTGTTAGACAGTCCTGCTACCGCTTACAAGCGCCCACACTGCTGGACTGGTAACGACATCATATAACCTTCAAACTATGCGATACCGAACTCACAAGTCCTCATAAGGGCTTATTGTAGTGATGACGAAACAGACTTAACCCCGAAAATCCTAAACGTTTTGATGGGCTTGCCGATGCGAGAGACGCAAGATGCTGGTGATCAACCAGAACGCTAGTGGTTGAACGTCGAACAGCGACGCAGTCTTGGGTTCGTATGCACCCTCGCCAAGGTTGTGCGGGTGCATATGTCTCAGGATTGAGATCGGAACGACAGTGAGACGGAGATGATGCAGGCCTAGCCGCGGGTGTATAGCGAGGCTCACAAACATCATGCATCATGCGTCTGATCTTCGTAGTCACCTCATGAAACGGAAGTCGCCACTCGGTTGAAAACAGCGTCTGCCTTCCTGAAACAGTGACGCAAGGTTATGGACAGCCCAAGACGGTTGTTCTCGTGTGCTTTCCTAGGACAACTAAATTTCAGCAGTAACCCATTCCACGGTTCTGTCCTGAAAACCGGGGCGTCAAAAGAAACCCGAAATCGTCGACAGGAACCCGGGGGCGCTGAGAGGGTTGCACAACGATTCGGTGCTAGTCGTACATTGACTACTGCCATCGCACTGCCACAGGTAATCTCTAGGCATTGATGTCCGTGCTTGATTTCTGAATGAATATTAGCGCTTAGAGCGTCATAACACAGGATGTAATAGTCATTGAGATGGGACGTCAAGCAAGATGTCAGGCATACGAATACCCAGCGCTGTCCGGGAAAGAAATAGGATGGGCGCGAAGGCCCCATGACCTGTGTCACTGCTGGTATACCAAACCTTTTGATAAACCCTCCTAGTTATAAATGGAGCTGCACGGAGTGATTGGAAAGTTGTTGAGCCTTGAAAGTGGTTGAGACTCGGAATCAACTAAGAGCGATAATGAAATTGACCACGTGGGCCGCCGTAAATCAGCCGCACGCCCAACACACCCAACACACTGGTGCACACAACAACCTTGCGAGCCGAGACGCGAATCATGGCCCCACATGCGAATCCTCCAAGCTCCCCATCTCAGGCTCTTGCAGATCTCCACCTATCTCTAGATAGCCACTCGGCGTCACCGGAACCTCCCCCCGCAACGGTCAATGGCATCAAGACTACCGTCAATGGACACCACAAGAGTAACAGCGAGGACGACCTCGATCCAATACACAAACTCCGGCAGGATCTCGAGCGTACACGCGGAGAAAGAGATGAACTCGCAGCACAATATCGGAACCTACTTGGCAAACTCCAAAACATGCGCAACACGCTAGGCAACAAGCTCAAGCAAGATGCGGTACGTACCCCTAGTCCCTGGTCCGAGATTCAAACCCACGCGCTCCCGCAGGAAGAGCTCGACCGGCGCGAACAGCAAATCGCTCAGCTTACCGCACAAAACGAAGACCTGTTGTCGACGGTCGACGCCTTGCAGGCGGAAGCACTTGCTTCGAACGCAGAAGCCGAGCGTGCAACGAGGGAGCTCGATGCGCTGCGTCAGGAGGCCTCGGGCGAGTCACTGCAGCGAGAACAGACTCTGCGAGAAGCACGCACCGAGCTCGAGCGCACTCGCACCGCACGCGACGACTGGGAGGCAGAGGCGATGGCTCAACGTGTGCGCGCGGAGGAGGCCCGCATAGCCCTCGACGCAACCTATCGTGAACTAGCTGTAGTGAAGGAGGCAAGTGAACGCGTTTCAGCAGCCAGGGATGCTGAGGCCGAACGCGCAAACAATTTGCAAGCTGTCCTCGAGGACTTTCAAAGTGGCACGTCTCACGTCTCTATGTCACACGCCGACATGCTGACACTCGATCCGTTCTCTCTCTCTCTTTATCAGCAAAAGATCATGAATTGCGGCAAGCGGTGAGCGAGCGCGACGCGCAATTAGTTGATATCTCGCAGTCTCTTGCCGAATACAAACACCGCGCACTGCAAGCGGAGGTCTGCTTTCTATACGATATGCCGCCAATTAGAGGTTCACTGACGCACAACAATAGCTCCAATTGGAAGAGAATACAACCACTAGCACGCGGACACAGGCGCTAGAACAGGAGGTGAAGGAGAAAACTCTTCTCATAGGGAAGCTCCGCCACGAAGGTGTGTCTCTTCCCCGATTCTCAATCATACACTCACGATTTTATACCAGCGGTGATCATCAATGAACATTTAATGGAAGCTTTGCGACGTTTACGTCGTGGAGCCGCAAATACGAATGTGGATCGCAGGCTGGTCACGAACATACTGCTTACTTTCCTCAACACGCCCCGGGAAGATACGAAGCGATTCGAGATACTTGGACTACTTTCTTCTATTCTCTCCTGGTCAGACGAGGAACGCGGGCGTGCTGGACTGCAGCGTATGGGCAACTCTGCTTCCACTGCTACTTCACCATCTCGGCCGCGACCGCTGGAGCTTGACAAAACGGACGAGACAGAGGTATGCTGTACGACTCATGTACTAGAGGGATGACGCCTAATGGTTTATTCTAGTCCTTCTCTCGTCTTTGGGTGGAGTTCCTCTTAACGGAGGCTGCGTCTGAAGACCCTTCATCCACACCCACCACACCTACACGTGCGGGCATTCGGTTTTCCCCATACTCTCGAGGGGCGGAACTTACGCCACCTCAAATACGGAAAGGAAAAGAGCGTGCACTGGACCCGACGTGAAGCCTGGGTCGTGTACTCTGCATTGTTACCCATTCATTTCTCTGATTATTTGACAGTTTGGACTTGTATTTTCTACCTACCTTCTTACAATCTCAATGGAATTACGCGCATAGTATATAGCGACGGGTTGTGATTTCACTGGCATCAGTTAATTTTGGTGACGCCCTCCTGAGATCGAGATCCGATGCTGTTAACGTTATGATCGGGCGGCAGGGTAAGTGAACGTCGATTGCGAACACTCGGTCAGCCACGTTCAATTCGTTTGCCGGATTACCGACCCTTGTGCGGGCCGGCCGTGGCCTCCAAACCGATCCGGTTTATCCGCGTTCAAATTTATTGCCGGGTTACCGTCTTGTATTGACCGGCCCAAACGCCCACGCCCAGACCTAACCCAGGAATTTGGCTGACAATAGTACTGTGCGCAAGCAACACTCTACTGTAGTAGTACATACAAAACAAACGGATCTCCGGCACTACCGCCTCGTTTTCCATTCAGTCCTCTTTCTGATCATTGTGTTTCACGGGAATTTTCGCGCTCGCCTTTCTCAAGGCGATGTACGCTTGGACGCACACGACCCAGACAGGCTTGCAAGCCCGGGAGCATGGGTCCTTCACAACTCTACCGTTCGACGTGAAGCTCTTCGCTCAGCAAATTGTTCATATTTTTGTCTTACCCTTCTGCTCTTTATTCCGCATCTCTGCCTTAAAGGGAAAGGAAGCTCGGGCTTGGGGCATTGGTTTCGCTTTATGTTAAATGTACGAGATCATTCTCGGGGTCGTATCCTTGGTTGCATCGTAAGGAGGGTTAGATAAACAGCAAATTATTGCAAGTTTCGGCTTTTCCGCAGCAGTAATTGCAAAAATATCAATGCCGACCTCTCTGCCTAAGTATTATGTCCATTCAGGCATCGTTATCGGGACGTCTTGAAGGTTTGCTACTGCTAGTAGGATCAAATCGTATCCCAGACGTCATACGTAAGGAACGTGTTCCGAAGCCGCCAGCTACACCATTATACTGGTCCCAATGGAGGAGACGTCGCTAGTACAGATTTCGCCATATCACGGACACGTATCTTCATAGCAGTTATGACATGAAAGGCGGAGTATTTCTGATGCATTCGGAGGACAAGTCACGTTTAAGAGCGCTCCAAGGTTGTGCAGCTCACATGACTTGCTTTGCCTTACGCAAGCATCGTCTTACAACTACAACGTGTGGTCAAAAGATCGCTAAAGATCACTACCACGTTGCGAAATAGTGGTGCCGGGCACCTCGACACCTCGACAAGCGGGAATGCTGTGCATCGCGGCATCCGCCCTCGCTTGTAGTCCTCGACGCTTGCGAAGCATGTTGCTCGACTCGGAGCCGTACATCTAGATTGGTGAGCGCCAAACTGCAGCGCTAGAGGAAGCGAGTTGAGACGCCTCAATCTCACATGGCTGGTTCGGATGTTTGGGTCTTGGGTGAAATATACTACTCTGTAGCACGAAACAATTGGCAAAGCAAAAGAGAAGTCATAATTGTTGAGTTGCATGTGAGGAAGTTGTCGCCATTTTCCGATAGCGAGCCGTGACGTGGCGCGTGGGGTGCCGATAGATTGGTATTGGGTCGAGTTCAAGGAAGTTGACAGTTGACTAGCTTATTGACCGGGCCGACCCCATCCATCGAAGCCATCCTTCCGAGTCGTTCCAATTCCAAAGTCCGTGTCGACTCTGGGTAAGACAACGGCTAACGGGGCACATTCTCTCGGCTACTACTTGTTATGGGAATGGTAGTAGTGGCTGCGGAGAGCTGTGGCGTCAGAGTCGGCGATACTCTTCAGCCACCAGCAAGACCACCAACGTCAAGGATTTACACGACATGTACGCCTATTCGTCTCGACTTCGAGCTACTTTCCCGGTGTGGGTATGGGAGTGCTATGATACATATTCTCTTCAACAGGGTGGTTGTTGATCCGTGGCCTGGAACTGTGAAACAAGTTGAGCGCGATATAACCTTACTGCTCTCTTCTCTTGCCGATCTCTCAGTTCTCTTGCCGACAATAAACCCATCCGATGGAGGCGCGACTCTGGCAGAAACGGGCGGCGGCAGGACCTCACTTTCTGGATCAGGATACAGGAACGTGTCGTTGCGTCGCCGCCTTCGGCACGAGGAAGTGATGTGGCTGTATTACGATTGAGCAAGCCCGGACGCCTCTCCAGATGAGCCGTTCATAGGGAACGGAGCAAGAGCACCTCTTCCCCCTCCCGAATATCCATTTACGCAGTTCAAGCGTTTATGGCTAATCACTGCCTCCCCGCCTTCTCCTTGGTGAAACCGTCTTTTACCGTTTAGTCTTAGCTTCTAGGGGCCATTAACTACGCTCGAATTGATGATTAACATCATATAAAGCATCCGGCTTTCACCAGCAAATGTACAACTCAAACACCACCCTCAGGAAGCGCGCCTTCTCCCGCTCACACACGAACTACAACGCTTCGGCCGACGCACTCCTATCTCTTTCCTATGTCCACACACTTCAATCCGTACGTCCAGACCTGGCGCGTGGGCAACGCGTCGTCGGCGGCGAATGCATCCGGCTCATCTGGGGAGGTGCCGTCGATATTCGGCGCCCTTCCGGGGGGTAGCGCAAGCCGCGGTCAGAGCAGCCCCCCGCTTCCCGACGCGACGATCTTCCACATCACTGCCTTCCGCCCGAACATCCTGAATGCCTCCGTTGTCGACGCCCGCGGCAAATCCTGCTACAGGATCGTCACCGAGCCATCGCAGCCACTCAGCACCGCGTACTATGACGCCAACCGACGCACCGTCGCCGTTGTCGATTGGTCTGGCGAGCGGCCGAGCGTGGAGATTCCTGGGCTGGCCCCCAGGCAATCCATTCGCAGTTGGCTTAGGGCTATGCCAGACAAAGCGTGCGTTGGCGTTTGCCGTTCTCTTCTTGTTCGCGTGCGCTCACCCCTACTTCTAGGTCTAGGTTGATGGAGGTCAGGAGTGTCCCATACACCTGGGTCCCCGAGGGGGTGTACATCAGCGTACGTTATGCTTGCCTGTTACTAATTGTTCTTTCGAATTTCACATCTGCAATGCAGCTTTATCATACGCAGTCTCAGTCGCAGCGTCTTGCACGTGTATATGTGAGCGGTGACGGCGTCAAGGTCGAATTGAGTCAACATGCTATGCAGGCTCACTTGGCTGATGTCTGTATTCTCTGCGCCTCTATATTCTTATCGGGCCGCAATATCGATTAACATCACATGTGGACGTTGTTTTTTGTGTTCTTGATTTGCGACGCTGTCCACGATGCTCTCCTCACCATTTCCAGACCTTTGGTTAGATGCGATGTAATCATGTTTTCTTGTCATAGACGTACATCGTTACTATAGATGTTATAGAGTCCTTAGACAAACTATCTTATCACGTTCTGCGTGTATATTATTTATCGGTGACATTAGAACCCATGTTGTTATATCGCCTCGAGTGATCTCAGGAAATAAGAATGCGCAATCGCGCATGAGTGATGCAGTTTCGTGGTCTCATCTACTGGTAAGCCACGTAATTGTTTGGGTTTCTGTGATAGGAAGCAAGGTCAGACAATAACAACAAAAGCCAAGAGCGCCATCAACTCACCAAGGACGTTGGCGCAACTTTGTCTAGTTGGCGAGTCAATCCGGTGATCATTGTTGCCACGGCAATACTTTGCCGTGCATCCATTGGGTCACGAGCGATTGCTGGCAGCAATCCGATTAATTTTGGGACACCGCGCAGCAGCTCCTCGAGCTCTGCGGCTTGTGCATCGTCCTGCGAAGCCCCCGAGTCTTGGCTTAGTTCAGGTAGCCGTGTCATGGCGTGCGCGTATTCGAGGAAGGCCTGCAGTGTTTATTCAGTTCAACCGTGACCGTAGCAGATCATGTGCGATTATTACAAACCTTTCCTCTCACGTGCCACTCGTCCACAGAATGACCAATCAGCCTTCTAAAAAGGGTTTGGATTAGTTCAAGGTCGTCCCTAATCACTGCTTCCGGAGCAAGCTCATATACGGCAAGCTCATGAGCGGCGCTGTGCAGCCCTGCTTGAAGATATAATTGATATGCCTCGAAAACATCTCCTCGGTTCAGTGCATATATGGCCTAGGTGCTTCGCTGTGAGTGGGGAAACGCGGCGCCATATATCCGCAGTCATTGTTGCGACTTACCTTGGCTTCACTAATCCATGTCAATGGGATTTTCAAGCTACCTGCCATCCCTCGTGTCGTCCAATCGTCGAGTTTAGGGGCGGAGCGCAGCAGCAAATCCCGAATGGCCTTCTCACGCCTGTGCAAAGACGTTTGGAAACGGTATTGGACACCACAGAACAAAAATAACGTACCCAGATGGGCTCTCTAAGTGGAGCAACACAAACACCGCCTCCTGTATCAAGTCCTGCTGCTCCAATTGGAGAGAATACGTGCTCGCTAACACGTCAGCGCTTGGGCTATGACCCTCGACTTGGCCTTCTCCGTCGTCGCATTCTTGAGACGCTCTCGTCCCGCCAGGATCGTCGCGGTCGGGGAAGTCCCGTATCCGCATTGACCGAGAAAGAATGATGTACAAGTGCCACAGAATGGAGTAGTCTGCCGGTGAAGGGCCGAAAGAGAGTGGGGAAGATATAGTCGCGAGTGAACAGGCAGGGTCCGCGTACAGTTTGATTAGAGAGTAGAATGCGTCTGGAGGATTCTCGTCTGGTGACAAACGCCAGTGTTTCGACTCAATGGAGCTATCCTCGAAGTACCACGGGATAGGAGGGGCAGCCCTATCACGGGCGTTCCTCCAGTGATTGTCATACGCGTCAAACACCTCTGCTATTGAAGCGTCCATGGGCTGTCCGAACCAAAGGTGTAGGCCAAAGACACGCTTCCAGTCAAGTTTATGCGAGACTGGAAGGTCTGGACATCGCTCTACCCCAGTGCCGTCTGAGCCCTCGAGTATGTCCACAACACCGCCCAGCAAAGCGTAGATCTTGCGTAGGGTTGAGTCAATGTGCGCATCCACGCGTTGCTCGCGCCATATTCGTAACTGCGCCAGAATATCCGCTCGAAATTCTAAGTCGCCACCAGCTTGGGATATAAGGGTGGCAAGCTTTAAGTTTCCGCCCTCCATCGCGGCCTCGCAGGCCTTGTCGATTTGATGACCGGTAAGAAGGCTGAATGCTGCGGAGGCTGGGCCCCTAGAGAGGCTTCCCTTCGCTTCCGCGTCAACAGTGGGAGCAACTACGCCTTCGAGCCATTTCGAGAGAGCCTCTTTTCTGCGCACTGCGTGGGCTCGGTTGCGGACGTCTATACTAATAGACTCATCGAGGTGGAGGTCAATTTCGTCGAACAATGCGTGCCCAAGACGGAAAAGATGTGCAGCAAACGACTGTTCTGTGGAAGGAAACAGAGACACGAAAGATCCAAAGGACAACTGTGGGGAGGGACTGGCAAAGGGGATACCCTCGGCGTCATATTGAATAGGCGAGTTGGTGAGGTGGTGTGAAAGCAGCTTTGTGGTGAGACTCGTGTCTGTACCCGGCACGGATAATGGCACAGCAGCTTTCATGACCACAGACGTGTTCGCCGTATGCTTTCTAAAGTCGGTTCAGCGCATTGGAGTCAAAGCGACAGACGTGATCTTACCGCGTTGATGACGGACCGCACAGCTGCCCTAAATGCACCAGGTTTCCGGACGGTCCCCAACCAACCCGAAACGATCGCCCGAACGCAAGGCCAGCATCGACCATGGCGTCCTCCACGCCGTTCACAATTGAAGCAGAACTCTCCACTCTGGCGTACTTGCAGGAGGGGCGGAAAGCGACGGATTCGATATCATGAGCAAAAGAAGCTCGCTAGTACATGTAGTGTGAATGCCAGTTCCGTACCCATTCAAGAGGACATACCTCTTGAGCTATGACCCTCAGGCCATCACCTTCTGAGTCCCGGCTGTGTTTCCTGTGCAGACCATTGGGTGTCAAAAGCGAACGATCGGGTTCCTCTGCGTTTAGTTGTTTCAATGTTTCCGCTGTTTCTGGCGCTCTGAACAAAGACGCCTGCATAACATGCATTTTTTGAGGGTCGACGCCTATCCGCTGCGCCCACGGGATAATGCTGGCATTACCACGCCGATGTTCTGGAAGCGGCTCATCCGAGCTTGACGCTGACGAGTCGCCAGATTCCTCTCCTCCTTCTCCCTCTCCCTGGTCCTGGGTGGGGTAGATACCGGCACCGGGGCGGCCTGAAGCGCGCTTATTATTAGCACCGAGTTGTGATGAATCGCTAGGTAATTCTTCTTCATCCGCACGCGACGACTCAGAGTCGGAAGTCATCTTCGCGTCTTCATCTACTTGTTGAAACCGAGGAGGGGGGAATGCAGAGCGGGTCTTTGGCTGAGGTTGCTTCCTGGGGGGAGACGTGGCATATTGTTCATCGTCCTCGCTGGTATCGCTGGCTAATGCGCTGAAGCGAGCCATGGGTTATAGAGGAGCACAAAGCACGACGTCGAGAACAAGTTACAGCGATCACCTGACTCGCACGTGGCAGCCTGCAACGTGAGTCCCGTGACCCATTGATGACTTTATTTACTGCAATCAACCATCTCTCTCCATGCCGCTAGACCGGTTACCGTCTGTATATGAAGGTGAAAACCTGCGATGTATATCGACTTACTCATATACAGGCTGGTCACGAGCCTACCATGCCGCGGCTGTCTAGATCATTATTTTTAGATCTTCAACACAGGCGATTAGATCAGAGTCTACATCTTCCTTCTCAACACGAGCGCGGGTCTACTTCGCTTCAGCAATCGTTCCGCAACTCGGGCAACGCCGACCCTCCTCATTGGACATCCATTGCTCTATCAGTGGCTTGACCTGCGTTCCAATGTCCGTCAAATGGAACGATATCTCCCGAATGACGGTCGGTCTGTCGTGTTCAGGAGCTTGGCAATACCAACGCAGCCGATCTTCATTCGAAGAGGGGGGAGGGGATGAATATCACATGCCTATGTACTCATGGAGCAGCACGTACCAATAGCAGCCTTAGGCCGCACCCTCTCGATCACAAGTCCGACCGTGTTGGCGAAGCGCACGGGATTGTGCGGGGTATTACCTGAAGCGAGGTCGCATGAGTATATGTGGGGACAGTGAATTACCAGGTCAGCCCACTTGGCAGTAAGAACATCTCGCCTTCCTTGATGTGAATGTCACGGAAGATCCCATCGTCCACGACGCGAAGGAGCATGTCTCCCTTATGTTGATAGAACCATTCCTGTTCGGTAAAGGATGACGTATGAGATACCGCCCTGCAATTTTTCGAGAACTTCCGAGCACCTCAGTTTCATTGATATGGTAGTCGGTACGTGCATTCGGGCCACCCACGACCATGACAATAAAGTCCGTACCGGAGTGCAGACAGAAGTTGTTCACCGGCGGTTGCAAAAGCGCAGCATTATCCTTGAGCCAGTGGGAAAGGTTGAGGGGGGGCGCGAGGGGCATTTCTGTGATGGTTTCCCGTCAAAGTGAAGATGTGTAATTTGGTTGGGTCGGGTATCAGGGGCTCTTATTAATGCTGGTGAGACTGTACAGTCACCACTCCTCGATATCATCATCTTCTAAATACCCCAAGCATGTAGCCTGCTCATTGCTACTATGTGATTGCCCTGTCTCCCTTACCCCACCCTCGTCTCGGTCAACGGCCTCTGCCTCAATATCTCCTTCACTCATAAGCTCTGCACCCATGGAATCCCGTCCGAACACAAGCTCTGTGAAAGCACGGTGCCCATGTGGGGCCTGCGGACCTAACATGCGCAGCACACCTCCCAGTTCTGTTGCTATTGTGACTCGAGACCACAATCCAGTCTTTGAAACGTCAGCATGCATTGTTGGAAGATAGAGAACGCTACATACATTAGAAAGCCAGTTTGAGGTTCTATCCAAAGCGTCCCGCGCACTCTGTTGTTTCTGCAAAGAGCTAAAGAACGCAGGCTTGAATATACGCTGTCCCGTGCGCGGAACGGGGCTGGGTAGGGAGTGGAGTGTTCCTAAAGCTTGTATGTGGAATGCGTGGGGGTTGGCATCGTACCACTGTTTGCGGTGTAAGTATCACGAGGAGTGCATTGGGGGGAGGGATCGAATAAATACTTGCATTCTCAGAGTTGTTGGCATCTGTCCAGCTGAGATTATCGATCAGCGAGCTGCATTCCTCGATACTGGAGCAATATTGTGAATAATTTTGATGGATATACAGCCCAAAGAGTGACGCTTCGACTGGTGTGGACGCATAAAGCAGCTGCACATGGGTCGGAGCTTCAGAGAAATCGCAGTGTAGCCATCATAGAGAGATAACAAACATTGACATCTACTCGACTCGTTCTTCGCTCCTCCAGGGCCAACCACGGGGAAAGGGGTGGCGGATCGTTCAGTGTTCGGTCGAGCGCACGTTCTCGTGAGACGTCTTTCGCAGAGGCGGACTTGGGATGAGGATCGCCTTTGCCTACGTAGACTTTGAGTATTGTGACATCTGAAATATAGAAGCACGATCGAACGCTTGTTGTACATTATCTTCCCTATTAGATGAAAAAGCAATAAAGCGTTTTCCTTCTGCGTCATCGATACAATTGAGCCAACACTGAGGTACATTAGATTCCACAAAATCGGCGCCGATCATTACTCACTTGGATCTACTTGATTGTTTCCCAGACGCGGAACGTGCGCAAGTGAATTCTAATGTCATGGTTGCGCTGCGCACATCTCCTCCAGCGCCTTCTACGATTGAGTTCAAAATGCCCTGTGAGAGGCGCACATTTGCTAATGTTGTCACGCGCTTCAATGCGGAAGCGAGCAGAGTAGGCGCAATCGGATTAAATCTTGAGCTTACTAATTAGTCTCGTGACGAACACAACGTTACGGAGATGAAGGAACCTGATTTCCGTGAAAAGATGAGCGAGCAGCCCCGGTGGGAGAACTGTACGTGCGTCTATGACGACGTCACGACTCGAACTGCCATTGGAACTTGCTTCCACACACAGACCAGCGTCGCTGACGACAAGCACAACCGGCGCCACACTCGGGCCACGTTCCACGTGGGCCCGGATAGCATCGTGGAAGCGAGTGCGAACAGCAGGGTGCAGGATATTTGGGAGGTCCTCAACAAGGACAAGCTTCTGCCGTGCGTTCGTGAAGATAGACGTGTAAGCGCCTGCACGCGCCAAGAAGGTGGCAAAGGCATCTGGGGTATCGGCTATTCCAGATTCCATTTTAGAACTCGTAGATAACAGAGCCGAAACACCTACACGTTGATGGCTCGCTGGTGAAAGCCGATACTTGGACCGTATTCACGTGGGTCCTGTGTTCGATTATTTCGAAGTTCATTTCTTTTGCGAGTAAACGTAGAGTCGCCGTCTTGCCAGAACCAGCGGGGCCAGTGAGGATGAGCAGGCGCTGGGAAATTCTAGGCTTCTAGCCAACTTCGGTATGGCGAATAGAAAGGGAACATACGCGACGCTCTGAGCGGCCTTGCTCGCTAAATGCCTCAACGAGCCACCTACGAACATCGTCGACCTTGCGCTTGTGCACTGCCAGATCCCCCAGGGACTGTGGCTCGTACTTATCTGCCCAAAGACGGTCGTCTTGAAGAAATGAGTCAGCTTCAACCAGACGATTAACCGGTTACAGTGTACCTGGGCATTCATGTGCAGTGCTAATAGCCTTCCCTTTCCCCTTGGCATCCTTCACTGTGGCGCTAGCAAGTTCTACAACGTTTGATAGACGAGGGGCGGAAGAGGGAGGCTTATTCCCAGACTTGAGAATCGGAAGCTGAGAGAGCTTGAGGGGAGATCGAGTTAGTGGAAATGCCTTGAAGTGTACCCTCTTACAGAAAGAATTGTGACATCCTTTGTGGCCTTGAATTTCTTGGGAGGGGGCGATTCAAACTTCAGCGTACTCTTGTGTTTCGCTTTGCTCGTCGAGGCAGTCCTCGGAGGCATGCAGAATGTTGAGATTGAGGGTTTTCGTGAAGCTGTAGTTGACGGTGTCGCGTCTTGGGCAACACGTGATCTTCGAAAGGCCTCTTAACCTCTGTGGATGGACAAAGGACTATTATAGTTGCACACAAGCCAGCCGACAGAATAGTTCTACGTAGAGTCAAGAGAAATGCCAAGATATACCCAATAGAGAGGCGAATAATGTAAAGAAGATAATAAGTGAGGGGAGGGGGGAAGAGATTGTAACAATGTAATTTAGACTGTTCTCAGAAGTTCTCAGATAAGAATCAACAAGTGCTTCGCAGTTCAGTCAATGACGACAATGTCCATAGACCCGTCTCCATCCAATAAAATTAAACCGTCTTCTTCAAGACGCCGTGATGTACCCGGAGAAGGGTTGGGAGTCGAAGCAATTCGCGCACGCTTTACTGGCTGAGTTCCGACCAAATCGTCCGAAGCTGGCCGTTTTTGTGCACGTGGTGGCGTTTCTTGAGGCGTCAGAAGCCGGGAAATCACTGGCTTCGCCCTTTGATTTGGTTTCGGCAAGGGATCTGGAATTATCATGGCGGGGCCATCAAGAGGGTGGTTGGGTCTGATGTTTCGTTAGTAACCTCAGTTGTGCGAGTAGGAAACAAACTCACGGGAGTGCACCGATGGCAAGGGTAATCGCTTCGAGCTCGCTATCTTCGTCCACAATGCTAAGAAACTTGCCCTTTGTCACATTGAGGCTTTCGAGAGTGCGATCGAGATTGTCATCGAAATCTGGATCGCTGAGCATGCGCTTATCTTCGTATGTACTCACTTCTCGTCCAGATCCGTCCAAGATACCTTCGAGCACCTCTGCGAGCGTCACACGCGATGGGTCACATTGGAGCAAGGAATAGGCATCACGACAAACACCGCAATGAGGGTTCGGCAATGAAAGCTTGATGGCGCTCAGAGGGGCAGAAGGTTTGAATTGAACGTGTACATTGCGCATGGAATCATAGGCTGCGCTCAGTAGGTGCAGTGCCTGTAGCACAATCAGGCCTGAAATGATCGCATTTGTTGTTGCAATTGCGGGTATTATGTTCCCAGCCATCTCTGTAAACAGATCCAATTATAGGGACCGAGAAGACAGAAGGGATTCCGGTCGCACCTTTCACTTCCCAACGGCTCTTACACGGAATACCGTATGCCGCTGAGCGTAGGTTTGCCGCCGCAGTGACGAAGTCGAGTGTGTCATCATCATCTTTGTCAAACGATATGATGTCCTCCTTGCCCGTTATGAGACGTTCTGAGAGGCGCTCGGTACTGTAGGCGATGTGAGCGCGTCGTTTCAACCAAAAAAAATCAGGAGACCAACCTCAAGACAAACAAGTCCAAATTTTCTCGAAGGGAGAGAGAGCGTTGGTCTTTCAAGCCGTGGCCGGTCCTCGCCGTAGTATCATCCACAATCGCCGCCGTGCTGTTACCATTAAGGTTGGAGGTGCTTCCGCTTGGGCGCACGTCGACATTCTTGTCCCCATTCGCGTGGTGCGATGTGCTGTCAGCAGGGCGATCAACAACACCTGTCGCTTGCCCACGTAGAACGAACTGATCGTTTTGGATGAGATCGAAATCTAGTGGGACTGGTTTATCTCGGAAACGCCACATATCTTCCATGGAGAGGAGGTTGAGGACATCGCAATGGAATACCTTGGGATAACACAATAGGAAAAAAACGCCAATCTGGACCGTGAAAGAGCCGCACCTTCTGAAAGACCTTTTTTGCTGCAAAAGCACTGGTGTTTGGGGAGCGCAGAGCAGTGCGGACGGACTTGAACGCCTGTGCCTCCTTCCGTAGATTCTCAATTTCTTGTGCTGGATAAAGTAAGAGCGCCGAGGTGAGCGTCCGAAACAAAGACGGATACGGTACTGGACAGTGGAAAAATAAATCTCACCGTTTTCGCCCTGCTTTTCAGCCTCATCTAGTTCGTCAGTCGAGTCCTCATCTTCTCCAAAAAGCTGCCTATCTCATATCGGTTCGATAAACGCCGCGGAATGGATCAAGTCAGATGATGATGGTGGGGTGAAACTTACGGCATGAGATAGCTTTTTGCCCAAACAATGCAGTGTATTGGCTGAGTTGGCGTTGATCGGATGGTGCACACGGGAAATGTCTTAGGAGTCGGTTTCGGGATACAATCAAAACATTCGGTTCGGTCCTGTCGAGAGGAAATGGGGTCGTATAGACGAGATTTGTATCTGTATCCATACCTTCAGCAGAGGTTGGACTTGGCCAAGATACCCGGCCGTTCCAGACTCGACCAATGGGATGTTTCCTGCCATGCACATTCTATTCACGTGTCGCCGTGCATCTAAGGAACAAATGTGGAGCCTCCTGAGAAAATATGCAAACGTGATAACATACCTAGATTGTCTAGCGCGTTCAAAACGATATCGAAGCCTCGAAACCATGCCAAGTCAAACTGTGTGTCCTTGATGTTCCCATGAATGGGTGTGATGTGGACATTGGGATTAAATGCAGACGCAGTCCGGGCAGCCACCTCGAGGATCATATTAGGCCATGCGGCGAACGCGTTGAACAAGGACAGCATACCAAGGCCTTGCTTTGCTTCACGTCCTTCTTTCTGAATAAAAACTGGCGATTCAGGTTGGAGAGGTCGATTGTGTCGAGATCGAGAAGTGTTATGTGACCGAATCCCGCAAGGACGACGTTCTTGACTGGAGAACGAATGAATGACAAGTCGGAGGCAATAGAAGAGACATACGGAGCTCGCAGCCGATACCACCAGCACCCACCATGAGCACTTTGACGTTGGGTAGTCGGTCGTGTAGCTTGGGTCCAAGGATGGCGCGAGCATGAGTGTTCCGTGACTGGTTGAGGGGAGCCATGGGTCAGTGCCGCTCTCTGTTGAGCCGGGGGCTGTCGACGGTGACGAGGCGAAGATGGGAAGCGGCCGTTTCGTCGGGTTCGAGTTGAGCGCTCGCATTTCGCGTTCTATTACAGCAACATGACGCGTGACACGTCTCTACATTACTAGTAGCGTTTATACATTTACGAGTGTATTATTCCCAGCCACCGCTCCCTCCCCGAAATATGATTCTCCACCATGGGACTAATAAAAAATGATTTCTTGGCAAAACTTTCTACGTGTCTATAAATTATGGAAACCGGGTGGCACGATATTGCGTCCGAGTAGGCGCCCTTGGAACGAGTTAATGGCCTTGAATTTTGCCCTTTGCGTGTGTAACGTGAACAATGCTTTGGGTACACCGACGGCCCACGGTTCATGTGGATACCAGGGAGGTGGGTGCGCGTGAACGAGACCGGGAAGCGAGATATGGCGTGTCCCTCGCCCGACGTATCGACTGGTCCGACCGGTTGCTCAGCCGCCGGAAGGGGCAGGCGATCGTTTTGCGATATGGGCGCGTCGTCCATTGTACCGTCAACCCGGCTATCTGATGACGAGAGCCACGGACACTCGGTGACATCAGAGTTCCGGCTGTCCAGTTTGTGGGAGGCGTCCATCCCGCCGTCGTAAGCCCCGCATTTTCTCGGTACATTCTTCACATGTCGGTTCTTTGGAGCGGTTGATCTAGTCTTATATCCGTGTCTCCTCTGCCGATGACGCAGTAGGGCGCTTTTGTCGAAGGTAAAGTAATGGCACGTCGAGTCATCTGGGCAGTGAAGTCGGTGTCCAGTACTGTGTGTAGAGGTGAGCTAAGTCCACACCGAAGACAGGGTGGAAACACCTACTGCTTTCGAATGTGATTCTTGAGGTTTGAAAGCTGCATGCTCCCGTAATCGCAGTTGGGTTCAGGGCACCAATGCATCCTATAGATTTGTTGGTGGCGTCGCATCCCGCAAATATAGATTTATTGCCTTACCATCGTTCCGGCTCGGGGTCATGGAGTCGTTTATGCCGTGGCATATCAGACTGGCGTGCCAGCTGCTTGCCACAAACATCGCATATAGCAAGCGAGTTCGCTGGCCTCAAGAGCTGCAAATCCCACAGCCAAGTAAGCGTCAAGCCTCCTTCAGAGAGCTACACGGACCGTAGCCTTACGCCGGGCCTCTGAGACTATGGAGATGTGGCGCATGAGGTATAAGGGCTTGGTTGAAGTGAATAGCCACAAAGTGTTGAAAACCCGATGAAGAAAGATAAGTCGGTGCAAGGAAAGGATGAGATGGGCCAAAAAACCATCGAAGCTCAAGTAACCCTCCAGGTCGAATTTATGCGGTCGCCCCTCTTCAGCAAATTATGCTTTTGTCGCCGAAAATGGTTTAAACCCAAGCGAGAAAGTCGGACTTGCTGTGTGGTGCGTCAGGGGGTTTGAGCTTAAGCAAGACACACGACATGTTGCATAAATAAATTTTGCCTTCAGAGGTATCTGTCATACAAAGAGAAAAAGGCCCACCAGGTGTCTCCCGATACGCTGTATCCTAGCGGCATGTGCATCAACGGAACAACAGACAGACAAAGCAGACGACACTAACTTCTGCACAAGACACCAACGCCGACACCCATCGACACGAGGCTACCTGCCGGAGAACCAAACCCGGATAAGCCGTAAGCGCGTAAGCATCGGGATACCATTGGCCGCGGAGCAGAAGTGGTAGCCCCGCGAGTAAGGATACAGTATGGACGTGGAGGCTCCACGTGTGAGAGCAGTCCCGTTGACATGTACGATGATTCTCGCCCGGATTTGGAAATCCGACAAAGGTATTCCCTTCTTCAATGTCTTCGATGCTCACGCCACAGACTCGTACGGGAACATGAAAGCGAATGGAAGTATTCTGACGCAAATGGGGGGTAATGCACTTGCGGCTTGCTGTCACGAGGCTTCCACGCATACAAACGACGAGATGCAGATGCAGACTTTAACTCGTGGTTCGAATCTTTATAAATGATTAGCTCATTGAGGGTGCACTGACGGATCAATAGAACACATTCTCAGAAGTCACCCGATATTTCAAGTGCGGATGCCCAACGAGTTGTCGAGATGATGAAAGCAGCAAATGTACCTGTTGTACAAACAGAATCCGCTCTCCAAAGTTCCAGTGTAATGCCATATCCACGAGTCCCTCAACGATTCAAAACAGTCCAACAAGATCCGCAAACGGATCCTTTCCTTGCGGCGTAGACACGCGCGGAGTGGGTGGCGAGGATGTGGCGTGTGGAGCTAAAGGCCGCTGTAAGGTGCTCGTAGCGGTGAGATTGCTTGCTGGCGGTGTCCTCACGGCACCGAGCGCAGAGCTCACGCCAGGAGATCCTACACGACCCGGCCCTTGCGATTGGTTTTGCAATGGTGGGGTACTGGGTAGCTTGATTTGACCGAACTGAGGACGCGACGGAGGCATAGATGCTCCGGACGTGAGCTGCGGGGAAATTGCAGATACTTGTTGCTTAGTATTGTTCGATGCTAGCGAGGGCATTCCAATGCCTTGAGAGGGAGTCGCCATCGGAGGTGAAGTGAAAGACACTGAGGAATCGAAGAGACTCGCGAGGTCGTCCGCTGGTGTGCTACCAGAACCAGCACCGCTGCTTGAGCCTGCCTGGGGTGGGGCATCATCGAAATCGATGAGAGAGAGCGAGTCGCTTTTATTTGGAAGAAGTTCAGCCGGAATCGAAGCAGGAGGTGTCTCCCCCCGCTTGTATGCCTCGTATCTTGCAAGGACATTGTTCATCTGGTCATTCGTTTGCAGGTATGTATCTAGGGTCAAGGTATCAGAGATATTCACGTAGTGGGAGAACGGTGCTACCAAGCGACTCCGGATCGTCGGATTCAGCATCTGAGATCCATTTCTGAATCTTGGGCCTCGAGTTGAGTAGGATCGTAGCAACTTGCTAGATAAAACCATCAGTCCCCTATGCGAGACTAGAAATGTAGTCGATTTTACGTCGTATACATCGCCTTTCGCGAACTTCTCCCCGCTTTCATTATCCACATTGTCAAGCATTTCGTGAAGGAGGATGACCTTCTGTTCTAATTTATTTAGCTCTGTCAGAGCTTGGGAACGATAGTCTGGTTTGGCATCCGGATTCGCGCCCGCCAATGACTTCATGATTTCTTGGGCAGCTGCGAGGTCCCGTGGAGTCCCTCTCCGAATGAGCTCCTGAAGCTTGGCAGACTGTGCCTCTCTGTCCTCAGTTTCGAGCTCCTCTGCCGATTTAAGGTTCTTGGGGGAAGGTGAGCGTTCGAAGGATCAGCACAGAGTGGTAAGCGTACGGATGTTGTTGGGACGTTAGTGGTAGTACGCGGAACGTCACGGAAACGATAGCCTTTGAAAGATAGCAAGCGATGCATATCACGAATGTTCCCCAAATCATCGCGCCAGCGAGATTCCACGCAAATACCCTCCTTCCAGCCATGAATAAGCTCGAGTATGCGGGACATAACGGGTCCGGGGAACGGGGGCGGGCGTTCTGGGAACCGTCGGACGAGCTCGTTGAGGAATTCTTTGGTGGAAATTTGAAGGTGGAATGGATATCCACACATCTGGACGAGGGTATCGAGCAAACCGATGGCGAGAAGAGAGACATGTGGATTGCGGTGGTTCACTGCCTGAACGATGAGCATCGCAGCTTCTCGTGGACTGGGCAGCCCAGATAGGTTTAACGTGTCGATGAATCACGAGAATAAGGATGTACCTGTTGGCTTTCTTTTTATTGATGTACTCTGCGATTTCGATATGAAGGGCATAGTTATTGTCTGGCTGGGCCGCGGTGGTAGCTCGTGTGATGAGAAACTCAAGTTGTGAGGTTCTCTGCCAGGTGCCCGGGGGGTTATTCCACATCGTAAATAAGATATGATGGAATGATCAGAGACCGATGTGTAGCACCGGGTGCGTCTCAAGTCAAGAAGAAAACAGGGCAAGCGTGGGAACATCCACGTCTGCCTATCGCGTGTCATACGCTCATCACAATCAAGGAGCGAATGTCGTGGATCTCAGACTAGAAGTTCAGCTTGAGCTTACAATCGTCATTTAAGCTAGGTACCTTGGCCAACTTTCTTCCTGATGTGGGGCGGTGCGTGTCAGATAGAAGCACGCCTTCTTGTCGTTTAAGTATCAAAATGACGCATATAGCTCTCACAATTTTCTTCATAGCTGCAGTCTCATGATCTATTGTTTGACTTGGACGTTGTCTTAGATGTTCTTTAAAACCGTGGACAGGAATTGTGGATGGGCAGTTGAGAGACTTATTTATTGTGGACACTCGAACCAGGAGTCTTGCATTTTCAACTCGTGGAACTCTCGGAGGGGGTATCGCCTTCGTGTGACTGCTTGACTCGTTTTTACAGGGGTTTGTAGTGTGTCTACGTTTCTCTGCAAGACCCAATGTGATACAGACGCCCGCCGCACTGCGAGGGTTGTCGGCGTATTGTGACGCTCTCATGGACCTATTTCGGTGCGATACAAGGTCCTTCACACATTCTTACGTTGACCGCGCCAACACGTCTCGGTGAGCTTAGCGTAACCAGAGACTGATGGTTGTGCTTTAGAGACCATATAGGCTGGCTAATCCAACAGGAGGGTCATTAGAACTCGTCCGTGATATCGCCAACCGACTGATCGTGGGTACAGACGGTGCGTATCGTCCCGATGGGAGGGGGGTTGTTCGCCTGTGTATCGAACCATTCTGTCGGATGGAAGGGCCTCATAAACAGGCTCTCTGCATACTTGGACCGCAGCCGTATATCGGTGAAGTTGACAGCAAATACCAGTTATCATGCGACAGATGGCAGTCACGGTGGTGCAGGATATTGTCCGGCCCACTCTACCAACTACGAAGGACATCCGATCCTCAAATTCACGACCTCATCGCATCCAGAGTTCGGCTCCGGATAATCGCAACCTCGTTTACCCAAGCAACGTTTTTACGTGGTAGGAACAAACGTAGGAGGTCCGCAAAAACTACTCCCCCCGTCCTGGGTGCCCTTCTTCAACCACTCTGCACGAGTACTTTGTGCCAAAGAGATCTTGGGGGCCAATCTGTCACACGTCACTGGACCTATATCAAAGCTGTCCGCATGTTTTTAGCTCGTTTAATGGTTCCCGCGTTGTGCAATTTTCCCACTGGTTCTAAATTTTACTGGCACAATCACGTCCCCCTGGGTTTCTCGTACATTCAAGTCTCACCCACGATTAGTTAAGTATGGCTCAGTATGGTACTTCGTTTATACAAGCTTGCTGATGGAACCAGAATTATCCCCCTTCAATAATATGCTTCCCATCCCAACCGGGTCTGCCAATTAGGACTGTTCTGGAAACGTGTCATTTTTTTTGAATGTACAAGCATAACATGGGTATAGCGTGAGATGGCGTGTTTCTTTGGTTTATCCGGACCGCATCTGGGGATTGGATCCGAATACATGATGCTTTAATCACACTGATGACACTCCTATCGTGGAAGATGTCATGCACATTGGTACCGACACATCGCCCTATGAACTGTAGGATCGCCAGCCAGATAAAACACCTACCGTCACACTGACTTGATGTAAGTTTTAGTGACGATTACAAGGCGTCTAAATCACACGCAAATACTTGGGGCCGCCATATGGACCATACAGCACCTCGAGGTTGATTGTGGAGTAACTGAACGACCGTAGCATAAACGTCAATGCGACAATGGAAGTTCACGCCACTCCGTCGCATCTTACAGGTCTCACAGTGGACTATGGGAAACCTCAGGGCCGCTGATACTCACACTGTTTGGAGCCTATAGCATCGAAATGTCAAGGTGATGCAGGTGAAAATTTCTGTGACAGGCTTGTGACGCACTTGACAGAATTAATTTACCCAAGATCACTTGCTAGATCATTCAAAGTAATTTCCGAGTCGAAGTGCTATTCGGCCTGTCACCATGAGCAGTAGCATATTCATGAGTTGCATCGATGCATGAAAAGACACTAACCATCAAGCTAACCATCACGTAGTATTTGGATGTCTAACCATTTTAAGCAGCAAGCACACTGAGGGGTTTTGTGATGGCTGATATGTTTCACCTTCTGTGCAAGTGTTCCATTATTGTCTTGCATCTGTAAGACTGGGATGTGTTCAGAACTGGTCTCAAACACCGCTGAATACCTTTTAATTTGCAGATGCATTGGTTGGTTAAAGGAGTCAAATCCGAGTCGCTGACACGAGTACACAAGTATACATCCATCAATTACTGTTCGTTGATATTAGAAATCTTAACTTCATTGATCCACGTCGGTACCAGAGATACGAAAGATGAAAGGAAAAATTTGACTATGTCTTTCTTGATGTCTTTGGCGCCTGTTTTCCACGAGCCGCTTTCGTCGAAAGCATGGATCTGGCGAAAGCATGACTGGAAATGGAAAGACGATCGCACTGTGAAATATAGTATGATGCCCGAAGCCCGAAGCCTGGTGATCGATTGTCGCCATAAATTCAAATTGGCCTGGTTAGATACAACTCGTCCGCCACGAACAGCAAAACTAGTCGGCTGTTGGTCGTTAGATTCGGCCGGAACGGGATCCCATAGGTTGTAGCACTTTATAAGGTGGGTTCTGGACTAACGGGACGACACGTACTATGAACGGGAACCAATTGCCTCAACGTGGCCAAAGGTGGCAGCTGCGAGCCAGTTATCTGATCCCTCATAAGGGCAACTCTCGTTGTGGATGGACTCGGGTAGTACGGCCTCGAAAATGATGAGGTAGATAAGAAACTGCATTAGTACGGTCTTGGTGGTCTCGGTCTCGGTAATGAGAAGGTACCTCAAACCAGGGACAAGGCCCCGAGGGGCTTGGGGTTGAGGGCAATATCGGAACTCAAAGTGCTGATGATACACTGTATGGGTAACTTTCAATAAGTAAAAAGCCTAATGACATCTGAGATCTCCTCTCGAAGACGTACAACGTCAGGCTAAGACAATGATAGAGTAAGGTCCCTCAAGCGTCTGAAGAGGTAGCGTAGCCCGAAGTGCCCCCGTCCTCGTAACCATCGACGGACTTAGATCTCCATGCGGCGTCGGGGTGAAGACTGGCCTTGTCAGAAACTCCATTTAGATTAGTCTTTATCAACTCCGGGGTTTCGCAGTGTTCCCTGAGGACACGCGTAACCTGTGGGATCACGTCCACGTGAACGTTCTTGCCCCAGAGTACATCGAGGTGTTCGTATCCCTTGAGGCGGCGAATATCGAGGCGGTGTTTGGGAAGCTCATGGCGCATCGCATCGATGTCCACAAGCGAATCGACGTCACCGTAGAGAAGGACAATGCTGGTTGCAATGTTGCGGGTGGGGAATTTGGCTGGACGATAACCCGGACGGGGGCTATGTTTACTGGGCCGGAATGAGGGAACGTACATGTCGTCGTCGTACATGACGAACCGACCGGAGCGCATAATTTGGAACCAGTGCACGACGGACTTTGTGCTAGCAAATGAATAAAGATGGGAATAGGCCGCGAGTTTCTGTGTGGTGGTGATGTTATGGGAGTACCAGGAGAACAGAAAGCCGAGAGAGGCGTCGATGAGGCGGCAAAAGATCGGTGGGTAGAGAATATGTTGCCACATGAGGGCGGAGGAGAGGATGGCACGACGGCCAAAGATAAGGAAAAGGAGAGTAGGACTGACGGCGGAAGCAAGAGGGTGAGTGCGAGTCGTGGGGTGGGGTGGAATGAAGGACTAAAAACTCACGAAGCTTTCATGAGGCCGTCAACGAGAGGCGCAGAAAGACCTCTTGGACGCATTGCGGGTGCGAGAGCGACGAACACGTTTACTTTCTGGTTCAGCTGGGGGTGAATGCTGAGGGCGGCGAAGGCTTGGGCAGTCCCTTGGCTGAAACCAACATAACTGAGACTCGGGGCGCGGGTTATCTGGAGAATATATTCAATCGAGTCGGGTATATCGTGCCAGGCAAAGTCGTCGATAGAGAAGTTCCAAAACTTGGACGAGCTGGGGTCATGGTGAATGGACTTTTTGGAGTACTTGTTGCCTCGATTGTTGCCTAGCCATACGTCATAACCTAACTCCGCAAGGACAAAGGGAACCGAGCGCTCTGGGTCGGTGAGACAAACCCATACTTCGGAGTTCATGAGAAGGCCGTGGTGGAGATATACGACTGGTTTTCCGGTGGATGTGCCAGGGACCGGGCGGGGCTCGTTCTTCGGGCCAGGTATACGGAAAATTCCCAGAAGATAGCCATCTTTCGTAAGAACGACGTGCTCTTCCACGTTGCGATAACCGAAGATGGCACAAAGCTCTTCGAAGTCGTTGGCCTTGCGTATACGATCGGCGAAGCGTTTGGCTTCTGGTGTTGAGGTGCCAGCACCGACGAAGTAGTGGAAGAGAGCGCGAGACTTGAGATAGAACCAGTTTATGACGGATTTCGGGAGGAACAAGATGATAATGTGAAGGAGACCCTCGAATATGATAAATATAGATCCAGCAAGGAGCGCGACATACTCGTGTGAGCGGAGGCGTGATAGAAAGGGCACGTCTGCCATGTGGGGTTGCAGTGTGCTGTAATGGCGAGTGCCAATCCGAGCGCCTCAAAAGGTAGATCACGGCAACCGCCGGGATCCATGTGTTTGGGTCGTGGCTCACTCCGTCCCACTTGGGCAACTCAGCGCGCATACATCCACGCTTTCACCATCAACCTCGACGATGAAGAGATCAGGTTCTGGCCCGAGAGCACCCTCTCCGACAAACACATCTTTCTCTGGCATATCGAGCTACCGCACTGACTCGTACAAGCCACTCAGAGATAAGGCCTCAGTATCATCTCCTCCCCTCGACCCGCATATAGTTGCGCGCACCCATTATGACGAGCTCAGCAAATACCTCGTTTCATACCTCGCAAAAGGTTGTGTGCCCTCTTTGCCTCCACTCGTCCTCTCTCACATTCGTTCCCTCAGAACCCGCCAACTCTCGCTCGACGGCACGGCAGAAACTCACACGGCTTACCCGCCAACAATTCCAAGAACTCTCCACAGACGTATACGATGAATTGATCAGACGAAAGAACAACTCAGATACGAACCAAGGTGCCGTCATCGTCTTCTTAAAGACCCCCCTTCATCACATCTCACATTTCACATTAGTCCCCTTTCTTCCCGTGCGCGATGATTTCCATCCAAAGCGAAACCAAGCTAGGCAAAAGCTTGCCACTCTCCCGGCATCGCGCTTCAAAGATCTCTCTAGCGATGTCTACTATGAACTTGTCCGCCGCTACCCGGAGTTCAAGGAGGAGGTATGTCCCATTCTTTCCCATCACTTCAACCCCCTTGATCATCTCGTTTACAGCCTTCCGACGTCACCTCTCCCGGCTCCACCTACGATGACTTCCCATCCCCTGATTTTCCCACAGCGCCGCGTGAACGCGAAAAAGAGCCACCCGTGCCAAACCGCTTTGGTCGCATTTCTGAAGATCGAGAGCGCCCCCCCAGTGGCGGCGCCCGTCCTCGCCGCAGCCAGGAGGATTACAACCCTCCTGTGGTGGGGCGGCGTGGCGATGACCCATTTGGAGAGGCAGGTCCGAATGAACCACTTTCCGATCGCGACCCCTATGCCTCTTCACGGCGCAAGCCATCCCAAGACACAACCGCAACTGTCCGTTCTCAACCACAGGATGCTGGTCGCCGCCCGAGTGTTACTGGTAGTGACTCAACCAGCACAACCAATGCACAAAGCGCCACCGTTACCAGTGGAATCATTATCCCCAATAAGAGCACTATCGCGGAAGAGGATATAGAGGTTCCTTATGGTCGCAGCGAAAGCGCTCCTGAAGATGGCGATGGTGAGACCGATGAGGTCGAGGGCGGTCTTAATGCTCTGGCTAGACGCCTAGGTCAAGACCCCGACACGGACGGCGGTGGACGTAGCGACGACTACTTCGACAAGATATCCTTTGGGCGTGCAAGTGTTGCTAGCGACCGTTCGGCCAGAGTAGGTGGGGGCAGAGGGAGCGCTGCTCTCAACGAAGATCACGAGAAAATGCGCCGCGAGTACGAGTTCCGCATTGCTACGATGCAGAGCCGCATCACTCTCTTGGAACGAGCGATCGAGGATGGTGACCTACGAGACCGTCAGCTTGAGCAGTCCGATCAGCGTGTCAAGCAGTTAGAGGAGGAGCTTGACAAGTTTCGGCGTGTATGTTTCGCATTCATCCCTTCGATCCAGGGCTCAAGCCTCCACAGAGGGCCGAGGAACAGAGCACCGCGATGTTGGCACTCCAGGAGGAGCTCGACAGCGTACATGAGGGGGCTCAACGCAATCGGGAACGTGAGGCGCGTCGCGCACAAGGGGACGAAGAAGAGCTACAGATCCTACGCGAGCGTTGCGAACGACTCGAAGAGGAGCACACCTCAGGCGTGGGTAGTGTAAGTGGCTTTTCGTGAACCCTTCACATATCCTGACTCCACGATAGGCCGACGACGAGGTCGTTGAGCAGCTGCGCTCGGATATGGAAGGCTTGATTGTCGAAGTGTCCGACCTCTCTCGACGGAATGACGAGCTTATGACGTCCAAAGACTCTGACCTCGTCGTCATCCGCGACCTCGATGCACAACTAAAGGAATACAAACGCAAGTATGAGCAAGCCAAGACAGAGCTTCGCTCTGTCAAAGGTATTTTGCATTCACACACCGTTCTTTCATCCCCCAGTTTCACATTCAAAACCAACAGCCACGTCTGCGCTGTTCCTACAGAAACCCAAATTCGACGACCAACTGCCGGTGACAGCAGATGGTGCTATACCCGACGTACATCTCACCGCCTTCTTGACCGCCATCGACTCGCTCCTTTCGGCGGGTCGCTCTAATGCGCCAACGCGCGTTTTGACACCAATGAAGTCAGTCGTCAATGCGGTGACGACGATCCTCGACGACGTACGTTCACACACGCGGCGGCATTCCGATCCAGAGGGTCTGCGAGCACTCGAGGAACGTGTGGAGGCGACACTATCGAACCTCGTCACTGCTTCGAAGACGCACGCAACGAGCTCGGGCTTGTCGCCCGTTAGTTTACTCGACGCCGCGGCGAGCCATGTCTCAGCGGCGATTACCGAGCTCGGACGCGTCGTCCTCCTTCGGCGTGCGTCTAAGGCCGAGCAAGAGCAGTTCGTACCACTTCCCTCAAACGGGGCAGCCAGCAACGGCTTTTCACCTGGACTGCGCACAGTTGAAGAAGGGCGGCCATCTGTCGCGTATCAACGCGGCTTAAGCGAGGCATCCACCAAGCGTGCCGAGCGCGAGCGGGAGGTTGTGCGTGACGAACGCGAGCAGCATGCGCAGTCAGAGTCGAGTTCAGACGATAGCGCGCCAACGATATTCGATCTGAGTGCGACGAACGCCGCGGGCATTACAAGCCCCGACTCGGCTGCAGCAGAAGGCTCTGAGGACGCATGGACCGAGCTCAAGGTGCGTCTCTTTACTTTTTTTGAGGGTGCGCCATCGCGATACTGACGATCGGATGCGTGTGTGCGCCTTCCCCCCGGTGTAGCCGTACCTAGAAGCTCAGACTGAGTCGATCATCTATGCGATACAAAGCGTTCTCTCCGGCGTGCGAAGCCCCACGCCATCGCCAACGCTGAACGAGAACCTGACGCAAATCGTCACTATCGTGTCGAGCATTGTCGCAGTCTGTCATGACAACCTCCCGGCTAACCAGGCACGCCAGGGTGGCGATATCCTGCGCGAGCTGAGCGAGCATGCGAACAAGCTGAGCGAAACGCAGACGCTTCCTGAGGTGACCAAGGAAAGTCGGCAGGTGATGGCCAAATCGAGCTTCGCCATAGCGAATGCGATGAAGGCGCTTCAGAAGCTGTGATTTACGGCGCAGGGACGCTGGTGGGTAAGGACGACGGGGGAGCATGCTAGGGATATCATAATTTAATTATTTTTTTTGCATGGATCGGTTCTTCGCATTTAGTAGTTAATCCTGCATTGCATCTATGTTCATTCATTGTTCACTCTACCTCACATCAAGGACGCTCGTTGGCCTACGCCACCCGCGTCGGGGGGAACGGGAAGTTCGCCACTGCGGTCCGAGACGAATGCGGCATATCTATTAAGAGGTTGAGAAGGTCAGACAGCGTGTTCAGAAAGACGCGCGACGTGCATTTTGGTGAGCCGCGCGATCTCCTCGGCGGAGACGGACGGTCTTGTGCTTTTGAGCACTCGTTGGAGATGCTCGTCGCGGATCTCGTGCTGGATTTCAGGTGAGAAGACGAACATGGGGTAAAGACGAGATATTGCCTACCTTTGGACGCTCAACTACCTTGTCCATGTTTGCACGGGAGCTGCGGCTCTGAGACGAAGACATGATCTGGCGTAACTGATATCGGTTTGAATCAAAAGGCACTGTGCGAATGCTCATATTTAGCGGAACGCCTTACCCGACGCTGTGTGGCCATCTGCTCTGCTCTCGACGCGACGGTCCTCTGAGCGGGTCCACCGAAGAGCGTGTACTCGATCGGCGCATCGTCGATACGGTCCTTGTCACTTGACCCCGTCGTGGAACCAGATACGCTGATCTCGCCTACGCTCGCGTGCACGACCTCGAGGTGGGCGTTGTAGAGCAGTGCTTGCAGGTCTGCACCCGAGAAACCTTCCGTGGCATCCGCTAGGCGATCAAAGTCGACGTCGGATGATACGGGAACCTTTCGCGCGTGCGCTTGCAGAATCTGTTTTGAAAGCACGCCGATGGTCAGCAGAGAGAACGACTATCACAGAAGGTCAGAGGGCCGTCTTACCTCTTGGCGCTCCTCCTTCGTGGGCATGTTACATAGCAGCGACTTGTCGAGCCGCCCCGGACGGAGAAGAGCGGAGTCGACTAGGTCGGGTCGGCTGGACATGAGGAATGAGGTGCCATTGTGGTTGGAGTGTTCGATGTCCCAACCTGGTAGCAGCGAGAACATAGACCCCATCAAGACCCTCCGCACCATCCATCAACGTTAACAGCTGATTGACCACTCGATCAGTAACACCAGTGCTGTCGTGTCCACTAAAACCAGTCTACATCAGAAACAGTAATAGGGGACCATATGAGAGCAATCCAGACCGTTTTGGTGCGATCGAGTCGAATTCGTCAAAGAACAAAACACATGGTTTGGCGGCACTGGCCCTCTCGAAGATATCCCGAACGGACTTTTCACTCGCGCCAATGTACTTGTTCAGCAGCTCCGGGCCTTTGATGCTGATGAAGTTTAAGCCACACTCCTTCGCGGCTGCCGAAGCAAGCAGGGTCTTCCCGCAACCAGGGTAGCCATAAAGCAAGAGTCTGTAACGTGGGATCAAACATGGGAGAAGCCAGGAACACGCTCGGACCACCTACCCAGAGCGCAGTCGCAAAGGAGACTGGGCAAAGATCGCAGCGTATTTCGTGGGCCACTCCAACGTTTCGCGCAGTGTTCGCCGCGTCTCAGCCAAACCTAAACGCTTGTCAGCTTGTCCATAATCCAGGGAGCTTTGGCGCGTCGCGCACCTCCGATGTCAGCCCATTCTACGGTCGACTTTTGCAATGGGACGTCCCTTAGCGAGAGTGGCACAAAGTCAACTTGAGCAGCTTTGAAGTCCACGGCAGTCAGAGTCACCTAAATACCCTGTATTAGCGCAATGAGTACCTCGAGCAAGTTTGAGAGCCTCGCCTTGGCGGAATCGCCAGACGACCTGATGGCCGCCTGGTGTACAGCCCGCGCAACCAAGTCTTGCAAGTCTGTGGCAGAGTATCCTTCCGTCTCTGTCGCCAGTGCTACAAAATTCAACGGCCTTTCCGCATCGATTTCGAGGTTCCTTGAGCTTTCCAACCTTCGTTGTACTATCTGCGCCAGGATCTGCTTGCGCGCATTCTTGTCTGGGGGCTTGAGGTGTACAACTTGTTTAAACAAGTGTGTCGCGCTGAGGAGTGGGTGCAAGGCAGCCTGCGACTCGGCGGTCGCAAGAAGAACGATACCAGACAAATCAGGCGCTAGTTCGTGAGCAGCAGCGGAAGAGAAGATTGACAAGAAGGTCTCGGTAAGGTGCCGTGTGCGGAAAGAATCTGCATGCTTGTCGTCGTCTGTCAGCACGGCTAAATAAGGGTAAAATGAACGGGATACCTCAAGCTCTGTGCCCAGCAGCTTTTCGAGATTATCGAATACGAGGACACTGGGACGATGCCACATTGCCTTATCTAACCAGTACTGAAATTGCGTGCGCAGAGTCTGAACAGGTTTTTCGGTGTAGCGGGAGAAGTCCACATAAATTGCGACTGCAAACATGTTTAGAGGGTAGAGCAGATGCATAAGCACGAAACCTACACGCTTGCACACGCGGATCCCACTGCAAAGCTTTTGACGTAGCTTGAACAACGGACGTTTTGCCTGCACCCGCTCGGCCTGTCACCAGGAGACCTGAAACTGTAGCACGCGTCAGGCACCACCCATTGCATAGAAGGAAAACCATCATACGTCCTGCCACCGCGCTGGCTTCATACAGGGTAAACATGTGGGTGCCAAAGTCATAGCACTTTGTAAGCAGATCGTCAACACCAGCCAATGCGTGTGTGGGCGGAGGCCGCCGAGGTCGTCTGCAAACAGATCAGCGCTTGAGACAGGCGAGTCGTCCGCCACACGCACGGAGTTGTTGGGGGGGTGGGTATATCTGGACCAGCGATAGGTGATTCTGTATTAGCTGAGATGGTTACGCTGCACAGACGCAGGTGAATTCCAGCTGCCACGGTTCGTTCCCGTACTCAAAACATACCGGACTACATCCCAATCTTCTACACTGTCCACCCCTCCGACAATAATTATTTGTCCCTCTGGAACACTACCTAGTCCGACAAGTTTCACTTTTCCATCTTCCTTTGGTACTTCCGTGACATCCCTCTTGATAGCCTCGCTAGGGTTGAGTACCTTTGCAACAGCGGGTATGTCTGACGAGGGCGGGTTAGAGTCTGTTGGGTCTGTTGGGGGGGAAAGACGCTTCACGTCGCCAACAAGAGACGTTTTAGGGTCGAATGGAAGTAAACCGTCTAAACGGTAAACGCTGAGCATCGTTTCGGATACATAGCCGACAGAGACGAGGTCTGGCGGACTTGGAAGGTGGTATGAGAAAGCCGACACTGGTAGCACGCGAAGCAGGACACTATGCGAGGGACTCTGGGAAACAGGAGATTTCGTGGCTGTGTTAGGATTGGTCACTGAAGTTTCATTCTTGACAAGTTGCTTCGTCTCTGAGTTTTGGTGATTGCGGGTCTTTGGAGCGACCGAGAGCTCCGTATCATTGGCAAGTAAAACGGCTTTCGCGGAAGACGGTTCAAAAGAAACTGTAGTGACTTGAATATCGCGGAGATGAGGGGCTATTGGTTCACATACGAACACGCAAACGAATGCGGGTGCGGCCGAGTACCCAAACGTCCACTTCCTGATTAGGTGGCGCGACGCGAACTTGGGATAGAAGAGTTGATTCTACATGGTCTGCATGTAATTCCTTGACAAAAACGTGAGACGCGTCTATAAGAATATGGAAAGCACTTACGAGTATCTCCCAGTCATCTGGGGTGAGAGGTTCTGTCGCAACGGATTTAGCTGTGGGTAGGTCATAGAGTAGGCCGATTTCAACCTTGAAACGGTCAGCAACTAAGATGTCGTAGAGTGTATGCTTTTTCCACATACAAGGTCCCCCTTATGGAAGCCTAGACCCTCGGCATACTGTGGATCAATCTCAACTGTCTCAAGAGGGCTATCTGGGGAGTTGGAATTGAAGTGGGCCAAGGACGACGCAGACACCATCCCAGTCCATCCAACATATGCCTGGAGTTTCTTTCCGTCTGGCCGAGACGATGAGGTGGCAGTAAGCAGAACTGCGACATGTTGTGGACGCTAAGAGCCAGATGGCTAGTCAGTATATGAGACGGAGGAAGAGAGCGACGGACTTGCGATGTTACGCTCAAGCAAGGGACCGAACAAAGAGACAGGCAAGTTGACCAGCGATGATTTGAGCGATACGAACTCGACTCTCGCTTGTCGAGGCATTTCCTCCTGCTGCCCGAGCCTGTCCGGATGTGTTCCTTATAAGCTGACGTGCCTCGGTCCGATTCCTCCGTCGAGACTCTGCAAAGTCCGAGATGACGTAGGGGGCCTGACTGCAAGGCTTTCAAGAAAGGGTCGTTACCTACTGTAGTACACAAAATTCAGAGATCGGGACAATTTATGGGCGCTATATGAGCGGTGGACGATTTTACTACAGTGCGGGAAAGCTACAGGCGCCCGTACACGGGCCTCTCACGCATTTACCACAAGTTGCTTACGACGCCCTTCCAGCCAAGATGCGAGTACTGAGCTCGAGGTTCTCAACCCAAGGTTCGGGCGACTATGAAGGTGGCTATGTCCATGCACGACGAGGGTCATCTCCACTCGCACACGCTGGGTAGTGCACATCGAGCCAACCTGGAGTCGTCAAATGGTGCACTCGGCATAACCTCGGGCTAGCTCACGCCACAAGTGTCGGGGTGGCGGCACCCTCACAGCCTAAGCAGAGAAGCGGTCACAGCTCCTTCGATACGCTTTGACCACGTTTGTGGCAAGCAAATTGGGCGGCCCCGCCACCGCTATGTCGCGATCGGTGGTCGTAACTGACTGCCGAGATGAACCTATCGTCTACTTGGATTCCTGCCACAACGCTTTGACTGGAGTGCGAGAGTTAAAAGGAGGGCCTGGTCCCCGACGCTGCCACAACACCTTCCTCACACCCCACCTCTCTCTGCGGTCGCCTCTGTCCCCACTTAACTTGCTCGTTTGTTCGAATCATGTTTCCATTCGGCTTCATCGCTGGTATTGTGCGTCCTTTCAGGGCTACAGAACAACCAATCGAAGACAGTGATGACGAAATGGTAGGCGTTCTAAGAATGCCGGGTTTCTGTTCATACGGCATCACTAACGCATCATTCCAACAAAGGACGAATCAGTATCTCTGGCAGATACCGTCTTCGATGCAGATATACTAGACAGCTCAGAGGAAGACTCCAGCATGTATATGTCAACCGTCGCTCGTGTGCCCAGTCTCGCTGCTTCACCCCTCACCGTCAACTTCGATTACACGTCCAGCTCTCCGACACCATCCTGTGCCTCGTCTAGTTGTGACGATCTGGATGCTTTACCTGCCCAGGCCTCACCACCCTCTGATAAAAATTTCGTGAAACGCCGCGTCAAGTCCTTCATGCGTCACAAAGCGTATTCGGTTCCGTCCCGAGGACAGCGCGAAGCATTCAAGAGAGATAGCCGTGGCAAGAAAGACATGTTTATTGAAAACCCATTCATCCCCTTTGTCTCCAACGGACCACCGACCTTATCCCCTGCATTTGACCCACTTTCCACCTTGGGTACAGACGTCCCTTCGACGCTGGCACACCAGGCCGAACTCTACCTTCCAGCCCTCCTGGAAGATAAATGCAGCATGAAGGAGACCCTGGAACAACCTCAATCTGCCCAAGCGGATTCCGTTTCGACGCCTCACGTGCGCGTCACCAAAAAGAGTGGCTTGACGATCAAAATACCAGGCCTCGTCGATCGGCTTGCTCTTCGGCTGGTTCATTCGTGCAACGTCGCAGAGCAAGCTGAGGAGGACCTCGATTGCTCACCCGACGGGTACACAGCATCAGAATCGTCTTTTGAGGGCGAGCAAGACTATATCCTGCGCCCCTCTTCCCCCTGTTCAAGTCCTGACCGTTTATCTCGCCGCCAGCTCCGTCGCCGAGCCGTCGCGCCTTACCACCGCGCGGGAAATCCAAAGCGCAAAGAGTTGTGGCTAAACTCGGAGGTAGTACCCGAGGTCCTACTTTCGCCGTTCTCTTTGGAGAGGCAAACTCGGAGTTTGCGCTCCGGACGTCGTTATTGATTGCCCAAATTTTTCGAGGAACATCTACATTTACCGCAGAGATGACACGTGCTATTGAATGCACGGTGAGGGCCACTTCATTCGTGTTGTGAGCTTACTCTGCTACGATACCAGTGCGTTTGTGGACGGACGTTGTTTTTCATCTTCTGTTTCTTTACATATGTCTTTCAGTCACAGTTAGTGTTTGCTACATTCCATACCCTGTTGTGTTATTGTTCACATTCATCACCTATCACTGTTTTCCCTGTAACACGCAACTTTTTATCAAACCAACATTCCAGTGAAACAGCTTTGACATCTTCCTGCGATTATCGCGCTCATCAGCTAATTTCCACATTTGGTAGCTTCCACTGACTGTCCCGAACGCTTACAATGCTCCAAGTCATTCAATTAGGCATGGCAAACAAGCGTCTAACAGTTCGGTGCTGTGTTGCGCGCTTTGTGACCGCCGACAGTTCGGAGTGTCGGTTAGGTGTCTCAAATCGCTATTGTTCTCCTCCGTAACCCCCGACACTGTCGCTTTGGCCCCATTGTTCCTCCGTAAGGGCAGTCGGGCATCGTAGATACGCAAACACAAATTGTGGTCGTCGTCATCCACCCGAAACCGGTTCCATCTATTTGACCTGTACCTAGTGGTGGCGCCCAGACACATTGTATTATATGTGGTTTGTGGACAGTTCGATCAAGCAGGTAGGTCGGCATCGCCTCGGCTCCCAGTCGCCACCACTGGCACCTAGGCACTGGCATACACTACTATGACCCACAATAAAAGCGGCTGTGCCATGACCGACTCGTTGACTATTACCTGGACTCCGCCCTCGTTCCCCAACCACCACGTTCAACTACTCCCTCCTCAAGCTTCAGGCTGCAACTTCCAGTCTTCCTCCATGACGGTTCCATCTATGACCAACACTGCTGCGGGCAAGCACCGAGTTGTGAGTTCGACTTCGGTCTGGCAGTGGAGGCCCCTACTCACTCACTCCTATAGAACTTCTTCTCCCACGTCCAACATACCGAGGAAGACGTCGGGATGGATTTCTCTCCTCACCTTCGCGTCACGGAGCACTCGATCGGGCTCCCTCCAAGCGCATTCCCCAATTACGTCGCCAGCCCCTTGCCTTACTCTACTGTCCCGTCATCCTCCGACCGCTGGGTTCCGCGCATGTGCCATGGTGTCGAGAGACGTCAGCGCTCGAGGCCGTCATCGCGTGGGATCGAGCTATACCCCAAGCCAACACGGGGAGAACGCATGGCGATCAAAACCGTCTCCTCGCGGCGCTGGGACGCTGCTGAAGACACACATCAGATCCCTTCGTCTTCGTTGTGGGTGGCTCCTGTGCCGGCACAGGTTCACACCAACTACTCATCAACAATCATACGTAATGATCACTCCCCGAGCGCGTACAGCGAACGCGACGTTTCTCCTGGCTTTGACGGTGACATCGAATCTGGCGACGCGGCACGGCGCGATCGGCGCGCACGTGCCAGTGCAAAGGATCGTCTTACCATAGTAGTTCCTGGCGGGAAATCTGAGGCCTACGTTGCGATGGCATTCGAGCGATCATGCAGCCTCACAGGCGCCGACCGCGCCGACCACCACGGGTCGTACATCTTCCCAACTGCGCTTTCTCCACGTCTACAACAGCGGGAGCGGCAACCGCTAGGAGAAGAGAAGAGGGTGAGAAGGACGGGCCTCAAGATCCGCATCCCCGCGCCTAACCCGCTGCTCCTGCTCTCTTGGCGACTGGCAGACTCGTGCCGCATTACGGGCATCGATATGGACACGGCCGGAGACGAAGATGAGGACGGCGACGACGAGGACGCGGGGGAATATTCGGGAGAGTGCAACAGCCCGGAGTTGGGATTCACCTCCCCGTCCTCCTCGACCAGCGGCGTTGGGTCCGACGAATTGCAGGGTTCGCTCGTCCACTGTTCGGTACTCGCGCGTGTCCCTACACTCGAGGCTCGCGTCTCACGCCGCGTGGCACATCGCACCGCTCTGGCACCGTATCCCATTGATTATTCGCGGTCACGCACAAGCAGAAGACGCCTAATCCACTAGCTTATTATCCATACTGACCAATTTTTTCGTTGCGTCATTTCCTGTCCGCCATCTCTGTATCACACTATCCTACGCTCATCTGATGTAGTCCTAGCACTTCTCTTATCTCCCTCTGCAATGATCTGTGATACCATTAATTGCACGTGTTACTTGCTTTTAAATCTCGTTTCCCGGTATTTGACGTGCACAAGAGAACTTGAACAAATAAAAAGTTGGCAACCGGTGCAATAACATATAAAGTCCTGGCAATAACCGCAGGATAGTCTAGATGTATGTAGTATGAATAGTCTAATCGTCAGCCTCTTCTGCTAGGGACAATCTCTCATGTACCAGCCTCGCTACTAAAGCACCATCAATAGGAATTTCGTTCCCCTGAAAGCCCTCTGGATAAGCCACCGGCGGGACATCAGCGCCGGTGAAGTAGCTGTGCACTCTGGTGAGCACGAGATGACGGGAAACAAAAAGCGAGTACCTGTTCCCCCAGAAGCCAAAATGAACCATACCCAGTGCGCGCGTCGTGTATTCGTAGTCGTAGGCGAAACCACCAGGATAGAAGAACTCCATGACGGTAGAGCGTGGTGTAGGCTTCATCCACACCAACGATGTCAAGCCATTCCCGTGCACACCCATCATGATCTGCATTAGCAATTAGCGGCTTTATTTCCCGTGATAACAGGGAGACGCAAACCGTGGTTCGTCCGGCAAGCGACAGCTGCTCCACTCGGGAAAGCTTGTCCATGCTAACCACGTTAACCTCGTATCCGTACTGATCGCGTAGCTTATACAACTCCTCGACCAGCTTATCGTGGTCTTGCTGAATCAGCATACGTCTTCCCCATTCTTGACGAGAAATGTACGTGATGACTGGTCGACCGCGAGTCCCTGCGCCAGTACTCGCATTCAAGCCGGTATACTCGATTACGCTGTTCCTAACCGTGCTCCACCAGTTTGGCGAGCCTGGAAGTGCAAAAGCTTCACTGGCCGTGCGTTGCGTCCGGAGCCAGCTGTCGCCGTTCATGGCGGCAGAACGATCCATGAAGAGGACACGGTCAAAGACAAAGGGGACACCCATGGCGGCACGATCCTTCCAGTCATGGGAAAATTCCATAGAAGCAGAAGGCAACGTAGTGCGAAGAACCCACTGGTTCATCGCCGCGTAATCTCGCCAGTGATCCGCATCGAGATGGCTAAAGATGATTCGCCGAGGTGGAGGCAATGCGGTCTTGCCATTTGGGGGGATAAAGGGGTCGAGGGAAGAGTAGGCGCGCCAAAAGCCAAAGAAGAGCTCGGCAGACCAGTGGTAATAATGGGTAATGCTATTGACGAATCAGTATGAGCAACTAATTTGCGATGCGAGAAGAGACGGACAATTGTCTGGGATCGTTGACAAACCACTGAAAAGGCGTAAAAGGGAGCACTCATTGGGAACTTGGCAAGGATACGCACTGTCACACCTTGGACACGATTAGCACCAGTACCAAAGAGCTTCTTTGCTTCGGTGGTGCTGATGATGCGCATATCCTTATCGGTAGGCTGGCGAGCAGCAACGTGATCGGGGCCATTTTCGATGATTACTCCGCGAGATGTCATAAACTTCCGGTCGGGAAACGTTTCCGGTTCGTCGCTGACGAGATAGACGGTGCCGTTGAGAATATACATTTTATCAAACATGGTCCATCCTGATCTACGGTGAGCATGCATGAATGTATAGGGAAAGAGACGCACCTGGAGAATGGGTGATTATCTGTGTGCGAGGAACCTGGGATGAACCCCAGGAAAGCCTTGATTGCAAGGGAAGGGTGGGGACGCCCTGACTGCGAAGCGGAGGTGACACGTCGCGCCAGTCTGTAGAAAGGTCGATGTGGGAACGTTCCCTGTAGGATTTATTCCCCGAAAAAAAGACTAAAAGTGTCGATAAGAGTAATCCGACAAAAACGAGCTCTCGTTTTGTTGGGGCAGCATACATCCTGTCGTATGCGAAATCGCTAAGATGAAGACGCTCGTTCGACGGACCTGACGACGCATTACGTCAGCGCACTGCCCCGATGATCTGGCCCTACACGATTGTGGCTGCGGCTGCTACTTGAGACAACGTTCGCATTCGCCGTTCCTGCTGGCCATGGCAGACGACTTCACCCGCTTGGTCACAAAAGCAAATCCCGCGGCTTCTAAATACCAGCGCGCCAACAGCGGTTATCCCCCCTCCGCTGCTCCGTACGATTCACACAACTCTCCGCAGCTGCTCGACCCTTTTTTCGACGATGAGGACGAAGGAGAGGGCCCAGATTCTGCGTTTGGTGCTCTCCCGACCTCACACGCAAAGGAGAGCGCTCTACACTTGCCTAGCCAAGCTGCACCGCTGGCCGGTACATCCAAGCTCTCTCTTCCCACCAATGGTGCACCCCAAGGCTGGACCTTCGACCAGGACGACCCTCCTCCCCAGGCCCTTTCCCCCCCTCCACGTAATATAAAGAAGGCCCCGCGTAGAAGTTGGAAGTTGCCATGGCAGAAGGAGCAAGTCTTGACGGGCGAACGGGTGATTGCCCTCAACCATCCCGATGCGAATGCGGAATTTCTGTCGAATTATGTTTCCACCGCAAAGTACAACACGGCTACCTTCGTTCCCAAGTTTTTCTTCGGTCAGTGTCCTGGGTCTTGGCGTACTTCACGTCTTCCGACGGTTCTGACGCATTCATCCGCATTTAGAGCAATTCTCGAAATACGCCAATCTATTCTTCCTTTTCACCGCTTGTATTCAACAAATTCCTGGTGTCTCGCCCACCAACAGGTGGACCACCATCGCACCACTTTCCATCGTCCTCCTGGCTTCCGCCTTCAAAGAGGTCCAAGAAGATCTCGTCCGTCTCCTATCCTTTCTACCCTTGGAGTCTTGTCTTACTTTCTTTGCATAGAAACGACATCAATCTGACACAGACCTCAATTCTCGTCTCGCCAAAGTGCTGACCCCAGCGGCCTCCTTCGATTCGATAAAATGGAAGAATATCAGAGTCGGTGACGTCATCCGGCTTGAGAACGACGATTTCATCCCAGCAGATCTTATCCTTCTCAGTTCCAGTGAACCGGAAGGGTTCTGTTACATTGAAACCTCCAATCTTGATGGGTGCGCTCCACGTTTACTCGCCACGCTCGAGTGTTATGGCTAATTTCTCCTTAGCGAGACAAACCTCAAGATCAAGCAAGCGTCACCTAAGACCTCCGACCTTACTTCACCGCATCTTGTTACCGCTTTGCGAGGATCACTACGATCCGAACAACCCAACAACTCTTTGTATACATTCGAGGGCACCCTCGATCTAATCACATCTACTGGCATTCCGAAACAAATACCGCTCGGACCCGATCAGATGCTCCTGCGTGGGGCACAGATACGCAATACACCTTGGACTTATGGGCTTGTCGTCTTCACCGGTCATGAGACAAAGCTCATGCGCAACGCGACGTGAGTGACCATACCACATCGATTTCTCGTGCAATACGAACTGCACATCTGACTTTTGCCGCGTAGCGCAGCACCGATCAAGCGAACCGCTGTCGAGAAACAGGTCAACACTCAGATCGTGTTCCTGTTCTTTCTTTTGTTGGCGCTCTCCGTGGGTTCGACAATTGGGGCCAGCATTCGTTCGGTGTGTACTAGAAGTCCGTATTTTTACTGTACACGGTTGAACCTAGTTTATATAGTGGTTCTTCGCTTCAAAGCAATGGTATCTCATGGAAACTACCTCCTTGGGAGGACGAGGTGGGTCTCATCGTTTTCGCACGAGTTTCTCACTTACCTTAATTTCTAGCCAAGGAATTCATCGAGGGTATGCACTACAGCAAAGATCATTTGTCTTTCCGACCCACTCACTTTGGAGACAGACATTCTCACTTTCATCATCCTGTACAATAACCTGATTCCCATCTCGCTCATCGTTACGATGGAAGTCGTCAAGTTCCAGCAAGCGCAGCTCATTAACTCGGATCTCGACATGTACTATGCAAAGACCGACACACCTGCTCTTTGCCGCACCTCCTCGCTCGTCGAAGAACTCGGTCAAATTGAATACGTCTTTTCGGACAAGACGGGTACCCTCACGCGTAACGAGATGGAATTCCGTTGTTGTTCCATTGCGGGAGTCGCATATGCAGCCGAAGTCGACGAAGCGCGTCGCGAAGATGGTGAAGGACGTGATGCTTGGCGCACGTTCGATGAGATGCGCGCTCTACTTGAGGCAGACAACCCGTTTGCTGACTCTGGCCACAAGACTGTCGTTGGGTCTCAGAAAGAGCGTGAGATACTGCGCGAGTTTTTGACACTGCTAGCTGTCTGCCACACGGTCATTCCGGAGATCAAGAACGAGAAGATGGTTTACCAAGCGAGCAGCCCAGATGAGGCAGCATTGGTTGCCGGCGCCGAATTACTTGGTTTCCGCTTTACTGTATGCGGGTCTCACACCCTTGCCTATTATCTCTCCCTGACATTCTGATCGAACCTAGATGCGGAAACCCAAGTCGGTGTTCGTTGATATCCTGGGTACCACTCAAGAGTTTCAAATCTTGAATGTATGCGAGTTCAACTCCACTCGTAAGCGCATGTCAACAGTTGTCCGTGGGCCCGATGGGAGGATCAAGTTATATTGCAAGGGCGCCGACACCGTCATACTCGAACGGCTCGCTCCTTCACAGTTGTACACGGAGAAGACCATCGCCCATCTCGAGGTGCATTCAGTCTTGCTCCATTCACTCCCTCATACTAAACAAACCGAACACAGGACTACGCAACCGAAGGCCTGCGCACGCTCTGCGTCGCATATCGTGATATATCTGAATCAGAGTATAAGCAGTGGATCACAATCTACGATCAGGCAGCCGCAACTGTTAATGGTCGTGGCGAGGCATTGGACAAGGCAGCTGAGATGATCGAGAAGGACATGTTCATGCTGGGTGCAACAGCAATCGAGGACAAGTTACAGGAAGGCGTCCCGGATGCGATTCACACTCTGCAGCTAGCAGGCATCAAGGTCTGGGTACTCACCGGGGACCGCCAGGAGACCGCAATAAACATTGGCATGTCGTGTCGGCTTATCACAGAGTCGATGAACCTGGTACGCCTTCTCTTGCTAGGGAACTCCTGTGAAATGGACTCATGATCTACGCAGGTTATCATAAACGAAGAAAATATGCACGATACGAAGGGTACGATTGAGCGCCGACTGACAGCCGTCAAGAGCCAACGAAGTTCGGGAGAACTAGAGGATCTTGCTCTCATAATTGGTACATTTTCGCTTAAATCCGATGTTTTTGACGATTGATCTTGTCATAGACGGTAAAAGCTTGACATTCGCCCTGGAAAAGGAAATCTCAAAGCTATTTCTCGAACTGGCTATCATGTGCAAGGCAGTCATCTGTTGTAAGAGTGAATTCAGGTCTTATACCGGTATACGCTCAAAACCCTGCACAGGTCGCGTCTCTCCCCTACAGAAGGCTCTGGTCGTTAAATTAGTGAAGAAGAACCAGAAATCGCTACTTCTTGCCATTGGAGATGGTGCAAATGATGTCAGTATGATTCAGGCTGCACACGTTGGTGTCGGCATCTCTGGTGTTGAGGTATATTTTGCTATGTAGCACACCCTCGGTGTTTCTAACACCTTGATAGGGTCTGCAAGCTGCACGCTCCGCCGACATCGCGATCTCTCAGTTTAGATTTTTGAAAAAACTACTGCTCGTGCATGGCGCCTGGAGCTACCGCCGATTGTCAAAGCTTATCCTTTGTTCGTATGACCTCAATTGGCTTGTCGGGGCCATGTTCACTCAATTTTGTCAGACTCATTTTATAAGAACATTGTTCTTTACATGACGCAGTTCTGGGCGAGTCTTACACGACTACAACCGTAGCCCTGATCCTGACCTACTTTTCTAGTTCTCTTTTTTCAACAATTTCTCTGGCCAGATTGCATACGAATCCTGGACTTTGTCTTTTTATAATGTTTTATTCACACTCCTTCCACCTCTCGTCATCGGTATCTTCGACCAGTTCGTCTCGGCGCGCATCCTAGATCGATATCCCCAGCTCTATATGTTAGGACAGAGCAACGCGTTCTTTACGAAAACAGCGTTTTGGCTATGGATAGGCAACGCGCTTTACCACAGTATTGTGCGTATTACTTTCTCCTGCTTACCGACAGGTGTATTTACTCCTATCCGCAGGTCGCGTTCGGTTTCTCCGTCATTTTGTTCTGGGGTGACCTGAAGTCATCCAAGGGTTATGACTGTGGCCATTGGTTCTGGGGTACCATGCTCTATCTTGTGGTGCTATTAATAGTGCTTGGAAAGGCTGCTTTGGTATCGGAGTGCGTGCGCCGTTGTGTTGCCATTTTTTCGACTTTGCTGATGGTCTTCCTATCGTAGCATATGGACAAAGTATACTGTTGCAGGTGCGACACTCGCCAGTCTCGGTGCTCTCACGCTCACCTCATCTTTCAGCGATCCCCGGTTCATTTGTCTTCACCATGCTTTTCCTTCCCATCTACATCGTCATTGCTCCCAGTATCGGGTTCTCTCTAGAGTATTGGGGACTAGATCCGGAGCTGTTCACTGACAGCGTCTTCTGGTTCACACTTCTTCTTGTCCCTGCGATTTGCCTCTGTCGAGATTTCGTGTGGAAATAGTGAGCCGCAACGCAATTTCGTTCACCCCAAAGTACTGACCGAGCCCTCCTAACAGTTATCGGCGGACGTATATGCCTGCATCTTACCACATTGCGCAGGAGATCCAAAAGTACAACATTCCAGACTATCGGCCACGGCAGACACAGTAAGCTTCTTTGATCCCCTGAGGTTTCTACCGCTGAATCTTTTTCCACTAGATTCCAAAACGCCATCAAAAAAGTCCGTGCAGTACAACGTATGCGGCGGAATCGTGGCTTTGCATTTAGCCAGACGGAGAACCCGGCACGACAAGACCAGTCGCGCCTCATTCGTGCTTATGATACATCTAAAACACACGCACGCCCGTCAGGTTACTGACAATTCTGCTGTCTGTTTTCGGTTTTCTACTCTCCACGGACTACGCTAGATCTGTACTTTACAGCGCTTAACTATCTTCATACATGGTGCAACTGACCACGAAGCATCACTACGGTTATTCGGTTGAGTAAATATCGTCATCCTGACGAGCAGCACAGCAAGGCAGATCATCGCTGTCCACTGAGAGACCTATGGCCCGACCCCTTTAGAGTTAGTACGAAACGATATAGCATACATGCATACATTCTCAATCAACGATATACCCGGTTTCAAAGGGCTGCAGCAGGTGCTTCTATAGCTCCGGATCTGATCCCTAACATTTGGGTGGCGGCCTGCGTGTAGGGAGGATAGCGCGCAGAAAGCCGGGGTTCATCTCTGTCGGCGCAACTGCTGAGGCACTGTTTCTGCACGTGCAGATTCACGAAGGAATACTCACGCGAACGGGATGTCGACGGAAGAGCGTAAATGGGTATACTCGTCGTAGGTGTACTTGAGAGTTTGCAACCCATCTACCCATCAATGGTCAGTACCACACCCACGCGACGAACAATTCCAAGTCACGTACATCCTGACTCTCCGATACCCGAGAAGGGTAGCACGTCTACGCTCATGTGCTGGACTACGTCGTTAAAGTGAATGCCCCCACTCCTCGTTTCGTCACGAACTGGCCAGTGTGAGCGTGAGCGTAGAGAACGCGAACAAGTGGGAAAGGGTAACGAACGTGCTTGTTTGATGTCTGCGTCTCCCGTAAAGGCGTATAACACTAGAGGATGAGGACTAATGCAGAATGAGGTCACTTTGTTGTGGTGCTGACGATAGGACCCACTGGGCATTAATATACTCGATCGCCTGCCGAATGTCGTCCACGGGAACAATGGGCAGAAGAGGGCCAAAAATTTCGCTAGTGGAAAGAAGTGAATGGGACGGATGGAAATCCAAGGGAGCACGTACCCCTCGAGGAGGGAGTCGCCCTCCTTCACGTCTCTGTAGACGGTCGGCATTATGCGTCTCTTTTCGTCGTCTGTACTTCCCCCGACGACGACTTTTCCCAAGGACTTCGTCATCAAGCCTCGAAGACGCTTGTAATGTCCTTCGGAAATGATGCTCGAATAAGAGTCGGACGCAAGCGCGTCGTCAACGCGGAGCTCTACGGCTGCTTCCTTGATCGCTTCTACAAAGGCATCTTGAGCCGAGCGTGGTATAAGAACGTAGTCGGGCGCCACGCAAATCTGTGGAACGAATAATCAGCGAAAACTGGTCGCATCTGAGGATGGCTTTTTATTTGATGGGGAGTGCTCTGGTTACTTTACCTGACCGGCGTTCAAGTACTTTCCCCAGAGGATACGCTTTGCGGCGATCTTGAGGTCCGTTGTGTTGGCGTCAACGACCACGGGAGACTTTCCGCCTAGTTCGAGGGTGAGCGGCGTGAGGTGCTCAGCGGCGGCCCTCGCTACGATGCGAGCCACAGTCCCGTTTCCAGTGTACGTGACTAACCGAAAGGAAACGGACATAAGAAGGATATTATCGGAACAAGCACAGATCGTGCGCACTGTGATCCCACTTCAGTTTCAGTAGATAGGTCGTTTCCGGGACGCCACCATTGATGATGCGATACGCTGACGGGTCGAGATACTTGGGGAAAAGATCGGCCAGGACAGACGAGACGCCAGGCCCAATCTCGGATGGTTTGAGGAGGGCAGGACATCCGGCGCTGATGGCACCAATAATCGGCTGGAGGCTCAAAAAGAAAGGGTAGTTCCAAGGCCTGCGAGAAGGGTTCGTGTGTAAGGAAACGGAGGCGAAATCGCAGAGACCCGAGCCGGAGAAAAGAATCCGTGAACGCACGAGATAACTAATACGACACCCTTTGAGCGCTTCAAGACCGTGGCGGACCAGTTGCGCTGCCAGTCCACCACCTGGGGCCGCTCGTCGCTGGCCCATTCATCGAGTTGTGTCGCACTCTGGATGGCTCTTCTAACAATAGGTCCTATTTCTCCTCCAAGAACCTCAGCCCGAGGCTTCCTGAGGTCGACAGAAAATGCTTGAACTATGGGTTCTATATTCTCGCGCAGCATAAGGACGAGCTGGTTCAGCTGTTGCTTGCGCCATGGGAGAGAGCGTGTAGTTCCAGAGCGGAAGGTCGCCTGCAAGGTATTGTATGCCTGTACGAGTTGTCGTGAATAACCGCGAAGTTGAGTGACCCAAGTGAGCTTACAGCGTCAATTTCGTCTGTAGTATTGATCTTGAACTCAGACATACTAGGCAAATGGGTGTTTCAATGGACCGGTCGACAGTCACACTTATATATCTGGAGGAGATCAGTTCGGTTATCGGGTGTAGCCACAATATAGGCGCCCAGAGCCCCTATAATAAGTGCGACTGGATCCTCCGGTCAATGAAAGAGACCGATGCCGAGCACAGAGAAGTCGTTTTTGCAAGTGCAATTTGCGCGTACGGCATCGACCGACCCCCCAAAACAACAGAATATCGAGCGATATTTGTGTGGTAGTTAGGCCGCAGGGCAGAATTATCTATAGCCTTTCCCTGTTAAGGTAATGGGTGTTGTCTCGCACCATAACAAGTCGCGTGCTACTCGGAAGTGAGGTCCTTAGGCCCGAATAGTTCTGATTACCGATGGCCTCAGAGATCCCAAGTTCACAGTTGCAAAGAATGACAGTGGCGATTCTCACCGAAGCTGTCTCATTTAATCGCGTCGCAACGCGTTGTGGTGTTGTTTTGGCGTGCACGTGATACGGAGTGTGATCAACCTGAGCGAAAGACTAGGACTCGCCTTGCCTTGGCCTTCAACCACAGTTCGTCTGTCCCCTCCGTCCTCAGTCCGCAAATTAATTTTTTTGTAGCCGCTCGGTCCTCGTTTAACGTCCTCTCTCGTCCTTCCATCTACTTTCCAAAATGCCTTCCCGCAGCCGCTCGCAAGCCTCTATCGATGCCCCCAAACCGAGAGCGCCGTCTCGCGCGTCGTCTCGTACTACACTGGCATCCAAGGTACGGTCGTCCAAGACAGAAAAAGCGCCTTCGAGACGCAATCGCACACAGCCCGAGCCTCCAGCATCACCCGATACGTCACAGACACCCCCGCCCTCACTTAAGCGTTCCCGTAGCACCGCCACCTTCAAGGAGGTGAATGGCGTCAATGGCACCGCAAAGGCCTTAAAAAAGACAAAGACAGTTCCAACTGTTGCTGTTATCCCGCCGCCACAGCCCAAGAAGACCCGCAAGGCCCCTTCAGAAGCCGAATTACCAATCAACGCCATCCCTTCATTCCCTGTCAAAATGAATCCCCCCGCACAGATTTTCGTCTGGGGCACTGGCAACTTTGGTCAATTTGGCATGGGGCCAGGTTACCTCGATGAAGTCTCCAAGCCCACAAGAAATACTTGGATTGAAGAGAAGATGGCTCAGGGCGTATTTGGTTCCGGGCCGGGCTCGGGCATCGTCGGCGTTGCTGCGGGGGGTCTACATTCGCTCTTCATCGATGAGAATGGCACGGTATGCTCCTTCCGCGCATGTGTCCTCTCGATTTATTAAATGCTCACCGTCTTACGTAGGTTTGGTCCTGTGGCGTGAACGACGACGCTGCCCTTGGCAGGATCACCAAAGATGTTCCAGACCCAAATAATCCCGGCCAATTCCTGAACGTAGACCTTCTCACCACCATCCCACATACTCTTCAAAATCTTGTCGATGACGGCTTCCGTGCCCTCAAAGTCGCCGCAGGCGATAGTATATCTGCAGCCATCGGCAGTGAGGGCGAGCTACGGGTTTGGGGCTCCTTCCGCGTGAGTGACATGGCTTGCTGCTAATCTGTTCCATCTAACCCTCGCTAGGCCAATGAAGGTGCGCTTGGCTTCTCCACTGGCCTGACGCATCAGTTCATCCCCAAAGCCGCTCTTCCCAACGAGCGATGTGTCGATGCTGCAACTGGAAACAATCATCTGGTTGTATTAACTGTCACCGGTTCGATCTATTCATGGGGTGCGGGCGAGCAGGGGCAACTTGGCCGCAAAATTCTCGAGCGGCGCAAAATTCACGGAACGAATCCAGAGCGTGTAGTGCTTGGTGCGCGCGGTCGACGTGCAGTTGCCATAGGCGCGGGGAGCTTTCACTCATTCGCTGTCGACGAGGATGGCGCAGTCTGGGGCTGGGGTCTTAACAGCGCCGGGCAGACGGGTACAGGCATCAATCTGTCGGACACTGACGCAATTGTGCAGACTCCGCGTCGCGTCCTTGGCCTCGACGGCATCCAAATAGTCGAGATCGTCGGTGGCGACCTTCACACACTCTTCCTTTCTGCCGATGGACGTGTCTTTGCTTGTGGGCGGTCGGATAGCGCACAACTTGGACTCCCGCTCGACCACCCAGCGATGGCGGACACCGACCATGTTGTCGAACCGGTACATGTACCATTCCCCCATTCCCACGAAGACGACCCGGTAGTTCACATTTCCGCGGGTACGCGATTCAATGCGGCCGTGACCCGCGACGGGGCAATGTACACGTGGGGAGAAGGCGCTCAAGGTGAGGTTGGCATCGCCGATCAGGAGCGCGTACAGACGCCTACCGTCGTCGTACGGAGGGCGGGCGGGTCGTGGGCCGCTGTCAACGTATCGTGCGGTGGCCAGCACTCGCTTGGCCTATTTAGAAAACGAGTTACCTAAACTGACGACATGTCCAACTGTTTTGCCTCTTGTTACAGCTGCCGTGACACCTATTTTATTAATCCCTCCATATATTTGTGATTCACTCTTACCCTCTACATGGTACACTACCACCCAGGCACGCGTCTCCACGTCGAACTCTTGACCATACAGCACACACAAACATGTTCTGCAAGTAAAGTCGCCTCTTACGCTCCCAGCTTGCTCCTCGTGTTCTGTTCTCATTTGCATCATCATCACACATCGCATACAGTCAGTGAAAATATTGGGGGTGCACGGACATCGGGCATACAGTTGCCCTTCTGCTCGATTGAAAACAGATCGGGGGCCGCGAAACGAAGGACCTGGACTGAGCAGGGCTGTGTTGATCGGCCCCAACTCTCGTGGTCTCGGCCACCTCTAATTTCCGCTGTGGAGCCTCAAAGAGTAAGCTGTGGCGGCGTCGGAGTCATGTGCTTAGAGTTTGTTGGAGCAAAGCTCGGTCTCAACCGTGTCTTTTTATTACTCACATGGTGTGCGTGTACCGAGCCAGCCGCGGTGTTCGATGCGCCAGTTAGATGCAAAGGCACTGCCGTGGCGAGTTGGAAGGAAACAGAGACGAGAGTGAGGGCCGGGTATTTCCCCAAGAGGATACTCCGTCGCCACGCGAGGTGGTGGCAACCTCGGAGCTAACGCGCCCGCTAAGCCATACACTCTCCAACGATATTTGGAAAATGCCAGCTAGCCTCGGCCGAGGTGAGTATTGCTAGTGTTGGGAGCTAGACCTTTTGTTCTGGGCTCGGACCCATGTCGTGTATACTCTGAAATCGCTGACTTGGAAGAAGGTCTTGTCTTTAACATTGAAGCGACTACGTCACAGGCGGCGGCTACCTTTCAGCGCTTAAGTGATAGTGATCTCAGCAGGGCACGGCAGTAAAGCCGCTACGGACAATCCTCTCTTTATCACTCACTACTCTCTCTCACCATTCCCCAATTCTCTCTGGTCCACACGGAACATTGACTCCTTTCTTGACCACCGGATCTCAATAATGCCTTCTTATTCTTCACCGTCACCCCCCATCATCGCACGTCCTATTGACGATCCTCGACCCCCGCCCCCCGCCCAGGCACCTCTCTCCTCTCCCCCGTCAGCCCACAAGACAAATTCCACACCAGTGCCAATCAAACCCAATCCCACACCAGTACCAACCAAACCAACACCCATCGTAAAGGTAGATAATGGACCGCCACCGGGAGGCAAACAGGTGTGTTGGTAATCCCTCATTGTCAGGATCTTGCTCACCCCCGTGCGCCACCTCCATCAAAGCCGGGCACGGGTAAACAAGATGACAGTATTGACATGGAAGTATTTGAACAAATACTCGAGCTTGACGATGACGACGACGATTTCTCGCGTGGAATGGTCGACGAATACTTTTCTCAAGCGGAGAGAACCTTTACTGATATGGACGATGCACTGTGTGTATAAGCTATGCCCCTTCTCTCTCTCTGTGCTCATTAGCCTTTAGGAAGAAGAGGGACTTGAAGAGGTTGTCATCTCTGGGTCACTTTCTCAAAGGCTCCTCCGCGGCGCTTGGAGTGTGCAAGGTGCAGGCCTCGTGTGAGGACATCCAGCACTACGGACAATTGCAAGAGCGCGATAGCGATGAAGCCATCAAGGAAGATTATGCTATCACGAAGATCGGCACAACCTTGGCACGCGCGAGAGAGGAATATGAAACGGCGAAGTGTTCTCTGCAACGATTCTATCGCGAACGCGACGAGGAGGGACTAACTTAGTGGGGAAGTGAGCCTGATCTCGCGTGTCGAATTGCACACGTATTTGTCCTGTTTTGTTCTATAATTTCTGTACCAATAATAAATACGAATATATGCACGTGACAGTCGCGGTCGCGGTCACGGTCCGGGATATCCGGTTACGCGATGCTCGTTTATTCGAGTCGTGTCTTATTCCTCTTCTCATCCTGCCACCATGGCCGAGGCACAGCATCTCCAAGGCAAGTGTACCATCGACCCGTCATATCTGGTCTCACATTTATTTCACTCGCAGTACGCATCTGGTACACCATCGACGGGTCCTCTCAGTATATTCTTGCTCGTTCTCCAGATAAATTCCCAGTGCATCCACTTAGTACCACCTCGTCTCATCCCACAACATTCGCCACAACATCTCTCAAACTATGCTTGCACTCTATATGCAGATCGAGGTCGCTCGTCCTCTCTTCACAACTGCTTGGTGTTTGCTGATTTCGCAAAACAGTCCCGAACTAATGCACTTCGGTCAACGCGACTTTTCGATCTACGCTCTCGACCCATCAGAGTCAGACGCAGCTCCGAATACAGTGGCCACGGCCTCGGGATCCAGCTCATCCCAATTTCTCCCTTCTCCACAGCAGCCGCCTCCCGGTGTCGCTGTTGGCATGGGGCTTATGTCTTGGGCGCTCGCTGCCGCCGATGACAGCGCTTTTGTCACTGGCATAATAAATAAAATGGCCTCGGGAGAGTCTGCTCTTGAGGTCGTGTTTGCTCTCCGAGGGGTATAGTTAATTACTTTCAGTTTCTCCCGCGACTAATTTCATCTCTGCAGACTCTGCATACACCGCAACCCCCAGTCTTCCAGTCCGGATCTCAAAGTAGTAATCACTGGCAGTCCCAAATGCCCGTTTCTGCGCCTATGCATATGCCATCAGGTGTGTACCCTGACGTTTTTTTGTTTCACGAGTTCACTTACAAGTTCCACGGCAGCACACCCAATGCAGGCTTTGCATATTATGGGCACGGGTGCGGCGACTGCATTGCTCGATGCCAAGCAGCTTTCCAATTCAGCAGATCTCGAATCTGACTCTTCGAGACGGGACCGCAGGCGGAAGGCTACCTCCCGTAGTTCGAGCGGTACCACCACGAAGAAGGGTCATCAATCGCATCTTCATCCACTTATCAGAGCCGCCAGAGGCTTGCCAGTGAAATCCCAACCACATGACGAGGAGAATATCCCAAAACCGAAGGACGGCGTCGAGTCAATCACACCGAACCTTGGCGTTGTTCCCGGCAATCTTGACCTCTCTGACTCAGACGTGCGCTCGGCGCTTTCTACTTTGCTCGCCCCTTTCCAAGGCCAGGCTTCACAGCCACCGTCATCATCAAGACATACGAGTCCCCGCTCTGCCAAGGTTATCAATACCCTCCTTCACCTGCTCGCTAAACCTGCACAACAGCCTGCAGACACTCCACCATCAGATTTTGCTCCAACACCAGCCTCTTCCCAAACCTCCACAGCACCGGAGACTACGGATTCAGATGACGAAATTGTCGTCCTGGAGAAGGAGAACGTTGACCCAGCGACATTCAGGCGACGCAATGGCATACAGACTAATTCTTCCATCGCGATCGTCTCGGACAGCATCCCTAAACGCAAACGCACCCTGAGCGACGTAGCTGAGGCCCACGGGCGCTCAAAGCGACATTGCGATAGCTCACCGCCTCGACGCAGGCTCACCTTTTTGTCACGTCCGCTACTCTCTGACCCTGTCACCTTCTCAAGCAAGCCCTCGCCTCTACAAACACCGCGTGTGAACGCAGATCTCTTCGCTGCACGCAGTGCCCTCGTTGCTGCTGCGTTCCCCTCCCCTCCAAAGACGGGTCACCTTCTACCCACGTCCTTACTGCTATCAGCGACCACGGCCGCGTCCAAGACTGCTCCTGACTCCCTTCCCGCGCCGTCCAAATCGAAGGCGCCGTACGTCGTCCCCGAGTGGGCGCGCACCACCACCGCCACCAAACCGCGCATGTCCGAGGAGGCGCTGGCGCGCAAGGAGGCTGACGAGGCACGCGAGCATGCCAAGTTGCTCGAACGCAAGCGTGCCCATCGCCTCAAGTCGCGCGCACGCACAGAGTCGACAACCGACCCGGCCGTCCCATCTTCTCCTACAGAACCCGTGTTTTCCTGTCCCTCACCCACTTCCACACAACCAATATCGCCGGCGAGAAACGGTGCGAGCACAGTAGCGCCCATCATGGCCGCCGCGGCGGACATCCTGCGCACGTCCTCTCCCCCTCCACGGTCGTCCCTGTCGCCGGCCAAGTCGTCGGTCCCTATGCCAGTCTTTGTGCCGTGCACGCCGACGCGTAACAGGACCGGCGGCTGCGGCAGCGTCTCGCGGCACTCTTACACCTCGAGCCCGACGTTCGTCGCGGAGGGGAGCTGCAGCCCACTCTTCTCGCCCGATGCGGACGACGAGAACACCCTCACGCTTTCCAAGCCCCGGTCCGTACTCTCACCTATTCAGAGCGTGCTCAGCGGTCGTGGGATTAGCATGGCCGTGTTGCCCGCATCGCCGCTACGATGCAAAAACAAGGGTATGTGCAGTAGCGAGGCGGCAACGACAGTAAGGGACGGGTATGGTGGCAAGAATGTGGGGGAGGACAAGGACAAGGAGGGCTGCGCGAGTGCTGAGACTCCCTTGCCAACTACTTCGGACGACGAAGAATCTGGCGAAGTCGGGCATGGGCGGCAACTTGTTGGTGATGGCGACGCTGATGACGACGACGACGATTGCGAGACGGTCGCGCGACGCTTATGGTCCGACACGCTCCCGCCCTCCTCACCATTGCCGCCATCAAGCCCCCTCCTGAGCAGCAGCGATGCGTTCTCCGACGGACTCGACCTTGGCGCAGAAGCAGCGGCGCCACCGAGTGCAGACATGGCGAGAGCGTTTGTGCACGTGCCTGATGACGCCGTCAGCACCGACCCCGAGATGGCGGCGTTTTGGTCTTCCCTGGACGCGTTTCTCTCCTCGTCCTCCTCGACGACGACGGTGGTAGCGGACGCCACCGGTGCTGCAGACAACGCTGGGGACGAGTTCGCCAAGTTGTGGGACGATGAGGCTGAGGCATCATCTCTTGTAGAACTCCTCGCTCAGGTGGACAATAGTCATTATGTCGGTCTCAGGGCAGAGGACATTTTGCAACAGGATATTTTCGCATGAAAGAGAGGAAGTAACAATGTTTTTTTTTTTTTTTTCATTTCACGTCGAGCATTTAGCATATTTGCCGTTGATCCATCGGCATTCATTCATCTCCATACCCTTCAACCTACGTTATACGTATCCAAGTTGTACATAGCATCCCTGGCGTTTTCAATATAACAATACCAATCAAGACAATAATGCGGGATACAAGTCCAGAGGACGTGGTCACGTGCTACTGTCTTCACCTTTCTTGACCACGACCAACTGTGAGACTGATGCACTCAAGCTGATGGGATCACGGAGATCTTGACGGACAGCTACCTGCCTACAACTGTGGGCACAATAATGTCAAGCCATTTGATCATTGTTCCGAGTCCTACGAAACGTCACCGGTCACCGGTCACGAATCACTCCCCAAATTCCGAAAACTGCTGTTATGGCATGCTTTGGACTGTTCTGGATGTATTGAAGGGGGAAGTGACACCTATGAGTAACCGTGACTAGGGAGGGTGCTCGAAATTCAACTCTTCACGCCCCAATGAAAAGGGTGATATCTGCTTGGGTACCCGTCGAAGCCATGGGCAACAGAGTTGGTTTCTCTGCGGGTTTCGAGTGGGTGATCAGTGCCATGCCAATCTGAAGTCCCCGAAGAGCCTGCAGTTCAAAAAGAACCTCCTGAAGTTCTATTTCAGTTCAAAGAACGCCGACCACTATTTTGAGGCTATCGACAACAAATTCACAAAACTATTTTCTTTTGGCTTGTCGCGAATGCGCCTGTGAACATCCTCTGGGCGACGCTCGGCTTTATCTCTGTTTCACCCTTGATCTGGACATGTCGCTCTTTCATTTTAGCCGCAAATTTATCCTCTTGAGCCTTTTCTGACCCCTGCCGTGTAGAAGCCTCTCCTTGTTGAACACCCTTGACAGCCTTCTGGACGTTTCGACTTTGGCATGGTACGCACCCCTCTCACGTGTATGAGTGTCGCAAGAGCTAGACCACTTAGACAGACGGGACGACTACTAAGTGTGTCTGTACACCTTGCGGATCTTACCCTGAACGGTCTCTCGGGTTTCAACCGATAGATTGTATTCAGGCCATGACGACTATAAGGTCCGTGAAGCTGGGGTGTACGTCGGATGAAATCACATACGACTTCCCACACATTCAAGTTGCCAGTTCTAACTTATTAGGAACAGAATGAGACATCTTTGGCGCTCATATTGTTTTGATCCAAGCGATTTGTGTGGGTACAATTTGAAGAATGTCTCATCTTAGATGTGCTTAGATATCTGCGACCTCGTGGACCGGCTCAATAGAATCAAGGGGACATTTTACCAGGTTTCAGGGAGTGAATGATGCCAAGGTTGCCATTCTTATTTCCTCTCTTGTTGTACTAGCTCCAGCTGACCTGTGGTAGCCCACGATAATTCTGTTCGCATTTTATAACGCAGCGATACGCCCTCTGGGACTTTTTGACAAATTCTTGGCGATACCGACTAACTTACTATTCACTGTCTCCACCACATCGTTCTCTGGTTTTATCCTGAGCGTGAGCTCTCAGCACGGGCATCAATGCTGGCACACGGTTGGTGTTGCATTGTGCTATGCAGGAGATAACGGAGACCATATTACCTTCAGCACTTACTACAACGTTGAACGGGTACTCGCCCGCTCATGTCTCTATACTTGGACTTAAACGGCTTTCGGGTAGTTTGAGGGCGCACGACTTTGTTTTCCCTTCTCACCTTTTACCACTCCTCCATTGATCTATAATATTCAGCTTATGAGTTGGGCTTTCATTGTGGAGTTGTGAACGGATTTCAAAAATGTGCAGATGGTGAACAGATAGTTTTGGTGAGCTCTCGAGGGCTGCATCGGCTGCACATGCGCGAAGGGGAAAGGACTTCTATATTGCGGAAACAAAAGGTCTATCAACTAGTAGATTTAAAGTGTGCCCTGAGGAAGAAGAGCAGTGATATAGTATGGATCCGATCCTCGGCGACAGGACGAGGTTTAGGAAACCGGCCCGTGTATCCAAGAGCAACACGGCGGTGAGTCCTCAAAGGCCTCAAATTAAGCAAAAGGAACTTCTTCAAACACGGAGAAAGGTACACCCACAAAACACGGCGAAAGGTACCCTCCCTAAATGCACCGAAAGGAACCCCTCAAATGTATGTGTCTCTTGGGCCTCACTGCCTCAGGCTCCCTCGAAGGCCCCCAAAGTAACGTAGACCAGGCCTCAGACCTTCAGACCGCTCGCTCATTCCAAAATACCTATGTGCGGTCCTCCAGCTATCTCGAAACATCAAATAAAGACGTTTTAGTGGGTAGGAAGTTACAGGAGCACCGGACACCTGTGTCCAACACTCCCCACATTGCATTGTGGCGTGGATAAAGCATTTTCCCCTTCCCCTTTGGGCCTAGCTGTATATCTCCTGCACACTCTAATACATCGCTTACAGCGAAATCCATATTAGGGGGCCCCTTTTCTCAAAATTAGCAGACAAGCCTTTAAACTCAGGGTGGCGCGGCAATTATGCCGGGCTTTTTTCCCACCAAAAAATATTTGTAGTAAATAAAGAAATGAAAATTCAACGGATTAATGAAATTTTGACCAAGTCGAGCTTATTGGTTCAAGCCCCCGTTCCCCTCGAAAAAGAAATTTTATCCATGGTTGTACAGAGCAGACAGAGCGAGAGGGTGCGAGCAATCATGAGTACTCACCCAAACAAGTCCGAGTTCTCAGCTTGAAGCTTGAAACTCGAAGTGAAGCTCGCGTTTTGTTGACAGGGCTGAAAAAATCTATATATTTGTAGCACTACTGTATAATCGTATCTACATTAGAACTTGTTGTTGTTGTGGTTGCAGTCTTTGCCATCGTGTTCGCCGTTGAGGTCGTGGCTGTCGTGGCTACTGTCACAGGCGTGGTTGTTCTCGTACTGTGGGTCCACGGTAGCCTTTGCCCTGTGTTGCCGCTGCTGCATTCATCATTGAAGTCGTCCTCAGGGGCTTGCAGTGAGTGGTGAGGCGAGGCAACCGGTGAGTCGTGACTGGGGTTGTGTGTGTGAGCAAAAGGGAGGGGCAGTGGCAGAACGGTTAGACTCGGAGGTGAGATGGAAAAAAAAAAGGGCGTACACTGGTTCCTGTGAACTCACGGACCTCCGAAATGCCCAAACCTCTTCTAGCAATGGCCAAGAAATCCCGACACCGACATCATATTGCACTGCAAACAACTTCTTATTTTTCATTTTTATTTCTGTCTTGAAGCCTGAAGCTCCAGCCCCAATGAGTCAGGGAGGCTCTGGAGGGACATGGAAAGACCCATCTGTTTGAGCTCGTCGTGATGGCGGCCAACTGTGGGAGATGGGATATGGACAGGGGAAAGGACGACGGAAAACGGATGAGTAGTCTCATCCGGGATAACTACCCATAAGCCCTATTTTACAAGATAAGATACCTTCAATATTTCCTTTTTCGACTTAACTATGAACCCAGCTGTCAAAAAATTCGGATTCCGTGATGGACATCTTAACGTCAGGGGCCCCCCTTTATGGATTTCGCTGTAACAAAAACCCCGGGATGCCTGCTCTGGTCCATTTCATCTCACCATCAATCTAAACACCACCACACTTTAACAACGACGGCTGGCTCCGAACGAGGTACATAAAGAATGGGGTTCATATGTTGCTCTAGTGCTGGCCCTTGCAGGACGCCGTCACCGCAATGTTCTCAACGGCTTCTCTTCTTTGCGTTCTTTTTCTGGCACCTCCAGCCTTTGGACACCATGATACTTGGGAGAGGCACGCTTCCTCCAGCTTTCTGGAAACATGTGACCAAATTGCGAAGGCCGTGTCGAATGCTTCACAAGTGTTTTTTCCGAGTGAATGGTCTCTTGTTGTGATTCCACCTACTAGCTGACAGGGATTAAGCTTCGATACCTTATCTCTCTGACAACTTCCATTACTCTTTGTCAAGCTCCCAGCAGTCTGCCTGCTCCGTGGAGCCAGGTACAGCAGAGGACGTGAGCAAGATTGTAAGCTCTCGTGGACTGATACACCGGCAACCACTAAGCTAGGCTTCCTTGTAGCTGGGGATCTTAACAAATCCCCGAACACCCTTTGCGGTGAAAGGGGGAGGTCATTCGACAAATCCGGGTTTTTCCTCAACGTCGGGTATTCAGATTTCGATGATGCGATTCAATGAAACGAGTTTGAATCCTGATGGGACGGCTAGCGTTGGCGCAGGCCTCACTTGGGATCAAGTGTATACGGCCCTTAACTCGACTGGAATGTCTGTCGTCGGAGGACGTGTACCACACATCGGTGTTGGTTTAATTCTCGGAGGAGGTTAGTGTGGGTTATTGACTGGTGTTTAAGCCTGTCATGGACCCCGAATTTTCACAGGTTATTCGTACAAGTCTAGTCAGTACGGACTGGCGATTGATAATGTCGTGGCTTATGAGATTGTCCTCCCTAATGGAACTATCAAAACTGTGACATCGGAGGACGAAGACCTGTTTTTCGGACTGAAAGTAGGTGGCTAAGTGTTCAGCGTGGAGATGCGGGCTAATGAATCGCAGGGAGGGACCAATAATTTTGTGGGGATTTGATCTACAGGATATCGCAATTTGAAAGTCTAATCAACTCATAGGGTATTGTGACCAACTTTGTCCTCAAGACGCATCCGCAAACGTCCATATGGGTAAATTTGATACAGGACTCTTCTGATCCTTTTCTCAGATATCTGATAGGGTGGTTATCTTGTCTACGCTGAGGACCAGCTAGATGCGATCAAGGAGGCATATGCCATGTTTCAGGAAGCAAATGATACCAAGGCTGCCATGCTCATTAATTTCAATTATGCTTCGGGAGAAGTGCACCACCCTCTCTTTTTATACTGGCACCAGCTGACATCTGATAGTTTTCGATACTTCTGATTGTATTTTATGATGCACCGACACCTCCTGCTGGACTTTTTGACGGATTCTTGGCGATCCCGACCATTCAGAGCACTGTCTCTACTACACCTTACTCTAATTTTATCCTGGAATTTCAATCTCCTGTCGAGACTGGTGGCGAACAACGGTTGGTGCTGCGTTATACTCTGAAGGAGGTAACAAAACTAACCGAATCATTTTCAGCATTTACTACAGCGGGGTACCCGTCTACCAGTACTCGCCCACTATCTTTGACGGAGGCCTGCAAGCGATATGTCGTAGGTCCGCACGGTTTATATGTCAGAACAACAACTGTAAAATAGAGTGTATATAAGTCATAGACTTACAATGTGTTCTAATACTGTGAGCCCAGGAAATTAATCTCCGCTTCATTGTTGCCAGCACTGGCACTATCATTCTCAGAGAGCTTGTGATGCGACATTCGCCTACTTTTTAAAACCGTTTTATAACCTGTAAATGTTGCAGGGCGGGTCACTCCCGACCCGGGTATGGAGGACTTCTTGTTTGAGGAGAGGGAAACATGAGCCATATCGAGAACAGGAGAGAAGCGGAACCTGGTGCGCCGCCCCTTGGCGCAATTGAATGTCGTCGTTGGCTGAATGAGCTCAATATGAGGGTGGGCTGTCGTGCGAGGACATCGCCGTCCTACGTGTGTTACCACACACAAAACGCCGTTTAGTCGGGTTACGGCGCAAACGAAGCGTGGTAATAATCGTTTCAAGCATCCCACCTGCACAACAGGCAGGTGCACGGTGACTCAATCGCCCGCAGGTGACTGACATACCTCCTTCTGGTCCAGGAGAAAGGTGAGGAATGGAGCGTCGTACACGTCTTATGGCCAAGGAATGGGTAGACTTGAAGCTTGAAGCTTGAAGAAGCAGGTCGTGGGAAATGAACTAAGCGGTTTTATCTCCGAGTCCTGATACAAGCAGCGAGAAAAAATAATTTGATCTCAGCACCGTTGGCTAGATTGGCTGGACTAGTGAGTACCTGTTTGTGAGCGCATCGACAGGTGCATGTGTTAAGAGGGGTAGGACATTGGCCATCAATTGAAATAATGGGGGAAAGTACAGTACTGTTGTGGACGATAATAAAATACCGAACATCGGCGTCTTAAACCCTTTGAACGAATCGGTCATTAGTGGTTTGTTCGTTTGTACAAACTGAATGGAACACGCGGCCAGGGACAGTGTCGCGGAAGGTAAGGTGCAGGGCATGTGACGTACAGGTGCCAAGCATCTTGTGCCGCTGTAGAGTTCCAGTTCCAGCGGTGCGCCTGCGCAGAGATGTCGAGAATGCTGTGGCCCAAAGGGCTGCACAAATTACGAAGCGAGAATAGAAATGGGTTAGTCACAGCAGTAGACACACTTGTACAGCTGTCAGACTGGCTATCCGGGTTCTGGAGGAAGCTGAAAACAGCGATGTCCTGATAGCTCTCGCACAGAAAGTAGTTCGAGAATCCACCGCCGGGGATGCTCGTAGTCGCCTCGGGATTGCGGTTTATCGTGCGTCTGAACAGGAAATCGCCCAGCTAGGAGAGCGTCGTGGGAAGGTGAGAGACTTTGTATTTGAGCAATACAAAAATGCCCCAAGTACAGGTCGCGAGGAAGATGGTGGGAAGTGGGCATTACTGGAAGTGTCTTTGCAATCCCTCTGCCGTCGTCGTCGGTCCCAATTGGGATATCGATGCCGAACAGATAGCACATGCCAATCGCACCGTCTGGTGGGATAGCATACTCGATGGTGCCATACGATGTGGGGATCGTCTGCGGATGCTCACCGGCTGCACCAGGATGAATGGATCATCCACGTAGAACGTACCACTCGTGCGTTAGTTGATGAGAGGCGTTGGGTATGGCCACAGTGCACTGAACGCCGAGTTCCCTCGTTGTTTGGGTCATGCCCACTGCCGTTGACGGACGACACTGTAGGTCGAGCCAACCCTGTCGGTGCGATATTCATATCTTCGGATCACCGGGCTCAGGTGCTGCCCGAAGAAGCCCCCAATCCCAAGCAAGGTCTGACCCGTCGCAGCAAGATCAAATCTCATTGTGTGGTACAACCGGCGTAGTGCAGGAAAGGCCGACCACACATGTGGTTTGTGGGATCGCTACGAGCATTACGATGAGCGGCGTGAGTCAAGATTCAGGCTGTTCTGCGAGGTGCGCTGAAGGGTGTTTTCAGCCGGGTGGCGGTGGGAGGACGGGAAGAAGGGGGCGGTGTTAGCAGCCGAGACAAAAGCAAGTCCAGAACAGGCGCGTGACTAGAGTGGAAGATAGAAAAGTGTAGAGCGTGCGGAGGAACCTCGTACGAAGCAGACGACAGAATGAGACGAATGCACGTACTACATTGGGTGACCCGAATCCCGACGTCGCAGACAAGGTACTGCCATCCACGGTCAGTATACCCTAAACCAAGAGTCCAAGACCATCGATTTGGAGCTCAAAATGTCGACGCCACCGTTTGGCCTGGAACGCTGCTAGCTTGCGCTAGCAGTAGGACATAGTATTGGAGCGACTGTAACGGATGAATTCGAAGGGGCACATGTCCTTCTCCATTGACTAGGAACTCTTCTCGCTAGACAGAACTCGAGACGCAGGCAATACTGTCCTGTCCACTTCGCTCGTTGCCGATCTGGAAGAAAGTAGACACGAGCTCGTCCCGGTAGCACGGCCCAAAGAAACAAACAATGGGAGGCTCGTTGCGAGCTCTGGGTCGTGGCTAGCTGCAAACGCGCGGTGGAGTGGGCAAACCTGCGCGTGTACTCGCTCTCAAGGGGAGAAAAACACGTCACAGTCTAGGCTGTAAGGTACCGTCAATCTCGCAGTCACCCCACCTGTCAGCACCCAGCTGTCGCTTGCGAAGAGGACGTGAAGCCGAGCCGCACGAACGGGTTGCAGGATGCTCTTCTCGTATTTGCTGCTAACCTTCAGCGGGTGCGGGATGTCAGACTAGTCGAATCATGGAGAGATACCGGTCATCCACGCTCAGCGTTCCTTTACTATGCTGTGTGGCCGGAGAGAGCACACGATGGTTTCGTCCTCGCAAGTGCCCAGTTTACCGACGAAAACAAAAAAGATCGAAGCACACGTCTTTGCGACCCTCTCTACTGGTAAACACAACCCGCCACCGATACAAGTATTGTGAAATGCTCGTAGGCCGGTAAGTGACTGTAATACACCAACGAAAACCAAAAAAAAAACCCTCAAATAAAGATCACTGTCCTACTTTGCCTCGCACCAGACCTCGAGCTTGCCCTCTGGCTTACCCTTGGCACTCTCACGGGCCGTCTCGATTGCCATCTCGTAGTCACTCTCGTCGCGCAACGAGACTTGCCCCCCATCCTCGTCGCGGAACTTGAGTATAATCGACTGCGGGCTCGTCTCGAACTTATCCGCGACCCGCTTCTTGAACTCGGCGAATGGTGTCTCAGGCACGAGCGCCATCCCACGCACGTCCCCCTCAAAGTGGATCTTGACTCGGATCTTGGTCAGCTCGTACATCTCGTCCCACTCGCCCGATCCTGCGAAGCTCTCTCCGTCTTCGTCGTACACACTTGGTGCGACCGTACGTCGGGTCACTCGCCGCTTGAGCGTGCCTGAGCGCGTCGAGCCGCCATACGCGCTTGGTGCACGGCTAGGTGGGGCAGAACTACTCGCAGCGTTCCGTGCCCAATTCGCGACGCGCTCGTTGCCAGGAGGCGAGGTCCGAGGCGAATCGGCATATGAATCTACCAGATTGTCGTAAAACTCTGTCATACGCGGAGATATTCCTGTAAGATGGTGAGCAGGGATATTGGGAACAAACCGTGTGAGACATTTTTGCGTACTGGGTTTAGGTGGTGCAGGGGGTGCCCCGTCTTCGAAACCGGGTTTGCGAATACTGAGCCCTCGCGTAGGGGGATCCGCTTGTGTGGGACGCCCGGTGGTAGTGTTGCTGCGGGAAACAGCTGGCGGATATGTGCCCCTGAGTGATGGCACAGTACGCTCGCGGGCGTCGGATGGTACACCGATCGTGGTCTTTGAACGGCTGAGGGCGTTGGGTTGCACGTCAATATCGGGACCCTCTGGAACCAAAACGCAGTGAGACTCGATCACCACAAATCAATCAAGGATGCGCACTTAGACGACTTAGCGTTGCAGCCCTAGAAAGGCCATCTTCGTCCGCGGGGTTGTTGTCAATGAAAACATTATTGGGGTTAACACCCTGTCGAAGACGTGTCACGCCAGTAAACGTTGTGTATGCTTCGTTAGGGTTATCGGAAGCAACGAGTTTCTAAATGCAAATGGGCAAACTCATCAACACGAGGGGATGGAGTATCTCACAGCTTTTCCCAAAAAGTCACGAGTCTTGGCATTCTTGAGCTTGTTCTCTGATGGCCGGTAGAGTACACCGACAGGCTTTTGGAATTGGTCAACGAAATGATAGAGACCACGAACGGGGAAAAGACTCACTATGCTAAAGACGGTATAACCTTCTCCACGATCACGTATTGCCTCATCAATCACACCGTGCTCCTCGGTTGCCTTCTGATTTGTGGCGTCCTGTAACTCGGCCATCCCCTCCTCCATTTGGCCAAGATATATTAAAGAGAGGCCTGGCACACTGTTAGAGATACGAAAAAGGGGGTTGAGCGAGGGTGGTGAATAACCTTTGTTAAACAGGACCTCCGCGGAATATAATTTAAAGGCAAGGCCGAGTTGGGTATAATTACTGGATGAGATGCAAGAATGAGCAGGAAAAAGCGGCATGGAAGTATACTGCGTACATGGATTGATTGCCGCGTAAATAGAGCAGGGCCTCCTCAAAGTCCTTGGAAGCGAGCTCGTAGCGACCGAGTAAGAAGTTTGAGACACCACATTGGAAGTAACTGGAGTTGATTCAGCGTGAGGGAGGTGGTGGTATGGGGTGAGAATAGCACTGACGCGACAGCAAGATAGTTGTCAAGACGAGTGGCTGCGATAAATTGCTCTACGGCCGCCTCGTGCTCGCCGAGCGTGGCGTAGATGAGACCCATGTTTGTGAGAATTTTTGAAGAGTCAGCAATGAGCTGCGAGAGGTGAGATCGAGGATGACTGGAAGGTAAGGAAGACGGACAGAGAAAGTCTCTAGACTCTTTTCAAAATCCTCCTCATCGTAGGCCTTGAGAGCAGAGGCCCATATTTCGAGTTCAGCTTTGAGAGACATTGTGGTGGGGGTCAACGAGTTAAGGTGCGGGGTTTAAAAGGAAAGGAATGTGGAGTGAAAAGGCGTGCCAGACGCTGAGAGAAAAGAAGGGAGAAACGAAGATGTGTGCTGGGGGGAAAAGAGGGTAATAAGGTTGGGAGAGATAGAGTAAAAAGGGGAGGTCCAGCGGGACTAAAACACGCCAAGGTGGTGATGATCGTGCACATGGACAAGCGCAGTTTGTTGTCCGGGCGTCTTGCTAGTCTCTCCTTGACAACGCCTGCATGCCGACGGGTGCCGTGGGCTAGCTGATGGGAATCCGTTCTGCTGATATGCTCTCCGTGCTCCAAGATGCTCGTCCTTTGCCGCGGGTCCTATACCGTAGCTAGATAGCTTACCACCGGTCTTTCTCCACGGACATCATATAAACTGATTCAAACAACCCTCTTCCTCAACCAACCATGTCCCTCCCAGATCATCTCGCTCGTCCCCTGGACGTCCTCATGATCGATAACTTTGACTCGTTCACTTGGAACCTCTACCAGCATCTGACCCTCCTTGGCGCAGACATCACTGTCATTCGTAACGATGCCATTCCCTCAGAATGCATCCCTCAACTCCAGATTCGCTCTCTTATCATCTCACCCGGCCCAGGTCACCCCATCACAGACTCTGGCATATCGCGCGACGCGATACGTCATTTCTCCGGTCGCGTCCCGATTCTAGGCGTCTGTATGGGCCTTGAATGCGTGGTGGATGTATTCGGGGGCGAGATCAGGTATGCCGAGCCACGAACTCTCTCAGACGATAAGCCTGCCCACTCAACCCCGCATCTTCCCAGTTACGCCGGCGAAATCATGCACGGCAAACTAAGCCGAATAAGACATGATGGCCGAGGCTGCTTCCGCGGCGTCCCTCAGGGTTTCGAATCGACCCGTTATCACTCCCTCAGCGCTAATATCGAGACGCTTCCTGCCGACCTCGCAATCACCGCCTCCTCTCAAGATAGTGGCGTCATCATGGGTGTCCGTCATCGCCGTTACACTATAGAGGCCGTCCAGTATCACCCCGAGAGTATTCTTTCCCAATTTGGCGACGATCTCTTTCGCAACTTTCTTGACCTCAACGGGGGCCTTTGGGAAGACAACTTGACGGCTCGCGTGCTCGACAGCTCTCTTCCCCCATTTAAGATCGAGTCCTCAAATGGCGATGACTCTGCGACGACTGCAAAGGTACCTACCATCTTGGAGAAGATATACGCGCAGCGCCTCAAGGACGTCCAGGCAGCCAAGGCAACTCCCGGTACCACCGCCGCTGATCTCACCGCCTTCCTTTCCATGCACCTTGCCCCGCCACCCATTCCGTTTGTCGACCGGCTTAAAGCGAAAACGCCGGCTCTCATGGCAGAGATCAAACGTGCCAGTCCTTCCAAGGGTCCCATCGCGCTCTCTACGAACGCAGCGCAGCAGGCATTAACCTACGCCCTCTCTGGCGCGTCTGCCATTTCGGTCCTCACAGAGCCAACATGGTTCAAGGGTTCTCTACTCGACCTTCGTCTCGCGCGCCAGGCCGTGGAATCGCTGCCAAACCGACCAGCGCTCCTCCGCAAGGACTTTATCCTTGATGAGTACCAGATCGCTGAGGCCCGTCTCTACGGCGCAGACACAGTGTTACTCATAGTCGCGATGCTACCACCCACCCGCTTGCGTGCGCTGTATGACTATTCTCTCTCACTGGGTATGGAGCCCCTTGTGGAGGTCAACAATGCCAGCGAAATGGAAGCAGCGCTCGTCCTCGGCGCCCGCGTCATCGGCGTGAACAACCGCAACCTGCACGACTTCCAGGTCGACATGGGAACGACGACGCGTCTCGCGGACATGGTCAAGGGCCAGGACGTCATTCTTTGTGCACTCAGCGGCATTACTGGTCCAGAGGACGTTCGCCAGTACGTGCAACAAGGTGTTGGTGCCGTTCTCGTCGGAGAAGCCTTGATGCGGGCCAAAGACACGCGTTCATTTATCGCCGAGCTTCTCGACCGGGCCCAAGACCCGGAGCCTGATGCGTTATGGCCGCCATTGGTGAAAATCTGCGGGATCCGCACCACCGAGGAGGCGATTGGTTCGGCGGACGCTGGCGCCGCCATGCTTGGCCTGATGTTTGTCCCTACCAGTAGACGATGCATCACTTTGGAGCAAGCGCAAACAATATCATTAGCAATCTGCGGGTTGCGTGTCTCGTCGACCGCTCCTCGTGAATCATCTGTTGGCACACAGAACGAGCCTTGGTTCACTTTCCATGCGCGCCGATTGTCTCAGGCTGTTAGCACTATCGGCCGGCCGCTTCTCGTCGGTGTCTTCCAGGACCAACCGCTCTCCTTCATCTTACACTGCGTCGCCGCCGTGCAGCTCGACATAGTCCAGCTGCACGGCTCCGAGCCACTCGAGTGGAGCAAGCGAATCCCGGTGCCCGTCATTCGGGTGTTTCATGTCGATGCTGACGGTCGCGGCCTCCAGAATATCACCCGCCCAAACTTACATCATCATGCACTTCTCGACACAGCCGTCTCGCCTGGTGGGCTGAGTGGAGGAGCTGGAAAGACCTTTGATTGGGAGTTTGCAAAACGTGTGGTGCGTGCGGGTGAGGTCGGGGCAACAGGCAGCGCGTCATCGCCGCTTCCGATAGTGCTTGCTGGTGGCTTGACCGCCGATAATGTCGCTGAAGCAGTAAGCGTCGTGGGTCCCTGGGCAGTGGATGTGAGTGGAGGCGTTGAGTCTGAGGATGGAACGAGGAAAGACTTGGACAAGGTGAAGAAATTTATTCGCGCAGTACAGGAGAGCAAGCCAGCTCGCGAGCAGTAGGATCTATTGTTATACGAGAAGTAGAATGGAATCAGGGTACTGGTGGCGACAACGTGAGCGGGCGTCTCGGGGCTAATCGTATCGATGGGTCCCATCAAACCCGGTGCCCTGGTCGCAATCCAAGTGCAAGTATCATTGTCTTCACTGTCACTGCAACTCGCTTGAACATGCAGAGACATTCTTTCACCGCTCTCAACTCCAACTTCGTGGTCGACTCGGAATATCAGTTCGTCAAGGAGCTCGGCCAAGGTGCCTACGGATGTGTCGTAGCCGCAAAGCACAGGCGCACAGGTGATGGCTGCGCGATCAAAAAAATCACCAACATCAATACGAAGGTGCGATCCGTGCTCTTCGTGCCCCTTATGGCGCTGGAGCTGCGTACTGACGGTCGTCGTGCTCGTTTATCAGAGGATCTTGACGAAGCGATGTCTGCGTGAGATCAAGTATGGCATTTTACGTTTTTTTGCCTGCATGAGTTACACGCTACTGATCGTCGTTCGACGCAATCTTCGTGCCGTCTACGAAACAAGGCTCTTGCATCACTTCCGCAGGCACAAGAACGTGAGTTTCTAGAAATGCCAGATATCATGTCAAATCCTCATCCCCCTTTGTTTCTATGCAGATCACTTGCCTTTACGACATGGACATTGTCTTTGGCCCAGATGGTAACTTTGACGAAGTATATCTCTACGAAGAGCTCATGGAGGCCGATCTCCACGCCATCGTACGTGATCGTGCTTTCACCCTCGGTACCGTCTAAACCTTCTGTTTGTCTTGCATGCGTAGATTCGTTCCGGTCAGCCTCTCTCGGACGCGCACTTCCAGTCCTTCATCTACCAAACGCTGTGCGGCCTGAAATATATCCACTCCGCCGATGTGCTCCACCGTGACCTCAAGCCGGGCAACCTGCTCGTGAACGCAGACTGCGAGCTCAAGATTTGCGATTTCGGGCTCGCTCGCGGGTTCAATCAGTCTCAGAAGCAAGGCTTTATGACTGAGTATGTCGCGACGCGGTGGTACCGCGCCCCCGAGATCATGCTCAGTTTTGCTAACTACGTACGTGTGGTCGTCTCTCTGATCAATTGTAGCCTTTTTGACATGGCTTGATTTGCTAGGCTTCCGCGATCGACGTATGGTCTGTGGGCTGCATCTTGGCCGAGCTACTGGCTGGAAAGCCAATCTTCAAAGGAAGAGAGTGAACACGATCTTCCACATGTCCTCATCTTACTGCTAGCTGACGGTGCCCGTTCGATGCAGCTATGTAGACCAATTGAATCAAATATTGCACTATCTTGGGACGCCCTCCGAGGACACCCTTCGTCGCGTTGGCTCACCGAGGGTCCGTCGTTTCCATAGGTCGCTGAAAATTCTGCAGTTTGATTAAGCTGCAAACCTCATAGGCTCAAGACTACATTCGGTCTCTACCCATCAGGCCGCGAGTGCAATTCACCCAACTGTTCCCAAATGCGAACCCGCTCGCTCTCGATCTGCTCGCCAAGATGCTCAATTTCGATCCCGCGAAGCGAATTACATGCGAACAGGCACTGGAGCACCCGTACCTCGCCGTCTGGCATGATCCGACGGACGAGCCGGTCTGCCCAACGGTGTGTGGTCCATCCCAGACTCCAGAAATGGTTGGTATAGATTTTGACGTGACCTTCTTGACAGAAATTCGACTTTTTCTTCGAAGAGGAGGACTCGATAGAGGGAATGAAGAAGCTCATCGTCGAAGAAGTCAACTCGTTCCGGTCCGAGGTGCGGGCTGCGGCGCGGCCAAACCAGAGCCGACAGTGGGTCCCAAAACCGCGTTTTAAATAATGATTTACTTATACCATCCAGGTTGTCGATCCCATCCCGCGATGATATCGTGGCTTCCCCGATACGCGAGGATGCACCGGCGGACGGGGCCACCTCTGGGTACTACAGCGGGCAGACACCGCAAGGGGTTGGTAGTCGTCGCCCTCCCAGCCCGATTATGGATGACCCCAGTGCGGAACTTGAGCGCGAGCTAGCCGGAACGCACATCGGCCGTCAGTGAGCGGGGTTCAAAACATCCATGTTTGTTTGCCCATACGTAAGAGCACCAAGAGAGAAAAGATGGGACAGTTTTGGATATACGCAGTATCGGGAAGTTTGATTGCGCACACGCGGTTGTGCTGTAGTTTTCTTGTTGTGTTGTATATAGAGAATGGTCACGCGTTGTCAGTCGTCGGGATGTGGTTGCCGTGTGTTGCCGTAAAGCGATGCCAAGAAAGTGCCTTAGATGGGGAGACAGCAGCTCGGCCTGAGCCTTCCCAAGAACACTACGAGGCCCCTCTCCTAAAGCTGCTAACGGTTGTCTTATATCCAGAACAGTTGTACAGCCAGTGGCCCAACCGCCGCTCTCTGGCTCAGCCCAACAATCACTTGATTCTCGTGCAGTGGTCCTATTCTTATCACATACCCACCGACAGCAGCCCATGTCGGGGAATGCGACTTGCTTTCCGCCGAAAGCGTCCCAGAAGGGGCCTTCTTTGTTTCAACACGGGAACGTGGTATTTCAGGGTGAGTTCCCCAGCATGGTCTTTTTGTGCTTCTCCTCATTTATGGCACCTCACCTTGATCATCTATGGCCTCGCTATTGCAGCACACGATGTTGGATGGATCGTGTCGGGCTTCTTCACCATCATAGCTACTGTCACGTCCTTCTGGCTCATCAACAAACATCTCCAGTGGTATACCAACGTACGTTTGTCCTAGCCGCGTTCCCATGAATATAGTTTGTGACATGCGTACCTGCATAGAAACGTGAACAGCGCTGTGCGTCTCCATCACGCTGCACTCTTCGCGACGTCCATATAATGATGACCATTTACAGATATCGTACGCCTGCTACTCATGGTTCCCATATACGCATCGATCAGCCTGGCGTCATACCTATTCTGGGTCCGTTCCTCAACAGCTGGCACCATACTTACCCGCTGATGTGTTTGTCTGCAGGATAACGCCACTCCTTTGCTTCTCATCCGTGACTCATACGAGGCCATCCTTCTCACTGCCTTCTTTTACCTTTTGCTCACGTACTTGTCCCCGGACCCCGAGGTACAAAAGGCGATATTACTTAAACGAGGTCTCTCCCGGGAAGTCGATGCGGAACTCAGACGGCGGAGACAGCCTCGGAAGAAATGGGTCGTTCCATTGCAATTCGTCAAATGGAAGCCTCAAGTGAGAGCGACCGTTGTCTCATTTCTTTATGTTCCCATGCCAATGGGGCCTCTTAGGATGGCCTGTTTTTTCTGCAACTGATGAAATGGGGTGTGCTCCAGTACTGTGTCATCCGACCGATGTGCGTCGCCTTCACACTGCGTCTTTTGTCGGTCACAGATGATGTTGGTTGAGTGTAGTACCACACTTGTCGCTGTCATCTTGAATCACATTGGCTTGTATTGCGAGCAATCTTGGTCCCCCGTCTGGGGCCATATCTGGGTGAGTGACACTGCTTGGTTCTATGAATCAGGTCATTCATCACAGGTGTAGATTTCGACGATTATCTCAATCAGTGTCACGATAGCTATGTATTGTCTTTTTCAACTGTATGTTTGTGTGGCAGAGGAGTTGGCCCCACATCAGCTTATTCTTAAACTGTTCGCTGTCAAAGCTGTTGGTAGGTTCCTGCCACTTTACGCCTATAGGATAGTGCTGACGTCCACCCAACAGTATTTCTGACCTTCTGGCAAGCCACTTTTCTGTCTCTGCTCAGTGTAACTGGGGTAGTTAAAGACGTAAGGCACTTTGTTTTCGATGAAAGCGGCTCACTCTACATGAATCTATCATAGACCCCCTATATGACCGCGGAAGATATCAACATTGGCTGGGGTGCCATCATCGAGACGTTTGAGATGAGGTCAGTAGCATGTACCTTTGCGTGCACTTTCGTCGATACCGAAACGTGTGTAGCATCTTCGCTTTCCTCCACGTCAAGGCATTCAGCTACAAGCCATATCGACCGCTTACACCCAACGCTAGGCGTACACCACGTCTACGCTCCTTTTCCCATGCCATGGACTTCCGCGAAACCTTTCGCGAGCTGTGGACCGGTTCAGTGTACATGACTCGTCGCATGCGCGGTGCTGAGACTGACCCACATGCACGTCGTGTCGCCATGCTCGAAAGCGCGTTTGATAAGAGTCGCGAGCAAGTATGGCGTGAGCGTCGCGAAGAAGAGAAGGAACGCGACTTGCAGGTGATTAAAACTGTCGAAATCGACGTAGATGGTGAGATGCAGTGGTTGGGTGCCGGAGATGACCACGAATATGGGCTTTCGCGGAGGGAGAGAAGTGAAGCACTTGGTCTCGTGGCCGAAAGGGAGCTAGAGGAGAGAGGGCACGGTCGCTCCGGTGGTGAGTGCGAAACCTCCAATTACTACCGAAGCTCAACACCGTATAAGTAGATCCGGAGCCGGATACAAGTCTCGACCATCAGAACCGCACGCATGAGCCCAGACAACGATCCTGGTGGCGCAGCGCGTACGAGCGAGTGTCCCAAAGTCGCGATGAGTCTCCGGCGTCGTCGTCTCCCAAGCGCAAATCGCGCTCTCGACATGCTTCCAAGGACCCCGAACAACGAGTATGTGCATACGATGACCAGCCGCCACCCTCACTCTTCAGGACGTATCGCGACATTCGGAGGCCTAGCCAGGAACTTCCGCCTGGAGCACAGTCCCCTCAACCCCCCGGAATCCGAACGTCCCAGGACGTAGCAGGCTTGCCTGCCAGCGTGCACCCTTCTCTGCCTACTGCGCGCGTCAGCGTTGTTCGCTCAGATACAGTCCTCAACCGACTCTTTCCCAACCCATCAGTTCGATCCAAGGGAGGCAAATCCTTTCAATCTGGTGGCACCTCTGTGGTTCCCCCGTCGCTCGAGTCTCACAGAACCCACCTCCCGATCAATGGCGCGCCTGTGGTATTGGCACAGAGCGTTGGTGCTGGACGGGCCGTCGAGATCTCACCTTCAACTTTGGCGCCTACATCTCCCATCACGAGAAACGCGCACGAGCTTCACGCCATTCTGAGCTACCTGCCTATCCCCCCGCCCTCAATCCAGCCGACGCAAAGCAGGTTAGATCAAAGCGACACCGACTTACCCCCATCGCCTCCCCCCAAGAGCAGTCCCAGACCATCGCACCGTCGTGAATCGGCTCACTTCCAGGCTAGGCTTGTGCAAGCTGATGACCTCCCCAGTGCACCTGCGACCATACTGATACCCGCTACCACTTCGCCAATCTCGGCAGAAGATCGTTCATGGCACGCACGTTCACACCAGTACGGGCCACCCGACTCTCCAACCCCCCGCTATTCGCGTAGCTCCTGCACTTACAAGACACTGGAGGGCGATGTACCCACTTCGCTTCCGAAGGCGGCGCCGGCGCCACATATATTTACCCCTCAGCCAGTTCCGTCGCGCTCGCAGAAGCAACCCCAGTCAAAGAGTGCATACAGGACAACTGTCCCTGTCCCGGGTGATAGCGGGCCATCACCCCCTTGACCTCCGTTCTCCTCAGACTATCATCTATACCAGATACCAGATACGCGTTTTCCACGTTCTTCGACCTCTGAACCCTTGCGACACCAACGTTTATGATACTTTTATGACATTTGACGACTTAAACGATATTTGCATAGTACTGTACTACTTTAGGCACATGATTAGTCAGCACGCTCGATACGCTCGACTTGAAAGACTTGATCTTTGTCCAAAGCTGATGGGGCTTTCAGGTAGGAAGGTCAAGCAGCGAATCGGCAATGATCCACGCAACCTCTCGTGGGCTGATGGTCCGCACGCATTATCATCTGACCGTCGCGAAGTAACCCATTTCGAACAGATGCAAGCCGCTTTGGACAGTCATATCTTGAAAAATTTGGCTGGGATGCCTCCAAGGGACTCGGTGCGTCAGGAGAGGGTCGCACGAACGCGATAAAAGTGTCGCAAAAGCTCGACATGCTCGGCATTGGCATGCAGCACCACCAGAACGACCCCAACGGCATCGCATGGCGGCAGAATCGGGACTTTGAGAACTTGCTCCAGAGGCTGAACAACGGCACTGAGGCGATAGGGTCGTTCCATAAAGCGCGCGGATCGTCGCCGTCTGAGGGGGAAGAGGTCGCTGCCGAAGTGGTGGACAGCGTACGCGATGCTGACGGAGGCGCTGACGCGACCAAACTAGAGAAGAAAAAGAAAAAGCAGAAAAAGCGCAAGGCGTTGCAAGAGGAGGAGGAGGAAAGTGCGCGCGACAAGAGAGAGCGTAAGAAGCGGAAAAAAGCAAAGAGCGACGTCGCCCCAGCGGATGACACTTCGCCCTCGCTGGAAGCCCAGGCTGCAGCAACGACGGCCTCTGAGCTCACGCCAGTGCCCGTCGCATCTATCGCTGCGCCTGCTCCCATTCGTGCACTGTACGTTACTGGCTTTCGACTTGTGTTCAACTCACGGACGTATTTTTTGTCTACTTTACTACAGCCCACGCGCCCACCGCGCCCGCATCATCGCAGCCAAGCGCATGGCCGCATCCAACTCTGCCGCGCTCGCCGAAATTCTCGGCATCCCGTCGACCTCATCTTCTACCGCCGCCACCGCTCCTGCCTCTCCATCTCCGCTCACCAATGCTACCGCCGCAACGACCCCGACCCCAACTCCCCCCGCTATGTCAGACGTTCAAGAAGAAGACCCGCTGCAGAAACTGATGACGGCCGCGCAGTCGGTCGGCGATTACCTCAGGGCGAAGCTTGGCGCGAAAGCGTCGGCGCAGCCCCAGCCGAAACACACGTCCGCGCCGTGTCCTGTCACTCACGACGCGGACAAGGACGACGATGGCGATGAGCCTCGTGCTGGTTTGGGCGCTGCACGTTTTGCACTGACCGGGCGTCTGGATCAGCCCATGTTCGCAACGTCGATGTTTGCGACGATGTTCGCGCGGGGCCAAGACACGACTGATGCTAAGGAAGAAAAAGCAGATGGAGATGATGTCGAACGCGCCGAGACGCAAGACAACGTAGGGAACGAAGAAGAACGGAGGAAGGATGCAAGGAGACGTGCGAAGGAGGACCGGCGCAGAGAAAAGGAAGAACGGAGACGAAAGAAGGAAGAGGCGAAGAGCAGGGCAATTGCGGAGCCAGTCACCGAACCCCCGAATAGCGCACTGGTCGTGGAGCTCTCCATTGGTGAGGTGCAATCTGGACATGCTGAAAGGAGGAAGCACCGCGAGTCGGACGGTCAGCACGTTCTCTTAAAGGGCAACCCAGCGCCCAGTGACGGTAGGACGGCTGCTGTTCAGAACAAAAAACAGAAGCGCAATAAGAGTCGAAAAACGGGGAGGGATGCAAACCCTTGATGATGTAGACTTGCATAATGACGTAGACATATACATGGTACAAATAACTTATTTTGTAGGAGCTGATAGGTCAGAGACTCTGCGCATCTCCCCAATCTCAAGAGCTCAGGGCGGCAAGCAAATCCCTCAAAAACTTTTCCCCCATGAGCGTGCCATGCGGCGTTTCGAAAACATGCTGAACGCAAGACCAGCCCTCGGCTATAGCGAGAATAAGACTCGAGGGAGGTGGGTGACGCAGCGAGAATAATCACCTTGCCTGTACGTCCGCCCAACCTCTGGTGGGATAACAGTAGACAACGAAGAAATGTAAAGTATCCCATACATGGGCAGAAGCTCTGCGAGGAGTCGTTCGTGCATGTACACTGGAAAGTTCAGGCAAAGATCGCTTCCGTAAAAAGAAAAGAGACTAGACCTTGTGCGTTGTAATACGCGCTCCACGGATTGTCGATCGCCTCGGCTTGAGCAAGCAGACGTAGCAAAAGACGCCGAGGGTCGGGTTTGGAAGACAGCAGAGTAGAGACGTGATCTGGAGCACACGAGACCGGTTGGAACCAACTTCCATACCAAAGAACAGGCCTGTCTCCCAAAACGGTACGATGGCCGACATGATCACGCAGTTTCTCTAGGTTTAAGAGCAAAGAGGGTACGAAGGTGCTGACAGTAGAGTGCAAAGCGGCGCCAAGCAACAACAGTCTCTGAGCATTCGACTCGGTCAGGAGATAGTCAAGATGAGACAGAACGTCAGCGAAGAGGTGGCGGGCCAGCGGCTCAGCGTGCTCCTGCTCGAGGTCGCGAAGAGCGCGCAGCCAGGTCCAGTCACCACTCGTGGCATTGTAGCTCCAGGCGGGGGCGGAAAGGGGCGCCCGATTGAGGACGAGGACGTCGGTGGCGTTTTTTCTTCTGGAGGAGGTGTGGGTTACCCAGCGTGAGTCAACGATGCGCACATCGGTGCGCGGGTCCACGAACGGCAAGCGGAAGCGCGGGTCGTCGCGGGTCGGTGACGGGTGCAGAGTGCTAGAATACACGAAGCGCATCAGGCTGGTGTTTGTCGACACCACATCTGCCGGAGTGAGAGGCCCAGACGTAGATCCCGGTGAACGGGAGAGCGGGTGGCAGAGAACGTGGAACGGACAAGAGTGAGGCCCGGGACACGAGACGCGCGTCGTGTGCGGGTGCAAGGCCTTGAGGAGGTAGGTGTGGAGCTGGTACAGAGTCTCGCGTGGGCCAACCAGGTGGATAGTCCTCCCGTGTAAACTTTGACAGAGCCGTGCCCTGGCGGTGGCCACCGCGATTGGCGCTGTGAGGCGCGGCATTCCAGCGCTCTTGATAGACAACTTGGGGCGAGCCTGGAAACCATCACTCTCGATAAGACCAGATAGCGACAGACGGAGAGCGTCGTCCAATAGGGCGTCGATGTGACGCAGGGTTCCATCACCCAAAGCAGGGTCGCGATTCTCGAAGAAGTAAAAGCAAAAACAGAAGAAGACGACGAGAACGAGCAAGTGAGCGAAAAGAGACAATCTCTGCATGGCAGCTCTGACGTGATACTGTGGTGGATAACGTTACAGCACTGAAAATTTGTTCCCGAATATGAATAGCACAGCGCGTTATCGCTCATGTGCCTGGAGGCAGGTCGGATGAACTGATGCACCGACTGTGCACCGATGTTCGGGCATCATCGCCTCGAGCCCGTGCAACTTCGTCGGGTATCACGAGCTCACCGGCGCTAGCCGTCAACGCGGCGATGACCTCAACCCCCGAGGGAATCCCTTAAATACGGGCCTTCCTCCACTGGGCCCCGCTCATACCCTTACCCCTTCAGCTAGAGCCACTCTTCTCTTCACCATGCCCGCCCGCCATTTCTTCTGCTGCCTGCCGCTGCGTCTCGGTGCATTGCTTATCTCCTTCTGCCAACTTGCCCTTTGCGGGCTCATCGCGGCAGGTGGCTGGTACACCGTGTCGACCATGCGTGCGTAGTACACCTCCATTGCTTCTCACGCTTCTCAACGGACTGATGACGAATTCTCATTCTAAACAGGCGGTCGTCTCCCAACCACTCTCAGGAGTGCGGTTTTCGCCAGTGCAGTATATTACACCGTGCTCGCACTCGCTTCCCTCGTCGGGTAAGTGTTCCATCAGCTGATCTCCGCCTCGGTTTCCTCCGTGTTCATATATCTCCTCCCCAACATTACAGGCTTCTTGGGACGCTCGCTCGCAATGCCAGGCTACTCTCGACCTATTCATTTTGGCTTGGCTGGTCTGTCGGCGTCCAAATTGTCATCGACGCTCTGCACCTTTGGGCGTTCTTCTCTCAATCTCGTGACGAGCTCATCCGGCGCTGCATCGATGGCTCAACCAACCAAGAAATCCAAAACATATGCAACAACAACTTCAATGCCGGGAAGTGGACGGTCCTCGTCGGCGTGGCCGTTGGTTTGATAATTCAGTTTTGTGAGTCTCCCGAAGATAGATATACATATCTACCTTCCCAACGGCTTCGCTGACGCTGACTTTTTCAAGGGGCCGCATATATCGTCTCTTCGTACGCACAGAAGTTACGAAATGAAAAGACCTGGAGATCCGGTCCCCAAGTCGTTGCCATTCCCATGAACGATAACTCTGGCCCGAAATACACGCACGTGAAGCAGGAGGACGAGTCGCGTCCCCTTGCTGGCGCCTCGTACGCCTACAAGGATGCAAATCACTCATTTAGCAACTCTCACGTATAACCTCATTCAAAGACAATCCACCCACCTATAACTTATTATGTAGACTTCATCACTTGTTGTATCTCCCATGAGGGGGACCACGGACTTTTTTTTACGTGTTGGTTTATGTATTAATGAGCACCATCATTGGTTACGACAACTTTTCCCACGGCGACTACGTCTAATGTGCACTCGTAGACCCCGTTCGTCCGGGTCTACAGGCTACAGTCTAAGATCCATCCATCTACTGTGGATCGACTCTATCCCACGTAGTGAACTGCTACCTACGAGCTTAAGCATCCCAGCGAATTTTCTTTGCATACTCCCGGATTCGTGAGACATAGTGGTCGCGAATTTCACCCCCTGCCCCGGTTGCTACCTTTAAAATGATTTCGTTCAGAGCCTGGGATCCAAGAATGTCGATGTGATCACTTGTATTGGCACCTCCACGTGGAAGCGTTATCTCTGGTCGATGGGGAAGCTGCCAACGTGTCAGAGAGTGTCAGCGAAACAACAGAACCCTGAACCGATAAATACCTCCACTGTGGTGATCTTAATGCCAGCAGGGTTCCACCGCCCCCTTTTCCAACCCTCGACACACATGGCCCCCAAACTGAGAAGTGAAACAGTACCGTCGCCTTCTCCCATCTTAACGCCGTTTCGAATCTACACCGAAGGGAGGTCATGGTAAACTTTTCCATAGCCATGCAAACAAACAAACCTTAGGATCCAAGAGTTCATTCGTATAATCTTTATCGATCCAACTTCGTGCAAATCTCATGTCTTGCGGCAGGCTCGTGCTGTGTTCTGAAAGAGTGGCCTGCTTCGGCCCTGCTTCGACTTCAGTCGAGGCATTGCTGTGATCAGATTCATGCGGTTCAGAGATGTACCTGTTTACACCCATATTCAGTGCCAAAACATACGGAGAGTGGTCATAAGATCGCTCACCAATACGATCTCTGCGTTTGTTCATCTGAGCATGAGCCTTCCCGTTAGCCAGACCAGATGTCTCACCTCCGTTTCCTTTCCATGACCGTAGACGCAGAAGAATTGTAGCGAGGGGGCGTTTGGTAGTCTGGGTGTCATACAACTGAGTGACCCACGCATCAGTGCGAGGCTGTAGGTATGTCACATACCTCGACTCCAATGGATTAGTCCATTTAGTGTGGTCTAGGTCATTGCGCTTCAAGGCCTCTTCATCTCGCTCAATGCCAAAGGAGTAATTTGTAGCGATCATTTTCTAAGGCGTTCTGTATGAGTTCCAAAGGAAGGAAGGAAATGAGATAATAAGGTCTACCCTAAACGTCCGGGGTGTGTGCCTCAGGATCCAAGGACCCGCCTCGTCGGCAGTCAAATTCTTTGACAAAGGGAATTTACTATGCCGTCGGCCTTTTCCTGCTGTACTCTGGGTCGTGTGGCCCTGCTCGTGCATAAATGGCGGCACCTCGACGTCCTCACTACCCGGGGGTATAGGAGCTATCTGGCGAAAAGAGATAAGCTCGCCGTATGTATGGTGGCCACCTTCCCCGTCGTCTGGTGCGTGAGTAGTGTTGCCCCACACTGCGTTACCTCCTTTAACCCACAGACTTGCACCGCCCGCCCAGCTACGGAAAAGTAACTGCCGTTCCTTTCTTGAGAAGAATCTCTCAAGCACTTTAAATACAGATCAGAGGAAACTGCAGTGCGGTCGAATCGAGAGAGTCCACACCGTATGCACCAGCGGGGTTCAGATCTACGGTATCTTTCATCTCTCCCGACAACAAGGCGGCCGTGGTTTTAGCCTTTGATTAAAGACTGGTCGACAACTTTGCTGTTGCAGAGGTAGAGGAGCTAAAAACTCACCACCCCCTGCGGCATACCGATTAAACAGTCAGAAACTTTGGGTAATGCAAAAGGGCCTACAAGGTGTGTGCCTGAGACAGATATGACGGCTTGTACGTGGTTCTAATAGACGTCAAACACTTTTCCTCTCGCCGACGAGACTGGACTTACTTCCACCCAGTCTGGGCCTCCTTGGCCATGCAAAGGGGATTCTACCCATTTCAAGCTGCATAGGCGCGAGAAAATCAGTACAGGAGAGAACGAGTTCGCACGCAGACTTACAAGTACTACTTGAACTTGAGAGTCACGTTCCCTTGGTGAGTGTCAAGAGAGGATAGAATCGCACCAAAAGCACCTATTTTTATTTTATTTTATTGGAAAAAAGATATCTCAGATCCTTGGTGGTGAACGAGATACTGAAAACCACGCACAGTACTCCCCATTGAATGTGCCGCAATGACACACTTCCTTCTTTGTTTTTTCCTGAGACCAAAATAAACGTCAAACAACCAGAGTGACCAAAGCAGGAGGATTCGTAACTTGAAACCCTCGATAGTAGTCTTGAGTCTCGAGAAATACCCATCGCGTTCCTCAAGGTTATACGGTGTTAGACGCCAGTCGTAAGGAGCCAATATTAGGTTATTCGTGTCGTAGTTGACCACAGCGAGGTTTTCAATGACTTTCGACCTGAAACGTTGCATGTTATGAGCATGCTAAGCAACACATAATGCTCAATTGATTTACCAGATCCAATATCCTTGGATGAAGCTGCTGGCCGCGTGGAATCCTTCCGAAGCTCGAACCTTCACCCCCTCAGGATCAAGACCTGTGACAGGATCCAAGAGAAGAGAGGACATCCACTTCTCGCGATTGAAGGTCACCTGCGAGAGCATCTGGAAACCGCCCCATACTTTCTGGCGGAAGAAAGCGCGATATTCTGGTGACGTTGACCAGGACTCAAGGCTCTGGGGGATAAGCACATTAGCACACCTGAAACCTAGACTCGAGGCTGAAAACGCAAGTACCGTCGAAATCACCCCGGGAATCAAAATCACGGGGTATTCTGCGTCCAAGCCTCTCGCCTTGATCGCATCTCCAACTTGGAATTCACGCCCGTCTATATTTAGTTTCCATGGTTCAGGGATTGTGCTGATCAGTCTGTTCCACTCGGCATGTACCCGCGAAAGGTCGATCGGGAGAAGAGGAAGCGGCAGAGACAAATCGTAGTCTTCCAAAAACACTGAGAGATGACCTGGGATGTCAGGCAAAGTAGAGGGTTCCACGAATACCAGTCCCAAGGCGATCCCGACTGAGGAGACAGGTGTGAATAGACGTGGAATGACCAAGCAAAGCATGGGAACCCACGTATAATGCCAAACGGAAACCAGAATCTGGTCTTTGAGTAGAATCTACGCCCATTCTGATCCGAGTCCAAGGTGTTAGAAATACGGTCGAATGGCTGTAAAAGGGTCACGAGCACGCACTTGCGCAACCTTTCTATAGACAACTGGTGCATTGCTGGCACCATCCGATGTCTGACTCTGGGAGTCTGTCTCGCTCTGCCCGTCGTTCTCTGTATAAGCTGATGGCATGGTCTTGTTGTGCTTTCTGTTTCGGTGGAACATGCTGGTAACCTTTCATACCAACGGGCCGAGAAACCCGAGGCTGCGCTACTATATGACGTCATTGCAGCCCGCAGCAGAAGAAACGCATATACGATAAGTCGCTTAGCCTGAATGTAACATACATAAGTTGCTAAAGTATAACAAGCCGAAACCGTAAGGATGACGATTGACCAGTGATGAGCGCTATCAACACGTGAGATATGAGGTGTAAGAGAGTCAATGATGCAAAATGCAGTGTGCTATACATGGTCCCGCCATTCGTGCTCGCACGATCTGCCAGGCCGGAGTGTGGAGGCTTCATTCGTCGGAGCATTCAATAGGTGTCGCTTGGGTGGTTTCTCCATAATTATTGATTACTTGGCCTATGAGGCAGATGGATGCTTCGTCAGGTCCTGCTGACGCTGCCACAACAACTCTGCCCATAGATGGTTGGGGGGGATCCGGCCAATAAGTGCACGAAGAACTTCAAGCCTATGGCACGCCGTTTGAGTTTCACCATGCAACTTGATACAGATCACTCACCATCTCTCTTTCTCTTCGTCCGTATCAGTAAAGAAGTCGATTTCTAGGTTTCTTTGAAAACGGAGACGGAAAGATCTTTCTACGCCGTAGAGACCTTCGAACTCGTCAAAATTGGATGTTTGCACCGAGGAGGAATTCAGGTTTCGGTTTCGTGGGTCGGGAACATCTTCGACTGCGACTGCTTTTCGCAGATCGATCGTAACGGTGGCTCTCTTCGTCACATCATTGAACGCGACCAGATTGGCGCCGATGACGCGAAAATGTCTTCTGCGCCATGTCTATGAGTCAAAATTAGCTGGGCCTAAATGAATGACTGTGCAGGTATTGACGTACCGAGCAGTCACCACCGCTTTGCGTTAGGGTTCCCTCAAAGTACGTCATCTTGTGCCAATGAACGTGGCGTAAGCCGCGGTGGCACTCATCCAAACTCTGAGGAAGTTGACTGGACGGGATTCCGGGCAGTGGTGGAAGTCTGAAGAATTGCAATACGAGCTCCCCGATTTCTATCGAGTTGACCTTTGACCCGCTTTCCAAACGCTGACCGATTAAGGGATAGCTAGTTTCGAAAAGACGTGTATCGCAACGCGCTGCGATGTCCTTGAATGACACAAAAGCGCGCGCTAGTGTACCGTCAGGTTTGAGATACCTTGCAAGGTTTTCCTCGAGTACAAGAGGGGCTACTGATACGGGTCGGACCACTCTCACAGGCTTCTTCGGAGAAGAAGAGAAAAAGCTTCGCATGCCCCCCTTGGAAGCAGGGGCCGCTGGGGGAGGCGGAGGAGGGGGTGCAGGAGTATTGGCCTTAAACTGGGAAACAATATGCGGGTCTCGCCGAATTTTCAGAGTAAGAGTGAATTCGAGTTTGCTATGCTCGATGCTAAAAAAGCGTCGGTTTAGTGTAAATGGTGAATAGACGCAAGACCTGCTCACAGTTCAAATTCTTGCTCGATCTGACAGTCCTTCTCCAACTTACACTCCGGAGTTGTCACAAAATGAATCCCATTATTGAGTGTGCAGGTCACGAGAGTAGTTTGCTGGGGGAATGGCAAATGAAGACCCTTCGCATAGAGCACTGTAGAAGGACCGAAGTTAGATGCGAACGATCGAATGTTTGATCCGCGCACCTCTGACAAACACCTTCCCATGGCTCTTTCCTGCCTTTTCTTGGGAACGGTACTCTCTTATTTGCTTCGCATACTCGTTCTGCGATACTACGTTAGTCTTTGGACACTGCCACGCATTGATTTTCTGTACCATGTCGGACGGGCGACGAACTGTCCTCCAGGCTCTCCCGCCGTCGACGTCGCCTGCGCCATTGATATGGGAGACCCTATCCGCGTCTGATGAAGCATAAATGGTCTCGCTGTGTTGCCGAACATGGTATCTCTAGAGAAAGTTGCTTGAGTATATCATCCTTGAATATATTCGGACTCACGCCTTTCGTTGAACCGCGTAACTTCCTGAGCTCCCTCGCAATGCTTTCGGCAAGCGGATCCTTCTCATCCGTGGGCACCACCTCAGGTAGTACACTCGACCCTGACGGGTTTAAGGCCGCGAACATCGCTGCTGCTTGTATACCCTCGGCATCCCCTGTGCTCATACTACGCCGAGCGCTCGGTCTGCCCGATGAGGCAGACGGAGGATTTCGGGGAGGGGTAACGTAGCCCATATCTTCATCCTGTTCCCGTCGGCGCATTTCTCGGCGCTTCTCAAGGATAATCTGTTCGCGGTTTCGGATGGCATCTTTCTGTACAGACTGCAATGGGTTCGATGACTCGCTTGCATTGCGGCTCAGTGATGGGCTCATGAACCCCCCTCCAGAGAGTAGTTCGGGCGTACGCTGTGCCGACGAAGGTGTTGTCGACTCGTCTAGAGTCAGGCGATGGGAGTCAAGTTTCTCGTCCTCTTCCATCATAACGTCGTTGTCGTAGTCACCATGAGGATCGTAAAAACTTGTTTTGGTCCCATTTGTGAGTGCAGCAATGTCTAAAGCGGTGTGACTACCCTTCGAATTGAGGCCTTGGGGAGAGGGCCGTGCTGACATGCTTGCATTAGCCGAGTCCGTGACAACATCTTGAACAAGGCGCTCCAGTGCACTTTGGACCTCGTCAATCTCGACCCTGGTTGTACCTGGGGCGTTGAGACTGAGATCAAGGCTGGGACTAACATGCCGGATTCGAGCCTGAAAGTCGGTGGCGCCAACACCGTGTGTACCACCTAGCTCTAATTCCGATTGAGCGCGGACGACGAGAGAAGGGCGCGGTGGGTCAGCAGGCTGAGGATTTGGGTCAATGGACATAACACCGTCATAGGTTCCATCTTTGTGTAAAGGAGGGGGTACGGGGGGTTGCGGCGGGACAAGTGAATCATCACCCAACTCAATACTGAGATCAGTTGGGTCTGCGCTCGTCGAACAATCTGCCATTGACATTTCACCAGGTTCCTCCGGCATAGGGCTGTCTGTGTTTCTCTTGCGCAGCAATCGTTTGTGGATATCTTCGCGATCAATTCTAGGATTGCGTCGGCTGAGACTCCCGATGCTACCACGGCTGCCTAAACTCCCGGTGCTCGGTACCGATTCGAGACCAAGGGAGAACGATGGTGCTGCGAAAGCTGGGGAACCAGAGGGAGGAAATGAAGGAGACCCTCGGTGTACAAGCGACGGGGATCCAGAGCGAGACCAAAAGGGAGATGCCGTCCGAGGGGGAATCGGTGACTCGCTCCGACTTCTGGGAGGTCGCGGGAGCTCCCTTGAGCTAGGTGACTCGGACGTTTTTCCGAGCGAGCCACCAGGTATTCTCAGCCGCAAAGGCGGCGTCGATGTCTGTATCTGAGAGTTTGGTGTACTTTGGTCAACTACCCCGAGCTCTGCTTCGAACTCGACAGCTTCAGGATCACGTTGAAGAGCGCCCAGCCTTTCCGACAGCGACCCTGAGTGGCCTTCCGAAGACATGAACGATAGTTCGACAATTTGAACGTCCTCCGGCCCCGGCAATTTAAACGAGGGTGCATGTTCGCCGCCTGTTGAAGGGTTTGAGTTGTGGGAATACTTAAGTGATCAATCACACCTACCTGAGCCATCGTTCACGTCTTGATGATGAATGTCAAAATCAAATTTTGGGAGGAGGCTCTCACTACGGTCACTGAGCGGATGCTTCTTGATTTTTGCAGGTGAAGGCGACGGAGGGAGCATTCGTACGTCGTCCTCAACATCGTCGACCATCCGATCAGCTAGCATTCTCTCCGAATGTGTAGAACGTCCAAGTGGAGCTGTCGATCCCACCGACTGTCCTTGCGGGGGCGTGCTTGGAACAGAAGGACTCTGCTTGGCAACGGAAGTGAGAGTCTCCAAAATCTCTAGCGGAGTATTAGGAAGTGAGTGGCGGGAAAAGGCAGCCCTGTCTGCATGGTGGGTCCGGCCGTATGGGACGCCATCTTGGTTGTCTGTGTGTGGAGGTAAGGATCTGTCCATTGGAGGAGTCTGAGGGTTAGAGGCATCGCGAGCATCTTGAATCATTGAATCGACAAGCCCTGTTATGCTGTCATTTGCGTCAACACTTTCGGCAGGTTCTCCGTCCTCCTCTGGCTCGCCGAATTCGTCGTCGTCAGAAAACACATCCGAGTCAAGTGAATAATCCCGCTCGAAGGTAACGACGTCGCAGGTCTCATCGAATGTGACCCTTTTCCTCCTTTGCCGCTTGGGGACGTCGTGGCCAATGAGTCTGGGTCCGTGAAAACGCTTGGATACCAACGATGAGCGTCCAGGAGATGCTGACGAGGACGGCGTGGGAAGATGACTTGTATGGATGACTTTCGGTGGTGGTGGCGGGGGAGGGAAGGGATCCTCAACTGGACTGGCAGGACGGCGGAATGGGCTCTTCGAGACTGGTTCTTTTTCGATAAGGTCTTGAAAACCTTTGGACTGACGCCTCCTGAAACCGAGAGGCCTTTCATTCTCCACATGGGAGTGCATGGAATCGGGACGCGGTCTCTTCTCGCCACTCACGCGACGCGGTGCGGGCACGTTGGTAACGGATGAAGGACGAGATGGCGCGGGGGCAGAAGAGACTGGGGAGCGAAAGGGAGATTGTGAGACGAGATTGCTGCGAGTCAACTTTGCAAAAGTATTGGAGCTTCGGCGGCTGATCTGTGAAGCATGGGGGCGTCCAGGTGTGTCTCGTTTCGCGATGCGAAGGGGCGTGACGGGCTGAGGCGGCCACTCAGGTTCGGTGGTGTTAGGAGGGCGATCGCGGAGAGGAGCCATTGCAGCAGCGAGAAAGACGAAGGGGCGGCGTAGCGGGTGTCGTTGTTGGAGTTCGCGGTCGCTGTCGCCGACGTCTAAAGCAACACCCCGTGGGAAATAACGCCGCCGAAATCCCAATTCTTATCATGTGATCGCGTCGCGTCGATCATGTGACTACATTTATTAAATTTAGTGATACAAGAATTGCTCCGTGAAATGCCAGTGTGTGCTCATAGTCGTCGTAAATCGTGGGCAGTGTCACTCAAGTGCTATCGCTTGAAAAATATGTTCCGCCTCTGCCTCGCTCTCTCTAGTGGGGGTAGCTCGTCCTCATCCTCAGCAAAGCCGTCACTCGAATTCAACGAGTGATCAGCACCCACTAGGAATAAACCCAAAAATTGAGCAAGAGGCCAACCAGAAAGTGGGTCGTCTCACCTGAAGACCCGTCCAAAGACTGGTCACTCATCATGGTTCCACCCAAACTAGAGCCAGGTCGGGGTGGCGCTGCCGTTATATGGGACTGCATATTCGAGGATATGTGTTTGGGGAGCATTGAACGCCGGCGCTATAGTGCGATTGTTCAGGTTCGAGGCTGTAACGTGAAAAGGCGAAGCTCACTTTGTTGTTGCCTGCTACATTCAGACCTTCTAGGTCGACAATGAAATTATCTTCTTCGACCCGTCTGCGTTGCTCAGTGCATTCGACCACCCAGGATATGCCAACGACGAAGGGCCTTGGTTCGCGCATCAACCTGCACAAAATAGTATTAGGCAATGAGTATACAACCAACCCCCGTATCTATACACACCTGTACTTCGTCAGAGTACTCATCAAGCCATTCTTATATACGATGTGCGTGCAAGACTGTCCAGCCCGACCGATGATCTTGACCGGATCAGTCGGTTATAAGGTTATTCAAGAGTAAAAAGTGTACATACCTTTGCACCGAGCCCTCTTAGCATGTCCACGAAGAGACCCCCAGCATCGTCCCCGTCATCTGTCCGTACGTCCACGAATATTGTGCACGATTTGAGCACCTTTAACGAAGACAATTTCGTGGCAGATGATGCCACAGCAGTGGTGCCCGAGTGGGAAGCGTGTGCACGAACGTCAGGACCATTTGAGGCCGCACGTGGAGCACTTCGAGAGCTTGCATCATCCAAACTGCTGCCAGAACGGAGCCCACTCCTGGTCCCCTGTGAGCTAGACGGTGGCCGAACGACAGCCGTCGACTTAGAACTACCAGGTGTAGGTGTGGAGGGGAGGACAGCCAACGTTTGCTGCAGAAATTGAGAAGCCAGGGATGCTCGGCGCGACGCATCCTTCCACACGTCCGGAAGGTCAGTTTCGCCAGCGTCAGGAAGATTATCATCTACTTTTCCGTCCGCTTTCGGAATATCGACATGTCCTATAAAGCTCTCTTGCAAATTCATTGGTTCGACACCCACCAGAACCGCAGGGACTGCCGCCCGGCTAATGTCCTTCTCGAGCGAAGTTGAGGCCGTAGGGAGCATATGGTTCATGGACGGCAAAGGCAGTTCGTCAGGGTTACCGTCGACAGCTCGGGAACTCTCTGAACCTTTCACTGGACTAGCTTCCACAACAGGGAGGCTGGATTTCTTGCTGACTTTTTCAAAAGCGCGCCTCTTCCCAACGCCCCCATACACGAATCCCCGCGGCTTACTAAACGAACTCTTCCCCACAACAATGCCCGAGTTTAGGCTGATCTTCGCCACGGAGCCGGCAGCAGGGGGTACCGTAGAAGGACGTGTAGTCAACGTCGTCGTCGTCGTACTGCCAGGTGCACGACCATTCGGCTGGAGACTTGCTACGGACCCGAGTGTGACCGCTCTCTTCAACGGCACAGCACCCGTCTTTGAGCTCGAAGGTGAACCGTTCCCAAGACAAATGGCACTGTCATCCTTCGCTTTGGGAATAGTTTTGGAAACCCCAATTGCATCAGTAGCTGAATCCATGTGGCGGGTAAAGCCGAGGGTTGTTGCAGGGCGCGATGGTGGTGGGGCTTTTAGCTTCTCCAGAGCAAGTGAGAGGTTCGATAAACCGGTGTGCTTTGATTGATAGGACGAGCCTCCTGACCCAAGCGAAGAAGCAGGCTTCATTGGTGACGACAGCCTGGGAATCTGGCGCTTTGGGAGCGACCACGGCTTCTGTGGAGAATTGGCTGGAGCTCGTTCTACGGTCTTGTTTATGGAAGACGAAGTGGGCATAGCAAATGTGAAAGGTTGCTTGTGAGAAGATGGCCCAGGGGCGACCGAAAGAGTGGTCTGTAATCCTAGCTATAAATCAAAACGGGTGTCTGAGGGGATCGAAACGGAGCAACGAACTGGCAGCGCTGTATTTGTGTAACGATCCCGTCTCCCCTTGTTCCCTTGTCGCAGACGAACGGGTCAGCCTAGCTGAACCGTATTGCATTGTGATACCTCGTCTTCCCTTGCCTCTTGACGTAGCACCGGTCACCGGTCTTGTTACTGGAGGTAACGGGTCGTTTGGTTTCGGTGGTGCGACGCGCAAGGAAGGGGGAGGCTTCTCTTCTTGGGAAATACGACCGGGAGGTTCTACAGAAGCCCGCGTCTCGGAATCGGTGGGTGATGGGTCGTGATCAAGTTCAGACAGGGATGAGAGGGCAGAGAGCGGGGAAGGAGGTTCATCAGTCAATGGCGAGAGGGGATCGCTAGATGGGACAAGAGTTTGATCGCCGTCAGGCGGGGATGATGGAAGAGTGACAATAGCCTTAGGCGTAATATCACTGTCTTGTGCCATTGGCGATGCCTTTGGGGTCGTCAGACAGAACTGCGCAAAGATGAATGTTATTGACACGCTATAAAATGCAAGGACGCACATCGAGGGGCAAAAGTGGACCAACGGGAGACACATTGGAGGCAGTGACTTTTAAACTGGGCCCTGCAGCAGGAGACTGATCATTGCAGGGACGCAAAGTGTCAGCCCTTGGCGTCGGCTGCTCAGGCAAGGGAGTGTTCACTTCATTTAAAGTCGGTAATGTATGTGAAGCTGGTGGTTCCTTTTCGCGCTCAGATTCTGTCAGTGACCTCTCAAAATTGCGAACAACCAGGTCATTGGCTCGGTGCTCGAGAGTACTCGGCAGGCTGGAGAAACGTAACGGCTCCCGCACAGGTGAGACCGGTGCAGTTTTCCGAGGGGAGGGCATGAGTTGCCCAAGATCGCGGTGGGGGGAAGGTGACACGAGGGGGACCGATTGAGCTCGCTTCGTCCAGGATGCTCCTGGCTGGCTCAAACCCGTGGGCGAAAGCAAATCCTTTGGAGTGATAGCAGAGAAGTCAAACGGACCACTAGGTTGTGTTGTCTCAGCAACGCGAGACTCCTCCGGGTGCAAGGGATGTGGACCATCACCCCCGTTGTGGTCCTTCTTCAGCCGTTTAAGGAGTCTCTCGGGGTCGTCCTCCGGGGATGATTCTTGAGGTGTGGGAGAGGTGCGCTTCTGAGGTCGGTCACTGTGATGAGAGAGTAAAAGCTCGTCGTTGCACTGATTGACTTGGACATTGGGAGGAGTATGAACAAGAGGAGAGGCGACTGGCACGGATTTTCTCCACTCTTGCCTGGCAGCCTTGAGTGGGGATACTCCGAGGTGAACGTCCTCGAACTCGTCTAAGGATAGCTGTGAACGTGTCCGTTTAGCGTGGTCGGACATTGCAGGAACAGAGTGAGGTTCGAGTCGATCGTGACGCGGGTTGTTTATTACGTAACAAAAGCGTGTAGTGCCACCAAGCCAGCGCCAGCGAACGAATCAAGCTCAAGGATGAATCTGATACTGAGACGATGTCCGTATAGGCTGCGCTCTTCCAAGGCGCTCTTCTCCACCATTCCGCTTCCACCGCCCTGTACGTTTGCAAGGCTTCATCCCACATGATCTGCAGCCAACTTATCAAACAAAGACAGAACAAGCGCGGAACAGGTCAAGTCTATTCTCATCGTAAATAAATTACGCACAAAACCAGTCATTGACACCATCGACTCCTTTCTTGAGTAAGCGGTCGTTGGCACGACGCGACCAACACTGACAGTTGCCAGCCATCTCCGTACCCAATACCCCAGTGTAAGGGTATTCCACGAAGACAGAAAGGATATACCACAACATGTGGAGGTCTGGCGCCCTGGTACGCCTATCGTCCCCATACGCTTCCCACTTTACAAACCGTCTGCTACAGGCGAAGGTGCAGAGAAAATTGATCTGGTTATAACTCTTGGAGGCGATGGCACAATTCTCCATGCCTCATCGTTATTCAAAGTCGGAGCTGTGCCTCCTGTCCTTAGTTTCTCTATGGGGACACTTGGTTTTCTCCTTCCATTCCGTCAGTCGGCACCGTCCTTTCCCATTACTCATGCAGACGGGTGGTTGAGCTCTTTCACATAGATGTCGACGACTTTGCGAAAGCATTGGAGAGCGTATTCCAGGGGAAGGCCACGGTGTTGTACAGGATGCGCCTATCCTGCGCCTTTTTTGACAGGGGTGGGGATAACATAGGCAAGGGTAAAGGTATTTTTCATGCATTACCTCTTCCTACACGCAGCAAATCAATGATCCCCAGATTGGCAAGTAATGAACGAAGTTGCTCTGCACCGAGGATCAAGCCCTCACCTAAATACCATTGATGCTTACGTCGATGGGCAACACCTTACCGAGTCTGTGGTAAGGTCTATCCGACAACCCCCGAGCTTTCATTCTTAGAAATTCCATTTCTAGTCAGATGGTTTAATTGTTTCAACACCAACAGGCTCGACAGCCTACTCTCTTTCCGCCGGTGGCCCGATTGTCCATCCATCGCTGAGCGCTCTCGTTCTTACGCCCATCTGCCCCCGCAGCCTATCTTTCCGCCCACTTGTCTTTCCGGCGTCATCTTCTATTACCCTTCGAGTAAGTCTTCCACTATTGTCTTGTCATTCTGCCCAGCCTCCGTATGGTTGACCACCACTCGCAGATAGGTGACCGCAGCCGTGCCCCTGCAGGTGTTTCCATGGATGGACAGGCCTCACATGTCTTGAATCCTGGGGACTCAGTCACCGTCCGCGCATCATTGCATCCAATCCCCTGCATCAACCGATCTTCAATATCCGACCCTGCTATCGATGTACAAGGAGAGGGGGCAGGTCCTGGAAAAGAAGACGACTGGGTCCGAGATATCAACAATCTTTTGCAGTACAACGCCACTTTCCGCAGCAAAGCACTATTGAGACACAGCCGGACATAAGGCTCCCATGAAGCAACTCGCCTATTGCCACTTTGCTCCCCTAGTGGCCACGGACATCAAGGTCACGGCATACTCGACCGAGGTGGCTGCTGGCACTCAAAGTGTCTTACCAAATATAGTGTTTCGCGACGGCAATCAGAGGAGCAACACAAAACTCTCAATCTTTATTTATTATGCCAACGGGTATCGTAGATAATGGTGAGAAGCGAGTCGATCAAAATGATGCAACCAATAATAACTTAAGACATTCTGGGATGACATGAAGGTATAATGCAGTAGGCAGCTCTAGGAGCTATGAGAATGATCTGGATGACGAGATGACTTCTGACCGAATAGTCCGACAACGCGTGTGGTAAAAGAGCATGGGTGTGATTGACTCGGGGAAGAATCGGACGAGACCTCGCTGGTGGGCGTCCCTTTCATATCCGTAAACCAGCCCGCTTCTGAAGCGTATGGAGGCGGCTGAACGACCGAGGGCTTGGATGTAGAGCACGTGGCAGCTGGTGGGGATTCGATGTGTATCTCCACGATCTCGTACTGCGCAAGGGTGGCCACCACGGGAGACCACGCCATTCGGCCTATCCGCGCCGTCTTTCGTTCGGCCTGACTGTTGAGAACCACGCGAACCTCTAAGGATATCAGACTGCGATCGACGACTTTGAGCTCCGGAAATGCCTCTTGGACAAAATCGATCGCTTGCTGGACTCAGAGGTGGTAAGCAAAATGCGCACTGTTTGGCGATAAACGGAAATGTACCTCGTGAGTCTCTCCAGGGGTGACATAAACAAGTTTCGAGTTATAGCAGTACGTAAGGATACTGGGTGGCATTCGAGGTGCAGAGGCTGATACTGCTTGGGTGCGCGACGCATTCATGCGCGGGTATGATCCCATGACCATAGAGTTGGGTACAAAAGACATTATAGGGTGGTTGTTGAGTTAGACAGTGATTTCATGCGAGGTCACCAGTGCGTCCTTTATACGAGGGAATGGGGTCATAGCAATCACAAGTCAGACACAGTCGGGGCCCATGCCAGCGAGTGCTATACTGCAGTGCCTCTTTGGCAGTGCATTGTTCAGAAAACTCGTGTACTAGGACAGCTCTGAGTTGGCACTCGAGCTTGAACATTGTGACTTGTCAGCCGAGTTGTGGTGGTGGGATGCTTTGGCCTGCAGTGCCGGCTGCAGTGCAAAGAAGTGGTGTAGCAGGCCCAGATGTGAGACTGTGCCCTAGGGGCATGGTAGCACCGCCATGGCCAGGCGCCCATTGTTATATATAAACGGCACTGCCTCTTTGACACATACTAGTAATAAAGGCGTGAGACTGCCAATGTATCGATGCACCTCTTCTATACAGCACAGTACTGGCGCACATCTAGGGTACTCGGGAACACTAAGGTTCTCCGCCCAACCCCGAAAGGACGTTGAACATGCCTCGGCCTGGGGCTCCCTGCAAAACGGGTGCATTGGCACGGCCACCTTTTGACTTGCGATTCTTCTTCGTGGTCCCTTCTTTCTCGTAAGCGAATACTCCATCTAGCCCACCTGCACAGGCGTCCCACAAACCAGATGGGACGTGTAGGTCTATTTTCTCTCCGTTTCTGGAAAGACACCGGTGAAAAGCCTTACCAGAGAACAGGTAAGCCTGGTTGGGTGCCCTGCTCGTTAAAAGCAGTGTTTGGCACAGCATCTCAACGGCATCGAATGTGGCCAATACTTGGGCCGTAAGTTGAATGCTACGGTCCTCCAGTGGGGGAACAGCTGACTCGACCGATGTATCACAATTTGGCAGGCAGGACCAAACGAAGGATAGCAGAAAGGCTTGACCCTCCCTGATTGTCCATTTCTCCCTTTGTCTTTCCGCGCCGGGCCCTGCTTCATTAGCTCGGCCAGCGAGACGCCTTACGATCCATCGCAATGACACAGCGGCCAACAATTGCTCTGGTGGAAGCGCCTTCACCAAAGGTGTGTCCGAGCCAAGGGCACGTAAGAAGACGGTTAGCCGGTGCTCTTCATCCCAAAGCTGAATAGGGAGTGGTTCAGGGCCTGTTGCAAAGTCAACGCCACAAACCGACAAAAGGCTGGCAAGCGTCGGCACTGATACGGGCTCCTCAACGTGCCTAGTACCACGGCGAACGTGTTCGTTGACGTACTTGGGCGGCGAACTCGGTGCCACGGAAGACTTCGACGGAGGTATCGTGGCGCTGGTAGAAAGTTTCTCGAGGGCCCCTTGCAAAGGAACTAGATGATTGGCTGTTCCTATGTCTTCGTCCGTGTCAGAGTGCACGCCAATAACCTCGTCTTCATCGGACTCGGACTCTCCAGTGGCGGTATGTTCTTCCGATCCATTTCTTCCGGTATCAATGTCATCCCCAAGGAGACCTGTCCCGTCGTCCAAAAGTGCATAAACCCACTCCCTGATTGGACGCCCCAGGCTCCGGATAACAGTCTCGAGATCCGGGTTCTCCAGGAATAACTCTGGCCATGAGGTCCTAGTGCTCAAAACATCCATCAGCCCCGGAGAAAAGTCGCCGCGCCGATATGCTGAAATGTACAGTGAGCGCACTCGTTCCCAAGATCTGCTCTCACAAGCAGTGGGGGGATCAGGAGCGGGACGAGAAAGACTCCCTAGTAGCGGACACGACGTAGCATCGTGAAGGGGGCAGGCAGAGGAAGGCTCTTCGACTATTTGGTCGCTGTATTGTTTCTTGGGTATCGCATATCGCAGAGCAGCCTCGACTGTCTTCTCCACGATGCCCTCTCGCTCGCCAGGTCCCATGGCCACTGGGCGAATTAGAAGAGCCTCGATGGTCAAATCCACAAAATCAACGACGCCAGTAATCTGATGTCGCGCCTTCTTCGGCGGCTTTCCGGATGCTGCAGCAGCGATCGACTTCAAGACGTTCGCTACGCGAGTAATGCGCTGAGACACTGACATGTCGCGTTCATAAAACAACCTGCTTGTAGGGCGACGATCGGCAGTGAAATCGTTGCCGATGAGGGCTGCGAGGAGTGGAAGTAGAGAAAGGGATATCTGTAAGTGGGTGGCGAGCCCGTGCGGGCTATACACAACACAACTTAAAGACAGTGCGTCGTTGGTATCGGGTGAGATGATTCCTTGGGTATGAAGTTCGCTGCGCTGTTTATTCCTCTGTGACACCACGAATCCTGCATCGTCTTGCATCTGGCGTTCCTCGTCTTTTCCCTGGGAGTCGGCACTCCAGACCATTTGGTCCATTGGGATGTATCCAGCATACCCCTCGACGTTTAGAATAACGTAATCAGAGTCTCGTCCCGTCACGTAGCCCCGAAGTCGGCCAGCGAGCTCAACAGCAAATGGATCACCTTCATCGTCAGCCATATAAATTTGGACGGCACCGCCAAGCGATCGTAAGGCGTGAAGAGTGGCCACATAATAAAGCGGGGGCAAGATAGAATTCTCCCGCAGGAAGCGTGGTGTGGTACGCGAGAGGCGTGATGTCCTGAAGAACAATGTGGAAGGCTGAATGGCGGATTGTTCTACGCGGATTGTGCTCGTCGCGAATTTGGATCGGTGATAAGGACCTAGCTCAGTGACTGTAAGCACATATCGAGGTCAACGACTGCATCTTACCGTCAAAAACAAAATAGGGGCTGAGACCAACTGATATCCATGCTCTTACAATCCGTGTTACCAGGTCGCGGAACTCGATATGTTCACCGCCATACGCCCACGGCAGGCGAGAGTGATTGTGAAGTTCATATATAAAACTGCAGGGTCATTCTCAATGATGTTGGGCAACAAGCCAACAGGCGGTACGCACGACCAACCGTCAACGACAAGGGGGATCGTGGCTTCCGATTTTGATCGCTCTTGAGAGAGAACGAGAGGAGTCGATAGTTTGCGCTGATTTTCTCGTAGATAGGTCGCGAGACCATGAACACCCATGAGTTACAACCGAAGAGCGATGCAAAGTCGTCCCGACCAAGGGCACATCACAGCGCGCACACATGATCATTTCATAGATTCGGGCCGTAAATGGCTACATGGTGACTCTGCCCTTAGGACCCTCTCCGGTGTCCCTTAATACAGTCCACCACTTCTCCTTCGTACCGTCAACTCCACGCTTGGTTGTCGACTGACGCCGTACCACAGTTGATATACCAGACGAGCTACCCTTGCGTTGAGTCGTCGTTCGTATACGCGTCTCTGAATGATGAGATGTAGTTGGCGGTTCACCATTGGACCTCGTTCGTCTAGAAACCTCTCCTATTGGTGGTTCTCCGTCATCAGGCCCTGCTTTTGCTCTCACTTTCCGTTGGATGCGGATCGGGACTACAGCGTAGCCACTCTCCCATTTCTTACGGTGGAGTCTGTAGATCGCCATGGTAGCACGAGCGTCTGTCACCTGAAAACCAGGGTTCAGAAGATGAATCTGGCGAAGAGAACATGAGCTGATGCATACACTGCTATGTTCGCCTTGCTGAATTGTTGCCCCGAGCATATCCCGTACCAGGTTCCTCAGAGCGGGTCGAACAGTGCGACTTTGACCATGTTTGTGAGCTAGGTGTTGCGTGTCACGAATTTGCGCCCGCGGGTGTGAGAGCATAAGTGCCTAGCTGCAAGTCTAAGTAGTATTTATTCACCCCAGGCAAGCGAGCATACCTTGAGATCGTTCTGAATAGCATGTCCAATGATGATGCGATCCTTAATGAGCTCGGCTACTGAACCCTGCACCTCCTCGAATATCTTTGCTATGAATTGTGGTGAGACCAAAATCCGAACCAAACGCAGATAACGTCGTTATTCACCATTTATCATGTCTTTTTCCCGAACGCCACTCCACTGGGTCCGCCAATCTGTAACTCTTTCCTTTTGTCGCACAAACTCATCCAGCAGGACTGCCCCAAAGTAGTTAACCACCGATACCCGTGCGAGTGTCGACTCCGACCCCAAGGGCCCGACGCCAACCATTTCGCAGTCCAGCGCTATGTACGGGCCTGGCAGGCGATCCTTGGGAGGAAGATTGGGAGGAAATGGTGTCGGGGCAAATATGAGTGAGCGTAGCGCCCCGACGGTATCCTGGCGAAAGGAAGACTCGTCGAGAGGCGAAGAGGTATCAGAGGGCTTGACATCCAAAGTTGAAGGGGTAGGGGAGTCAGAGGTGCGAAAAGATGAATCTTGCCTCTTTGCCCGCTTCTTCCTAGGTTGGCTTGGGGAGGTGTCGGTTTGGAGCCGCTGCGCAAAATAACTATCAACGACAGTGGCCTTAGGCTGATATACTATTGAGGGTCAACCTTATGGAGAGTGAGCCAGTTTCCGGATGGTTTGTCCTTCATTGATTCATCACCGCAGTGTGTTAAGCACAAAATGTATTATGTCAGCTAAATATATTCGACTAAACAACAGTCCAAGACGTCCAAGTGCAGCACCTAAATCAAGGAAGAGAATGAGCACTGGTATAACTATACGCCATTTTAAAAAAGGAAGTTAAAAGGAGCTCAGTGGTGTCAATAATTTTTGGAGCACACTCGTTTCCACTGGAAAGGATATCCTCCCTGAAGAAATTCAATTTTTGGGAACATCATTTGGAAGCAGACAGAAGACCCTCGCAACGGACAATCGACTCACCTCACATCTTTGGACACCAGAAATATTGGGTGGCAAACAGTCGAGCTGTTTGATGTGTGGAAAAAATACAAAGGCGCCGCCGCACAAGAGTGAGCCCCATTTCGTTACCAAAACCTTGCGAGAAGGCTAGGCAATCGCATGACTATTTCCTAAGAGCAATGTGCCCAATAACCTGGTCCGCTCATGTCATCGCGTATATGACCAGGTGTTCGGGGTGCAGAGCCCCAACCCAAGCCACAATCTACATTCCTGAAGAAGGGATGAGTGGGCCTTGTAGATGCAACGCGGACGGCCTTCTTAGTGGCAGATGCTTTCCATAGCGTACACATACAAGGTAGCGTACTCTGCATCTCCGGGGACTTTCCCCACAGCAAGAAGGGGGGGCTGCAAAATGAACCCCTGTGCGTGAGCTGCGATAGCGATTCTTTGTGCGGCGGCGTTGAAGGAGAAAAAATAGTGAGTGGAAAAATCTTTAAATATGATAGCTATATTTATCACGTGTTTTCCCGGGTACAACCGTCCTCACCTGTGTTTGCCGAGTGCGCCATTATTGGTGTGGTGCACGCAAACCCCTGCAGTCAGCACTGATTCGGCCTTTCGTCTCATCCTGACCTGATTTCCAGGAAAAACACTCAGCCATTTTCCAAATTATCTCTGGTACAAAGTCAGGAGTAAATGTCTTCACCTTCGGAACAACGTGACCATCCTTCTAGACACCACTCATCCGACCCTTCTGCTCCCGGTCCCTCAACACATAATCCCCCGCCACGGCCTCGTCCCAAGGTGGAACCTCCTCCACCTCCCCAGCAAGTCCCAGAGCCGTCTTTTGTAGATCGTATACCCTCTATTAGACTGTCTGTCCCACCCAGAGGTGAGCCCCGATCTCATACATTCTCATGTCCACTTCGTCTCATTACCAAAGGACGCTTTTCTCCGGCGACATCTGAGCGCTGCTTCACGTATTGCTCACAGTCCAACTATGGCCGCGCTCACGGAAGCGAACCGAAATGCTACACACTCTGCCTGCGTCGCATATTTAATCATGAAGTTGATCGTGTCCTCACTAGTGCCAATTACGGCCCCATTATCAAGTCACCCACAGTTTCGGCGAACGTCCCACTTCCTCAGGAGGCCAATACGACGTTGAGCCAATACATCTCCGATCCTGCACGTGCAGATGCTTCCGATGGATCTGCCTCATCGTCATCGCATGCATCGACCTCTCCACAGCTCGAAAATAAGCAGCAGCATTGGCAAGAAGGGTATTACGTCTGGCTTTCTCGCTCGAGGCAGGCTGCCTCAGAGCACATGTCCCACATGAAGCGAGATCTCTTCCAGCAATCTGCGTACGAACGCTCCAAAGCCATGTGGGCCCAGGCTGTCCGGGAGGGTAGACAACATGAGTTTTACCACACCCCAGAGGCACGTATTTTTGGTTCTGAGTGGACCGCGAACATGCATGAGGATATCCTGTGCGTAGATCTGGCCAACCCTCTCGATCCTCACCAATGCTCAGCTATGCACGCAGCTCTCCCCCATATTATAGCATGCTCTTCCCGTTGTCCACGCCTGTTCCGGGAGTTAAGCGCATCATTGTCAATTATCTTGCTCCTACGCATGTTGTCCTTACTACACTTCGCGACTCGTTCACGTCTGGCGATCAAGTAAAGTTCGCACATCGGATGCGTGAGTCTATCCAAGACGGTGCGCCATGGGCACTCGCTCGAAACGTAGGACGGAAGATATGGGGCTTGCTATCAGGAGAGGGTGAAGGGTAAGGTCATACTGATTTAGATTAACGATGCATTCGTTCCGTCACTCCTTAATTTGAGCACTCTATATTGGAGTATGAAAGACTTGACTGAGACCTCCCTCTACAGAAAGTCTAGACTAAGACCGCGTGTATTGAGTGTCTCAATCCCTTGTCGATACATTGACCGCGACGGCGGTATCGCCTTGTTTTCTCACGTTGTCTCGCCTTGATCCGCTTCTGGTCTCGTGCCGCAAACGCGTGTCTTGGCTAAAATCAGCCTCAAAGTGGGGAGCCTAATTTGATTAGGGGGTGTCCGGGGTACGAATTCCCATGTTGAACTTCATGCCGCTGTCCTCGGAAATACCAGGCACGAAAACCTGGGTGAAGTAATGATATGGTGACGGCATCTGTAAAACAGGAGTGTCTCAAGTGAACGATGGGACCGGGTCTTAACAAGTCCTCAACAGTTTCAACGAACGGGTATCGAGATTTCGGCGTCGTCTCTCATGATGCCCGCTCCCGACAACTTGAAAACGATTCATCCTGCCAAAAACAAACCTGACACTTCCGCCGTTCATTCAGCCACTGACTAATGTTAACGGCCCCGGAGTTTAGGGTGTTAGGTGGGGCGGCCATGGATCTTTCCAGACACTTCCTTATTCTATTCCATGGGTACTCACGCTCACGGCCCATCACTAACATGCAGCCTAGTAATGTACATGGGCGGCCATGATACACAGGCGTTGACTCGTCGCTCCGTGCTTCTACACTCTCACCTTCCTCGTGTTGTTGGCGCCGATATCGGACAAGCGCTCGACTGCGCGGTCAGTGTTGCCACGTGGATACTTCAAACGTGGCGCACCCTTTCTGGGAGCTCGAGGTTTGCTGAAACAACTGTGACGAATTTGACTACCTAAAATTGCGGCTTTCTCACAAAGTAGCCGCCATTTTTCGCTTGAACAACAAAAAAGATCCGTATGCACGTCGCCGACCCTTGCCAGTAGCCTGAGAACGTGCCCAGTAGTCACGGACATAAGCGCCTGGTATTTGCCGGCCATCCACTAATAGGACTTTCCAAAGGTTCATTTACGCCGCCAGTACAGTAAGTGATACCGGAGTTTTTTGTGCATGACACACCTTTATCCTTTGCTAGACACATCGTCCTACACACGCATAGTTTCCTGCCACCAATTATACTACCATCTGGTCTCGGTATGTTGGTGCAGCGTCCTCCTTGGTGGCACGTTCCCATCGGCATTGTGGCGTGCCTCTCGGATCCAACATGAATGACTCTTGCGACAACCGTGGCAAAAGCACCAGGGACACTTGCCTCCGCACTGTTTATTTGCCGCACCTTTTGATCTAATCGTTGAAAGTGACTAGTGACTGGTGACATCACAATAGTCCCTTTGGACCTGACGCCATGCTTACTCTCATTTAGAACTTCGAGCGCCCAGACTGGTTGGAATTACCAGAAATGGTTTCAGGTTTCAGGAGACCTCCGCAGTGAGGGGCGGATTTGTGGATGCCCGTGAATCCCCTCTAGCTCAAAAATGTAGTGCTACTAAGCCTATTCTCTAGCGATTGTCCGGTGTGACCCTTGAAGCTTTCATATTCCGATATGGCCCTCCGTCCTATGACTGCCTGCATCTGGTTTTAGATTACACCCCTGACCTTGCCTTGTTCCGGAGTGATTCTCGAATTATTGTGCCCGTGTCCACGACTAGTCCCAGGCGGTCTCGTGTGGTGATGTACTAATCGAGATGGAGTAAAGCTTGAGCGACAGGACTTGCTATATCTGTTGTGGATTATTGTCAGGAGACCCGGAAAGACATCGTTCGGCGATACGGACTGTGTTCCCAGCCCTAGTTCTCAACAGGAACCCGGAGCATGTGTAGTGGAAGTTTTCTCTAAGGATCGCGCGCTTTCAGGATCGCGCTGGCATGCAGAAAACTTCAAAGGCAAGCCCATGTCTACAGCCCCTCAAGGCGTGTTTGAACGATGGGTCGCAACTAATTCAGTGGGCTACATACCCTATACACCGATCGTTGGCTTTTGGTAAATGCGTTAAGCTAATTGTGTTTCTCAAAACAGAAAAACGATGATTTAGGTTTGAGAGTCGACTTTCACTTTTGGACTAAGCAAGGCTTTGTCGACGATCTGCACAACAATAAACCCCGCCACAAACGCCCTCGACCGTGTCCCAGTTAGTCGATTCCCGCAAAGAAAGTGATGTCTCATCTAGTACAAGATCACACTCGGTACAGATCACGACAATAACGAGTGTGCGTCAGGAAAGATTATCTTGGGCGCCAAAATACCTCATTTGACCACGGTGGCACTGATGCAATCTTCAGCTGTGCCACAGCATGATCATAGCCGTAGCTCAGGTGTCTCGGCGGGACATCGTCAACTACGCTGGATTGTCGCCGGCCTCATGTTATCCACGTTCCAAGGGGGGTTGGTGAACGCCCCGTAAAGTGGCAACAACTTGACCAAGGTCAACCTGGCTTTCTGAGATCGGTGACAGTTGGTAAAAAAGGTAAAGGCATGACCACATCCACTCGCAAGGGGCATGGGGCGTGTGTTCTCAAAGGGCATTTAGTAGTGGCAGGAGAACACGCTTTCTCGTCAGACGGGTGTATCTTTAGAAAGTGTTTCACAACAAGTGTCGTATTGGAAATAATAATCAAGTAGGGTAGTAGAGAAATTCGAAGTGGTGTTGCCTATGCATTATACGAACGGTAAAGACGTAACTGCGGGCGTCAGTACGCAAATAAAAATACAGTCATGCGCCAGGTGTGTGCTGGTAAGTGAGTCGATACATAATATAGCGTAAGTTGGCTGTCAATCGATCATTCAAAATGCTAGAACGGATGTCCTAGCATGCAGAGGAAGGACGTGTGCAGCCATGAGCCAGACCTAAAACACACCATAGTCAACGTCGATGCTTCTCGGTCCCATGCGAGATTCACGGACGTACGTTAAAAATTAGATATGATTTCTTGTCAGCTTCCAGAGACCGCCAGAGGTAGTAGCGCATCCCAATGTAGGCACCAAAGCAAACGAGAAAGGCGGTGCTGATGGGACCGACCTCCCAGAACCAACTGAGAAACATAGACCATACGATAGTTGCGACGAGAGTGAAGAGCCGAGAGAACTCGGGGGCATAGATGGGGAAAGTCATGCGTCCTAGGGCTTTGTCTCCTTCGACGTCAGGGAAATCCTGTGCTTGGATTGTCGTAAAAATTAGCATGCCGCTAATAATGACGGCAGTAACAGACACGTAGTCCATCGCATGGTTAGCGCCTAATCCCGTCAGCATCCGGAAATCGAAGCGCGCACAAGGACATACCAATGATGGTTGTAGCACCAACTTCGAAAGAAGCGTATCCACCAATGTTACAGAAGTTTTTGCCGACGATGTGACTAGCTGCTCCGAGTTCATCATATATAAATGTGGTGGCCACGAGGCCCAACGTCGTCCAGACGAGATCTTGATCATAAATTGATGACCAAGATACACAAAAGATGACGATGGCCCAACGGAGGGCAACAGCCTGGGGCTCGGTGATTCGTCCGGCCGGGAGAGGGCGCCAAGGACGGTTGACCTTGTCTTCTTCACAGCTGCGGGCTTGGTTGGAAACATTGCACAGGAGTAAATGGAACCAAATCCATAACCAGCATTGTAACAGGCTGGAGAAGGACTGTACAGGTGCAGTTGCACAAGCGAAGGCAGTCTGCGATGTAAGGTATTACTACGCGTTACTACGGGTGTAAAGGGAGGAAAGGCATGCTTACAATAGGGAGAAATATGGTCTTATAGTCTGTCCACGTGAAGAGGAGGGCCGTGTGTAGGTGGTACATGACAGCGGCGAAGAACTGTCGTAGCAAGTCCTCCGCCTGGCTGAAGGTCAGGTTGACTGAGACCGACCAAGGCGAATTGTTGGTGTAGTGAGGGGTGAGCGACGGCATAACAAGTCTCGCCATGATGCCCTGTGCAAGAGCGAAGGTATAAGCAAAGCGAAGGACGAAGTGAAGGGGATACATACTCGTTACCAGAGAAGTGCGAAGGGGTTGCGTTGAGTGAACGTTGTGAAGTGGACGAGGGGACTGGCACACACGAAGCTTGCAAAGGTGTGGGAGTGCATAAGTACCTCTCTGTGTGATCGAGCCGCCCATTTAGGTGGAAGAGACTGCAAGTAGATCACGCCTGGGTTCGGCGTTGCCCTGGAGTGAGCAATAGGGATCTGTGGCAGATTTGAGTTCGGTCCGCGGTGAGTAAGGGACACGGAAATTCAAAGCGTCGAGACAATAAGGTGCCGTTCTCCATTTGATTTAGAATCGGATGGGTGAGATTGAAGAAGGAAAACGGATGCGGCGGCGAGAAGTAGCGTGGCGATGTAGAGTGAGTGACCGAACTGTCGGTTCGATTACCGGTACAGCAACCAGAGACATAGACGAGACAGAGACGAGACATCAATGCATCAACAACAAACAGCGCACACCGTTGCCCGTCTCTGACCCCGGGCACCCACATTGCGTCTAATTGCTCCCGCCCATTTCCCGCCGAATTGACTCGAGTTCGCACTAATTCTGTCACGTGCTGCCATTTAGGACACTCCGCAAAGACAATAGAAATTATTCAATTTATCGATTGATCCTACTGGCTACGCTGCCACAAGGGATCACTTGGGCCCCGTGCGGCGCACTGTACTCTTCAAACAGTTCCGTAGGACCGGGACCTGATCGAGGTGATGATACACACACGGGCAGCGGCTGGATACGTCTCTCTCTTGATGGCCTGGGAAACTCAATGTCTTTCACTGCTATGTTGTTCTTGGCTTGGTTCCGCGATACCATTGGTGCGCCCTGTGGCGAGTCTATCCCGGTTCATCGGCTGCCACTCATTCGCGGCGACGACTCCCATTCGCTGAGTAGGCATTTGTGATACTTGTCCCTGCTTCAGGCCAGATGTCACTTTTGATCTTGGTCGCATCCGCCGTCATTTCCCCAGTTCGGTGGTCATTCCGTGGATCGTGGAGCATCAGCAGACCCAAAAAAAAAAAATTTACCTCAGCTGCGGAAATGGAAAATGCAACCCTTACACTGGACACTTTGCCGCATTGCGACTCGAAGACTCCCATAAAGTCCCAATCAGTCTCCCTACAAGGGCTTACAATCACAGCAGAACAACTGATGTACTGATGGCTTGGAATCACAGTAATTCTCGCGGCAGAACTACCGACGCGACTTCCCTGCAGACCAATGCGATAGCCGGATCCAATATACTCGTGTGAATCTAATTTGTATAACCACCACATGAATTCGTAAAGTGTACGACAGCTCCACACCAGGATAAGACCCGCAACATTACGTGGGTGTTGACACCCGCCGGTACCGATATGGTCTAAACACTGTCTAGGGGGTGGGATCACCCTCAGTCGACCGCCACGCCAGATCCCCACTGTATGTATGGGGACTGGCCATAACTCATCCAGGTGAGCATGCATTCCCTGGTGCCACGTCCACTCGGTAAGGCTCTGAAAGGTACTCACCATTGCTGGGACGGAAATGTATGATCCTCCTGGATGCCACACACTCATACGATGTGCACGCCTACGGGCATCCAGTGCTCCGGGAGTAGCTCGGGATTGAGCTGGTGAGCAGCCCGGTGGTACCATGTGTTTGCGCTCGGGGATTGCTGGAGGACAGCCTTTCGTGCCTTTCGTGGTATTTTAGTCACCACATTTCTTGAGCTGGAGACACTCATGGGAAGTTTCGGGACCGATACGGATGCGAGAGACAACCCAGTGCGGGATGTACTTTAGTAGAATATCGCCGAATGGCAGTTCAGAAGCATGTTCAGAAAGTTGGGAAATAACACAACCCTTTCAAGGTCTGTGCTCGTTCCGAAATGGGAACTATATGCCCCACTGCAAGAACGGACGTTTGCTCTCTAGTCTGTCGCATGTATGTCCGACCACTCGTGTACCACCCCCGCTTGCTCAGGACTGAGCTGGGCAAGATGGAACAACAAGTCGGGAGCTGTACTACTGGACCTACAATGTAAAATGCTCGACAATAATGCTTCGATGAAAATGGAAGGTGCTTAGTAATGCCACACGCAACCGTTGTTCGCTCACACTTACGAACAAGACAACCCAAGCCCAACTCTTTTCCAGCATGGCCTCTCTCCTAGAGCGCATGAATGTGGACACAACCACAACTGTCGGCCCTGTACGCTCAAAGACTCGACGTGCAGCTTCAGCTCCTTATTCACGCCCACCAAAAGGCGACATTAACTCGCCATGGAAGCACGACATGTATCAGCGAGGCTCGGAATCTGGGAAGTCTCTGTCTGATCGTCTGGATGCTCCACAAAAGGACACGCCCCCAAAGATGAATTTTGGAAGCGCAGTGAAGGCCCTCAAGGAGGCTACAGGATCGGCAGCAGACAACGAACTGTCGATTCGTGGAGCGAGCACACGGGGAAACGTCATCGAGGTCACTGGTCTTGTAAAAGGGACAACAGCGGAGGACGTAGAGGTGGGTGATCGACTCGCTTGCGAGGCAGATCTAGCGTTTCTCGGGAATAATTCCACAGTACTAAGTTCAATCTCTCAGGCTATCTTCAAGCGATGTGGTCCTATCACACAGTCATCTGTGAAGCAAACGCATGGGACTGCGGATGTCACAGTACGCCTGACTTTCAAGCAAGAAAAGGACGCCCGGGAAGCCGTGCGTATCTTCGACCAGCAAGTCGCAGATGGGCGAACACTCGGAGTGCGGGTTATCGGTGGTGTCAATGCCAGCTTAAGTGGTCGTTTGAGCTTGGGCGTGGTGGATGGCAGCGTTGATGTGCTCATGGAAACGGATACGGATAGTGGCTCGTGCGTATTCCTGTGCTCTGACCCCCTGAAGTAGTCTCTCAATACTCGTATCTGGCAGCAAAATGCGCTCGGACGATATTATCTCTCGTGACCCAGAAGCCGCAGCGCGCGCACATATACTCATCGCGCCCCCAGGTGCTGACCCAAAAGACTATATTCCGTCGTCGTCGTCGGTTCGAGGTCGCGGGCGCGGGCGAGGAAGGGGACGTCGTGGAGCGGTTGGTGGGGGTAGGTGAAAACACGGGGACGGGGAGATGGACTAGGGAACGATACATCTTTCTCAATCTTGACCACTTTCCTTACTAGCTCACTGTTTCACCGTTCCCACCGCTATTGCGATAAGTTGGCTAACGACTTTTTTTACTCACCAGTGTACCAATTGTGCGTTTTGTTTATGCGCTTGTTCATTTCACCATTCCAACTTTTTTTCCAAGGCAGGCTCGTGAGACGAATTGAAAGCGGTCTGTCTCATGTGTCGTTTCCAAATGCGATTGTAAAACAAGCAAGTAAAAGTAGATATAGCAGGTACGATCTTGCTCAGGCCACATTCCCCGCTCGGATTGGGAAGACTCCATACCCCAATTGTTCACTCGGTGTTCACCTCTTCTAAGAAGACAATCAATGCTTTTGTCCCGGGAGTCAAATGTGATGTAGGGCCAACCCCGTTTATTCACTCTCAGAAATAAGTGCAACAATCATCCTGGATGAGGAACACGTGAGGTCACCACTGAAAACCTAAAAGGTGACATACCGGTAAAGATAATAGAAGAAAGAAAGCAAGTAAAAGCCGAGCTTGATAAAGCTCTCCTTCTTGTGCCCAGAGAGGGTGCGAAAGATTTCTGTTGCGTCGTACATGTGATTTTTGTTTCGTATCCTTAAGCGAGTGAAAGGCGTCAGATTAAAGCACGAGACGAAGTTGGTGTTATATCGTACTTGTTAACATTGAATGCAAGTAAAGGCGCGTTGAGAAGGAATGCAGTCCATTGTCCAGAGACCAGGAATAGTGTTGTCAAAAAGGCATGGGCCGAGTTTTCGGGAATGACAAACTAAAGCCAAGACACGCCAGGGTCCGCCATTGTTCGTCAGGAGGGCGACAAAAATCAAAGGGAGAGACAGACTTGATTCAACTTATTACAGAGATCTATTGGGTTGATATAATCGCATTCCAGGTCGGAGAACATGATGATCTGTCAGAAGAGAAAAACAATTAATTTGAGGAATTGGAAAACGAAAGACGCACGAAGAAAACCATGGTGAACAATAACCCTGCAGCCATGAGCACTGCGAAGAGGAAGAGCCAACCTGTACAAGGAAGTAAGTGAGCCGTCCCGGAGGACAGATGGGGACACGCACCAGCGCCACCCATGTTATGTATCTAAATGCACAGTGTTGCAGATAAAACGTAGCGAAGAGCAAACTGAACGCGGATGGTTTTTGAATGCAAAGTGACCTGCGGAGGGAAGAAACAGCACGTTGAAAGCTACAGCGAGAGGCAGCGGCTGACGTTCGCAGCTGATGTCACATGAGGTCACATGCGCGTGACACCACTTAGGCTTCGGAAAAACGCTGCATGTTTTCGCAAATTCCGTTCAAGGTCTGATAGAAGGGTTTTTGACTTATTACGATTCAGACTGATTTGAATACGATTTGAGAACATCTCGTACGTCTGTAGCATAATCAAAAAACATAATTCCACTAATTTTCCCGTAAGTTGATGGGAACCATCAAACCCTCTTTGCCTCGGTTTGCTGGCATGTGCCCAAAGTATATCGTGATAACGAAGCCACTAACGAGAGAGTTAACAGAGCCGCGGCTCGCGCAAGTTTTGGGCCGCAAATCACCAATGCGAGGCCAGAGTGACAACCGATGTCAGATGAAAAATGTGTCTTGAATGCTTTAAATGCACACAAAACAGAGTGCAATATCTGCCCTCACAAGTCAGAACCGGTCAAATCTAACGGATTTTGCAGACGTTGTTCTTGCACAACGTTTTCGCAATCCAAGCTTGCGTCTGAGGATGACAGGTGTGCATGACCGAACGAGCAGGCACAACAAAACATCCCACAATGATAGCTTCTATACTCCGAGCGACATGGAAGCGGATATAATTACGCTGGCGGCGTTCGATCCCGGTCGTTCTCAGCGTTCAGTAGATCAGATAACACTTCTCTTGAAGCGTGAGGACGACCGCGGAATGCGGATGTGTTCCCTCAGCAAAACTTTCATTTAGTACGTACAGACGGAGCTTCGCGTCGGTGGAACCGAACTCACCATCACTTGGCGCCGTGCTATGGATCAGGTTATATTGAGGATTGCATACGATCAACGCCCCGACGAATGCCGATTAGGCGGTGGTACTCGAGGATTTTCCCTGTTAAGGCGCCTGTAACGAGAGATAGAAGAGACCACATCAGGGTAGCTGGGGTACCCCGGAGTTGAGCGAAATAAATTGTTCCGGGATCCGTCCCCAGAATGCTGTAGGTCTCTGTGGGAGTACATGAACGCATGGCATGGTATCGCATTTCGCGACAAACACGGAACGCATTAGAGTAAACACATGCAGCATTGCTTGGTCCGGGAAAAGGGTTACAGCGAGCATCGCCTTTGCACCTGGGCCACCTACAGTACGTATCAGAGCCCGCTGTAACTCCCCGATTATATTCCTCAGAGGTCCATAGAGCGAGTGTTACTGCTTACGCATCTAGGGAGTTCCGGGACCCTCCCCCCGGGACCATTCCCTGTGATGAACGAACACATGGCATGCCTTCCATCTAATTGATCGGGTGTTTCGTTAGGTTTGGGACCACCGGGGAGCAGCCTGAGCGGGCGTTGGACTGATGATGCTCGCACCATGATAAGCCGCAGTGTGATACTTTCATGCAAAAACCGGTCGCTCCCCCGTCCCAGTGTAGACCTGCGCCATCGTGTGTCAATAACGACGGAACGAGCGCCAGTGTTTGGTTCGTGAATCGGAAACAGTGTCATTCATGTTTTACCGCAATACCAAATGATACTGTATGTGGCACTGTCCGACTGCTTCGATGTCACTTTACCGTAGGGAAGCTCTGGACGTGACCAGGCCTGTAGACTTCGGCCTCATGCTAGTTCAGCCACGACTAGGAACAATCATCCGTTCTCTGTGTCACTCAGTAGTTCAGTAGGATTAGGTACCCCTTCCATGCTAGAATATCTCTTGATAATTAAGGGGCATGACACTCACCCGAGTTAATTTTGAGGCATGATGTAGCCCACCGGATCTTATTGAAAACTATGCTCAGTGTCTAATCAAACGCGAGTGAGGTGATGAAAGACAATAGGGTGGAAAGATCGTGTGAAATGAAACACCTAAAAATCCTTTCGTGGAGCAAGTGCGACCAATGTTTGCCTCTCCATTCTCGTTAAGTCAGCTGCTCCGAGTCCATGGGTATACCAAAGTTAAAATAAAACATAGCTTCTTGGTCGGTGCCCAGCGTGGAGGCCAATCCGTATCGTGCCGTAGTTGCGCCAGCATTTTTGGTCAAATTTTAGGCCCTACAACTCATGCACTCATCCAGACCCAGCACGTGCGCCAGTAAACCTGAACGCACCACGCACCCACTTGGTTTGCGCTCGGAGTTTATGGTGAAACAGCCTGAGAAGAGGTCGACTTGGAATCAAACCGCTGTCTCAAGATACAGTGTCAGGTCAGATGATGGTCGCGAAGGGGTCGCAGCCGCCACTGGCATTTCACATCAAATAGATACTGTATCATACAGGGCGGGACCGATGCACGGCGACGCCTCCACTCCGACGATGTCCGCCAAGCCGCGGCACATCCGTCACGGTAGGGTGAGTCTTTGACATCGGATCACTGTACCAGGTCCCAACAAGTCATACACGTCGTTCCCAAGAAGAGGCACCTTCGTCCAGTATTGAGTTGTTATTTTCCTCTCCACATCGCAACCAATGCGTGTGCACCCACTCCCGCTGCGTCGGCAACAACCTCGACATGCCTGAACACATGCCCTTCTTCCCTCAACGCTGTGAGGACAGTCTCGCGATAGCGATCTATACCCCCCAACGAGCCTCCAACACATAAAACGCTTGACTCTGCGCGCACCTTACGGGGCTGATTCTGTTGGTACAGTTAGTTGCGCACGTCAGAGGGGAGTGTGCTCGTACGTACCTCTTTGGCAGAAGGGGAGAGGAGCACTGCCGAAATTTGCTTGGCGAGCTTGTATGCGCATTCTCGCAGCACGTGTACGGCAATGGGATCGCCATCCTCGAACGCTGCTTCAAATACCAGTGGGCAGAGAGAAGAGAGCCGTTTCTCGCGTGGCTGCGAGCTGGTCGAGTCGGATGCGTACACGGCCGCTAGCAGCTCTATCACCTCTGCGACACCGAACTTTTTGAGTACCTTCTCTCTCAATGCGCCACGCGTTACTGCAGCACCCGTACTTTCCGAGTCTTCCTGCGCAAGCAGAGCACGCACTGCGGTGCGGCCCATGTCAAAACCACCACCTTCGTCTCCGAGGATCCAGCCCCAACCGCCCACGCGTGCAAGGGCCTCCGGCAGCGCATCGCCAGGACCTTCGCGGAAGCTGGAAACGATGCTCCCGGTCCCCGCAACCACCACGACGGCAGTTCGCACGTCCTGTAAGAGGCGCAACGGTGCGGCGAGGAGGTGAGTGTCATTGGAAATAACAAGACGTTCGATAGGGATGGAAAGCAACGCCGATACGCGAGGGAGGAGGTGTGAGATCGTAGCAGAGGAATCCACGCCAGAGACGCCCAACCACGCCGCTTGGAGGTGGTAAGGCGACGTACTACTAGCTCCAGCGGGATCGACGTGTGTGCTGGGGGCTGCTGGGAGAGTGATATGCGTTGATGACTGTAAAGCCGTGGTCAAGAGGGGGGACACCGTCGAACGGATGCACTCTAGGAAGGCATCGAGGCCAAGATAGGTGAAATTTGAGCCCTTGGTCACTGCGCGAGCGACTGTGACTCCGCTTGATAGACACAAGACAGCAGCGGTTTTTGTAGCCCCGCAATCAATCGCAAGATACAATTCCAATGGAGAGGACATGTGTAGGGTATCGTTAGCTTTGGAGTGTGAGAAGGGATATAAGTAGGCTCTGGCGGCGCATAGCTTACTGGGATGAGGCACAAGGGCTCATCATGTCACGGTGCTCATCATTCTCGTAGCTAACAATGATCGATCGATCGACCTTTCCGACCTTGTTTCCGACGCCCGCGCGAAGGGTCAACTCTCTACGCCATTCTCCGTCTGGTATGTTTGTCCATAAGTTACTGTGGATTCCTGGCGGCCACCATATCACCTGGTGCTGGTGAGGACAAGGGCTCATCTACTACGGCCCAAGCACGATTGGAGATTGCTGATTGCACCTAAATTGAAATTCGTGGCAAAAATACATACATGGAATTAGAATGCGCAGATATAATTAAACCAGCGCCAGGGTATGTGCCTCCACTGCCTGGAAGAAGAGGATATAAACCACAGCGGTGAAAGCAGAGCAATCCGGGGTGTAAGTAATACAGGCCCAGGTATCAGAGCTTCGCCTTGGGTGTCGAACTTGCCCTGAGCTCGGACTTTGCTCGTTCGCGTAATTCCCGACGTAAAATCTTTCCAGCAGCACTGTAAACATAGACTCAACACATGCGATAGGCATTTCGGTGAAATGGGCAACCTCTTGGGAATGGCGTCGATGACAACAACACCACCGCGCAAAAACTTGTGCCTCGCAACTTGGGTTTCAATCCACAGCTGCACATTCTTAGGGAACGACTTTGGCGCATTAGCGGATCCTGTTTTGTGGACGACATACGCTCTTCAAACGGACGATTAGCGGAGAAAAGTATAGACGAGGGGTCAATTCACCGTGGAAGCTCTGTCGCCTGAGCAGCGTCTTCCACTCCGATCACCGCAGCATCAACAATATCAGGATGTCGAAGGAGAATGCTCTCTAGCTCAGCCGGTGGTACTGTGAAACAATAATGGCTCGTGAAACCCGATATAAATTGTATTCAAAGTTACCTTGGAAGCCCTATAAATGAGTCAGCGCGGTGATTATAACACGATCAACGACGCTTGCCTTGTATTTGATCAACTCCTTCTTTCGGTCTACGATGTTATAGTACCCGTCTTCGTCTCTAGTCGCGATGTCACCAGTCTTAAACCACCCATCTGCAGTGATCGAATTTGCAGTGGCGGATGGATTGTTGAGGTACCCCTTCATCACCGTAGGCCCACGGACCCAGAGTTCGCCAGGCTCCCCGGGTGCGGCGTCAATGATATTGTCTTCGTCACTAGCTACAAGGCGAGCTTCGAGGTTCGGAACAAGTATGCCGATGCTGCCAACCTTTCTCAAGCCATCTTTGGGTGGGAGTAGATGCGTCACGGGTGAAGTCTCAGTCAAGCCGTAACCTGAAAGTAGAATGAGGTTTTAATCCGCGTGCAGAATTAAACGAATGTGGAACCTTGTGTAATGTCAAGAGTTGCACCGACCGTACTGAATTTCTTCCTGGCCAAGTCGACAACGCCCGCGCTGAGAGGAGCAGCGCCCGATACCATCAATTTGAGAGACCGCAAGTTATATTTACTAGTGGCTACGACTGGCAGTCAGCACAAGTGAAGTGCAAAAACGTGAACAACTCTCGCTCACCAGGGTGGTGGACTAAACCAAGAATAATCGGCGGAACGACGAAGGCCACGGTGACCCTGTAACGCTCGATGCTCCGGCAAAACTGCTCGGGATCAAATCTAGGCAAAACGACGACGGGAAAACCACAAAAGAAGGGGTAGAATAAAAGCTTGACGACACCTGAGTGACATGTTGACTGGCGGAAAGGTGACGTGAAAGTGTGAGGCATACCATAGATATGAAAATAGGGCAGAACGCCAATCATTACGTCTCGATGAGGAATAAGACGCATTTGTACAGCGGCGACCATGGCTAGCTCGGAGGTAAGATTTCTATGCGTTGTCTGGGGCAATATCGGTCGACAGGTGGGGAGAAAGGAGACAAATCGAACGTACCTCAACACCTTTTGGCTTGCCAGTTGTTCCAGATGAGTAGCATAGCAGGAGAGTTTCGTCAGAATGAGAACCGGCAAATTTCTCCTCCTCCGGAAGCTTGCCATGGCCAAGGAGGTCCCGCAGTTCCAATAACCCAAACTTGCGAGCCGCTTCAGAGCCATTTCCGTAGGTGTCTAGGACCACCAGTCGGCTCCGGGCCTCGTCGTCCGACACGCCAATGGTTTTAAACATGGATAACGCAACCGGAACCAAGTCGGGATGGGAGAACACGACACAGGCGCGACTGTCGGTGAACTGAAACGCGAGCTCCGCAGGTGTGTAAGCACTGTTCGCGAGGGTTGCGCGAACACCGCCAGCAAGTAATCCAAAAAGGGCGATAGGCCATTCCAGGCTATTGGGGCTGAATATCATGGCAGTGTCTCCCCTGAAAAGGCGGTTGCGCTGCGGAAGACGGTTACGGATTCCATATGCAAACTCGAGCGAGAGTTTGCAGAGGTCAGCGCGTGACAGGACGCGACCAGTCACGGCATCAATAAAGGCAGGAAGACTGGGGTCGTGTTGAGTAGTTTGAAAGAGAAAGGTCCAGAGGGACTCAGACGCGAGGTTGAGACTGGGAATCGGGGAGGTGTAGGTGATTGGAGGCATAGCGGAGAGGTTGTGTCGCTTCCGTGAGGCATCACTGCATCATGATTTATGAGCGTTACTGTATGAGCGCTATGAGCGATATTGACGCCATCAGGAGGCGAGCAGTGTCCGACTCGGGCGTCCGACTTGGTCCGACTCGGAAACAAGGGGTGCCTGTCGCACTATATCGCCATCACCCTCAGAATTAGGGACATGTCACTAGCAGAGCCGAACACTCGGTTGGACTAACAGCTTCAAATCCCGTCTATTCACAACTCAGTACCCAGTCGATTGCCTTCTAACTCGGTATCGAATCAAAGGTATAGGTATATGTACTACGTCCACGTGAGAAATGTCAGTAAATGTCCCGTCCATCGTGAGAGCGTTCAGTAAAACGCCCCGTCCATCGTAAGAGTGTTCAGTAAATCATCCGAGTCCATCATCAAGAGACTGTTCAAAGTTCATGCTCCCTAAAAAAAACGCTAAACCGGTCATGAGAGAGCGAGTGCCACTACCGCAGCCGCAAGAAGTTGGAAGAGTATATTTCCCGAGTGGTTCAACGTTGCATCGTTTTTGCCTTTGCCATTGTTAGTGCTGTTGGAGTTACCTTGGGCTGTGGACAGGACGTTCGGGGGCAATACGCTCGCGGGTGCTGTCGGTTGTTGACCAATTTGCCCACTTCCAATGATAACGTATGTGCCATTGCTAGGAATGCCATTGATAGTCACAAACAACAACGCGGGCCCAGGTTGGAACAGATTGGGGTTGGGGGGTAGCTGCGCGGTGTGGAGAGTGATCGTCCCATTGGACTGCACACTGTACGTGCTGTTTAGCTGCATGACCCGCTGGCCCATATTCATTGTGTGCGTCGAGAAGCCTGGACGAATTAGCCACACCGTTGTGTTGGCTGCCGCAGCATTCCCGGTGCCAGAATAAGATGAAGAGGGAATGATGATGTCGAAGTAGTCACCACCATAAGAAAGCGTCGACGGAATATTTTGTGGAACAGGACGTGTCGTGGTAGAAAAGTACGGTGGATAAAAGTACTCTGCGATGTATGTCGTGGGATACACCGTTGTCAAGTTCACGTCGGCGTTTGGATTTGAACCGGCAACCATAACCGAACCATCTGGTAGCAATAATGCTGTCGAATGATACAACCGAGGAATGGTAGAAGAACTCAACCCGGCCGTTGACCACCGCTTGCCAGGAGGTGCGGTCGGGTTATAGATAGCAGGCTGAAGAACTGGTCCAGTCGCGAGTGACTCCCCATATGGCAAATTCTGGGTTGTCAGGGTCGTCGTAGCATATCCTGCGGTACCATATTGACCGCCGTTGATGAAAAGGTATGTGCCGTCGGGGAGTCCAATGAACTGGCCCATTGTGCGTCCACCATTTGGGAGGTCGTCGTCCTGAATGTAGACCGGCGATGATCCATCTTGAGGTTCTGGAGTGATGAGTTGGCAGTCAGCGGAAGCGGCGACAGTCCAAGTGTCAATGAATGGATAGCTATAATTGCCCCATTGCTCGTCTTCCAAGTGTTGACCGCCGCAGAAAATAATGGTTGGGGTATAATTATTGGCAGGGGTCAAAGGCAGCATGGCAGATCCTCCCGAGGCAGGGTAGACCCGAACAACCTGCCCAGGCATGTCAGGCAAGGGCGTCTCAATGTTAGTGTCAGGATCCCACGACACTGATGATAGTTGGTAAGTGAGGCCGAGAAAGAAAGGTCAAGTCGACTTACTGGTTGAATAATTAGCCTGGAGGAACATCTTGCCGGAGGGCATGAGGAATGACAAGGCATAGGCATTGAGGCCGCTTGTTTTCACCATGAAATTCATGACTTGAGGAGGTTGTGAGCGAGCGGGGAAGAATTCGAAAGTTGGCTGGGCGGCACCGCCTTCGGTCGCAGGGTCGACGTTTGGGTAGAAACGATTGATGTAACCACCGTTGGTGAACCCGCCGATAATGACGACTGTGCCATCGGCGAGGGGTTCTGCGGCAGCATACCAGCGTTGCACGGCCATCTGGAGTCCGTTTGGAGAGTCATACCAGGAGCATTGGGAAGAGTTGAAGTCGCCATTGCAAGGGCTGATGATACGGATTGCACGCGTGCCATCATAATCTTGGTAAACGGGATCGTATGTGATGGTGGAGCCAGGGTCAGAGTTAACCCCGCCTGGACCGACAGCCGTGTTACCACCAAAGACAGCATAGGAGCCATTGGGTAGATGCATTCCTGACGCACAGAACGCGTCTGTTTGCACATTCATTGCCGTCGCGGTCCGCGTGGTAAGATCCCTGTTAGGAGAGTTGAGAGAAGGAACCGAAAATGCCGAGCGGTACTCACCATCCTGAGGCGTAAACGGAATGGCCACCGATTTGAGCTGCATTCCCCTCGACCTTGTCGATGATGTAAACGGAATTTGAGTCACCAAGGAACATCTGAGATGGGGATGAGTGGTGGTGTTGAGGAAAGCATCGAGGGACAGACCATCAGAGCGCTGGCAAGGGTGTTTCCAACCTGGGCGAAGGACCCTGGCTGCAGAGCGATGACGGAAGGGACCGCAAGACCGAGGGCGACGAGGAGGGGGATTCTCATGGTGGCAGGGTGCCAGGATGAAGGGAGGGGAAGAAGGAACAACAGGACCTGGCAGATTTATGTAGCACATTTGACGGGACCTGACAAGCGCGAGGCAGACCATGTGGTGCATAGCTTCAGCGCCCAAGGAAGGGGCAGAATGTGGAAGCCGGCGATCATCCCATGGCGGTCATCTACGTGGCCTCTGAGCAGCTCGCAAAGGTGCGCCTCTTTCTTGTTTTGCTCGCGATTCCCAAATCTGAGCTGCCATCTCAGTCTTCCTCGCTCCTCCCTTCAAATAGAAATCGTTCTGCCTTCGTCCACGCACTCGTCACATCCCTTGGCCTTCTTCGGAGAAGCTCCCGACAACTCGCCGTCTTCCGCCCTTCCCCCGCCTCCCGACATGACCTCACTTCCTATCACGACCCCTCCTACATCGATGCGCTACTCGCGGACCCCCCAGGTCTTGACCCGGCGTCCTGCAAGGAGTTCGGCCTCGAGGACGTAATTGCTGCTCCCGTACTCTCTGCTGTCCCGTGCTCACGTACGGAACACAGGATTGCCCACCGTTCCCCGGTCTCAGCGAATACGTCCTCGCAGTAGCTGGCGCAACACTTGCTGCGGCGCGGGAGCTAGCAGAGGGCAGGTGTGATATCGCCATTTGTTGGGATGGCGGAAGGTCTCTGCAATCTCTCACTTCTTCCCAACTTTCTGCTGAGCGTACCCAGACACCACGCTCATAAATCCAAGGCCTCAGGATTTTGCTACATAAACGACTGCGTGCTAGCTCTCCTAGCTCTCAGGCGGGCACCACCGTCGCCAGGCCCCTCATCGTCGGTGCCAACCCAGGTGCGAAAAAGGTCCCGTATCATGTACCTAGACCTGGACGTCCACTATGGCGATGGCGTCGCAGCGGCGTTCCGAGGCGCCAGCAGCCGAGGGCAGGTCCTAACACTGTCCATTCATCACGCCGCCCATGGGTTCTTCCCACCCTCCGAGCATTCGGCTCTTCCAGACCCATCGTCAACCTTATTCGATCCTTTCACCCTCTCTTTGCCGCTGCGTGCAGGGGCAAGCCGCACCACGTTTATGCGCGTGTGGCAAGCGGTCGATCGGATTCTCGTCACTTTCGCCCCTGACTATATCGTTTTGCAATGCGGCGTTGATGGCCTTGCAGGAGATCCGATTGGTGCGTGGAATTGGTCTCTTGGCGGCGAAGGCGGCCTCGCCTGGTTTGTTCGACGCGTTCTCGACTACTCCGCAAAAGTATTACTCCTTGGCGGTGGTATGTTGTTTCGTTGGTTAATGGATGGTGACCCCTTATATGCTACCTAGGTGGATACAGTCCAGTCAACAGTGCCCGTGCTTGGGCACTACTTACGTCAACAGCAGTGCGTCAGGAACTCGGGACCTCACTAAACTCTTGGGCTTATAATCGTCTGAACAGTGTGGTGAACCACTTGCCCTTGACACGCCAATCCCCACCCATGCAGCCTTCCCGATGTATGCGCCGTCTTTCACTCTAGATGTGCCAGCGGGCAACGTTCGCGACGAGAATTCCGATGACTACCTCATGGATATTGACTCTATTTTTGAACGCATAGCCGCGATCTTGCGAACTCAGCTGGCATAGCTACTGGTGAGGCGCAAAGCTCCCCAGAATCTAGACCACACGCAAACTACGGTAACAGTAAGTTATTCCCCGTTGTAAGATATCTATCCAATCGTATATGATCCCCCTGTCTGTGTAACCCCCCTCCGATCGGTTCGTTAGTCCCACGTAACCTCAGGTTTGTGAGGCGAGTATATCTGCGGCCGATGAGAATATATGGGCATGGAGCAACGGGTTGTCAAAGAGATTGCTGATGGGCAGCGCTGTCTTGTTAAGGCCAAATTGACAACACTGCAAATGTCTGAATGAGCTATCTGTCCTATCATGAGAATTGCACCATGACGACGTTGCGAAAGATCAGTACCGCATTGCTTTGTAACTTCTCGCTAAAGGTAAACTTAAAGATGTGATACCTAGCACCATATAGGGCATTGCCTTCTACTTGCTTGTTTTGTATTTCTCACAGCCTCCATTCTTGTTGCCTACTGTAGAGCTGGTGTACTAAACGCTAGAGAAAGGCAAGAACCGAAGGGGAAGGGGATGGCCGCCGACATGAATCCTGCAACCTTATTTACGTAACGTTCGTTCTTGGTTTGTGTTATCATGCAAGGACAAGGACAAACCCCCGAATAAAAACCGAGACATTGGTTTCTTTGACCGCTGTCACAGCGATTCACGCTTGATGTCAATCGATCAGATTCTTGGGTTCTTGCTGTCATGGCCTTGCGCCCGCATGCTCCCTGCCCTGTTAGGTTGATCTGTCGGCGATTTTGTGCCGTCTCAGATATCTCTTGGGCGTACTTCAATCTCCCATAGCGGCCGATCACCCGCAGACGGGAGGCAGCTTATTCTGTATGTCTCCTTTCCCATGTCAGGCATCCCATTCCTGTCTTGACCCAACGACCGAATACTGTGCACAGAATGGAAGCGTCGTGCATATTTCAGGTTACATACCGCTGACACAGCAGTTACAGCCTAGGCTAGATTTAAGCCTAATGATGGAGCCCTCCAGTCGATATATAAGTCTAGCCCCCATCATCCCACCATCCCCATACTTCATCGGTTCTGCGCCCACATACCATGTCCTACAACCAAGATCGTGATGGCGATAGCTACGGCTCGACTCGCAACAATTACAGTCAGGATGACAGCAGCTCCGGCAATAACTATGGGTCCAACGACAGGTCAGGCAGCCCTCCTACTCATGAGGACGGATGACAATCATGTTGACACGATCACTTTAGATCATCCAATAGCGATGAACCCACGCCCAGTTCTTATGCTTCAAACGACAATTCATACGCCAGCAGCAAGTCATCCAACGTTGACGACGGCTTCGGGTCCTCAAACAGATATAGGTCAAATGACTCGGTTTCTGGCAACACCAATTCGTACGCCAGCGGTAACAAGTCGTCGAATACTCCCGGCCCCTTTGGGACATCAAATTTAGCTAGGTCAAATGCTGCTGGCAACGACGATAGTTACGGGTCGTCAAATAATAACGACTCATACGGGTCAAGTGGCAATGCCAACAACTACGAGTCGTCGAACGACAACAGCTATGGATCATCAAACAACGACTCCTACGGATCATCTAATAACGATACACATGGCTCAAGGGGCAACAACCACAACCACAGATCGTCGGGCAATGACAACTATGGATCGTCAAACAACGACTCTTACGGATCATCTAATAACGATACACATGGCTCAAGGAGCAACAACAACAACTACAGATCGTCGGGCAATGACAACTATGGATCGTCAAACAACGACAATTACGGATCGTCAAACAGCGACGCATATGGCTCAAGTGACATTGGTCGTAACAATAACGATTCATATGGCGGTGGTAATACGTCCAGCCAAGCTGCCAGTGATGAGTACAAATCAGCCAGTGGAGACAGTTATGGATCCCATGGAAAGCAAGACTCGGATTGGATCGACAAGGGTGTCAGTTTTGCGAGACAGAAGGCAGGAATCAATTTGGTGGGTATGAATAGTGTGTCTCGCTGTCCCGGTCGTTGATATGCGACTCCAGGACGACGATACCGCACAGAAGATCGGTGCAGGGCTCCGTGAGGGTCTCTCGAAGTTTGGAGGGCTCTGAGCGAGTAACCAGCCGTAGTCCCACTGCTTTTGATGGTTTCGTCTTTGAAAGGTTCTGCCAGTGAGCGCTATGAGCAGCTGGGTTTGTCGCAGAATTGTTTAAGGTACGAGAGAGGAATAACGTTCCGAAGTGTATTATGTAAAGCTAGTGTTGAAAGAGTGGAAAGAATCGGACATCAAATTGGTGTACTCAGATCTGATGTGTACCTCGGAGTGCAGACGTTCGCGTGTGTTGCACATAAGGTCTTCACGAGAACCCCAAAATCGGGTGTTTAACCTTTCAAGCCTTCGAGTTTCCTTTGCTACGGCAAGCCCGATCAACAGGCAATACCTGTCAGTTTCAAGCTTCAGATCACAGGTGTAACCGAGCAAACACCTTCTACATCGCAAGGCTTGCCATGACCCCTGCCTTAGATGCAAATCGTGTCCACACTGACAGATCGCATCGCATGTTTGAAACAACGAGTAGGAACACTGGAAGAACTCCGTCAGCCACTAGCCTTTGTTATTCAAGGTCACAATAGGAGCGTGTGTGATGCCCTGAAGGTGGGATCGTGAACCTCGAGGTGGTCTCAATGTTTATACGTTTATTATCCAATTGTTTTCGGATGAGATGGACCATAACCTGAAGGTGCAATTTTCGCAACTACTTAGTACTGACTAGATATTTTAGGATGCAGTCGGCTTGGGGAAAAGTAACGATCGTTACGACCACAGCCAGGCGTGCCAGACAACTATACCACTGACAGTGAGTTGGTCGTGGTAGTAATGGGTCAGGCGGAATAGTTCGCTTGAAATTATCATTTCAAGTTGCACCAGCCGGAAATCATGAGCTTGATTCTTTACTGGTATGGCAGACGCCGAAGCCGCAGTACGTCGGTTCGTTCCCTCGGCCTCGGCTTCCCACTGTCCGCACACAGGCTGTCGACCAAGCTGTCGACTAACTCTTATCTTCTCAACGCTCACTCAACGCTCATCCACTCATCCACCCGTGTGGGGTGAATGCATAGGGATAGTGGCTAGGCATGGGCTCTCGCGACGAGGAAGGCATTACAATTTGACTTTAGCTACGGCAGAACTCGAATCTGACTGTACGTGTGGTGCCTGCCATGTCATGACCATTTTTTTTCGCGGAGGCTGAAACTGGGACTGAGTTCAGACAGCCCAAACAGCCCCATAGATCCGTAACATTGATTATTCTTACTCTCCCATAGGTTTCCTTTCTCAAAGCATGTACCAGCATACAGGTAGATCCCCTCAGCGCGAAGATTACGATGTTCGTTGTGCCCATAACTGTTTTCCCGAGGCATTCTGGCAGAACTAGCTTGCGGCGTTATGCTGTAGAGCCATGAACTGATTGGGCATGCTAGCTTACTTGCTGCGCCTGAAGGAAACGTAAAGAGAAAGGATCACCAGGACGAAAGAATGTGTATTAACAATGTATTCAAGGCGACAGACCCCGTGAGTTGGTCTTAACGAATCATGCCCCCTGGGCTGAAAGTTGGAAGAGTGGGTAAAAAAAACACCCTTGGAATGTATAAATACGGAGTATTCCAAGTTCAAGTCGCGTTGCGCCATTACAAGACCCCTTTGAAATGTCACGTGAATCACAGTCAAAGAAAGATCGGCTGGACACTTACAGTATTGTGCAGTATACTTTACAGTGATAGGAGGCGATCCAGGTGGACACTACAAGGCTCAAATTAGCTGTGCATTATTATCACATTTCGGGAAGGGTTTACCGATGTGGGTGCTTGTCCCCCATTTGTGAGAACACGAAAGACGTCCGATCCGGCACCGCCCTCCACCTGCGTCAGATGCAGCCAGGCAACATTGTCGGTGGGGTCGATCGGTGAGGGAACATCTTGGGCTTTGACCGCAGTTATGAATTCGTTGGCGTTGCCCGTAGATTGCGTGAAGTCGAAACTGGGGTCCAGACTACCGTTGAAGTTGACGAAGGTATGTTCGCCAACCTTTGTGATTTGAAAATTGGTCTCGATTAGGGCGTCCATTGCAGGATCCGAGGGAGAGGTGATGTTATTGGCTCCGAACCACGTATTGCCCACACACTCTTGGATTATGTCGAAATTTGGGGTATTAACGAGACTGGATATGTCGTACAAACTGGCAACGGCGCCGATAGACCTACCCAACATCTTCGTTATTGTAGACAACCAGGCAAATATGACTCACGTGAAATTTCCCGCAGGTGTGCAGGTATAATTCTGAGTTCCAGCACCTACTAAGACAAACTTTGCATTTGTATTTGCATTTGGAACAGTAAGTGCCGCTCCGTTAGAGGTGAGCAACTGCTGCAGAACAGAATCAAGAATGGTAGTATCACGCCCGTGGTGGTGAGGAGCTGCAAAGCCTGTTGCAGCCAGGGTAAGCGAAAGGAGTGCCAGCACAAACATGACAATGGTCCAAGGGAATGAAGGTGAGTTGATGGATTGAGGGGATCCATTTTACGAGGCATTTATAGAAAAAGATTCGGGTCTTGACGGGGTATCTCTGTCTAGATGTCTTCATTGGTCTTTAGACGCGGAGATGGCACCGCGGCGTTAGTTGAAGGGACCCCATTCAGGTATCAACGCCTCCAAATAAACCATTGGGCGAGCTCGCTACACACACTCAAACGAACTCGGTTATGTCGCGCATTGTGTCTCGGGGACAACCAACCGCGGGGTTCGCTGCGGTCAAGGTCACCAGTCACCATGAGCGGCCGATGTGTATCTTATCGTTAGGCCTGAGCAGAACACGAACCTTCACTGACTGGCTGGCTCACCTGAGTTATGCATATCAAAGAATGCTCAAGTTTACTCGAAACTCACTCTTTGTATTGTCTATTGTACTTCCCCGTGAGCATTTGCGTCTGGCAGCGTTTTGGGCGTGCCCCTGCGCACAGACTGGGAACAAGTCACCGGAACGTGGCATCTCTGTTTAACTGCAAAAAAATCGCAGTAAATTTAGCTGATCCGCGGAAACAGGTGAGTCAATCTAAATGGACAGATAGATAACGACCTGGTTCAGTAAGGTCACATGCCAGAAATAACTTGCCGTTCGGGCTTCTGCTTCTCGTTCGGGACACGCTTGGGGATACGAGTTGTTGTCTGAATATTATTGTGATACTGTTATCATGATATCACAAAGCACTTCGAAGATCAGATTGCGCAGGGCCTTGTTTTCCTTCCTTTAGCCGATGGTTTTGTTGTACTCGTCCCGTAGACAAATATGGAAACATGTGGCTGAGTCATCTCGCCTCGCGTTCTTGATGGTCTTTGCAACTGTCCGTAAATTGAGACTACTATGTGAAGCATATGTACTTGAGTACAACTAGGTTACATCTGATCCATTGTACCAATCCTATTAGAACTTGGTGTGCCAGCCATTAACTTTCCTGACTGCCTGTACTCGATCATCCATCCGGCCAGTGTATTTCTGGATATCCTCGACAGTGATCTCTCCCCATGCTTTCTGAACCGCAGCCCAAAGTGCATCAAGGGAATTACCAGATCCGGGGATGTCAGCTATGTGTTTCTTGAGTATGAACCAGAGAGGTTCAATGGGATTTAAGTCGGGGGAAGATGGGGGGTGGGTGAGGTTTGTAAAACCTGCATCGATTCGAGCATTTTTTGCAACGATGCTCCGGTGTGAAGGGGCTCCGTCCTCGACAACCAACATCTTCTGACCCATGTTCTTCTCCTCCTGCTCCAAAAACTCTTTCAAAGGACCGTTAAGGATCTGTTCAACATACTGTGGTCCATTGAGCCCACCACCATTCTTCCTTCCCTTCTTGGATGTTGTTTCGGGGACTGTGTTCACCCTGACAATGGGTCCTTTCTTGTTGTGTGTGATGCATGCCCATACCATGATGCTCTGACGGCCACTCCGGAAGGTTGGTGCAATGTTCTCTGGCAGATACTCCTCATGAGGTCGGCGAGTAACCCTACGATGGCCTGGCCTCTCGCCTGTCTCGATCGAGGCTTCATCAGTCCAAATGACATTGCTCCAGTTCCGTCCCTCATTCTGTATGGCCCACTCCTGTCGTTCCTGAACTGCTTTTGTGGTAAGGAAAGGCTTTTGACGGGCCACACATCTTCTATAACCGGCATTGTAGGCAATCTGCTTCACCTGATGTTCTTTAACATCCCCAAGACGATTGGCTATCTTCCCATATGGCTCCCAACAGTTATTTCGGAGTGCATGAAGGACCTTGCCATTTGTTTGTGGGTCAGTGGTAGTGGGGGGGCGACCGGGACGTGGGAGGGATTTGCGTGTGTTGTAGTTTTTGTCTCGTATGACTGTTTTCTGTGCTGTCGAGTGCACACAACCAACTTTGGCTGCAATCTCCCGATAGGTGTAGCGGATGACTATCGGCTACGTCAAGCAAGCTGGAAAATATAACGGGCTCGTCAAGGACCGCTCAAGCTTGACGCGGAGATAAATCACGCGCCGAACTAACCGATGTGGAGCGTGCTGAACTTGATACCTTTATACAAGGTAATAACAGCGGTGTCTCACTAGCGATCAGTCTGAGTAGAAACCAAGAGGACAAGTTAGATTGGTTACTATAGAAGACAAGAGGAATGCACACCTGAGTAGAAACCAAGAGGACAAGTTGGTTCTACTCAGGACGCTACAGGGTGTCTTATATACTATTAGGGATGAGTCACTTACTAATCTACTGAGTAAGTACGAATGACTACAAGCTGACACGTCGTGTATCTATATTTAGCACTTCTATTGTGATTACTGATCACTGTGTCATAAGTGCTTACTTGCGCTGACACGTCGCCCTAATAATAGAACAATGCTGACTGAAACCTAATACAGCATGTCATCTACATTACCCTATTGTTCTACGACATTCCATGTCCTTCTAACCAATCGTAACGTACACATGTCTATCGAATGATAAAGCAGGTCCTTCCCAGGATCACCTGCCTTTATGACGAATATGAATGCACATGTTGGCATCATGTGACTAACCATCTTATCATATCTAGTGATAAGGACTTCAACGCAGAAAACAGAAAAGATATACGCGTCCGTGACAATAGGTATAGCCCTCATCACATAGTGCGAGGATTCTACCACGCTTCGATGGTGTTAATTCATGGGCACGAAGAGGAGCCATTGATAACGGCAAAGGAAGAAATGTTGCAAACTAATACATAATTGTGTTTCCATATTTGTCTACGGCACGAGTACTGTATTGGGCTGGACCGGGACACGAGACCTATCAACAAGGGTGTCAATATATAGGATTTGGCCTCGTCCCTAAGTATCTAATACTACGTGGCTTGATATAATATGGGTAGAAGAGAAGGGAAACACCACATGTTAGTCAGGAGAGTATATGGTTGGCAAGTAGTGAGTACTACCGCAGTGGGTGATGAATGTACGAAAAATAGGAGTACGCACTCGCGTTATTGGCGGTTCCGGCTATTCGCGGACTGGTACAGCTGGCCTCTTACTACACTACTATTAGCATCTAGTCGATAAGTGGGGCGTTTTATATAAAGAAAAGTATCAATAAGAAATTGCGGAACGGAGGTTTAAGGAAAGTGTCCTCAAAAATACTATCACCTGTGTTTGCAATTAATGTTTTGGAGTCTAGTCGTTTTTTGAATCATGAAAGAGACGAGATCTGCAATGAGTCACTCAGAACGCTCAGAAGACCTTGCAGATGACTTGTTGACGACTCTGTCAACGGTTTCGAGGTCCTGAGTTTTTAAGCCGTTCACCGCGGCCCCTCCAGCAGTGGCAAGGAGCCACATTGCGCAAATCACAGGGGGTGTTCACTAGAACAAAATCCAAGTTCTGTTTAATCATGATTGTGTGTGCACAAGGACTTGGTCTTTGTCAGAACGCCCTGAGGCATCTTCGCAATGGAGATAGAGATGAGGGTTATTCTATCCTACTCGCACCATTCTCTTATCGCTCTCTCCCAAGCCGAAATTTTGTGCGTTCAGGTGAGGTAAAGAGTAGAGATAGCTGTATGGAAATCTGACTGCCAGTGAAAGGATATCACGTGGTCAACCTTCAACCCAGAAGTGTCGAGTAAGTTAACTTTGACGGGCTCTATCATAATATCGGAAGTTTGCACGTTGTACCTCCCTCGAGTAACAAAGCTACTTGCGTGCTCGTAGGGTGCTAGGGGGTGAAAGGCGGCCCCCTTGATCTGCGCGCATTCGATAGTACCCGGACAGCAGTTTTTGAGAATATATAGGATAGACCGCTCGAGATTGTAGTCATGGCTACAGCCCATCTATGTCGTATCGTTGTTATTCGTAATCCCTGAGTGCCTTGTTGTAGAAAACTTACTGCAAACCTTTCAGATAGAGGCCAAGGCCAACAGCCATACCTGGTAGAAGGGGGCTTATAGTCGTAGAGCCCATCAATAGAAGTTGGAGCGCTGTGTTGACTTTACTGATTGTGGTGGGACGCACTTCCGCAGAGGGGATTGAGAAGTCCCAGTAACGTTGAAAGGTTTTCTTGGGAGGGTTGAGAGCGAAACGCAATGGACAGCATGATATGCTTACCGGATACGGAAGTGACGTATAGCGAATATAGAACGCAGAAAGGGACAGTAATAGATCACGGCCAAGTATGATGGCGCCCAGAGGCACTACCCTTGGTCGTGAAGACTGATTTCCAGTTTCAGCGGTGGACTACTCACAAGGAAGTAGGCCTTGCATTGTTAATGTAACGACGAGGGTGCTGACGAGTGCTTTGTCTGCAGCAGGGTCGAGGATCGTTCCAAGGACGGATGTCATTCTATATTTCCGTGCCACAAAACCATCAAGCTAGGACAATCGTATCAGTGTCAATGAGACAGGAAACCCTCGAACACTCACCCAGTCCGTAATACCAGCATAGAGCAGGAGGCAAGTGGCCACAGAATAGTTATCGGATAGGATTGACCATCCCAGTGCAGGGCAGGCAGCAATGCGCGAAACAGTCAAGAGGTTGGGAAACGTGTATATGTTCTCGCGAAGAGAGGGTTTTCGTTGTGACGGCTGAGTATGTCGAAAGCGATAGCTGATGGGCAGTGAGAAAAAGAATGGAGGAGAACGGGGCAGAAGGAATGCACGGTGTAAGACCCCACGTTGCCCGACTGTGAGTACGAGCATAAGGGGACGAGAGGCAGGGGCAGGGGCAACGGTGAGTGTGAGACGCAGGCCTGGACATTCCTTTTCGAATGGCGGTCACTGGTCCATACGTAGCACTTGCATTGCTACCCGTCATTCTTGGCCTGCTCCAACCATTCCACTCGAGCGAAACCTTTTCATTTGGGCCTGCTGGTGACGGGTCCACCCCCCGCCTCCTACTGTTGACTGCCCACCCTGACGACGAGACTTTTTTCTTTGGCCCGACTTTGACCTCCTTAATTCCTTCATCTGGAGTGTCATTGTCCTCCAAACCGGAGGGCCCCATCCACTCAGATTCTGTCCAAGTGTACACCATTTGTTTCTCTGTGGGTAACGCGGATGGGCTGGGCTATATACGAACGCGTGAGCTTCGGGATAGTCTTGATATTATCGGAGTCGACGACGATAAACGATGGGTTCTTGACAAAAAGTACGTTTTCATACTTCATCTGAGACAGGTAGCTCAGGCAGCTTCAGCGAATTTCAGGATAACATCACTGCAAGTTGGAACACTAGTCTCATAGCGACTACAGTGCACGAATTTGTCTCCGATCACGACATTTCCATCGTACGTTGTCTACTTGACGAGATGTGAGCTATGTCATCGAGTTTATCTCGCCTAACCACAGATCCTGACTTTTGATTCATACGGGGTATCTGGCCACCCGAACCACTATTCTCTCTATCATGGAGTATCGCAGCTTCTGGCTATGTCGCCAACAGGTATCAAATCCCCTTTGGCAGCGTATTCCCTCACCTCAAAGTCCGTCGTCACCAAATACATTGGGATTATGGCGCCTATTCTCGTCAAGTTGAAGATGTCGGTTTTCGGAGTTCCACAGTCCACAGGACGCGGAGAGGACGGCAGCGCGGGCGTCCTTGTTCGGCCGATCTTTGTTGCGGGAATAAGAGGGTACTGCCGAACTGTCCTCGCCACATTGCAGCATCGGTCCCAGCTCGCTTGGTTCCGCTGGTTGTATATGGTTTTCTCTCAGTATTTGTGGGTGAACGAGTGGGAGCCCATCCATGCGGCTGTCGATGTAAAGGCGTTATGATCAGATGGTGCTTAGAGGGTGCTGCTTCCCCAGCGCGGTGCAGTCTTGGCGGTGTTGCGTGGTATTCGTCTTAGCCCAGAATTTTAGCTTAAATTGTAACTACCAGTCAAGCGATAATCGCCAACAGAGTCGTTCGTGAACGGGTTTTCCCTCAGATCATTTCCCCCGACGACTGATACACCCAGGTTGAACGGTGGTGGTGCTCTTGAGTCTTGGCATCACAGTGTGCCTCGGGCTGGTCATGCGTACCAATCAACACCTCCCTACGTTTGACGCCCCTCGCCCCCTTTAGCATGTTTCGTTTGTCGTCTCGTCGCGGACTACCTCCGTTCACTGCTGCATCACGGAATACGCTCTTTTCACAAAATCCATCACAGTGCCAATCGTTTTCCCAATCACTTTTCCTTCGCAACTCGGGTTTCGAAGACACGAGACATTCCAGAGATGGCTCTCCACGTTGTGTGTCAGATCCCAAAACGTATTGTCCGAGGATGGTCCAAAGTCCAGCTGTCAGTGGATCACCATTTTGGGACGCTGCCCTCGCTGCTTTGATGGGCATCGGATTCGGTGAGCCTATATTTCGAACCACACGCGCATATTTGTTTTCGGGACCATGTTCGGACGTGCACTAGCCCCTTGATCATTGCGCTGCGGTAGACATTCCCACTTTTTGGGTGCACCATGCGCACCAACTTGTAACAGTAACGACCGAGGTCAACAAGCGCGTTAAATCTCTGAACGGCCTAGCCACGTAGCCACTTTTCAGTTAACTGCTTCTATCTGCCTATTGCGGGGATTAACGTGACACTCATCGAATTGAATGCATTCATTCTGCATGACTCTGTGATATCTTCGCACCAAATATTAACGCTGTATTTGTCCTAGCGTTCGCAGGTGGCATTGTGTATTATGCTTGGTATAAGAAGAATGTTCTGGATAAGGTGCTGGATATGTTTCTCGTGAACGTTAAACCCGCTAATTTCTAATAGATTGAGCAAGCATTTCAAGGAGGTTATGATCCTGCACTGGAATTAGCCGTCCACGCGAAGGGTTCGATGAGAAGTCGACATATGACAGATACTAATGATGAGCTTGAGAGTCAAGGTGAGGATGACTATTGGACGGAACATCTGCGACGAAAAGAGCAAGACTTCCTTGACCGTATAATACACGGTTCGGAGACTGGCCATTACTTTATGATTCTCGGATGCAAGGTTTGTCTTTATCTTCGCTGTTTCCACATCGCTCATCCTTACCCGCCTTCACACCGCGCAGGGGACTGGAAAGACGACTATGATCTTAGACGCGATGCAAGCCAATCTGGCAGAAGGTGTCTCCATGTGTGACGCTCACCCTGATCTCGAAGTTTTCCGCCTCCGTCTCGGAAAGGCTCTGAACTATGAGTACAGCGAGGATTCACAGACGGGCCTATTCTCGCGCAGAGATCCAAGAGAAGGTAAATTTACCAAGGTGGCCGATAATTTCTTACTGACTCGGATATGGTGAAGGCGGTCCGGGGCTAGATGTCGAACGAGGTATGCACACCCTTGGGCTCAAAGATTCAATGGAACAGACAGTATTTGTCATTTAGTCCTGAACAAGCTCGAAAAGGTGGCTCTTCGATCTGCAAAAAAAACGGGGAAACCACTTGTCCTCGTGCTTAATAACGTGCACCTCTTCAATAGTGATGACAGCGGAAAAAACATGCTGCTTCAGCTCCAGCAGCGTGCAGAATCTTGGGCAGCTAGCGGTGAGCAGTTTCGTGTCAGGCAGATAGCATCTACGTCTGACAGTGAATCTGGTAGGCATATTAACGCTCGTGATGAGCTCGTGAGCACTATTTTCTTGCCACTCATCTACATCCTCGTTTAACCAACGGTTATCGATTATCAGTGACGACTTCTGGCCATATTCCGTACTCCGTAAGCTCTCTTCGGTTCTTCGCGTGTTTTGACCTAACTTCTCGCTCAGGGAAAAATGCGAGCCGCATGCACGTAAAGTGGCGGCTTCCTCTCGCCCCTGTTTGGTCCTTAACGATCACTGATACTACAGGTCATGACTGTATACGACCTAAGTCCGGAAGAAGCACGAGACGCTTGTAAACGCATGCGCTATTCCAGATCACTTCCTTTACCCTCTAAGGAAATCTTGACACAGGCCACGTCTCTCCTGGGTGGTCGGTTGGCGTATCTAAATCGTGTCTCTAGATCTCGAGATATAGTGGAAATGGCACGCAACATGTTGGCTGTTGAGAAGGGGTGGCTCCTCAGCCGAATCGGTCTTATCGAGGATTGTGATGACGATGTCATGGATGAGGTGCGGCTGTTCTAACGTTGACTATGGAGTCCATTTAATGCCGCAATAGCAAAAATGGAGCTCTTGCTCTTGGTTACTCTTACGCGAGTTCGTGAAGATTAGACAAGAGCAAGAACATCAACGAGATGACGCAGTAATTGCCGGAGAAGACACCCCGTTTTATGATCTGCCTCTGCCTTCAATACCATATGTAAGTGTATTTTATGGCCTCGCCTGGTGGGACCTACATTGCTTACGCTTATCTCAGTATAAATGCCGACAAATTATGACGAGGGCCGACTTCATAGAAGGTTTGTGTCATCCGTGCCCATCACCGGACTTCCCCAACCTCCTTCCTCACAGAACTCGATAGAGCCAATATCATTTCTATAGACGTAAGCGTGAGCCTTTGATCCATCAGCTACGACTGACTAGCGATACGGGTCATCATATCAGATCAATCACGAGGTCAGACCTGACTCCATGTTGATCCTCCAAGCTGCACGAGAGGTTGTCGAAGAAGAAGGATTTGACGACTTGTTGGACTCTGTTCGTGCTCGTATCGACGAGATTGAGAGTTTGCATAGGACACGAGAGCTGACGGTATGTGTTTCCGTGTGCTCCCATCACCTGATCTTACAACGAGCACGAAACAGTTTAAGGACGTAGATAGTGGTGACCGCATACGCCTCACAGTAGACAAAGGCGGGGCGCGCTTGGTAGAAGATTAGGGGGATTAGATCCCCACTTTGATATGCTTGGACGCCAGCATTCTCGTGGAACCGTCAGGGTTGTACTGAACCTTCGTTTTCAAATCTTTGGCTATTGGCTAGTCCAAATAACAATTATTGTTTTGACTACTAGAGCGGTGCGCCCAGACGGCGTTGTTAGATCGTCTTTGATCCACGCGGGAAACTTCGCCATGAGTCCTCAGCACTAGGCCTCAGGCCTCAGCCTCAGCGCTCACCATCCAAATCTTCAAGTTGGTCGAAAGAATAAACGAGACAGCATAGCCGTACGCGTGATCGCGTGATCGCGTGATAGCAAAGACCTTCAAGTTGTTTGCCACCCACTCACACGCATGGATTCGCTCATTGCCAATACGGCACTCCCTAAATCGCTCAGGACAACTGATCCTGTACCACAAAATGCACGAAAATACAATCACATAGCTAATAAAAAGTTACGAACAACTCTACGCCAACAGTCGGCGAATGCTGAACGATCGAAAGCTTTGCTCAAGGACGCCGAACTCCTCCTACCCAATGAGGCCGGACAAATGGAAGCGGAGGGAGATTTGGATAAGACATGGCGAATATCACAGGACGATATAATCAAAGCAGTAAGTGTCGAAGCGGCGCGCGGTCGGAAGGAATTCCAGCTGGACGGAGGCCCTTACCGCGCCAAATACACCCGCAACGGGAGACACATGGCCGTTGTTGGACAAAAAGGCCACGTATCGACTTTTGACTGGCACGCTGGAACCATCCACTCGGAGTTGCAGTTACGGGAAACCTGTCGGGATATCACGTACGTCCAGTCTTCGTTCCCCGACAATGCTTTTACCTCGTTTAGTTTCTTGCAGGATCATTCGCACTACGCAGTAGCACAAGAGAAATACGTTTTCATCTACGATCGTGACGGTGTTGAGCTTCATAGATTGAAAGCTCATGTTGAACCTACGCGACTAGAGTTCCTTCCCTTTCACTGGCTCCTTGCCACAGTCGTGTGTGACCCTCCATATATAACATCATGGTAAAGCCTGACCCTCTCTGCAGGGGAATTCCGGCTATTTAAAGTATCAAGACACCTCCACGGGGCAGCTTGTTGTAGAACACCGCACAAAGTTGGGGGCGTGTGTCACCATGACCCAAAATGTACACAACGCGGTCATACATCTAGGCCACCAGAATGGCACCGTGACATTATGGACCCCGAACCTTCCACATCCTGCTGTGAGGCTATTGGCGCATCTTGGGCCAGTCTGCAGTGTCTCCGTGGACCCAAGCAGTGGGGGTCGCTACATGGCCACTGCAGGTATGGACGGCAGCGTGAAGTTATGGGACTGTCGAAGTTGGAAGGAGGCTTTGCGGTCTTGGAGCTCTCGCGGCGGTAACGCAACCGTTGCGTGGAGTCAACGGGGTCATCTTGCTGTCGCGTCTGGCGGCGCCGTCAACGTACGTGCTATTCTCGGCTGTCTCATCACATTTCTAACATTTTGCGCCTGGTCAGGTATACACACCGCCTTCGATACGCATAGCTCACCCCGCACCGTCGCCGCCTCCGCTATATCTAACGCACCCTCAATCTGCGAAGCCGCACACGTCCCTCTCGTTCTGCCCATTTCACGATGTCATTGCCGTCGGACACGCCGCGGGTGTCTCGTGCATACTCGTCCCAGGAGCGGGTGAGCCTAACTTTGACAGTTCAGAGGCAGATCCCTTCGAAGGCTCAAAGGCGCGGCGTGAACGCGAGGTCAAGTCTCTCCTCGATAAGGTTCTGTTTTCCTTTCCCTTCCCCTTCTTGGGGAGGGTCATACAGTGAGGGGCGTCATACTCACCACATTTTCAGGTCCAACCAGACATGATCACGCTCGATCCAGAGTTCCTCGGCAATCTAGTCTCGCCCGGGAAAATGACGGAGGGCGTGGATCCAAAAACTACACCGTTCGCTTGCCGGCCGCGCCTAGAGCGCTTGCGTGTTCAGGGGAAGGCGGACGTGACGGAGGATGTCAGCGAGGCTGATGTAATGATGGACGATGCTGAGGTTGCTGCGGTTGCACGAGAACGGGACCATGCAGAACGGGAAAAGCGCAAAATGCGTGGTAAGGGCAAAAGCCTCAAACGGTGAGTAGGGTGGGCCTTGAGCACTGTTTCAGCGTGGGTTTAATCAGGTCCCCTTAGCTACCTGCGCAAGAAGCGGAAAAATGTCATCGATCCTAGATCTGTGGGTCCATTTCATACTCTATATGTATCCGCTAAGACTGGTTTTAGATGTCGGCGCGCGAACACCTTGCCAAACAAAGAGCTGAACGTGAACAGGGACGGGAGACTGCTGGATACAAGCCCAAATCGGGGTTACCCTCAGCACTGGACCGGTTCTGCCGTCGCTAAAATTCACGTCATGTATGTCATGTCATGCCATCGTAGTTCATTGCTATACCGATTATGATTTATATTCTGAAGCAACAGCCTGCTGTGTGGGTGTTGTGGTATAATAAGGAATGTGCCAATAAGAATGAGAGAAAGCTTCAATAGTACGAAAAGTCCCCAGACACATACAAGTAAGCAAAGCTGATCAAGTGAAAGTAGACGCAGGATATATTGGGATTACATGTCCGTCATGTCCGTCCTTTGTCGTCACAAAAGACAGTGAATAGGAGGTGATAAGAATAAGACAACGATGGTAAAGCGAGCCCCACGATCATCACACTCACTAGCTCCTGTCACGATAGGGTGCCTAGATAGGCTGACGAGCATGATAGCGATCAAACTCGCCACTGGTTGCAAATTGCGAACTTGCTCGCGGTTCGAATTGATCGCGGTAGGGGGAATGCATCAGGCTCGCCGCACTATGATTGCTCTGCTGCAAGGGTACGAACGCGCTTGAGTCGGAGCTCCGCATCTCGCGTCCCGTGAAGCTACCTAACCCCGTACCGGACATAGGGTATGTCGAACCGGGACTTGCGGCTGCTTCGCGACGCCGCTTGGCGAGACATATCCCAAAGGTAGCCCCAAGGACACCAACTAAGGCAATAGCGCCAACAACACCGCCAATGATTAGACCTATATGTGATGATGAACTACCGCTATTGTTGCCATTGTTTGTGTTACCGGGTGCCGACCCAGATGCTGAGCTGGCTAGCACATTATCTGGGAGTACAGACGCGGGACTCGTCGGTTGAGTGCCAGTTTGTCCGCTCCCGACAATCACATAGGTCCCGTTGCTAGGAATGCCATTGATAGTCACATACAAGAACCCGGGCCCAGGTTGGAACAGATTGGGATTGGGGGGTAGCTGCGCGGTGTGGAGAGTGATCGTCCCATTGGACTGCACATTGTACGTGTTGTTTAGCTGCATGATCCGCTGGCCCATGTTCATTGCGTGCGTCGAGAAGCCTTGACGAATTAGCCACACTGTCGTGTTGGCTGCCGCAGCATTCCCCGCGCCAGAATAAGATGAAGAGGGAATGGTGATGTCGAAGTAGTCACCACCATAAGAAAGCGTCGACGGAATATTTTGTGGAACAGGACGTGTCGTGGCAGAAAAGTACGGCGGATAAAAGTACTCTGCAGTGTATGTCGTGGAATACACCGTCGACACGTTCACATCAACGTTTGGATTTGAACCAGCGACCATAACCGAACCATCTGGTAGCAATAATGCTGACGAATGATACAACCGAGGAATGGTAGAAGAACTTAGTCCAGCTGTTGACCACCGCTTGCCAGAAGCTGCGGTCGGGTTATAGATAGCAGGCTGAAGAACTGGCCCAGTCGCGAGTGACTCCCCATATGGCATATTTGCGAATGTCGTGGTTGTCAAGGTTTGCTGAGCATATCCTGCGGTACCATACTGAGCGCCATTGATGAAAAGCATTGTGCCGTCAGGAAGTGCGATGAACTGGCCCATTGTGCGTCCACCATTTGGGAGGTCGTCGTCCTGAATGTAGACTGGCGATGATCCATCTTGAGGTTCTGGAGTCATGAGCTGGCAGTCAGCGGAAGCGGCAACAGTCCAAGTGTCAATGAATGGCCAGCTGTAATTTCCCCATTGATAGTCTTCCAAGTGTTGACCACCGCAGAAAATAATGGTTGGGGTATAGTTGTTGGCAGGGGTCAAAGGCAGCATGGCATTTCCCCCCGAGGCAGGGTAGACCCGAACAACCTGCCCAGGCATGTCAGGCAAGGGTGTCTCAACATTAGTGTCAGGATCCCACGACACTGATGATAGTTGGTAAGTGAGGTCAAACTAGAAAGGTCAAGTCGACTTACTGGTTGAATAATTAGCCTGGAGGAACATCTTGCCGGAGGGCATGAGGAATGACAAGGCATAGGAATTGAGGCCGCTTGTGTTCACCATGAAATCCATGACTTGAGGAGTTTGTGAGCGAGCGGGGAAGAATTCGAAAGTTGGCTGGGCGGCACCGCCTTCGGTTGCAGGGTCGGTGTTTGGGTAGTTACGATTGATGTAGCCGCCGCTGGTGAATCCACCAATAATGACGATTGTGCCATCGGAGAGGGGTTCTGCGGCAGGATACCAACGAGGCTTGGCCATCTGGAGCCCATTTGGAGAGTCGTACCAAGAACACTGTTGAGAGGTGTTGATGTCGCCAGTGCAGGGGTTGATGACACGGATTGCACGCGTGCCGTCATAGTCTTGGTACGTGGGATCATACGTGGTGTTGGAGCCAGGATCAGAGTTACCTCCGCCAGGACCGACAGCATTGTTGCCACCAACAGTAATATAGGAACCATTGGGTAGATGCATGCCAGCAGAGCAAAAGGGGTTGGTCTGAATATCCATAGGTGTTGCCGTCTGCGTGTTAAGGTCCCTAATAATAATTTAATGAAGCCGTGGGGAAACTGTGAAGGGACAACTAACCACACAGCCGCAACGGCAGGATGGCCATTAAGTGTCACACTATTACCTTCGACCTTGTCAAGAATGTAGACCTTGTCCTGACTGCCCACAAACATCTGTAAGGCCAAAAAAATAATTGTGAGAGTGTAATGTATGAGGTGGTCTCCGAACCGTACCATCATGGCGCTCACGAGGGTACTTCCCTTTGACACAAAGGTGCCAGGATGCTGAGCAAGAGCGGCAGAGGCTGCGGATAAGCAAAGAAGGATGGGTGGATGGAAGAGCATCCTGAGAGAGGGAGTGTGCGAGAAAGGAGTGCTGCCGGGGGAAGAAGAATTATAAAGTGAAGAGAGTTGGAGACGACGGCTGTTTATGGCCGTCGTGCCAACCGCTGCGCGTCACGCGTCACAGTCACAGTCAAATAGTCTATTTTTATCTAATATTCCCGAAGTATCTCACGCAGATTCTTATCTTGAAGCTCGTCAATCAGATTCTGCAGTCCGTCCCCTTCCATCATTCCCTCGCAAGAAAGCATCCTCCCCTTTCCAAGCCGGTGGTCCGTCACGCGGTTCTGTCTCACACATGAATATGGGGAGGTACTTCGCACCCTGTGGACGAACCTGTGGATAGTTATACGTCCTAATTTTCTCGCTGCGATCCGCGGTCCGCACAAGGCTTTGCCGCGTCGCGCGACGCTCTGCCTGGTCTTGCATTATTTTTAGGTCCATGAGCCGCGCCCGCAGTACTTGGAACGCTCGTCGCTTATTCTGATCGTGGATAAAGCCCCAGTCCTCTAGTCCGAGACACGAGACGCACCTGATGTTGACTCCGTTCGTCTTGCATCGAAACGGTAATCCCAGTCGGTATGTGTGTAAGGCGCACAGCAGATTCCGTTTTGTTTACGTGCTACGGTCGAATACGCACACACTAACGAGAAAGACAAGCTGTAAGGACGCACCTGGCCACCAGCACCACGTGCACGCATAACTTCCATCCGTACATCGTCCTGCTTCAGCAGATCGTCTACATCATCAGCTCGCGATTCTTCTGAGAGAGGTAAAACCTGTAGACGTGAACTCGGAACCCGGACTACATGCTATTCACCTACCACTGCTGCAACAGTACTCGTATGCACGCGGCCACTAGCCTCTGTCGCTGGTACTCGCTGCACGCGGTGCACCCCACTTTCCCAGCGCAACGAATCATAAGCACCTGCGCCTTTGACCTCGAGAAGAGCATCTTTGAATCCCCCACCGTCGCTTTCAGAACTCGCCAGCACAGTTGGGGACCAGCTGTTTAGTCGGGCAAACCGCCCGTACATCCGCAGGAGATCGGCGACGAACAAAGAAGATTCGCTGCCACCTACACCAGCCTTGAGTTCGACGAGTGCAGATAGCCCACCAGTTTCGGAGGCCGGGAGAAGCGCGTTCGGAAGTTCTTGCGTGAGGAGCGAGCGGAGGCTCGAGAGGAGGGAATCGCTCTCAATGACAGCGAGGTCTAGAAGTTCGGGAGTGTCAAATAGCTGTACTGTACCTTCGTATGCCTACTTGCAGTGGATGAGTAGATGGAAGGAATATCACGAACTCGACTGACAGCTTTGAGGGTACGAAATCGTTCAAGACAGTTTTGCAAGTCCTTATTTGCTTTGCGTGACTGTACCCCTTCTCCGTCATCGCCACGAATACCCTGAGGGAGGTAGTCACTGAGTATATGGCAGTAACGCGACCAAAGGAATAACGCTCACTGTGGACCTGTCCAGGCAGGTAATTAAAGGGGCGTGCTCGCGGAGAAGTTGCTCATATGCGGCCGTGGCCCCCGACTTGCTCGAATAATTCAAAGCAAGCCATCTGGAATGCCGGACGAATAGGTGTGGAGGACATCGTCGAAGGAGCATGACATGTGACAGCAGACACTGGCGCTCAACTAGACCCTATGATGTCCAACGGTGGATCACAGTGAGGAGCCCTCACGCACGTCTACGTCCGAGCTCAGACTCCCTCAGATCCCAGCCAGACAATAAGGCCCGTCGATATGATCGTCAGCTCAGGTACGCAGAGCCCCGCCTTGAAGCACTCTCAATCTCCATGACTGTCCCAGACTCTGGGCTGCTACGGGGCAAGCTGCGTTGGAATCTGCGCGCGTGTTGGTCATTGGCTCTAGTGCCACTGCAACATCCATTCTGAAGAACCTAGTACTCCCTGGGATTGGCCATTTTACGCTGCTTGACCATCGCGACGTCTCACCAGCTGATGTGGGGAACAACTTTTTTTTCGAAGGACAGACTAGCATCGGCCGCAATCGCGCCAAAGAAGCCGTTCGTTTATTGAAAGAACTTAACGACAGCGTCGACGCTCGTGCAGACACAAGTGACGTCGCACAGGTCCTTGCCTCAAACCCATCTTATTTTTTCGATTTTTCTTTGATTATCACGCACAACCTCCCAGCCGTTCAGTTGACAAAATTGGCCGATATACTCTGGGACAAACCATCTGCTGCTCCCTCCCTCATCCCAGTGCGTTCTGCAGGCTTCCTCGCTGAATTTTATGTGCAATTTCACACCCACGAAGGTGCGTCACCATTCTATCGTTGTGCGGGTCTCAGGTGACCCAATGCGACGTTCAGTTATCGAGAGCCATTCAGAGGCCTCACCGTCTCTTCGCGTAGACAAGCCGTTCCCAGCTCTTCTCCAAGCAGCGCGTGCGCTCGATTTCGACTCTATGGACACGACCGACCACGGACACATCCCCTATGTGTATATACTCGTTCGTGCTCTAGATGATTGGAGAGCGGCAGTACGTCACCCTCATTTACTTCACCCTCACGCTTCTCAACTGTACAGCACGACGGGCTGCCGCCTCAAACTTACGCAGAAAAGCGAGAATTTAAGTCGATTTTAAGTGCTCAAAAACGTACTCCGGACGAAGAGAACTTCGACGAAGCGGTAGCGCAAGCCTATCGTACTTGGACACCGACAGACGTTCCGCCGCATCTCGTGGAGTTGTTCTCGGACATGAGCAGACCACCAACTCCTTTTGGACATCTACTGGAAGCCCTTCGACTGTTTTCAAAACGTCCGCCCAATGTGCTACCCCTCAGCGCTACGTTACCTGACATGAAGAGCGATACGGAGGGTTACGTGTGCCTTCAAAACCTCTACCGTACGCAAGCTGCAGAGGAACTTAAACAGTTCCGTGCACTGTTGCCAGTTTCCATCGATGATGGGCTTGTTAATCTGTTCGTTAAAAATGCGCACGCTGTACAGTTGCTCAAGGGTGCGCGCTATGGAACACTAGATGAGGCAAAACTCGGTGAGTTTGACCTCGCGCGATGCACATGAAGGCGGTGCCCGCTAAGACGAACTAGACAGCTATCTTGACTCCCATCCAAAAGAAGCGGCCACACATCTTGCCCTTTCCGCGCTGGATGCGTGGTGGACCTCCCCTCCCAGACAAACTGGCGGCCCGACGGAAATCGAGCTTCGTGAACGAATTGCTGCCTTGGTTCCTGGTGTAGATCTTGGACAAAAGGAGATCTCAGACGCCGTAGGCGAGATGTAAGCACCTAGATTTGTCCTTGAGGGGCGGGCGTTGACAATGAATACAGCGCCCGTGCGCCAACAGCTGACCTTCCCAATGTTGCTGCATTCTTGGGAGGGATCGTGGCACAAGAAGCCATAAAGATGATCACAAAGCAATACATTCCCGTGAACGGGTATTGCGTCATTGACCTTGTGGATACTTGGACCGGTGTGCTAGCGTCGTGAATCGGCAAGGTCTATCCAATATTAGCATATGTAAACTACTGTACAAGATCGCATGCGAAAACAATGGCCATTGATAGCGTGGATTA